>OZ007597.1:87825617-88462617 GCA_963931845.1 Maratus michaelseni | reverse complement strand
TATTCTTTCAATGTTTTTGATTCCATATTCAGTGTGTTGGGGAATCTTTTATTGTCAACTAATTATTTCATACTTAATTAAATAAATGTTTAAGTTGGTGTTATGATAATGTTTCATTTATGGTTATATATTAGCATTCAAATTATTATGATGCACTTGCGCAGATAATTATGAATGTAAGTTATTTATGATGTCTTATTTATGATATCTTTTCATCTTGAATCTTAACAATTCATTTTGATATTTTTTCTTATACATTATGGTATTGCATATATATTTTTTAAATATATTGATAATGGTGCTAATTGATATTAGCAATCTTTTAAATATTATACGCTTTGATCTCTGCTGCATTATCATTGTGTGTTTTATATTTGATTTCTACTTGTAGTTATCTGATGCCTCGTTATAGGAATTTCCAATAATTGATTCATTATGTACATCACATGGAACATTTCCTTTTCTATTGCATTTGTATGATATTGTCCTATTAATCACTAGTATTAATTACATATTCTGTTCTTGCACTTATAATATATGTAATGTTATTTTATATTATGTTACATTTTTCAAAAATATTTAAAACTATTTAACATTATTGTGTTTTAACGTTAAACATGTTTTGGTAAATTGTTTTGATCTGGTCGCAATATTCTGAGAAGTCCATTGGGTTAACAATATGGGAGTCTTTGCTTGGATTTTGTATTTTAATGGATATGTTATAATGACTTGGTTCATTTGACTTTTTTTCTACTAAAAGTCCATTGGTTTTCTGTTTTGGAGGTTATGCAATGCGAGTTTTCATAATTATGGTTATGATTTTATTGAGTTTTTTTAGCACTACTTATTTAATTTGTACATTTTGTATATACTTTCATTTATTCAAGATTTTTAATAATTCTAATTAATCAAGCTTTCTTAGTTTCATACATTAATTTAATTCATTTATATTTTCTTATTCTTCAAATTGTATTTTTATTGTGTCATATTTTTTAATGGTAGTTCTAAGTAAAATTCTCGTTCCTGGCAAGATACACTTTGCATCTATGCAGTGTAGTGCCCGGTACAGGGGCAATAAATGGGTTGTTCCTGGATCGACATCAAGTGACCATTTTTACTCTCCTCCTCCTCCATTATTTTTTAGATTATGTAATGATGCTCGCCGCAAGACTTGTCCATTTGCTTCTCAGAAACAAATTGTATCAGATCCTAATTTATCAACTTTTTGTAAAGCATTTAATGTAATTTATAGCATAAACTGTAACCTATGTGGTTTGAAATATATAGGTGAAACATCAGGTCCATTACATAAACGTATTAATCAACATCGTTCAGACACTAACAAGAACAAAGCAAAAAATTTACAGTCCACAGCAGAAATACAACATTTTCATAAACATAAATTTAAAAATACTACAATTGAAATTATACAAATAATAAAAGCTAAATCAGAACGTTTATTTATGGAGTCTTCATATATGAAATATTATAACACTATTTATCCTTATGGACTTAATAGTGAATTATTTAACAGACCAGTTAAAGTTTTTTCAATAAATAATACTACAGATTATTCTCCTATTTATCTCACTCTAAATCATAAATTAAATCATAAAACAACACGTAACAAGCGAGGAAAATGTACTGCTACAGTTGTTATTTCCAATAAATTTATTCTTAAACAAATCAACACTCTTCATCAAAACTATATCAAGAACTACAACTGGTTTTTAATACGAAAATATATTTTTGCTATTAAAAAGAAACTGATAGTACAATATTTAAATGTATTTCTTAGTAAATCTTACTCTAATCATTTCTCTGATATTTTCTACGATCTAATTATGACAAGAGCTAATCTTTTTAACATTAATTTAAATAAAAAACAAAAAATTCAAAACACTAATACTCAAATAATTATAACTTTTTCAAATCAAATCTTTAACAAAATTAATATTAATTCTATAATTAATGATAAAAACTGTTATTTTCCTATAAAAAATCTTCAACTTTCAAAGACATTTAAATATCCTACTACAATTGGAAGAAAGATTTTTAACTATAATGCATTTTCAAAAAATACATCTGATGCTAGTACTTTTCAGTGTAATTGCAATGACCCCAATCTAAAAAAATTCATTAATAATGATCATGGACATATAATTACTGGTAATCTTAATATTGTGAATGATTATAAACTGCAAAAACTCATGGGTTATGGTACTAAATATAGACTTCCTTCTAAATTTAATGTAAATTCAATTATAAAACAGTTTATATATGATATAGACATTTTTATTTATAAAATTTCAATTTCATATAGTAAACCTATTGAATATTTTTATCAATGGAAAATACTGGTTATTGAAAAATTAAGTTCGTCTTTAAAACAAAATTTATCGAATATGGTTAAAATTAACACTAAACATTTGTTCCAGCAAATTACTAAATTACAAAAAAACTATGTAATAACATATATTGACAAATCTCCTAATAATTATGCAATCATATGTAAAGCTTATTATCACCAACTACTCACATCCTGTATTTCTACTAACAATTCTTTTAAAAAAACTAATGAAAATGTAACTGTAAACAATCGTAAAATTCACAGTTATTATAAATTATTAAATATTACTTCTACTAACTTCAATTATCCTTATTTAGTTCTTATACCCAAATTTCACAAAAATCCAATTAAATTTAGGACTGTAACTATAGGATGCAATACATATAATAATATAGCCAATAAATATCTATTAAAAATTCTCAATCAAATTTATACACTGACAACATCCACTGATAACACACATTGTATAAAAAATAGCTATCAACTCGTCAATATTTTGAAAAATCTTAAATGTGTTAACAATATAATGACATATGATTTCAAAGATCTATTTAATAATATAGATTTATTAGATCTATATAATATTATAAATGCATTATTTTATAAGTATCAACATTCACTTAATTTACCAATTCATATAGATACAGCTTATTTTAAAACTTTAACAAATTTCATTATATATAATAATTATATAATGCATGATAACATGTTATATTTACAGAAAGTCGGTATACCACAGGGGGGATGTACATCTAGTATACTTTCAGACTTATACTTGTATCATTATGAACGTACATTTATTAATAGTAATATACATTTATATCGTTATATTGATGACATTATTTTAATTGCCACTGATCACACTAATATTTCTATATTTCCAGTTGATTATCCTACTAATTTAGAATTAACGGAAAACCTCCTTTCTAACAATACTATTAACTTTTTAGATCTTAAAATTACACTAAAAGAAAACAAAACAATAATAGATCTATTTGATAAACGTAAAGAATTTAAATTTAAAGTTAATTCATTTACTAATTTTAAATCATGTCTTCATAATTCTGTATATCGTAATATACTCCTTAATCATATTTATAGAATAAAAAGTTTATGTTCCTCTCAACTTATTAACAAAAATATTAAAAAACTTATCTTTGAAGCATTACAACATGGTTTTCCAAAAAAATTCATTTATTCCTTAATATATAGTTAGTTCCTATTTGATCTTTACAACCAAATTAACACATGCGTTTAAAAAATGTATAAAAAAATCATATAATCTTATAAATATTTACAAAAAAAAAAAAAATTATAATAGGACGGTTGGGTGGGTAGACGTTGGATTGAGGAGGTGTGTGGCGGCGTTGTATGGAAAAATATGCATGGTTAATTTATATTATTAAACAAAAAAAAAAAAAAAAAAAAAAAAAAAAAAAAAAAAAAATGGGGGCATTTTGATTTACACAATTGTTTGATCATACACATTTTATAATGGACTGCGATGTGTTATTTTTATATGTATATTAACTTAGTTAGATTTAGTTATTCATTATTTAATTATTTTAAATGAATTTATATTCATTATTATTAAGAATGTATTTGATCTAATGATTTGGATTAATACCTTTGGTGGACAATATCATATTTACTTCTAAGATAATGTTTACTTTTATACAGTGTTAATATAATATGTTTTAATTTTATTAAGTATTTTTATTTAATTTAACTTTGTTTGAAGCCACATTATTTGTGACTAATTCATTTCAATATTTAATCAATATTAATTTTAAATTCTTTGATTCTTAATTCAAATCTTTAGTATTTTAATTTAAATTATTTTAATTGATGTTGCAATTTTAGTACAGTTATTTAATCGTTGTTGTCATTTAATGGTACATTTATAATGTTGCATTAATTATTAATTTTTCCATATTACTACTTATTTATAACATAGTATTATTAATTGATACATCCATTACTTAGATATTATTCAACATTCTATTTATTAATTAATTTCATTTATTTATTATTTAACTTATGGCTATCATTAAGATAGTAATTTGGTTTAATTATTAAACACTAATTTTCATCCATTACTTTATATTTACTTTTACCACTAGAGGGCAGCACTATTTTAAGTTGTTTTTTATTATTAATTTTTCCATCTTAATACTTATTTATAACATAGAATTATTCATTAATACATCCTTAATGTAATTCAATTTTCTATTTATTAATTAATTTCATTAATTTATTATTTAACTAATTGGTATCAATTAAGATAGTAATTTGGTTGATTTATGAAACATTTATTTCCATACAATTCCTTCGATTCAGATTATATTCACTTTTACTAATAGATGGCAGCACTAATGTTCCTGTTTATTTTATAATCCATTATATTTTAACATTATTTCTGGCATCACTGCAAAGCAATTTATATTTCTAAGCAATTTATATTTCTAAAATTGGCAACATGTTATGATTTTTTATGCAATTCAGTCCCCAGTCATCTTGTAGTTTTCATGATGGTTCATGAACTGCAAGGTATCTTATTTTTATCTCTTTTCATCTTTATGAATTTTATACTAAATGTCTCTATTAAATGTTCTCTCTGTAATTTATAAGTATGGCTTCTTTCCTTTTTTATATTGTATTTTATTTTTTATTTTATCACTGATTTGAATCATTGTATTTGAGATGTAGTCCCAATATCATATTTTTTAGCAATATATGGCTAATATGATGATGAAACATCTCATTTCATTTTATTTGTGGTATTTAGGCAATTGGGACTTGATAATTCTGTCTAAATTCCACAAATTTCATTTCATTTAATTCCATATATTCAAATTTTTATTTAATTTCTTATTCTTTCAATGTTTTTGATTCCATATTCAGTGTGTTGGGGAATCTTTTATTGTCAACTAATTATTTCATACTTAATTAAATAAATGTTTAAGTTGGTGTTATGATAATGTTTCATTTATGGTTATATATATAAATCAACATTTGAACGGAGGGTGGTTTTGTGGTCTGGGGGGTCATGATCGGTGAAAATACAGAGTTGCCAAGTCTCCGGCTTTTTGGACACCAGTATTTTAGCACAGAAAATGTTGTTTTGTGTAATCGGAACATTCCGCGATTTAAAAGAACAACATTTTCTCTAAGATAATACTGGTGTACAAAAAGCCGGAGACTTGGCAAGTCTGAAAATATATCGAAATTTTTCGGAACTGCTTTCCTCCGAACGGCTGCAATAGATAGCTTTATACTTTTTTGTATTGAAAGCTACCCAAAAGTTTAAATTTCTAAGTTAAAGAAAATGTAGAAAAACGATTGAATTTCAAAGCTTCAGAAAAAGTGCCACTAGCGAAAAATGAAATTATTCAATTTGCACGAAAGAATGTATTCTGTACATTGTTTACGAAGCCATGATTTTTTAAATTTCTTATGTTTCTTAAAATGCTGATAATGCTGTTATTAATTATGCTCAGTTGTTTAAGCTTTATTAAACCCATGAAAATCTCAAGTAAGTTAAATATTATTGCATAATTTAATTTCGTAAAGGTTTATCTTCATTTAAAAACAAAATTTAGAGATTATTTTTGTGCAAATTTAGAAAAATACATTTTTGTAACTTTCATTTAAACTATTTTTATATGATCTACATGTTGCATATTGTTTAGTTTTAGTTTTACTAAATTCTTTAAACATATTTTCATTTATAAAGAAGGACAAATGTTTTTCAGAATCATTAGTAATCTTCCATTATATCTAATTTAGTCCGTTGATGCTCCATAATTTATATTTTATTTAAATGAAGTAACATTCAGAAATTTTTTTTGACTTTTCTCCTAATTTTTTTCAAATATAAATCTACATTTTCAAAATCTCTCATGATTTTTATTATGTACATTAAAAATGTCAAATAATTAGGATAGTTTGATCTAATCAAAAATCATTTATTTTTCATTTCATCATATGAAAAGTCTTAAACAAGTTTAGTAATAATAATTCATTAAAATATCCAAGCAACTTGTACAACAAAAATTTAATAAATTAATATTACACACACAAAATCATCTGCTGTTGAATAGTATCATTAAATGAAATTTGTTACAGCATTAAATTACCTGGAATACGAGGACAAAAAGTAACTTTGAATAATTAAACAAATAAATAGGTTAGTAAATTTAATTAAATTAAAGTTTAGAAAAAGCTTAAAAGTTCAGCTATAAAAAAAATATTGTTATTAAACAATTGAAATTTTTGACGATTTTTTAAGTGCATTAACTATAACATGAATATTTTAAACAAGTAATATAATTTTTTTTTTAAATCAATTCCTACTTTTTAATCATAAATATATAAAATAAACCCGTGCAGCATTAATGTCCCACGTTATCTTTATTGAACATTTTTTTATAATCATCGTGTTGCGGTATTTTATTTTTGTGGCATCACTAATTTGTGGAAAATCTTTCATTTCATTTATGAAAATCATGGGATAATTTTTTTTCTTCCATATAAAACTAAAATTAATTAATTAAATTTAATTAATGAATTAATATTTGAAAAAAAAAAAACTGTATTAAAATCATGTGTCACCCACTACAAGTTTTAAAAAATGTATTTGAACTTGAGTGTATGAATAGAAAATATTTTATTAACGATTGAAAATTCGAACAAGATATATAAATATATAGAGAGTGTGAGCTAATAGTAGGAATTGAAAAATGAATCGAATGAATAGGAATCTAAACAAATAAAAACGAAATGTCATTCTGTATTTATTAGAATAAAAATATGATTAATACTAATTGAGTAAGAACTAAAAATATAAAAATGTGCTGCATATCATAAAAGCTTGAAAAATAAAAATCTAAATGAAAACTGCAGAAAAACATGTTTCTATTTATAAAATTATAACAAAATTAACTGTGCAAAATAATATAAACTTTTACGAAATAAAATAGAGTTGCGTTCAAATATCGTAATCTTTGAAAACGATGTGATGGAAGTATGCGAGCGCAGGATGAGGTGGAGGGGATTGCAGTGCAGAACGGTAGCGATCGCAATGAATGTGCTGGGAACTACAATCCTAGACTTTTTTTGTATTATTTATTTATTTATTTATTATTATTATTATTTTGAAACAATTTTTTTTTAAAGATTTTTTTAAATCTATATTTGAATATTTTGTACAATATTATATAGAAGTATTTGAACTCTTATCAACAAATCAAAAACACTCTCACATTGTACAGTTGCTTGTATTGCTAGATTTCAATATATAGAATTATAATTGCAATATTTTTAATAATTTTCTTTCAATAATTTTTTTTAAGTACCCTTGATTGAGTGAGCTATCAGTTTTTTTTTTTTTTTTTTTTCAATCAAATATTGAACATGTGAGTCTATAATATACATCGCAAAATCAGAATCTCCGTTAATATTTACACATATGTAAAAATGCGTAAAGAAGAGGTAAAAACAGAAATTGGGAGCGAAGAATACTCACTCATATTTTAAAAACTATGTCAGTAGAAATTATATTAATATTTATGACTCCATCCTTCCAGTACTTTTCAGTATATGCACTAAACTTGCCTCTATTTGACACTAACAGGAGACAACGCTCCACCCACTTTATAAAATCAATGATTTTCATATTACAAATATATGTCTATCTCACTAGCGATAGGCGGAGTTTTGGTTAAATATTCTTGAGCTATTATTACTTGCCTGACCATTTGTAGCTGGATGGTATGGAGCACTAAACCTATTTAACCCCATGATTCTTCAAGAATGTCTAATTCTTCAGAAGTAAACTGTTTTGCATTATCAGATACCAGAGATATAGGATACCCGTATCAGGCAAAAAGAGAAGAAAGACATGTGAATTATTTGCCATGGAGCTGTAGGCCATTCCCAATGATGAGTATATACCTTAGGTGGATTATTTTTTAAATTGACACAAGTAGTGCAATTCCGTGCAAGATCTTCAATATCTTGGTCAATTCCTGGCCACCAAACAAAACTGTGAGCTAAGGACTTCATTTCCACTATACCGAAATGTCCAAAGTGCAAATCATGTAAAATTTGTTTTCGGTGAATTTCTGGGATAATTACTCTACATCCTTTTAAAATACAACTATGTTGAAGAGTAAATTATTCTTGCTTGCCCCCAAAAAGTAAAATTTTAGGAATTGGAGTACCAGAAATTAGATGATGAAAAAGTTGACGTAATAAAGGATCAGATTTTGTAGCTACAGCAATTGATTTGGCATTTAAAGGCAATGTAGAAATTTGGTTAATTTGAAAAAATTCAAATTCATCAATTACATTACTTAAATTTAATTGTGGGGGTAAATCTTCACTACGTAATGGAAGTCGTGAAAGAGCATCGACATTTCCATGTTCAGATGTTTTCTTATAGCAAATATCATATTTAAACGCTTGTAAGTATAATGCATATCTTTGTATCTGAGCAGCTGAAAGGACAGGAATACTTTTATTTGGAGAAAAAATAGAAACAAGTGGTTTACTATCTGTAAATAAAGTAAACCTATTACCATATAAATACTGAAAAAATTTCTTTACTCCAAAGATAATAGCTAGTGCTTCCTTATCCACCTGGCTATACTTTTTTTCTGCATTAGTGAGAGTTCTGGACACAAAACCAATGGGTTTTTCCACGTTATCTGGCATCACATGCAAAAGAACTGCAGAGATACCATATGGAGAAGCATCTGTTGCTACCACTAAAGGTATTTTAGGGTTGAAATGTGTAAGAACTCTTTCTGAAATAATCTCATTTTTTATATTTTTAAATGCTTGTTCACAAACAGGAGACCATATAAACTTCACATTCTTTTTTAGCAATTGATTTAAAGGATGAGCAATTGTAGATAAATTTGGTACAAATTTAGAATAATATGTGACTAAGCCTAAAAAAGCTTTAACTAGTGACAGATTAATTGATCTAGGAGCATTTACAATAGCCTCAATTTTATCTTGCGTTTTATGAATACCAATCAATTTTATAACCAATCATTACCAATTGATATGCCAAAAGTTTGGACATTTTTTGAAAGTTTCGTGTTTTTCAACTTTGTGTGCTTGTAGAATATATTAATTTTTACTTAAATACATACGTTTATACATCAAATTGAGGGTAATTTAATGTAGAATTTAATAATAAAACAGTATTACAATATCAGTATTACAAAAAAAGTTATGCTCATTTTAGTAGAACAAACAAACACAAATCGTTTTGAATAAGGATGTATTTTGTAATAAAAGTGTACTAGCCAATCACAAACACTGTTCTGAGGACCAATCAAATGTCTGTAACTATAGTTTAGGTTATTTGGATGGTAAAAGAGTTATTGTTGTGGAAATATTTTGCGGAATGATGCATACTAGAACAATTAAATAGAGTATTGCTGTTTCTGAATACTTAAAGTCCTTTATTTTTAATTAAACTAATTTTAAACAATGTCATCAACAAGAACTAATTGGACATCTACAAAAAGAAGCCGAATTGTCATATTGAGAGAAAATGGCCTCTCTTATGCTGAAATTGCAAGACAAGTTGGTAGTTCAGTGATTTGTTCTGGTGTACGAAAGTTCTGTTTACGTTATGAAAAAACAAAATCAGTAGAAAATAAGGCCAAATCAGGTCGAAAAAAATGCACAAGTGCTACTGCCGATAGAAAAATTAAACGGCTATGCTTTCAAGATAGAAAAATTTCATCAGATGCCATTAGATGTGAAATGAATGCAGCGGGTATTGCAGTAAGTTCAAGAACAATAAGAAGAAGGTTATCAGGATTTGGACTACAAGCAAAAGAACACATCAAATGGTCAGAAAATCAATGAAAGCAAGTAATCTGGAGCGATGAGAGTAAAATATCGCTCTTTGGTAGTGATGGTAGAAAATATGTGAGACGTAGAGTAGGAGAAGCACTTCATCCTGATTGCATTGAAGCAACTTCAAAAAACCCAACAAATGTCATGATTTGGGAATGTATGTCTGCAGATGGTGTGGGTCGAATTCAAGGGATTGGTGGCATCCTGAATGCCAAAAAATACATCGAAACTGTCCTGGAACCAAAATTGATACCTTCCATCAGGGATCTCTTCCCCAACAACACACCATTTATTTTTCAGCAGGATTCAGCTCCATGCCACACAGCAAAAGTATGCAAAGCATGGTTTCAAAATAAAGGCATAGATATATTACCATGGCCAGGAAACAGCCCTGATCTCAATCCAATTGAAAATTTGTGTTGACGTTTGAAAATTCTTGTACGAAAAAAACGTCCATCCAATAAAAGACAAATTATTGAAGCTATAATTGATTCTTGGCACCATGTGATTACGAAAAATGAACTCCAAACACTCGTTCACTCGATGAAAAGACGCTGTGAAGCTGTCTTAAAAAATAAGGGTTATCCTACTAAGTATTGATTGTGTAAGTATCACTTTCAAAAAATGCAAATCTAAGATAGATCTTACTATTAGTTGCATAACTTTTTTTGTAATACAGATATTGTAATACTGTTTTTATTATTAAATTCTACATTAAATTACCTTCAATTTGATATATAAACGTTTGTATTTAAATGAAAATTAATATATTCTACAAGCACACAAATTTGAAAAACATGAAACTTTCAAAAAATGTCCACACTTTTGGCCACCACTGTATGTTGTACGGTCCGAAATGTCAAATTCTTGAGGGGGGCAACTTCCTCTCCAGCCTAGCTTCCACAAATGGAACCAGTGGCTTGAATATTAAAACCTGATTTTAAAATTAACTCATCTACTTATTCATTCACCAAATCCATTTACTTTCATTTGTTTATTTTTGGTATAAAGAGTTTACATTCATAGAGTTCTATGAAAATTTTGTGGATCATACTTTACTGAGTTTATATGGCATCAGTTACAAAAAAAAAATCACATATCTTCAGAAATATTAAGTGAAATTGTCAACTTTATCCTGACTGTGTAAGAAAATATTAATTAATTTCCTTGTTTGGATTTCCGTTTATGTTATGGTTTAAATAAAACCAGTTCTATAACCAATCAAGTAGTAGATATCATAAAATTGTTATGCAATAGATTCAACATTCGATTATCAGATGTTCAATTGTACAACACACTCAATTAATCATCACTGCTCACACATTCCAACATAAAAATGTTTGTAGCTGTATTCCAAAATTCTAGACAAAAACTGACTATTTTTTTTAAAACTTGTCATTTCTGCAAAGCTTTAACCCCTTTGCGACAAGCGTCCTTTAGAAAATTTTTATTCTTTTATCACCGTCTTTTGAAAACGGAAATGTTATTAAAAATAATATATCAGCTTTAAATAATATATCAGCTTTTAAAAGGAGGAGGGGGTTACATAGGACAAGTGGAGTTTTTAATAAAATCCGTACACACAGATTATTATAATGTTTAGTTTTAAGTCAGCAACAATTTTTTTTATTTGAAATATCAACTGTTTTTTTTTCTACGTTTTTGGTCTTATTGTTTATGATATATTATATATATGAAAGCATTCGTTTCTCACAGTGGTCTGTTAAATTTTATCGTGACTTAAAATGGTTATATGTGTCACATGCTCGGACAGAATTAGAAATTTCTGACTCCACAACTTATGCATAAATGGAAGAAATATATTTTTGAAATTGAAAATAACAGGTATTTTCAGGTTAGCAGGGCGGCCGCTGCAATTTTGTGCCAAAGTACTAAATACAATAAACTGTTTATTTCACATACTCATGTATAACAGCCGTTTATTAACTGTCATTCATAAATTATTTTTTCTTTAAGATTTGGTTTTTCGATGAATAGTTGATTTTATATTTGACAACTGATAAATGATACAATTAAATTCTTTCAAGATAGAGACCAATCTTTACTATAAGATTTATGGGCACCGGAAGAACAAAATCCAAGATTTTTGAACAGATGTGCTGTTTTGCAAACAAGGCCACATTTTTAAAATGAAGAATATAAATATGAAATATGAATTTTTTGTACCCCCCCCCCCCCCACACACACACATGAAAACGAAAGGCAACTTTTAAATATAACACTGTAAAAAACAATACAAACATGTAACTAAAAATAATAAAAATCCAAAAATAAGATTCAACAGAACTTTAGGTAGATTTCGTTAGAAATACTACCTATTACATTCTTCCCTAGGTTGGAATTTCTGGAAAATTTTTGCAGATCTACACCGATCATGACTCCCAGAACCCAAAACCACCCCCAGTTCAAAACCTTATCTATCTATCTATATATCTATGTCAATAGATTTATGAACACGATAACTTCAAAAATTCTGTGCAAATCTCTTCCAAACTGATACATAAAATCTTGGCAAAATTGAACCAAGGGGAGAGAAATGGGGGGGGGGGGAGGTTTCGTGAAAACAGAAAAATCCCCATAACTTCTTAATTATGATACGTATCGAATCCGTTCAAAGTTATTATTATTTCTAGGAAAAGGACAGAAAATTTATGTATGACAGATTTTTGATATAATTAAAAATGGCCTCAAGGGGGGGGGGGGGGGGGGGGGAATAGGGGTTTCAGAAGAAAAAAATTCATAACTTTGTCAATTCACATAATATCAAATCCACTTAAATTTATTATAAATCCTCTTAATATTATCTACAACTTTTATATTGGCAAGTTTTTTATAGGACCAACCCTTACAGCAAAAAAAAAAAAAAAAATTAAAACAAAAAAATTCTCCCGGCTTTGCCTACTTGACACAGGTAGTTTCGAAGTGGGCAGTTCTAACTGCAGCATCATGGCAAAAAGGTCATTTCTTCTGCAATTCCCAATAAACAGGCATCCAACGGTCCGCTTCTTAGAAATCTACCTGTGCCTGTAGACCGAGCCGTCAGGGGTTTTTTTTTTTGTCAGGGGGGAGGCTTTGTTTTTCCTTAACCTCCTTTAATTTAATGTATTTTTAAAACACATTAAAATAAAAGAATAGAATTAAAAATTAGTCTCTGATGGAGTGGGGGGCATATTTCAAACAGGGAGAGGCAATTGTCCTCCTGTTCACTCTTGCCAGCGTCCATAACATTTTACTCATAAAAGCATACGATAAAGTCATGTATTCTTGATTCAAAAGCACAAAAATGTATCTGCAATAAAAAAGAAACAGCCCTGAATCAAGGGTGCCATTTCAAAACTTTCTTTGAGAGGGGGAGAAGAAGGGGGAGTAAGTTTTATTTTGAACTTGTTGTGCTCAGCTGAGATGGAATAGATAGTTTCGTTTTACATATATATTTTTTAATTAGCCAATGTACTCATTAATGATCATGTTTCTCGCTTTGAGAATGCTGCAATAACAATTCATTAACAAATATCATAATTATTAATTTTGGAGCTTCAAAGTATTTATTTAATGTTGTTACTACTTTAATCAAATCTGATTTTTTTTTTTTTCTTTTGTGCAATTTCTGAATTTTTAAGCATGATCTATGTTGTATGGTCCAAAATGTCAAATTCTTGAGGGGGGCAACTTCTTCTCCACCCTAGCCTTTTACAAATGGCATCACTGGCTTAAATATTAAAACCTGATTTTAAAATTCACCCATCTACTTATTCATTTAACAAATTCATTTACTTTCATTTATTTACTTTTGGTATCAAGAGCTTACTTTCATAGAGTTCTATGAAAATTTTGTGGACTATACTGAGTTTATATGGCATCAGTTAAATGAAAAAAAATCACATATCTTCATAGAGTTCTAGGAAAATTTTGTGAATCATACTTTACTGAGTTTATATGGCATCAGATACATAAAAAAAATCACATATCTTCAGAAATATTAAGTTAAATTGTCAATGTTATACCGACTGTAAGAAAATATTAATTATTTTCCTTGTTCAGATTTCTGTTTATGCTATGTATTTAATAAAACTAAGTGATTCAACCTGGGCAACCTGAGTTACAGAATATATTGTCTGATGTACAGAATAGAGATGAGTTCGGGCTCTCTTTTCAGAGCCCGGGCCGCATATTTCACATATGCACATGGCTAACGGCATCGGAAGGAATCCTGTCTTTTGATTGGTTAAACGCATTTGTCCCTACCAGGAAAATGTTTGTTTACACGTACGTCTTGGTAAAAAAGATGTTAGATGTTGGACATTTTTTCCTAACCAATCAGGGCACATATCATATTTCGTCGCATTAACAAGGAATTTAAAAATTCACCAGGGGTAATTTGAGTTTATATTAAACATTACGTTATTAACGCATCAAAATTTTGTATGTTATACTACAAATTTTAGTTTATATATAATATATATTAAACTTAATCATGAAAAACAACGAATTAGTATTAAAAACTATATTATAAAATTATTTGCCGAGTAAAAGTTAATAAGCCTTTTTATGTGTAACATATTTAATATATAACATTTCATTTTTTCCATTATACATTAAAATATATATATATATATATATTTATATGTTGATACTTCAAATAAAAAAAAATAGTTGCTGACTTATAACTACACATTATAATTATCTGTGTGTACTGATTTTATTAAAAACTCCACTAGGATTATGTAACCACCTCCCCCCTAAATTTAATAGCTGATATATTATTTTTAATAATAACATTTCTGTTTTCAAAAGACTGTGAAAAAGGATTAAAAATTTTCTAAAGGACGCTTCTCGCAAAGAGGTTAAAGCTTTGCAGAAATGACAAGTTTAAAAAAAAATAGTCAAATTTTGTCTAGAATTTTGGAATACAGCTACAAACATTTTTATGTTGGAATGTGTGAGGAATTATGATTAATTGAGTGTGTTGTACAATTGAAGAACAGATAATTGAATGTTGAATCTATTGCACAACAATTTTATGATATCTACTATTTGATTGGTTATAAAACTTAGAATTAAGTGCCCATAAGAAGACTTATGTTAGCATTTTCTTGCTGTCATATCAACCAATCATGTAAGAATATTAATTAATATCAGTAGAAGTTCTCTTATAAAAGAATTGCCTTTTCAATATAAGTTTGAAGCTAAAAGTCAGTATAAAGACAAGAGTATTTAACAACAATTTATTGAATTTTCTTGATTGAAATACAAAATTATGCTAACCTGTAAAATATATAAACATGAGTATCAACAATAAAAAATTAATTTATCACATATGTATTCATGAATATAGAACAGCAGTATCAGATACAAATTGAGTATTGTATACCATACTTATCAGCATATAAGCCACATCTTGGTTGCAAGAGGAAAGTTTGTGTAAAAATGTTCCTCTAAAAAAAACTCAGATCATGCAAATAGACTATACAAGCTATTATAGGGGAAGAAACAGGAGAAAATCAACATTAAATCATTATCTAAGCATGTGACTCTATAACTTTTAAGTTCATTTTGAGAACAATTTGATGTATTTGTAATTTTTTTTTTTTAAAAAAAAGGTCAGTATTTTTTGTGAAATGTGCATAGTTGGGGATAAAGGTTTAGCAGCGATACATCATAAATGAGTGTGCAACATGCTCAAATATAATATGTAAAAATAAAACCTTGTTGATAAAAATTTAATACAATCTTTTAAACAGGGTTCATACCCTTTTTAACAAAGTTAATTCCAGGAGTTTTCAAAGAGTCTCAAAATTTTTTTCCAGGAGATTTGTTTTGAGTTTTTAATGCTACTTTGCTATCTTTTTTCAAGATGGTATATACAGGGATGGGGTTGCTTCTCCTGAAATGTGAATCTTCAATTTTCACATTTCAGGAAAAATGTGAAACTTTTAAATTTTAAAATAATGCTTTATACAACTTTAAATTTTAAAATAGTAAAATGCATTGGAAATTTGAGACTTAAGAGAATGTTGATTTCTCATTATGGATCACTAAGCTCCAGTTGATACGCATCAGAAGCAAAAATTAATTTAAAACTTTTGTTTAAATTCCCTCAATATTTTAATGTCAAAATCACTGCTATGAATTAGAAGTTCCCAGTTTAATTTGATTTTGTGTTCCCCCATGAGCTCAATTGTTTTTCTTAGCTGCTGGTCGCACATCTTTACTGCATAATACACTTTCCATGCCGGTTGTGCGAATTGTGCCAGTTGCAGTTAACACTGCTCCATGACAAAAAAACTAGATTTTTTGGGATTTTCCTTCAAAATCAATAAATGTTTAATGTTTAATATTCTCAAAATTATAGAGGGTAAAAAATAATTAAAATACCATAGTTTTAATATTTTCCAGGAGTTTTTTTTTAATTTCCAGGAGTCACAGGTAAATTCCAGGAGTTTTAAGGGCCCTTGAAGAAAAAAATGGAATTCCAGGAGGAGTATGAATCCTGTTTAAAATATTATAGATTTCAAGGAATATCATTTAATAAATGTGCATTACCAATTCAAAAATATTTTGTTCAAATAATATAAAAAATAAAACTTTTGCACATGTACTAGATTGTGAAAGAATGGATTCAAAATTTTAATTTTTTGCTATTACAATAACAGATGATTTTAATATAATACCTCATACAACAGTTTCACTCCTTAGGTGTTCCAAAACAAATTATTTATTAAGCTTGATGGGCCTGAATCATTTATACTATAAAAAATTTAAACATATGGCAATACTGGTCAGATTCTATTTTGAATGGAGATCCCAAACTGTTTAACCATCATATGCAAAAGATTATTGTAATGTCCAAACCATCTGAGCAACCATGTGGATGTATGTGTCTTGTTTTATTTAATTTTTTTGTAATATATACAAAAAATAAATAAATAAAAATAAGACATATGCTTTTGAAAACCCAGATTTAAATACTCAAAGATATTACAAGCAAAGAAATTACCTCAAAATTAATAATATATTTCTCTTAATTTACAAGTACCTAATTTTAACAATAAATAAAAAACACAAAAATCATATTTTTCACATGATTAGATAAAGATTTTTAACGTTGTAATCCTTCTTTAAAAAGGAAAAAAAAAAAAAAATTATATGCTGATAAATACAGTATAAATTCAAAACACATTTACAAATTTCATAATGAAATGACAAAACACTTTTAAGATAAGATGAGCAGTTATTTGTAAGTTATTGCAAAAGAATAAATAAATATTGCCTTTATAAATACTTCAGATTTCAATATTCTGAGTAAAACACTATAAAAAGAATAAATTATATTTCTACATTTTCATTCCGTTAATCTTTTGGGATCATCCATAAATTCCATGACACAAATTTCATGGATTTTTTACTTTTCCCTTCCCATTGTCAAAAGCTGTCACATTCCAGCGATTCTCCGCAGTTGTGATGTCACTTTTTTTACAAATGTTAATTTACAACTAATTTTATGCAGAAAAAAAAAAAACTATGTATGGTCTATTGCTTATTGATATAAATAACCATTAAGATCTTGTGTACTTTTATTTCAAGCTATTGCAATTTAAAGAAAAAGAGAAAATATACTTAACACTACCTGAAAAAAAAATACATATTTTTTTAATGGACTTTATTATGATTCTTAAAAACAATGATTAAAGATTACCTAATTAATTGATTTCATATATTAGATGTGACATCACAGCATGTTAATCTACTCTCCCTTCTCTGCCAAATTGTGTCCCACTTTGTGGACCCCTTTCCCCTTTTTCTTGAAGTGTGATATAATTATGGATGACCTCTTTGCTGGAAGGTTATTATTATTATTATTATTATGAAAAAAGTTATTTGATACATTTTAAAAAATATATTATTTAAATTTTTAAGTCAAAGTTTTAAATGTTATTGTTTGTGGCATGAGTTGCACATAATGCAGTTTATGCATTCAAAGCAATTTGACAGATATGATATAAAAAGCCATCAAAACAATAATGACCCTATATTAATCAGATATCTTTTTTTTTATCTTATTGATTATTTAAAACTAAGAAGAGAAAAGAAATCTGGCCTCTAACAATTGATTCCCAATAATTATATTTTGGCCCCACAATTTTGAATCTTATCAGAAGGGTGGGGGAGAGGAGATCTCCTGTTACCTAATTCCTTCTAACCGACCTCCACGTGCAAGGACTCTATACTACTGATTTGTGTACCATCGACAGCACTAAACCTGCTGTTTAATATTGAATTTAAGTGTTTTGATGGGAGTCTGTGCTGTACAACATTGTATACGATTGCCACAAGCCCTTATCAGACTTTCAACTTCTGGTGGCTTGTCAAATGGATGTTGTATCCTTTTGTCCTGCATCAAGGTGTCTGGTATAATATGTTGATCAGTCAGGAAGTCTATAACACACTACAACAATGTGTTTTTCTTAAATGAAATGCAATAACGGAGTACAATTGAGAAGACACGACTTGTGTACTTTGATATATCTAATTACTTCTGATTTGGAACAAAGTTTCTGTGTGTGTGTGTTTGAATCTATGGCACAAGTGTAAATATGTAGCATTTATTGGTAAATATCGGATATAATTTACTGTGTAATAAGTTTTTTTTTTTTTTTTTTAATATCAAACAATATGATAAAAATAAAACACTGATATACCGTTTCTAAAATTTATATGTCACAAGTATTTTTATCTTTAAAAGCACATCAATTTATTTTAATTATAATAGTTTTAAAAAAATTAACAGAACAAAATCATAAATGTTAAATAAATCATTTTACAGATAATTTCATAAATTTTTACAATTAAAATCTATGGCATAGTGTAATTAGATTTGCAATACATTAAGCTGTAATACAATTTATATATATTATGTATTTTTTTTTTTTTTTTTTTAGCTTTTTACTCTCCTAAAATACTTATTTTGTTTTGTTTTTCCCCCCCATTATTAAGTAATATTTCTGAAAAATATAAAAAAGAAGTGCCATTGTGCCAAAATATAACTACTAACAGTGTAATACAACACCAAGTGTGTTTAATTACAGAAGTACTTCAACGTAATCAGTTCATAGAAATCTGTGTTAAAAAGAACAATTAAAAGATGTATTAAAATAAATTAAAACTATCGGGTTCTGAAAAAGTCAATCATTTGTTGTAAAATGGAAAAGCAATTGATGCATTATTTTATTTTATTTTATTTATTTTCATTTAACCTGAAAACATACAAATCAATTTTTACAAAGTAGTTGTATATAAGTTTGTAGTTTGCAATCCCTTGTAAACACTTTTTGATTTTGCTGTGATCTGTTTGGCTTAGTGCAAAATAATAAAATTACACAAAGTATAAAATGTTAATATAATATAAATATATTCAAAAGCAGTAAGTACTGTAGGATATTGCAACTGCAACAGTGTTGGCAATGCAAACTGCATCTAAAATAAAAATTATTTGAATTGTATACTTCTATATAAACAATAAAATAAGTTTTATTAGACTGTTTGCATATTTTGGCACCATCCAAACCATTATCAAAACAAATAAGAATATTCTATAATTTCATGGTCTATGAAGTTATTATTTGAAACGCTATCATTTAATATTTCACGCACTTTTTAAAATTACACATGTTATTTTTCATTTTTACTTGTATGTTTATTTCCATATTTGTAACCAAGAAGTAACTCGAGCTACAATTTTAGTAAGTTAAATGATGCTGCATCGTTACATATTGTATTTTTACATTTTACAATCCCTATGGTTTCTCTTATAATGGATGGATTGGAGGAGGGGAAAATTATTTTACTTTCATTAAAATTTATGGATATATATGGAAAATATAGAAATGGAAAAATATAGAAATGCACATCCAAGTAAAAATAAAAAATAATGTGCGTAATTTTAAAAAGTATGTGTAAAAATAAATGATAGCGTTTCAAATAATAGCTTCACAGACAATGCAATTGTAGAATATTTTTATTTGTTTTGATAATGCCTCGGATGGAGCTGAAACATGTCAACAGTCTAATAAAATTTATTTTATTGTTTATAATGTTTTTATTTTACACCTTTTAGCAATTGAAAGAAGTATATTATTACAAGGTGTTATGAATTGAATTATTTAAATAATCCAAATTAATATCGAACATAAAAAATATTGCTCCTAAATAAAAAATATATAAGTAATAATAATTCTACTTTTTTAATCCATCAATGTATGACAATATATATTTTTTAAACATTTTTTTGCATTTAAAATATAGCTATCTCGCATTTTTGCATAAGGAAAAGAAAAAAAACAAGACAAATAAAATAAGCTACAATATTAATTATAACACTTATATTTATAAGAAAAAATAAAACAACAATTTTCAAAAAGAATGAGATAATAATAGCACTTTGGTTGCCAAAAATATTAATCTAGAAATAAGTGTAAATAAGTGAAAGAAATTTTCAAGTTGTAAACTGTATGAACAATAAAACTTTTTTAAGTCTGATGTATATCCATAAAACTTGTATATATATACTTTTTTAAATACACATTCATAAGTAATGAATCATGTAGTAGGATTGATATTTATAAAATATAAACCACATATACAGTTGAGCTTGTCTTTTTCTTATAATTTTAATATCTATTACTATATATTTACCCGCACCCATAAAACCCTCTAAAAAATTCTAAAATGTACAAGAAGAAAAAAGATTCATTTGCGAAGTTATTTATGAAAATATATTGTAAAAGAAAAATAAACTAATGCACAGAATACCATTGTGATTATTTCATAAAAATTTATTTATATTAAATATCAAATTAAATCAACATAGAATTTATTTAACTATATTAAATTTTATAAAAAGATAAAAAAATTAAAAGAGATTTAGCAAAGGGAAAAATAAATCTTCAAACAATGCAATGATATAAATAGATATATTTATCATCATTTAAATCTAGGTATACCTACCATTTTGATTTCCAAGTCGCACACAAATATTTTCCTTTTAAAATAATAATGATAAATAAGTAACATACCTCAAATAACATTTTATCAATGGAAGATTACCCTTTTCTCCACAGATTATATTCACAGTTTATAATACAGTTTATATACATGGTCCTGACAGATTAGGAAATAATGATAAAGCTCTGCACTCAAACAATATCTTAATACTGTTAAACTGATCAAGATATTTTTAATATCATGTTACGTCATTGATTGTTACAGAGCATATTGACTAAACAAACAAATGTACAATTATAGGAACAATACCAAAAGAATGTTAAGAAAACCAAAATACTAAAGATTAGGTATGTTCCAATTTTAGCAAGCAAGTTATTTTTATTTTACAGGGATTGTTATCATAATTTTCAATCCACGTCAATTCTACTTCCATATCATAAATAAAATATACCTTTATTATTTAATGAAAGTTACTGACTTCTTTTTAAAACCTTTTTAGAAATGAATTTAAAAATTACATCTGAAATTTGTGAAACTACAATTAAAATAATTTTTAAAAAAAACTGCATAGGATAAAATAAAAATGGTTCAACATGAAAAAAAAAGAATTAAGTTTATGGCACAAATAGCAATATCACAAGAAATGAAACAAACTTAAAATATAAAAGGCATATAATAACTCAACAATTCTAATCACTATAAAACCTATCTGTAATGATTACATCACTCTGATCAACACAAACAAAAAATGTCCAATTCATACAAAAAATAAAACATTTTTCAATAAAAATAATATCTTAAATCGTTACAACGATAACTGAAGTACAACATATCTAATATCACATTACTCAACATTTAATATGAAACTTGCAATGCCAAACTTCTATCTTGTAATCCATTTCAACTGTACAATATTTTTTAAGGAAATGTCATTCATTAATTAACACGTTCGCTGCCAACTATGAGAATACTCGTAGTTGGTAAACTGGGTTTCCTTGCCAGCTACGAGATAACTCGTTATTGATATCCTTATCTAAATCGCTGATTATGAGTATTGCCATAGAAAACACATGCATTGATTAGGTGTTTGGCACACAGAAAGAGACTAAATAATACACTTGGCGTACTGAAATGGATCATTTATTTCTCAAAACCTAGATACAATGACTAAATGTTTAGAAAAACTTATCTTTTCACGATATGTTTTGGAGAATACTATGAATAAAAGTTATTTGTTTTACATTACATTGAAATTTTAATAGGTATATTGAAACAAAATTATGTATGATTATGTACAATTGTTTTTTGCTAAAAGTAATCTGTTATATCTATATTTAAATAATAAAACCACAGACAACAATTTAAAAGCATAATATCAGAGATACGACTTGGCATCTGTGAACAGATGCACTATATCAGCTTTGGCAGTGAACGTGTTAAGTCAGAATAATAATAATAGCAATAATAGAGTTTATCCTACAGCGAACTTAGTTTCAGCAGGGTAAGTCATAAGAAAGTGTAGAATTTTTTAAAAACATTTGGTGAATTTTTACAAAAGCATAACTTTAGAAAACCTGAATTTAATAAATAATGATCATAAAATTATTCTGAATTCATTTTAAAATTATAGATGCATATTTTCAACTTTAGATGATTTGTCACTTTGAAGATTTAACTTTGCATACTCAATGTGATACAAGACAGAAGCATTGAATTAAGGTCTTCAGTTAAAATGCACTAAATAATTTCCCTCTTTCTTTAACTTAATAAAGTGGGAGAATGTATAATATTAACAAAACAGACTGAATTTATTTATTTTTTTAAGTTTCATGATTGATAATTATTTTAAATAACTTAAAAAATATTCACCTGCAGCACAACCCAGATAATATGAACCTAGTTATATAAAAGTATCAGATAACTCAAACTTTTCAAATTTGCCTGCAAATTACATGTTATAAGAAACAAAATCTGCATATAATGAATGATTTTTGAAACCCCTTCAGCTTCAATATTTTTACAAAAATGTATACAAAAAAAAAACTACATTAATAAAGTTAAGGCAGTAATTTTAGTTAAAATTTAATTCAGAGTATAGCTGTACTGTGTTTGGAGAAATTGTAAGAAAAAAAGAATAAACAATTCAAAGGGAGACATCTTAGTTCACAGAAGAAATTGTAAACAGTGCGCTGTCATGAAAAACGATCAAATTATCTTATTAATTAAATAACATTTCAATTTTTACACTAGAGATTTTCTCCCACTCGCCCCCCCCCCCCACTTTTTTTTTAATCACTAATCCAGTTATAAAGAATTTGTTTAAAAAAGTATAACACCTGAAAAAAAGGATACTTTTTTCATAGATAAGAAAATTATGACACATCTAAAAAGCAATGTCAGGTAACATATTTAGACCCTAAAAATGTGACTTGAAATGAAAAAAAAAAAAAAAAACATTTTTGTTACTATCATAATAATCATTAAATGTTATACTGCGAAAAACATTCTTCATCTGAGTATTTTTACTTAATCAGAGGATAACGGGCAAACAAACAAATCGGCAAATTAAAATTGTCATACATTCAATCTCCTTTATGGCAAGATAAGATTTAACGAAAAAAAAAAAAATTAACTAAAAAAAAAAAAAAAAAAAAAAAAAAGAATATTTGTTGTAATTGCAAAATACATCATAAAAACTTGATTGTTACAAGATAAACTGAACTATAAAGAGAAAAAAAAAAAAATTCTTGTTCACTATATTAAATTTAGGAAGGACATATTTGACGTGAAAATGATGATAAAACCACTGAATAAAGAAAACTTCTTTTTATAAATCTGTTGAAATGATGCATAAGACAAACATGATTCCACTTATTATTTTTTTAGCAATTTATATTCATTAATTTGGCATTATATAATTAAATAAATAAAAATTTTGAACTTGATTTAATTTCATGTTGTTTATTGGGTAGCAGAAAATAAAAACTTATTGAGTGACCACTGAGTTATTTTAAGTATTTTTATGTTTACATGATAGAAGATCTTTAACTTGGTTTTCAATTACAATAATAAATATTTTGGTCTCTTCTTTTTCATTATAACTACATCAGACTGCAATTTTTCAATAAAAATCAGAAGAATGTTGTGCACATTATAATTAGAATTGAGAAAAAGGGGGATAAAAACTCATTTGTAAATTATGAACACAGAAATCAAAGTTAAATAAATTTTTATTAAAATGCTGCATAATATATGAGCTAAAATGTGAATTTTCAATCATTCAAACACTGCAACATTTCTTACTCAACTTGTTTTAAATAACCTTAAATGCAATTTGCTTAAATATGATTTCTTCTTATTTACAAAACGTCACAAATGAAATGTTTGCAGAATTTTTAAACATGGTTTTGGAATAATTAAAGAAAAATTAAATTTAACTACTAAAGTATTGTTCAAGAGAGAATGTAGCAACTCACCTTATAAGGAAATACTCTAAAATAATTACGAAACAAAACAAATGCTGGGTTAATAACAAAAAACAATGTATTTTTCAAGCATTGTTTATACATTGTAGTATGAACAGAATATACAGTTTGTCACATGACTTTAACAATGACTGTAGACAAATATCTTGAATAAACAAAGCTCACTGCAGACATTACACAATTAAGAGCAATACATGTCACCATCAGCACAAACACAACAAAAATAGGGTTATCTCATATGAATACTTTACATTTGTCAAAGACACAACAGATACAGTTAATGTGTTTAGTACTACATTTAAGTTTCAACCAACAACAAGGGAGACATGGGATTTTAAAGATGATGGTTGTGTTAAAATAACAAAATAAACAATAAATAAAAAATAAAAAAGACATTTTATAATAAAACATACTTTTTAAACATTAAGCAACATATAAATTATAATGAAGATAAATCATGTTGAAAACCATCAATTACTATTTTAAATCTATGAACATAGTAACTTGCATAAAGATATTGACCTTTATTTATTTTTTTTCGAAAAAGAAAAGAATAATAAGAAAAAAATATTACAACTCCTATAATAGAAAATGCATCTGTGCTAAAAGCTTGTATTGTAGTTTGAATTATTTAATGTATATATTTTGATGCAAAAGAGAAACTCTTATTTTTTTTCAAATAATAATTATTAAAATTAAAATTTATTTGTTATAAACAATCATAAAAGGAATTAAATAAATATTACATAACTGACACAGTGTAATAATTCATATGAAAATTGTTGATATATTTTTTAATTTAAATAAAATATTTAAATATCAAGGAAAAAAAATGAATATATGTAATTATTTATAGCTATGTAAACAAATAATCATAAGAATGCCTTTTAGCTAATAAAAAAATAATTATATAAATGTGTATGCACATTCATATACATGCATGTATCTAATTGCTGGTCAAAAACTTAATGGATTTTTTTTTTTTTTTTTTTTTTTTTTTACTTTACAAAGTTTTGAAAATGAGCAATTATTAAAATTATTCAAATAGGCAGCCCATTTCTTCTTTCAAAGTAAAAAATAAATAAAAAATTCTATCAAGTATGAAAAGAACTTACCTAAATTTTACTAAATTAAAACAACTGAAACTATGTAACAGCCAAATGAAATGGAATATACAGATAATTTCAACTATGAAATGGAATATGCAAATAATTTCAATTATAAACAGTTTTATTATAAATTCCTCAAACAATAACTTAACTTTCCTGAGTGCAAATGAAACAATGGATACAAAATTCAAAGTACAAAAAAATCTTGTAATTTAAACATTACATTTTGGCATTAATCAGAAATCACTTGAAAAATTAAAAATTGTTTTAATACTGATACAATGAAAATTATGTAAGCACTATTAAATTAAATTGAACAATTAACAACTTTTTGTTTTAAATCAATATTATCATATCAATTAAACTTTCTATTTAAATGGAAAGTTTATTCATGAATCATAAAATTGAATTAGAAATTTCTTTTGCATAACAAAACTTTAATTTATAAGATAGATTATAGGCTAAGAAAAATCTTTACATTGTATATTTCAATGATTTTATTATAATAAAGATATAAAAAGTCATCTTTATACATTTAGAATATGTCTTATAAAGATTATTTACAAATTGAAAGATTCAAAGTCTTATAAAAATGTGGTTGTTATTTAGTTTTATTTAAATGTTCTTCATCTTAACACTCTGCTTTATTAAGTGCAGAAGAATTTAGATGAAATGTAACAATTTTCCACTAAATTTATAGTAAAATAGACAGAATCGGATGATTTCATTTAATATGTAAGTCTATTGTAAATTGCAAAAAGAGAGGACTTACACAGTCTACCATGATGGCATATAAAACAGATTCTCGTTGAACATGTTCATGCCAATGTGTACCACCAGTGGCTACTTGTAGATTGTTTTCTCTTTACTATAGCTAACATATAAATAATTAAATTTTTAGCCCATTTATTTTCTTACACTAAACTTTTTTTTTGTTTTTAAGTTGCAGATAACTAAAAATAGATGCTAGAATTAAAAGAAACTTATTTGGGCCATGGCCTTATAGCTAGAAATTCTGATGTTTCTATCACATCAACACTTCCACATTTAGTTAAACGCTCTTTAGGAGCAAACTCAGAAATTTCATTATAAATACATTATTTCTTTTCTAAAGATATTTTTTCTTGCTTTTATGAATATTCTTGAAATTGTATTTCAGAAAAGAGTTGAAAAAATTATGAGTTTTCAAACGTAGTCCTATAATTCTTATATCCATGATCTGGCACAATACTGGTGTTGAATGAAATATTATGTATTCCTTCTATAATCCCAGTAGCAGAAGCCATGCAAGTATGGCAATAGGTGCTGCACATTATTTTAGACCTTACAAATCAATTTAAACTTGCAACTTAAAACAATGCTAAAATGTACTTTATGTCTCTAGATTTATTGTAATTATTGTACTTTCTTTGTAAATACAAATTTTGCTTATTTTATGGATTATTATTATTTCTTACGATAGATAGTAAGCTTGGCCTAACATTGTTGAGTAACAGATAAATTTTGGTTAACAGCAGACTGATACAGAAAATTATGCTACTGGGCATAAAAATGTGCGAATCAATAAGATAAGAAACCTAGTTAAAATCTATATGATTTCACACTTAATAGAATTCACTGCAGGCAGTGTATCACCAATGACATAGATATTGGGAAGGCAATATATCATTGGTGGTACACATAAACACAAACATTGTTAAAAACTATTACAATGAAACATCAAACAGACATTTTTAATTAAATTTACTAAGAATTTTAAATAAAAATCTTGTTTAAAATAATTAAATAATCAAGCAAATTATAATTAAATTGTAAATAAGGCCTAAAAAAATATATTTAAAGACAAAAATAATTTTAAAAAAAATACTCTATTAAAGATTGGAATACTTAAAGTAGCTTTGTTTCAAATTAAGTAAGTACAGTTTGTGAACAACATGAGGTTCGCCAAAGCCTTGTATTTACAAATGTGGTACATACACTGATGACAATCACATTGTTTTTACATAAAATGGTCCTTATTATACATATTGAAAAAAGTATTAAAATAAACTATCAAATGATGAAAACTTATTGTGAGAAAGGCATTGTTATTGATACACTTTAATACATAAATGCATATAACATTAATAAAAACTTTATGTTTACTACAAAAAAAACTACATATAAAGAGTGAATACCCCAATATAGTTATTTATAATTTTTTTAAATGAAAGAAAGAAGGGTAAATTGTATTTTTAACAAATATGCTTTGAATCTGTAAAAAAGTCTTGGATAAAAAATGTAATTAAGAAACATTAAAAAGCTTTTTAAAGTAAAAACTATGTGCATGTATTACACACAAACACATTTATTGTGAAAAAAACACTATTTGAAAGAATATTCTAAAAATTTTAAGAACAATCAGCTGATAAAAGCTAATATTGCCTCATTGAACAATATTTGTTTTTGATCATTAAAAGTGAATATTTAATAAATAAAACAATTTACTCTTAATTTTCTTAAACAAATTTTTATCAATAATTATAAAATATCCCGGTTTTTAAAAAAGTTTCCAAAATAAAAAAACACTTTGATCCTGTGTTTTAAAATTTTTATATTTAGTTGCTACCATTCTTAATGGTAATTACTAACATTTTTCATTAACCATACGAACAAAAATATACTTAAAACATATTATAAAATCTAAAATATTAAATAAAAATAAAGAGGAAAAAAACTTTTTTTTTTTAAAAGAAATTAGGTTTTTTTTTTTAATTACTATATCAGGGTTACACAATCAAATTAAAAAAGTTCTGAATCGAGTTTAAACTAATTACCTACATTTGACAAACACTAGCAGAACAAAACAGAAACAAAAAAGAACAATTTATTAAAATGCATTAAATGAATTTGAATTTGTTAATTTAAAAATTTTCAAGAAATATAAAATCTAAGAAATTAAGTACTATTTAAAGTCTAACAAAAAAATATATAATTGTAAATTATTTTTAAACGCTAAATCAAACAATTGCCGCAAAAATAAAGCTTATTCATAACAATTACAGTAAATAAAGTGATATGAAACATAACAAAATATCACTAATTTAGTTTCTATTCAGACATTTGAACACCTTAAAATATATTAAATTTTTCAATATTTAATGTTATCCAGTCAATTTAACAAATTTGCATTTAGTCAAGCATAAAATATGACTAGTATTTCATAAAAAAAGCCTGACTAGTAAAAAAACATTTCTCAAGTAAAAAATTTCTCCATTACTTAGCAAAACATCTTGATAATTAAAAGCAAAACTTAGCACCTTTAGTAACAATAAATACTTGAAAAATACAACCAATAATTTTTAATTATATATATATATATTTGTATGAGATGGAAAATAAACCTGAAGTTCTTTGTCACAAAACCTTGATTAACATTAAAGTGAAAACGAAAAATGTTCAATGGTCATTTGTTTCTTTACCATTTTGCTTTAATCCTAAAGAAAGATAAGGTTTCCTAGCAAAATACTCGTCTATTCTTTCTTTAGCATACCTAAAAAAGAAAGATCTTTCACTTTATATGGAAACATTGACAAAAGCAGTGCAACAAGATTAATTCAGATATTCAGAAATATATACACAAAGACCTCTCACTTATACAACTCTTATGACAGTGGAGGCTCCTCTATTGGTGCACATGAGTATGTACACCCCCAAAGGAAAACAAAGAAGTAATTTAACAAATTGAATAAAATAATATTAAACACATTTTTAGATTTTCGTCTATTTCCAGGATGAGCTTCATTCATCCTTTTATAAATGACCATGGAAAACTGTTGCTAATTTTGAAAAATATTCAGCAAATAAAACCAGTTTATGCAGACAAAGTGGGAAGAGTAGCATGAGTGGATAAGCACGGCTTGTATCGTTCCATTCTCATAACCTTCAGTGTGAGGGAGTTTACAGATTTGACTGTTTTTTTACTTGTTTGTCTGAAATCTCCTTTAGTTTGCTATATTCTTTTTTTGAGTGTTTGATTGCATCATCTTCCCTCATAGAAAGTAAAATGTTTTTATTTTTTTCTACGTATGACAGGGTGCCTATTTCAGATCAGCAACAAATTTCCCTGAATTTTCCATACCAATAATAATAATTTTAAAAATCCAGGTATCGAGATTTTGTGATGTTACACACAAAAAATCTTAAAAGTTGTGAATTTGAGAGTGGAATTTTCACAACTGATTCTAAGGCACAAATTACTGATTTGTTACAAAATTTTTTTTGCAAAATTTACAAATTGTTGAACATTTTACATGCTAAATATTTTGCAGATACACACTTCTAGCATCAGGTTCTATCCATTTTGTCTAATCAGGATGAAATTCTTTATCACAGACACAGTTAAATACAAATTGCTTTGACATATTTTAATACAAATAATAAATATTCAATAAATTAAGCTAACAAAGATACGTAAGCAGAGTGAAACGCCTAATCAATTCTACAACATTCAGTAGAAAGTTTCAGAGAAGCTGGAACTGAAAATATCTGACTTTCAAGGAAGGTCTAAAAGGGGGTAGACAAAATGATTTGCATGAGAGGTTGAAATACTCATTACAGTACTTTATGAAGAGCAAAGTTTAATTTTAATGGCACTGTAATTTCAAATCCTTAGTTTTATAAGAAACATTTTCCTAATTTTTTCTTGAAAGTTTCAAAATTTTCTAATTATTTTCTCATAATTTTCAAGACTTTTTCTCAGAAATGATAAATTTCCCTGACTTTTCCAGGTGGCTAGACATCCTGGTATGAGTACTAGTTATTTTCTTTTAGTTGCATTGTTTTCTTTCAACTTTTAAAAACACATATGTAGTTTAATATTGGTACATTAAATCATAAAACTTGCAGATTTTATTTTCACAATTTATGCATTGTGATTATACATTCCTCTGATTATGTATTTCCTCTATTTAAATAAGCCACAAGCCACCACTGTTTTAGGGGATTGAAGAAAAAAGTGATGCAAATGAGAGATCAATCCTATCACAAGGATGGCGAGCCTATGGCATGCCTGACCGAGGTGGCACATATGAGTACTTTCTCTGACACGCGAAAATTTTAAATTCCATAATCATTATACAGATAAAATTCATTTCTGTTATAATAAATAAAATTTTGTTTAACACACACAGACTATACCAAATAAAGCAATTATGTTTGCATGAATTAACAGATTAGAATTTTTTTTTTTTTTTTAGTGATGCTATGTATCAGCATGTAACTATTTTGCTTTTCTATCTCAATTTGAAAAGCTCAAAATATAAGCTAGGATTTCTCCATAGAATCTACAAAAGCAGAACTCTCAATAATAAATTATTAATATATTTTTCATGCTCTTTGGATTATTATAAATCAAATGATACATTAATGATAAGTTAAAAATTAAAAATACAGATATAAATGCTTAAGTGATACAAACAGAACATAACTAGTCGTTGGGGGCCACCATAATATTTATCCATCATGGATATGCATAATATAAAATAGGAAAATAAAATATGTGTAAACTATTTATAAAATGCATTGCAATCTGAATAAAATCCTGGCTTGATGACGTCATAAACTTTAAATGCTCTATTACTGAAATAGAAACATTTTTATAACTCTAAAACTGATAATCCTATTAACTAACAGTTTACTGCATCAGATTAAGCATCTCTTCATTAATTAAAATATATCTTTGAATTGAAATTTGAATGAAATACAAGGTCATGAAAAATTGAAAAGTGTGGAAAATGTGATTACAAATATTTCAGCAACTCATTATCCGATCAATCTTTTATATTCACTCCTTAAAAAAATTCGAAAATTTTTATATACCTTTTATCAGAACGAATATTTCAAGCATCTGAAAAAAAAATAGTTCCAGATAATTGAGGTTACTTAATTTCAATAAGCTTCTTCCCATTATTACATACTAAGTACATACCAAATTTCAAGTCTCTACCTCAATTATTAATGATCTTATATGATTTTGTAAGTTAAAAATTATTAAAATAAAAATGCATATTTGTTTCTTTCTACAATATTACTTGTTTCTTACTACTACGTTATTGTATATTCTACTTAATTATTTGTTTCTTACTACAATATTGAGGCCCAGTCTTGCTTTTTCTAGCACACTGTGCTTTGCTCTTTGTTGTACTGAAGAAGAAACTCACTTGGGGATTCGAAACAGCTGTTTACTGCTTTTTTGTGTATTTTTAATGATGGTATTCTTCCTTTTAATAGAATACATACTGTTTAAATGAATTGAATTTCTCAATAAATTTTCATTAAATTAATGGCTAATCCCAATAAACAGGAAAAAACATTTGATTTTTGTTCTTAGTTATTTAAAATGCATTAACATGACTATTTCTATTAACTAGTATTTACTATAAGCAGCCTATGCTGCAATATCTTTTTATGTAAATGTTTGGTACATTACAATGTTAACAGATATTTATTCTATTAAAATCCATGTGCATCTGTTCTTCATTATAAAATCAAACAAATTCTAGGCTATATGCTGTCGAAAGCAGTGGGGCACTCAAAACTAAGTTCGCTAGAAATGATTTTCATCAAAAATAAAAATTAACATTAATTCAAGGTTTGTTTGTAAAAACCAATCAGCACAGCAAGAGAAACCTGCTAGTTGTTTATGAATTTTTTGCACACACAGAAAAAAAGGTTCGCCACCCTTGCCGTATTATATAAAAATTAACATGTTACATGTGCAATTATGAATATATTAAAAATAATTATTCTTGATAAGGTACATTAAATAAGAAAAAAATATATAAAATATACAGTTATTACATTGTGCTAAGAAATAATGAGTTACAATATCAATTCTTTATTTTCAAAATTTACAATTAATTACTGTTTTTTGTACTTGTTTACATTCCTATCGACTTATTTTTGTTGCCAATAAAACAAATCTCCAGTTTGTGTTACATAACATCAATAATGGATAAGTGTAACATAAGAACATAGTACTTTTGTAATATCTTTCCTTGATTTCATGGAACTCCATTAAGCTTTCATTTTGTAAAGGTTTCATATAGAGATGTACATGCGATCAACTATCTTTTTGCTTATATAAAGCTGTTTATTAATTTTTTTATCAGCTGTAAATAAACTTCAGTGTATTGGTTTGGAGCCACTGATCATGTTCATTTTTTAATATATTCGATTGGGAAAGTGTTACACATTGCGTTTTGTTTTGGGGAAAGTTTTACACTTTGTATATCTGATTTTAAATAAAGTCTCATATCATGTCCATTAATGCAGACTTTTTTTAATGGTAGAATCCAGTAATCTAGAAAACCCTGCACTACATTCTGTTCTGTATATGGAAATAGCGAAGTATTTATCATTTTCTTTCCAAAATGTGAGAGAAAAGCAGAGAAATAACAATTAACTTAAATCTTTCATTACAAGAACTAAACTGGCTTATCCACAAACAGAATTTGTAATAGGTTCGTTTTATTTAAAGATTTAAAGATAAGGACTATTTTAGCTGCCTTTTCTACACTTAATTCGTTTTGCAATTTACCCCGTAAAAGTCTAAAAGTAGGAAACATCCTCTCTATCACTGCAGTTCCTTTTGCAGTACTTGCACAACTGTATTCTATCAAGTTCTTTCTGATCTACACAGTTCTTTAGAAGTGCTACTGATCATCACCACTCCAAGATATTTAAGAATTTTAGAGCTTCTTTATCAGATTTCCATTTAAAGAAAAGAGTGCACAGTGAATTTTAGTAAAAAGTTTAATAAGGGGGTATCATTATACTTTTCTTTAACAAAGTTTAAAGCTTGATTTTTTTTTCATTTATTATTAAACATTCCATTTCAGAATTAGGATCCAAGAGGTAAACTAACTAGTAAATCTACAGATCAGAGGCCTCAACATCAGCTCAAAAAATCATTGTTCATTAATCTTACTAATTTTTAACATTATCTGCATAATATTTGACACACTAAAATTCAATCTTTTTAAGTTATTTATACATTTATTGTTAACTATTATGAAAGATAATAGTTATGGGGTTTAAGAAAAGATAACAGAGTTAACACGCTTTTAAAGGAAACGTAAAAGCTGATTTTTATACCCCAGATAAATGAAAAACAATTAAGTTAAACCCAAATGTAGTGGTTTAAAAACAAGGAAGATAACATATTTAAAAACCAAGGATATTTATTTAAACATTCAATCAAACAATTACAACAATGATAATTAAACTTAATTTAAAATCAATTAAATAAATATAACAATGTCACACCACTCAATATATATACTTTAACAATTACTAAAAAGGTTCTCAATATCTAAATGACAACATGACGTGATTAGATTAAATATTGACCATCTGGAACCCTAGCCACTTCAACATTATATGGCAGCAAAGCACGTAGATCTGTTTCCTCTATTCCACACATAAGTTCATTTCATAAATGAAAGTCAGAAAGCACTTTTAATGAGAAACTAACTTCTTAATTAAAGGATTTCACCAAGTTTCCGAAACAACGTATTCACTCAACACCATATCCCATTAAAAGTCAAACTATTTCCAGGAATACTTCTTTCCACTTCTTTCACCATAATAACTGCCGAACAAGCACTAAACTCACAATCTAGAATGTCATCACTTTCAACCAAGATAAAATATAACCAACATAAATACGACTGACACTGGGATGAACGTACACACTATTACAAGACACCACACTAAAACAATAAGGACAGTCTCTGAAAGCGGCAGCTGAAGAAGATGATCGTTCACCAAAGAATGCAACTATATATACCTCAGTACTCCCTCAGATTACTACGCCACGCATGCTCACACCGATCTTCCGAAACTTCCAGAACGTCAATGACATCGATTTATGCAAAACTATCGTTCTGGCGTTAGCCTCCTGACACGTACCGTGATTACGTCACGACAACGGCATCTCCCGGTATCTAGGCCAACCACGATGACTGAGATTGAAATCGATGAAGCGTATCAAATGATGTAAACGAAAGAAAAGTAACCGCGAGTTATGAAGCCACGCAAGGTAAACAGAAAACGGAAAACTAAAGATTGTATTAGAGTAAAGATTAACTTTATATTTACATTTAATATAGATACAAAAATGGCCAAATTCATTTCAATAAGTAAGTTTATCTTTCACTATGAATATGTATTTCCATGAAAGTTTAACTAAAGAATAGTATTTAACTGAACTAACTTTAAACATAAAACATGATTTCATTACTAAATTAAAGATATTTTTATGAGACTTCTTGAATAAAAATATTGTTTAATTTAACATAACACAAAATAAAAATATAATTTAAAGATGTCTGTAAGGTATTATAACTTTAAATATTATTAAACTTTATATGAATGTTGAACTAAAAAGGTTTATAAAAGATATGTAGAATGATGAGACAAATTATATAGAAATGAGGGACTCCATTTCTTAGACATGTTCTCATTTTCCTAACATTTATAAGAATATAAATTTATCGAAAGTTTCGGAAATTTTAGAAGTATCCCCTTAAACACAATGTTATGCAATGATAGGATAAACTACTTGTTACTGTATTTTTTCAGAATAACAATACATTATTTCAGGTGGCTCCGCCCCCCTGAACAACCCCCCCCCCCCCCCCAGTTGTCGCTTTAATATTCTATTCTCAATTTCCAGTAATTGCGCTATTTCATTTCTTGAGTATATGTCTGAATGTATTTGCAATTTTCATTTCATTAGAATAACCATCTCTTTGTACAAGAGATTTTATCCTATCCTTAAAATAATAGTTATATTTCAACTACTAAACATCATATGTTGCTGAAGTTAAATAAGATTTCGTGTATAAAGTATACTTATACAAATTTAAATTCATCTTATTTGACCTATATTCAATTTACGCATTCAACGTTTTTATTATTTTCATTTGGAAAACCGATTTGGTAATCATTTTTTAGTAGTTAAAATAAATTCTCATCTATTTCATTAAAAAAAGCATATTAAAAACCCGAAAATTGGCAATTTTTAATAAAACTTCGCGTAAAAATAATGCGATTCACTTGAATTTCCTTTGTTGACATTCTTCGAAATATAGTTGCTTAGCAACCATTTAATGAAAGAAAGAAAAAAAATGCATCGGAAATTTTTGTAAAAAATGAGAAAATAATTTTGTAAAAAATGATAGAATAAAATGTATTATATTATTAGAGCAGATGTATAAAATTGCACCAAACATTGTACACCTAATTTAAAAAATCTGACGAATGTATTAACAAAATTTCAAATTAATTTGAATAATTTAAGACCTGACTTGATAAATTTTAGCCTTCATAACTTACACATTAAATACATTAATCAAATGCGCCATTTTATTTCAATGGATGAAAATTTTCAAAATCGTCTGAATTCCCATAGGAAAGCATTATGACCTAAAAAGAAATGGTTTATATTTTCCGAACGAATGAACCAAATGTAACTAAAAACTATACAGCTAATTCCGGGTACCTCACCAACATACCATACCTACCAAAAATCAAACTAATCGGATCATTTTTGCGGCAGTTATCACGGAACAGACAGACAGACAGAAACCAAAAACTTTTCGGGTCTCCACAGTAAGCCTTCACTGACGTTTCGGCAAAAAATGAGCTGGTGTTAATGCTTGTTTGTATTATTTATTAATTAATTTTTTGCAACAATTGCCATAATTTCTGTTTTTTCTTCAGTTTTTTCAAGACATTAATAACATTTGATATTACTCTTTGCACTTTATCTAATGCCACTGAAATGGATTCCAACACTGAAAGCATTTCTTCTGCCACATTCATGGCTTTTGATCTGATATTGGTGTAGAAATTTAAAAAAATATATAAAAAATGTTCAAAACAATGCACAAAATCGATTTTTTAAATTAAAATCAATGATTTTTTTTAAAAAATCATTTGATTAAAATCATTTACACCCTTTTCTGGTAAATCACCGATTAGTAAATGCTACTTTTTAACAAAATGAAACTTAATTCGTCAATTCAACTAGGCACCATGGCAACAAAGGAGAATAATTCGAATTGCATTCTTCATTTGGATCCATTTCAATCTTATTCCCATGTGGACTGATTGACTACTTTCAAAAAATCTTCTGCAAATAAAATTTCATTGACCTTCAGCATTTAGCCAAACTTTGATAAAAATTAAAGTTAGTTTAAAGCTTGTAAAAACAGTCTTTAGGAACCAAATGATGAAAGAAAACAGACTAATACGGACTTGAAGCAAAAAAAGAGACCAGTTCCTAAAAAACAAACACAGTGGCAGTCCTGTTCTTGTGATTCATTAAGAGAATTTATCATATTTGTGATCCTCTTCATCCTTCTTCTCTTAGCTGTTCATGTTGGTTTAGATGTTGTAAGCTGCTTATAAATACTAGAATTGGCCACTGGCAGTAGACCATTAATTCTTATGATTTAATTCTTTCTAAAATGACTGTTTAATTAAATGTCCTACTGAGGATTATTGTGTAACATTCTAGATTAAATTATATTTTCACTGATGTACAATTTTATTGTTTTACTTCAAAATTAAGTGATATTATGAACTATCAAATTTTAGAAATCAAGATTTTCAAAAAGCCACTTTAAAAAAAAAAAAAAAAACTGTCTAAAAGGACTTTTCATAATTTTGGCCATTACAGTAGGTTTACTGATGAAGATGATTCATAGCAACATAGCATGCATTTTAGCAATGTATGGGTTTAATGATAAATGATAAGCATTCCACTATCAATAAATAAAGTTATAAAAAAGGAATACCTTCAATTTATTTTTAAAATAAATAAATTAAAGTTCTGTTCATTTATTTTAATTAAATATTTTCCAAATGCTTTAAAAATTAATTAACAGGGAAAGAAAATTTAATTAAAATAATGCACAAAATAGCTATTTAGATTTTGAAAGCAAAGACTGAAAAACTGGAGTCATATACAAAGAACATTTCATAATAAACAATTTCAAAATATTTGAACACTCTGTCTATAAAATAAAAGAAAGTTATATACTGAAATTACACAATTTACAAAATCTCTCATGAAAAATTTAGGAGACAATCAGAGAACATACTTTAATACTTTCAAAGATTTCAACTTACCCTAAGAAATCAAAGTCTAGTGTGGAATGTGTAGCTTGAATTAAAGCCCATGTTCCCCAAAAAAGATGAGCAGCCTATAAAAATAATTATCTGTATAGATTAACTTAAAAAAATAAATCAAACAAGCAAATTTTAACATTATCTCCACACAGACACAAATCTAAACTGTTTCATATTCTCTGTTTGACCTTATTTGATAGTGTCATACTATCAATAAAAAGTTTTTAAGAGCCTACATTAGTCATATGAAAACATTCACAAGCTAATATTAATCTTATAAGAACATTCTTTTCAAATTTCTCTCTTGCATTTAATTTTTTTTTTTTTTTTTTTTCCATAGGATAGCTGTGGTTGATCTTTAACCAGAATAGTTTTTACTTTCTTGATTTTGGTCGCAGATTTTTTTTATAAAGTTACTTTTACATTTGGAACCGGTTCAGAAAGAGAAAATACTCTCAATAAAAAAAACTGCAACTAAAATTGAAAGCCCAGTTAAAAATCAACCATGACTATCTTATTAAAAAAAACTCATTTAAAAATATTAAGATGCAAGCGAAAAATTTGAAAAGAACGCTCCATAGGATTAACATTAGCATGCAAGTATCTTCGTACGACTAGTGTATGATCTTAAGAACACAGATGACATCTCGACAATGTGAACGACAGATTTAGAATGATGTTTGAGATCATACAATTTTGTTTATGAACAGACATGCATGTCAAATTTTCTCATTTAAAATACATCAGATTTGCCAAGTTTCCAAAATGAAAGAGCCTGAGACTTTTTACTAGTTATTTTATCGACATATCAACATTTCCATCTTCACACACTAATGCAATAAGAATACATGTAAGGCAATTTAATATTTTCTCTTTTTTTTTCACTATTTTTCATAACACAGAGGCATTTATGAAAAAGCAGATATAAATAAAAAAGGAATAGATATTACTCCTTCACACAATCATTTTTCAGTTTACATTCTAGTACATTCTGAAATATCTAAACTGATGTTTGAAGTGTTATAAGTGCCTCTTTTACAACTTAAATTACATGGTAAACTAAAAATAAAAGTAGCCAACTTATATAAATAGTTGATGTAATATCAGTAGAATAGTTTTTTCTCTTTTCTTTTTTTTTTTTTTTTTTTTTGGGTACAAAAATAAGGATTTTTATTCCATGTTTTCTGATAATTATGAAAAGTTATTCACAAGCACCCTAAACATTATTTTAAGCCTAACTTTACATTAAAAAAAACATAAAATACATGATGGTTACATATAACAAAAAAAATAATCACAAAATATTTCTGTGGTAATTTTGGATGTCTTAAATTTTGTCCTGTACCAAAACAATGTTTCATATTTTATAAAATGAATTATCCATAGCTGAAATTCTAAACTAGAGGCCTGCATCAGGTCAGCCACCTCTATTTTACAGACCACAGGTCGACAATAATTATTTTTATTGCGGGTTAAGTTTTGATTCTTCTGAATCAAATTCAGATTGACCAGATATATATATATATATATATATATATTTTTTTTTAATCCTGAATGTGTTTCAATTTAAGAAAAAAAAAAAAAAAAAAAAAAAAAAAAAACTTTATTATTGAACATTAATGTGTGTATATATGTACATTTTAATATTTAAAAAAAATAAAATTGATATTAAAGATATTGTAGACTTCTCTCCATAATTGTTCTAAAATATGGGTTAATTTTCTTTCACTTCTGGTTCAGATTGAAGTCTGTCAGGTTTTGTGTTGACGATTTTTTTTTGTTTGTTGTTGGGTTCAAGTCGGGTTTCAGGTTGACTATAACCAGAATTTTAGGGTTCAGGTTAGGTAGCTTTATTCCAAACTACTCACTTAAAATCTGCGGCTAAAACATGGTCAGAATGGAGGAAATAGAATTTCCAGGGACAGGTGGGGTTACTGAAGAAAACCTAAATATCAATAAATATAAATAAAATACCTCAATAACTTTTATGATAAATAAAACAAATGAGAAGAGAAAAAGAATTCAATCAATGCACAAAAATTAAACAGTCACCAGAAGGACCCGTGCGAAGCTTTCACACTGCAATCTCTGAGATTATTTTCCTCGTACATTTTAGCACTAATTTTTAATTATCTGATTTTTTTTATAATCAAACAACGCATTTTAACGAAATATGACTGTATTATGGCAGAAAATTGTTCAAAAACTTTTTGAATGATACCTCATTCATCGTTTTATGTTTTGTATGTGCATAGAAAAAGGAATGTTGACAACAGAAATCATCTATATATTTAAAACGCTAAGCGATTTCTTTCGACAATCCGTGAGAACAAACTACTGCATCAAATTACATCATTCTTTTTTTAAATGAAAGATATTTGGACACAGATTTGTTATCGTGCATTCGTTTGTTCGAAAATTTAATTAATTAGCCATAATTTTCAATTAAACTTTTACTTCTGCTAATGATGTCATAATCGGATAACGCCCACAGTTGCAAGGCATAGAGTTTATTTTCTGAACTCTGTGGTTGCGAGGATATCAAGAGAAATAATGAATATTAAAAGCATGCGGCTTTTAGGCCGAATTTTTTAATTTGCAAGTTAAGTTTCCGTAAAAATATTTATCCGCGTGTTTTAAAAGCGAATAAAAATTCATATTTATTGTGACGTCACGGGAATATTGTCCATTGGGTTTATTTTATCATTATGCATTATAACTTTGTTGATGTCATTTTTTCATTCCAATTAAATGCAAAATATATTTTTATTTGTATGCATGGTGTTTAAGCATTAAAGTAACGGATATAAAGTGTGAAAAGTTTGCGCCGGTGAAAATCACGTTATGCTTACCTTGAAATACATTTTAACATTGATAAAACTAAAGAGAAATATGTATATGATTATGATTGTGTCAACACGACGTAATTTTAACTGATTTTTCTACTCATAATTATAAAGATTAGAATTAGAGCCGTCATTTATTTCTTCATCTTGATTGCATACCTTGATTACATGTTACCAATTACTTTTTTTAATTATAGGTTAGAAGATTTCCTTTTTTAATAATCACAAAAGTAAAGCATTTCAGGAAATTTAAAATTATTAAAAATAGAGTTAGGGTAGAAAAAAAATCTTGAAATAATGATTGTATTTTTAGCTAGAATAAACAATGTAAGACTAATATTTCATAAGAATTATTTTGGTAGGGTTATTATAAGTTCATTTAGCAGTTCCTTATTAGCGCAAAGTCGTATTTCTTTCACTGCGAATTTCTCTTTCGATGTCAAAAGATGGTTTTCGACTTTTGTACGCCAGCCAAATTACAGTGGCAATTTTTAGAAATGTACAACGGTTGTGACAACAAACGGCGCTATCGCTTCAGCTTTCATCGCAGTTACATCACTTCTAAATACTACAAATTTCTATTTTTTACTACATTTTACAACATTTTACAATTTCAATTCTTACATCATCTATTAGAAAAAAAAATTAGCTTTCAATTGAAATTTATTTGAAAACTGGCGCTTAATTTAACAACTTTTTAAATAATTTTTAAGCATGAAGAGTTTTTCAATTCTATCTTATCAATGACCACCAGTTTGCTTCAGTAATGTAAAATAGCCCCTGGGAAAGTTGCCACAATTGAAAATAGAATTTCCAAACCATCATAAAAAGTGAATAATAATAATAATAATAATAATAATAATAATAGTGATAAATCATAAGATCAGATTATCCATAAGATAGAGCATTTTAGCGCTAAACAAAAATCTGTCAAAAAAAAAGAAAAAAAAACTATTTTTTTAGTTTATGAATAGCATAAAATTGATATGTTGAATTCGCTGATGTATATGTTCCATCAGATATCAGAATATGCTAGGAATTGTATTTTTATATTTTATTACATTTGCCAATTGTATAAGAGGGAAAATATACCCGACTGTGATGGAAAAGGGATAATCATCCTGATTATGTAAAGGAACCGCAGAAAAAATACAAATAAATTACACTTGAAAACATTAAAAATCTCCCTCATCGGCCGATTGATTCATTAGTGTAAAAAAATTACATAAAAACTGATTAGCTTAAAACAATGGATGCGTTTAAGAAGATATGGATTTGAAACTAACAATGATTAAAGAGGACATTTTAAAACTTTTAATTTAAACATTTTAAAACATTTTTAACGTCGAATTTCGACGACGCTTTTGGGCAGATGCAATGCGCATGCGCATAGGAGCTCATTCGGTTGCATTATTACAGGTAGGGGGGGGGGGGGAGATGTGTTCTTTATTTACTATGTTCTTTAATTTACTGAATATGATATGACCGTAGGAATATACTATTTGTATATACTTCATAGGTCCATCAAATTTTTTTCTTGCCGTGGGGAGTACGGCGCTAATGTCAAGCTGATTTGCATTACACAGTTGTTTACGGATTGTTTGTTTGGAGTTTGCATCGGAAATAGTACTGTATTTGACTGGGGAAAAAAACTTTAAAATAAAATATTTGAAAGACTGTTTCATTTTTAAATAATAAAGAAGCTTATTTTACTGATATTGTTATAGTATTTTTTTCCGTCAAATTTTGACGGGTTCCATCTAGTATACAGTAAAATCTCGTTACAACGAATCTCTGGAGACCATTGATTAAATTCGCTATAATGAAATATTCGTTAAAGTGAAAATATTTTTATACTAAAATAGAATAATATGACTTTTTTTACAATCTAAATTATATTCGTTAAATTGAAAAATTCATTAAATCGAAGTTCGTTGTAACGAGATTCTACTGTATATGATGATTGCTGCTTTTTTACTTACCCATCATACGTAGTATAGGGTAAGTCTTGTAATCGTTTTGAAAATCGAAAATTTTTTTTTGACGGATTTACACGTTTCAGACACTGGAGATTCCGAAAAATATATTTTTAGAAAAAAAATTTTGCCGTCCGTCTGTGTGTCTGTAAACGCTCTATCTCCCGAAGAAATTGAGATAGAGACTTGCAATTTGGTATGTACTTAGTATGTAATAATGGGAAGAAGCCTATTTCATTTCAATAACCTCGATTAACCGGAACATTTTTTTTCGGACTCTCGAAATATTCGTTCTGATGAAAGGTATATAAAAATTTTCGAAATTGTTTATTTTAAGTAGTAAATATAAAAAACAATAAAAAAACATAAATTTTGCATAAAACATGAAGTCGATCGGATAATGAGTTGCCGAGATATTTGGAATCCTATTTTCCACACTCTTCGATTTTTCATGACCCTGTATTTCATCCAAATTTCACTTCAAAGATATATTTTAATTGGAAATTTGACGCTTAATCAGATGCAATAAACCGCTAGTTAATAGGAGTATTATTTTTGGAGTTATAAGGAAAAACCTCTTTCAAGCAATTCAGTAATCGAGCCTTTTTATGACGTCATCAAGCCACGATTTTATTTGAATTGCAATGCATTTTATAAGTAGTTTACACATTTTTATTTTAATATTTTACATTATACATATACATGATGGGTAAGTATTACGGTGGTCCCCAACGACTAGTTTAATGTGCAAATTGCTCATTTTAAAGGTGTCCTTAAAACAAGTTCGACTGTATAATAAACTTTTACTTTTCACAAAATAGGCCTGAAGAAAAAATTTTTTGCATTGACACCTAATCCTTATTCTTAGAAGAGTAAATATGAAATACACAGTCATTTTTTAACATATAGATAATTACCAAAGAAAATTTATTGACTTGGATGTACAGAACTTCAACAGCATCTTCTGTAACTGCAGAACTGTCCCCATTCAGAAGGTACCAGGCTTCTAAATACTCTCTAAGCCATCTCATCTGAAATTCTTTATCAGGATAAAGCCCAGGTTCATATTTGTCGACACCTTGAAAAAAAAAATATTTATATTATTTTACATCTGAGATTAGAAGTATTTTTTAAATCAATCAGAAATTGATTAAATATCAGAATAGTTGTGACAAAGATATGTTTCTTTAAAAATATGAAAATAGTTATAACCACGATTTTTATTTTTTCTGCAATATTTAAAAATCTGTATCCATTTCGGAAATCAAAATTCAAACAAACAAAAAATATCCACTTAATTAGCATACATTTTCCTTTACCTTTATAATTCGGTTTAAAAAAAATATTAACCCTTTCAAAAAATTCCCTTCTGTAACTCACTTCGTGTTTTTGCTAAACTTCAGTTCTTTCTCGATGAAAAGAAATTTTTTCCCAGCATGCAGTTCGAGTATTCTGAGGTTGGAAATCAGAAGTAACAAGGACTCAAGAGAGTTGTGTTTTGAAAATGAAAGATGGGAGGTGGGTATAATTTAGTTCTCCACAGGATGTACTGGTCAGAATTAAAAACTTAATATAGCTAATTGTCACAAATTAAATCACCAATCAGTAGATCAGATGCCCCTTAATTTATTTGGAAAGATTTTCATATGAAAATATAAAATCGTGCAAATTCAAGGGTGTATGCTGCAGAAGGTAGTGGTACCCCCCAATGTTAGGTTCATTAGGAAAGATTTTCAATTAAAAATTTTAATTCATTTAACATTGACTTTAGGCATATTTAAGGTTATTATCAAAAGCCTGAGCTATGCCGGTCTTTCACTTAAAAATATAAAATCAAAACAGACTGGAGAATGTGTAGCACATCTGATGTATGCTCCCAAAGGCAGTGGGGATAGATTCAATAGATTTTTGTTTAAAAATATAAAATCACACAAATAAAACAGACTGGAGCATGGGAAATATTGCCAGTGTGCAAAAGGTGCCTGCTACCAAAGGCGGTGGGGTCCCCAACATTAGGTTTGTTCAGAAAGGTTTTCATTTAGAAATATAAAATCAAAACAGACTGTAGTGTGCATAGAACGCTCAGTGTATGCTGACGAATGCAGTGAGGTCCCCAACTCTACGTTCAGTTGGATAGATTTTCATTTAAAAATATAAAATTCAAGGATGTGGGCTGCCAAAGGCAATGAGGTTCCCAACATTAGGTTTGTATGGACAGATTTTTCTTTACAAATATAAAATCATTCAATACTGATTTTAGGCATATTTAAGATTATTATCAAGGGCCCAGATAAGGCTGGGTGGGTCAGCTAATGCATATAATATAACAAGAGATTTCAGAACTTTTTATATTAGATAAATTTTGACATAAGTATTAAAAAAAATTAAATAGATAATACAATTTTTATTATATATATTTAAGGCTCATAATCAATATCTGTATGTTAAACAGGTAATTTTGAATTAGCCAAAGCTACCTGTGAATATTAAAAACATTATTAACTATTATCTTAAATTAATAATTGTCAGGCACAAATCATTAAACATTAAACTTAATTATTCTTTGCCTACAATTTTCTTTTGCATGATCTCATTCTATATTTAAATTAAAAACTGACATAGAAAAGGCACAAAATATTATGAAAAAATACTAAAATTTAAACAAAAATTGATTTGTATATACTGATAAACATTAGATGAGTTCATAAAATCATTATATATGAATATATAATTTAAATGCTTACATTTTATATATATATATATATATATTTTTTTTTTTTTTTTTTTTTTTATATGATTCCACTGAGGTCGTATTTTGAAACTTCATACAGATCTAGTTAAGGAATTGTAGTATTCAGAGGAGAAAAAAAATTTGAAAATTTACGAATCAGAAATTTAGTAATTGATGTTGAAATACCATGCAGTGGTGGCCCCCAATGTTAGGTTCATTTGGAAAGATTTTCATTTAAAAATATAAATTCATTCAACATTGATTTTAGGTATATTTAAAGTTATTATCAAAAGCCTGAAACTTTTTTTTTTTTTTCAAAAACCTTGTGTTTGGTATCATTTAAAAAGTTAACACTTTAAAATGATACTATGGCCACATCTATACATTAATTAGAACAAGAGTTGTAATGTTTTGAATGTTGCCATCTGACAGTAAATTTGTGTTTGTCGGCCATTTTTAAATGCCTAAGGAGTCTCAAATTGCAGATTGTTTAATCTCTCCACAAGTCTAACTAGTTTCCAAAATTGTATATAATTTGGAGATGTTGGGAGAAAGCGCTGTGTTGATTTGACACAGAATGACTCTAAAGAGCAGCCTATTCCTAAATATTTCCCACATTATTTCAGTTAAATCAAACTGTCTGATGACAGATTTTCTTTATATCTCTACATCCATCTGAAGCTTTGAAAAACTGGCTTGTCAAAAATTAATCAGGGTTACATAAAACCAAGAAAACCTCTTATGAGCATGTTTTTATGTCATGTTTATCTTTGCTGATAAAAGTCAGGCCTGTTTGGAAACAGGTCGGATTTTTATGGTTGGCAGGCAAATAAACAAGTATACCTATGACAACTATAACTAACAGACAAATATATAAACTCTCTTACCAGCAAATTCACAAAAATGATTTCCAATGTCAAGAGCTTGGTAATTGTAGTCAGCATATTCATAATCGATGAATGTGACATCATCTATAAAGTAAAAATAATTAATCTTACAGAAAATCTAATAAGAAAAACTAACAGATATACATTTTTTTTAAATTTGACACAAAAAAGTTGTTTAATTTTTAAGTAAAAATAAACCTTAATGAAAAATTATGATACAGTAAAATCTCCATAACAGGCACTTTCGAACAGCAAACACTTTTCCAATCCACACTTGCAAAGCCTGAATTTTTGTATGCTTAACCTTTGAATAGCAAATAGTGTAATTTTGGCGATAAAGGATGAAAAATGATTTTTTAACGAGAAAGAAAATGGAAAAACAAGTAAAAAGCCTCTAAATTTACAATTTATCAGAGCAGTGTATCACAGATTTTGTGACCACAGATAAACGTAGGGGGTGTTCTGGGGAAAATCCCCCCCCCCCTTGTCGTAAAATTAAAGCATCTTTCCTTAGAATATTTTGGATTTTCTGCTGATTAATATCTAGAAGTACAAATTTCTCTACCCCCAGAATTCCATAATACACCATACATCATTTTCTCTTTTGTTTTAAATGCGCAAAAGATAACCTTGTGTACAATTGGCTTGAAATTTCAAGATAGATTATATATGCTGACTATTTTTGCTTCTGTGTACCCAACCGAAGCTCAAACAATTTTTCGGATAATCTTATAAAACTAGCTGGCTTCGCCCGCCAGCGGGCCCCTAATTTACATCGGTGCCTCGAATTGTAGAAAATCTCGAATCTTGTAAAACCTCAAAGTGGACGAACCGCTGACCCGGGTCCCCGCTGCCTTCGGCACCGGGTAATCCCTTAATTAGCACATTGAATTGTACAAACCTCTAACCGAACGAACCTCCGACCCTGGTCCCCGCTGCCTACCATAAATTTAGGACATCATGAACTTATAGTACTTCGAAAATATTTTATATTTAACTTTCAATTTGCAAAAAATTGTTATTTTTTACCTTTTATATTTTATTATTGTTATGTAATTATATTCATTGTTTCAAATCTAATAAACAGGTGCCTCCTGCGGTGGGGGTTGGAACGGATGGGTGCTATCTGTGTCGGGTAGCGTTTATTTTTCCCCTCGCGGACTTATTGTTCCTATACCTCACGGGTGGCTGTCCACGAGTGGGTGATTTCGGTCCCCGCTGCCTTCGGCACCGTATACTGGTCGTGCTGCGCACGCACCGGATAATCCCTTAAATTGCACATAGAATAGTATAAACCTCTAACTGAACGAACCTCCGGCTCGGGTCCCCGCTGCCTGCGGCACCGTATAGCAGTCGTTCCGACCCTGGTCCCCGCTGCCTTCGGCACCGTATGACGGTCGTGCTACGCATGCACCGGATAATCCCTTAAATTGCGCATGGAATAGTATAAACCTCTAACTGAACGAACCTGCGGCTCGGGTCCCCGCTGCCTGCGGCACCGTATAGCAGTCGTGCTGCGCACGCGCTGCAGTATACGTTAGTTCCACCTTCCGCCACCAGGTGGCGCAATCTGTTTATATGATCATAACTGAAATCGTTAAGACTTTCGATGTCGAGTCAAATGAGCCATACCCCGTCGTTTTCATGCCTGTAGAACCGAAGATAGGAAAGCGCCCCCTAGTGGTGAAAAAACGAAATAAAATCGGTAAGCTCTATCGATGTCGAGCCGAATTGATTTAGACTACCTGAGTTCTAGTTCAAAGACAGGGACCTGTAGAAAAACTTAAAACTTAAAAAAAAAAAAAAAATCGATAACGGGCGAAGCCCGCTTTTCCCTATCATAATATCTGGGTAGGGGGTCCTTATTACTTTAATTATGATGTTTGGAATCAGTTTGGTGGACATCCGTAACATAGTTTCTTAGTTATAGAAACGGACCACAGTTAAGAGAAAAAAGCGGGGGAGGGGGGGGGGGGTGGCGATGACACTGCTTTTCCTCAAACAACTTATGTAGACTACCTCTGTTCTAGTTCAAAGACAGTGAGCTGTAGAAAAACTTAAAACTAAAAAAAAAAAAAAAAAAAAAATCGATAACGGGCGAAGCCCGCTTTTCCCTATCGTAATATCTGGTTGCCACTCTAAAACAAAAACTTAAAATACTAAAACTTAAAATAATAATGCAGTTTTTAGACGCGGCCTACTTCTTAAAATCCTAATATCTAGCCGGCACTGTCATAAAAAGCGGGGGGAGGGGGAGGGGGGGGGGTGGTTGGCGATGACACTGCTTTTCCTCAAACAACTTATGTAGACTACCTGAGTTCTATTTCAATGACAGTGAGCTGTAGAAAAACTTAAAACTAAAAAAAAAAAAAAAAAAAAAAAAAATCGATAACGGGCGAAGCCCGCTTTTTCCTATCATAATATCTGGTTGCCACTCTAAAACAAAAACTGAAAATACTCGTAATGCAGTTTTTAGACGCGGCCTACTTCTTAAAATCGTAATATCTAGCCGGCACTGTAATGGAAATCTTTCTTTTGCTTTAATTATACAAATAACGATGATTAATTATACAATAAAATAATATATCGGCTCGTAATGAAGATATGGCAATAATTTTTAGATATTCTGAAAGCAGAATCTATTTAGCGTCGCCCTGTCAAAGTTTGGAATTTCTGCGCCTCTTAGAAAACCCAATTGAACGTCACGTGACCACCGTAAAAAAATTGCGCCTCTACTCTTGAAAATCCTCCTCTTGTCTGAAAATATCCGGTCACGTGTCGTTTTTCTGCATTGGTTACAAATGATTAGAAATAGATTGCTTCATTAACCGGTTTTTAATTGATATCTTCCGATTTTACTGGTCGAATTGTACAATCTTTTTTTTGTTGAAATCAGGATTTTTTTTTACGTGTGATGGCCGATTTGGGGGTCCAGAGATTAATTCTTTCATTGTTTTTCGAAAACGGACTTGAGCATTACATGAAAGCTGTCACGTGAATTTGCTCTTTCTTCCTTCCAAACATCTGCGCTCCAGGCAGTCTGCGGTCTCCACATGCCGCGCCGAAAGAATTAAAAAATTATTTTTTATCGATCGATTTTTAAAGGATTTTTTCAGTTCTAATGGTCGTACTGGAATGATTTTTCGAATTTCTGAAAGCAAATGCTCTCCTGAATCTGTCTGTCCCATTTCCGAATTTCTGACCCCCCCCCCGACTTCCGTAGATCCGGGTCGGTTTAAAAACCCGCACTGCGGTTTGGGGCTTAATTTGCTCCTGGCGACCCTGCCTTTTTCGAGAATCGTCTCCACCGGCAAACCTTTTCGGAGGCGAAACTTTGCGGTTTTCGATTCTTTTTCAAGTTCGGTTTCGGTCCGTAATTAAAACACTTTCGTTCATTAATAACTCCCCGGGTCCGGGTCGAAATCCCGACCCGATCGAAACTTGAGCGTCGCGCCTTTTTTTAGAATTTTTGGGTCCGCGTCCGCCGTCCGTGCGTCGCCTGGTCCCGGAGCCTTTGCGGGTACAAAGGTGGAGTGCACAGACAGAAACACACACACACAGACGTTTACCGCGCTTAATATTAGGGATGTTAAAAAAACAAAGAAGAAAAAAAAGGAATATATTTTCATTTTAATAGGATGCGTTTGTAAAATCCAAACAGTAATTATCTAGACTAGATTGCACTATTCCGTAACAAAGAAGAGAGAAAACGGACATCACATGGCACCATTGAAAAGGTGCTTGATATAATCTAAGTAAAAGAAAAATAAATTGCCACTGAAAACCTAACATAAGATTTTATTTATTTATTTTTTACAAAACAAAGAAAAGAGTTACTCTATTTTATTTTTTGTATTGGGAAATTGTGTACTGATTTCTTGGGAGTGAGAATTAAAGCGGTCAATAAAGTTTTTTTTTATTATTATTGACTTTACATTTGGAAACATTAGAGGTAGGAGGTAGTAGGACTAGTGCTGCCAATTCGCTACTTTTTTAAAAACTCAGATTGCTTAATTGCCACCTCTCTTTTGAAGTAGAAATATTAGCCTTGTTTAATGACAGATTAAATAATGAAAATATAAGACAAATTAAAATACTTCAAAAAAGTGGTGACAATCAAGCAATCTTTTTAATTTTTAAAAAGTAGTGGACTGGCAACACTAATGAGGGCCACAGTTTGAGAAATGCTGCATTACATAAATACCTTAAAATTATTACTCTTGAAACCAAATAATTTCTACTTTTGAGTAATTCTGGAGTTTTAAAACAAACTATGATGGTTGTTATTACATGTGGTCTTTTATGCCAAAATAAAATAGGCTGGTTTCAAAACTGTAACATAGAATCACAGGTATAATTTCATAAATAATACTTTAGTTAAAACAAAAAAAAAAAAAAAAAAAAAAAAAAAAAAAGATAAGTATAGAAAAAAAATCAAGAAACAAGAATTACAAAAAAAAAAACATGCATCAAGCGTAGATTATGAAACATTTTCGAACACTTCTGCCATTGACTGAAAGAACTATTTTTTCTCCCCTAATAGCTGTAATGAATCCCAGAATGTTTTGATGTTGTGTGTTTATGCCCTGAGTTCATGGAATGTATATAAATATTTAATATGGCCTTCACTCATGCAACTTCCTTGCAATATATGCTTATTTTAATTAGTTAATCTTAAAAATATAATAGTACACCTCACTAACTTGGAGCCGAGGCTAATGTAAAAGACAGGCTACCGCAGTGCATTCCACTTATCTTTTTTTACAAACCGCTAGAGTGACGTGATGCTCTTTTCGTACACCTTCATTGGTGCATTCGAGCATCATGTGACTCCGGCGGTCTGTAAAAAAAGATACATGTAAAGCACCGCGGTAGCCTTTCTTTTTCGTTAGCCTCGCTTGGAGCGCAGACAGGCAAATTGAAGCTATAAACACTTTCAATTATATCAGTGTTAAAAGTGAAACAAAAACAGCCTGAAGCATATGTATCTATATTAGAGATGGGAATGCTCAGAAAAAAACTGGAAACTTTGGGAAAAAAACTGTTTTTTTTTTTCCTTTTTTTTCCAAAGGGGTGTTTTTTAATTTTTCCAAATTGGAAAAATTGAAATTTAATTTATAAAATAATATATTCAAAATGTTGTTATGGCTGGATTCTGATATTTTTTCTTTATATTTTTTCATGTTCAGTGTCTCTCATGAAAATGCTAACATAGAAAATATGATCTGTAAGCAGTTTCGGAAGAACTTGAGTCCTTTTTAAAGGATCCTTTACAATTTTTTCACCTTAAAACATAGGACCCTTCAAAAAATTCAGAATTTCAATCTTTATTCTGAATCTTCCACAAATGTGATGATTTTAGAATAACAAAACATGTCACATAACAGCTGAAATCGCCAATGAATCTCTTATCTAGCTGTATATACAGTAGTGGCCAAAATTGTGGAAACCTTTTGGGGAAAATGTTTATTTGAAGTTTGATAGCTCATAACACCCAATATATATATATATATATTTCTAAAGTTATACCATAAAAGCTATATACCACTGGAAAGATAGTTTAATCAAAAATATCATGCAATATGCAATACAGTTTGTTCAATTCTAAGTAATTTATCAAACGTTATAGCCAAATAATCAGAAAAGGCAGTAAAATCTGGTTAGGTTGATGATAATGATTTTTCTTTTTCTTGAATATAGCCAATGCATATGAATGTTTGGAGTGTCAGACAGATTCCATTTTATTTGGTAATGTGTCAATCAGAGCTAGGGTAGGATTTCAATATATATATATATGGCATATTTTTATACTTATAGAGGACTTTATCACTATTTTTTATGATTGCTATCAAGTTGCTAAAGTTCTTTGACACCTTTCAATTTTTCAGCCAGTAAAGCAGAATAAAATTTAAAAACATCATAAGGAGTTAATTAGTTACCCAGAAGTCAATGTGTAACAATATTTTTAAGTATAGAAAGCTATGGTTATGAAGAAATTTTGAAGTAAATTAACAAAGAAATGTCTGACCGCGTTAAAAGAAAAAAAAATATATTAAGCAGACCTATGCAATTTTTCTTGTTGAAAATGGAAATTCATGTGCAAAATTATTTCAATAATATACCAGAAATCTGATATAAAATTTGAAACATACATTTATTTTTATTGGCATAGCTGCGATTTTTCAAGTAATTGGATTATAATCGCCAGAAATATTTAACTATTATTAGAAACAAGTTATTTTTTAATATTATGCAATTGAAATTATTTAGTCTTTTCAAGCTTTTTTTCTCTTCACTTCCATCTCCATAAATATAGATTTTAAGACTTGTCTAACTGCGTTTTTTTTAAAAATATAAATGCATACAAATAAACTTTACAAAGAAAATGTAAATTTTCTGATAAAAATTGTTTTCAACTAAATATTTCAAAGTATTAAAAAATCCACCTGTTTTATAAATTTCATTAAAAAAAATATACATACATATATATATTACTTTCATATTAAGAATCTAAAACCAAAACATAGGGTTGGTTTAGGTTTAGACTGGAAAGCTACACCAAAACTAAATACACAAGAATTAAAAAATCTAACTGTACGAAAAAAAATTTGTAATGTTGTAAATTATTATCAATTTTTAAGCAATAGGAGATACAAAAATGACAATATTTGTAATGTCACAACTACAATAATATGTTTCTTCAAAATGGTATCATTTATATACAAAGCAATACTATGTAAAGGGGATTTAAATTTGCTTTCAAACTGCAGTGTTATTGGTTGAAACTCATAAGATTTTTTTTTCTTAATTATCTCTACTGGTAATTGAACAAATGCAACTGAAAAATCATTTTAGCAGAGACATGATATATTACAAACAATGGTGTTAAATTAAACAAGAAAAGCTACTGCAGAAATTCTAAGACTGAAAGGCTTATACTTTTATCAGCTGACTCCTTTTTTTCTTTTTTTGTAATATATTCATGTAAAGTGAAAAAAAAATATTTTCTTTAGTATGCAGAAATTTAAAAAATGTTTATTATTTTATATTTTTTAAGAAAATGTAGCTTATTTTTGAGAAACATTTGTAAAATTTTTTTTTCCAAAATTTGCAATTTTTCCAGAAAAAAAAAAACGGAAAAAAAAAAACAGGTTTTTTTTTTCTGCCACTTCAAAATTTTCGGAAATTTTACATCTCTAATCTATATTCAGTATAATTTAAAGCAATGCTACTTAAATTGCTATTATGATTATTTCAAAATTACTTTAAATATAATTTTTAAAAACTTGTATAAAATTCAGCAGAAATAATGAGAGAATGGATCATATTGAACCAAAAAATAAAAATGGATGATTTATCCTCTCTGGCCTGGCCACTTTCTTGGCCTATGTTACAAAAACTATCAAAATAAAAACATGAAAACTGGCAGTTTTATAAAGAAATGTATGATAAATACGCTGAAGCACAGAGTTCTTAAATCGAAGAATTATATTAAGAGCTATTTATTGTTGAAATTGGTCCAGATAGATCAGTTAAATAAGTTTTATAGGATCAAAGACTATGCATAGTAATTTAATCATCTTTTGCAGAATTATTTTTTTCTTTTTCTTTTTAAAGTTTTCAATCAATTTTTCTTAATGCCACTCAAATTTGAGCAGTGATGAGACCCATTTTTTTCTCCAAATTTGAACCCTAGGTTAAACTATACATATATCTGTAATATTATCATTCCTATGTCCAATTAGTTTCTGTATATTCTTTTTGTAAACTTTGCACTTGTTCAGGGCCTGGCTAATGCAGGGCCCTGACCTCATCATTATTCATATAGGGGCATGCAGGGCAGCTGTCCAACCCTTTTTGACTAAAAACATTTTCAAAGATTTAGGAAGGGAGTGCAGTCCTCGCCCTTCCCTTCTCTGCTTCCTGTAACCCATGTGCCTTTCAAAACAAATACTCCTAACAACTAATCCATCATTTTTTTTCTACTAGCTTCCTACTGGTATTTTTCTTAAAGTTGTGATCATCTTTCTTGTAATACCCTGTATACAGATGTGAATAGTACCTGGTGCAAAATTTATGTATATATGCAACTGGTATGAAGTTTAGTACTAAAGCATAATTCGCGAACAATTTTTATGGATAAATAGACGGGGGCACCCCCAGAATGATCTTGCTATGGAGCCCTTGATAGTCTAAGTCGGGCCCTGCACTTGACCTCTTGGTTAGTATTGAGTACTAACATTTATGCTTGATCTTGATGCTAAGTATTACTTAGAAAATCTAAAAGTAGCAAATAATAACTCAACTTTCTTTTCTTAAATACATTAATCCAATATTCACAAGGTACAGTGCACTCAAAATTATCTGAAACTGACAGGACCAGAGGGTATGTTGGAAAAATAAAATCGTTAGATAATCAGGAAGACATTATCAGAAGCATTTTCTAATGGTACAATTGTTAAATTAAAATTATTATAAATGAAGCAAATAGCTACTACCATAAAGTAAAAAAATAGCTAATTATAAATAAAAACTAGTCGTTGGGGGCCACCGTAATACTTACCCATCATGGATATGCATGTAAAATATGTAAAATATTAAAATAAAAAATGTGTAAACTACTTATAAAATACACTGCAATTCGAATAAAATCATAGCTTGATGACGTCCTAAACTTTAAAGGCTCGATTACTGAATTGCTTAAAAGAAACATCCTTATAACTCCAAAAACAATAATCCTATTAACTAGCGGTTTATTTCATCTGATTAAGCGTCTCATTTCCAATTAAAATATATCTTTGAATTGAAATTTGGATGAAATACAGGGTCATGAAAAATCAAAGAGTGTGGAAAATAGGATTACAAATATCTCGGCAACTCATTATCCATTCGACTTCACGCTTTATGCAAAATTTATGTTTTTTTATTGTCTTTTATATTCACTCCTTAAAAGAAACAATTTTGAAAATTTTTATATACCTTTTATCAGAATGAATATTTCGAGAGTCCGAAAAAAATAGTTCCGGATAATCGAGGTTGCTGAAATTCAATAAGCTTCTTCCCATTATTAGATACTAAGTATATACCAAATTTCAAGTCTCTATCTCAATTTTTTCGGGAGATAGAGCGTTTACAGACACACAGACGGACGCAATTTTTTTTTCTAAAAATATATTTTTCAGAATCTCCAGTGTCTGAGAAACGTGTAAATCCGTCAAAAATTTTTTTCCGATTTTCAAAACGATTACAAGACTTACCCTATACTACGTATGATGGGTAAGTAATAAGACAATATTAAGGAGAAAATTCTGCAATTACTACCTCTTATTTATTTTATTTTATTTTACTAGCATAAATTAATAAAAAGTCAATTTCAAAGAAAAAAATCATTGATATACTAGTATTTCAAAAACAAAATTCATTGTACTGAAAATTAAAAAAAAAAAGTTATCAATTAGTTTTTAAAATATATATAAAACTTTTAATAAAGTTTGCAGTTACCTTTTTCTTTGTTGTAAATGACATTCTTCAGAAGTAGGTCATTATGGCAGAAAACAACAGGGGAATCCAATATCAATAAGTTTTCTTTTAGACCTTGAATCTCTTTCTCTAAAATATCTTTAGAAGGAATGCAGCTTTTCAACCTATAACAGTAAAATAATTAAACTGGAGTAGACTTTTAAATGCATTAAAAGAAATCAGGAAAATCATTTTTTTTTAAGAAAGAAATTCACATACAATTGAAGCTTTTTTTAGGTGATATCTAAGGGAAAATTTATAGTTTTTGCACAATTTTTATTTTAATATTTCTGTTGACGAAAATCCAAACTCATTTATGTCTTTTTAAAACGATTATTGTTTACATATATATATGTATTTACTTATATATTTATCGTGTTTATGAAATAATGCATTTATTTTTATTTGCATTTTCTATTTAAAAAATTTTTAATGATTAAGAAAAAAAATAACAAAATAATATATCCTTTTAATATTTGATTTGTTCTAAATATATTGAAATATGTTAACTGCTGAAATACTAAAATATTTATCATCACCGACATTGACATTTTTAGTTTATTAAATATGGAACTAATTGTGTAATACATATCGCAAAAATATTCTAAACAAATTCCGTATTAAAAATCACCGTTAAATATATTCTTTACGTAAATTTTTTTAACAATATTGGAAGAATGTATAAATTAGCATATTATATCTTCTTTAAATACTTAAATTGTGATAAGTATATTTAAAAATGCATTAAAAGTTGAAAAAGAAATTATTTCAATTGTTATAATTGTCTGCAAAGGAAGCTAAACGAAATGAATAAAAAGAAAATTTTATTTATTCTTATATTTATAAAAGACTATTTTTTTTTTCAGATATTTTTTATATGTATTGTAATTTACAAACGATTTTTCATTTCTAGTTGAATTTTTCTGTATGGCATCGACTTGTTAGAATGATAAAAAAATTAATTGTAACATATTGTTTTTTATTTGTGCAAATCAAAAAATTATGTTGAGTTTGAACTTTACAGTTAAATGTATTTAAATAGCATATATATATATATATATATATATATATATATATATATATATATAACAGGCTAAAATTTGGATGTAAGCGTTACTCTTTAATATTTTATTACTCCTTTCAAGATATGCTGTTGGAATTACCTAATCATAAATACTTTTAGAAGATTTGAGATAAAAAATATTTTGTATAAATTATAAAAAATGATAAATTTTCATTTAAAATTTCATAAAGTTAAAAAAAAAAGTATTATTTTAGAACATTTATTAAAATATAATGGGTAAATAATAAAAAAAATTAAACAAAATCTAGACATAAATTAGTTTGGAATTTCGTCAATAAAAATATTAATTTCAAAACTTAAAAAAAAAAAAAAAAAATGTAAATTTTTACAAAAAATTTGAAAATATAAATGAAATTTATTAGGAAAATATCAAAAGGTTCACAGATGCAGAATTCATAATTCTGCATAAAACTTATAACGCAACAAATATATAAAATTTATTAAAAAAGTTAAAAAAGTCACTAGAGAGGACAGAACCCTCATCTCCCACTCTCAAATCGCGAGCGCTACTTCAGCACCACGGAGTTCTTGTTTAAGACTGCGAACTAATGGGTATTTGAAATGCATACTGAACTTTAACCCGAAATTTCTCAAAAACTAAAGAAGGAAACCTTTGACCTGAATAGTTAGGGGTATGACCCCTACAACATACTTTAAAATCATCAAAATCTGTGCGCATCATGTTTGGCAGTCCCCTTGTAAGTTATATGAGCATAACTAGTTTAGGGTGATTAGGCAGGGTTTAAAATAGCATTTGGGATTGCAGGAATTACACACAAAATATGAAAATTCTGCATATGAAAATGCTGTGTCACCTTTTTAATTCTTATTATCTTATTTGAACAGAACGATCTTTCATAACTTTAGAGTGTTGATAATTTTTAACAGTAAGATAGTATATTATACCTGTGGCTTTATTTTATGAAGAGAAAAAAAAAATGTACTTTCAAACATAATTTGTTTGAAAACTGTATTTTAATTTACTGATCGCTTCAAGTTTTTAAAATAATTTTCAAGCATGATTTTTTTGCATTGCATGCAGCTCGATTATGAAAAATTAACCAGTTTGCACTTAAAACAATGTACATTTCAGTATTTGTTTCTGGTAAATATTCCATAAAGAAATTAAAACTTAAAAAATAGCGAAAGAAATAAAATGCAAATTTAACAGATACATAATTGAACTAACACTGATTGATAACAAAAGATTGCTGCAACTAATGAAATTTTTGAGATTTCTTTCGGAATTAACCCATTGAATGCGGCTAACTCAAAAGTACAATTTTTAATAAATTTCCGAACTTTATTTGAATACATAATTGATATTTTTGATATAAAACAGCCTTTAGGTGTTTTTAGTAGGCAATGTAAAAAATATGTTAAACTATATGTTAAAACAGATCTCTTTTTAGTGTAAAGTGCAATTATAAAAAAGTCTTGTTCATCAAAATAAAAGTATTTGTGTTTAATATTATGTCAAATTGTTTTAAACTTTAACTTTTTAATACCTTTAAACTCTGAAATATAAGAATATTTGGCTGAATAGTTAATATTTGGCTGGCTGAATATTCAGTATTCGTTTTACCTGTGTGCAGAATATTCAGTCAAAATCACTATTTGGAGCATCCCTAGTTCTGTACACCAGCTATAACCCAGGAAGCCTAGGTTGGATCTCATGGTATATATAAAATGCAAATTCATATTTCATTCTGACTGTATATAAGTTAAGTTCTACTGAATGGATTTTGATGGGACTTGCACTGTAGTTAGATATTTTTTTCAGGAATATTTTTAGTATATAATGCTTCTACATTTTTTAGTTGTACAGCTATGGGGGGAAAGTTCTATAATCCATGTTATTAGGATCTATGGGGCGACTTTTGATAATACTTGCACTGTTAGTTTGATAATTTTTCAGAAATGGTTTTAGTATGTAACACATTGCTCAATGTTGCTTAGTTAAAGACCATGAGAAGGGGGGGGGGGGGGGGGCTCTATTATCAGGTGAGCCTGATTGAGAAAGATTGTTTTTTTTTTAAATAAATTTATGTTTAAGTCAGGTAATAGAGAATGGAAACAATCTCGGATGACAGTTTGACTATTTGACTAACCATCACCAATTTGTGAGAGTTTTTGTAGTTGGGTCCACAGCAAACTGATATATTATAGCACAAAATTAAATATATTATCAAGGGTCGAGCCAGGTAAAATTTGGTGCCTATTTAGGGCCCCTTTACAAAAGTCTATTTCATGAAACAGCTCCCTTCACAAAAATCTATTTAATAAAATGGGCCTCTTCACAAAAATCAATTTGGTAAAATGGGGCCCTTCACAAAATTCTATTCCATAAAAACTTACTAGTTATTAATTATTTATTATTTTGTGACTTTTAAAATGTGTAATTTGTAAACAAACAAGTTCACCAGAGAGGAAAACTTCAGCAAAAGGATTTTAAAAAGTTTTTGTTAATAAATGCTTGGTTCGAATTTGAGTAACTGGATTTCAAATTTTGTAACAAAATGTTATTATTTTTCTCAAAAATATAATACATTTCACAAAAACAATTTTTACTTTTCACAAAATGGGCCCCCCCAAAAAAAACCTGCATCGACCCCTGATTATACTAACAATAGTTTTGGGTGTGTGTGGCAAACATTTAATGATATAATAAATTCCTTGCTACTATACGACACCAAACTTGGCTGTGGACTCACTAATAGTATCCGAAATATTGTTAGTATTAAATAATAATGGTAATATTTAGTAGGTCATGGAAAATTCACACGGCAATGACAGCCTTATTTTCAACTAACTGTAATCACTGACCCCAAAATCATGAAAATCAGATGAAAAATATTTGCAACGTACACATATGTTAAGGAGGAAAATTCCATAATAGTATCCATGAATAATATGCATATTTTAACGAGTGCGATTTGGCGCATAATTACCTTTATAAAAAGTTAAGTCAATTCTTTGTTTTTAAAGTGAACTCTTTTGTAATTGGGTCTACAGACAGTGTTGTTGTTTGATGCAGTATTTTCATCGCTGTAGCCATTGTTGTAACTTGCATACACTTAAAATCACATTATTGCCAGTTCATATTTGGACCAACATAGTATTAGGATTCGACTACGAAAGGTTAGCCTTTTTCAAAAATTATGTTAATTATATTGAAGTCAGGTAACAGAGAATGGAAATAATATTGGATACCAGTCTGACAATATGACCAACTAGCTGCACTAAATAATTCACACACAAGAGTATGTCTTAAATGTATTGCAAAGGAACTACGTTGAAAAATAAAATGAAATTATTTCAAAAATCTTGCTTTTTCATTATCAGGCTGAGAACTTTTCGAACCACCCTTGTATTGCCCATTTTTGAGTCCATCGTTGGGTTCCCAGCAAATTGGTATATTGTAAGCATGATTTGGCACAAAATATATTGTAGCAACCTTTTTTTTTTTTTTTTTGTAGCAATATTTAATCGAATCATAGGTGTTTAAATGGTATCTCTTTTTTTTTTCATGCTCTTAATAATCAAAAATCAAACTTTAAAGATGTTTTATTTTTTTAAGTTGCCTTTAATTATACATATAATATCCTTGGTATAAAATTGACAAATATAGTTTCATGTGAATATAAAATATGTCAAAACGACTCAATACTTCACACTTGGATAAACAGACAATAAAATAAATATCAGTCTTAGTTCCTGTCATGTATGTCTTAAATGTATTGCAAAGGAATTATGTTGAAAAATAAAATGAAATTATTTCAAAAATCTTGCTTTTTCATTATCAGGCATGTATGTCCTTGCTACTATACGACACCAAACTTGGCTGTGGACTCACTAATAGTATCCGAAATATTGTTAGTATTAAATAATAATGGTAATATTTAGTAGGTCATGGAAAATTCACACAGCAATGACAGCCTTATTTTCAACTAACTGTAATCACTGACCCCAAAATCATGAAAATCAGATGAAAAATATTTGCAACGTATACATATGTTAAGGAGGAAAATTCCATAATAGTATCCATGAATAATATGTATATTTTAGCGAGTGTGATTTGGCGCATAATTACCTTTATAAAAAGTTAAGTCAATTCTTTGTTTTTAAAGTGAACTCTTTTGTAATTGGGTTTACAGACAGTGTTGTTGTTTGATGCAGTATTTCTCATCGCTGTAGCCATTGTTGTAACTTGCATACACTTAAAATCACATTATTGCCAGTTCATATTTGAACCAACATAGTATTAGGATAAGACTACGAAAGGTTAGCCTTTTTCAAAAATTATGTTAATTATATTGAAGTCAGGTAACAGAGAATGGAAATAATATTGGATACCAGTCTGACAATATGACCAACTAGCTGCACTAAATAATTCACACACAAGAGTATGTCTTAAATGTATTGCAAAGGAACTACGTTGAAAAATAAAATGAAATTATTTCAAAAATCTTGCTTTTTCATTATCAGGCTGAGAACTTTTCGAACCACCCTTGTATTGCCATTTTTGGGTCCATCGTTGGGTTCCCAGCAAATTGGTATATTGCAAGCATGATTTGGCACAAAATATATTGTAGCAACCTTTTTTTTTTTTTTTTTTGTAGCAATATTTAATCGAATCATAGGTGTTTAAATGGTATTTCTCTTTTTTTTTTTTTCATGCTCTTAATAATCGAAAATCAAACTTTAAAGATGTTTTATTTTTTTAAGTTGCCTTTAATTATACATATAATATCCTTGGTATAAAATTGACAAATATAGTTTCATGTGAATATAAAATATGTCAAAACGACTCAATACTTCACACTTGGATAAAGAGACAATAAAATAAATATCAGTCTTAGTTCCCGTCATCAAATCAGTGAAATACTGCGCAACTGTGTCACAAAAATTGACTTCAACATTGAGGTTTTTGAATCAAAAGGTGAAACTTTTGGAGCAAATTGAAAATGTAAATGGACTGGCAACCCCAGTTGACTGCTTCCACCAAGTACCTTGTGATTTAATACCAATTGATAGACGTGACATCATATTCACTGTTGTCAACTGCGGCCCTGCACATCACAAGCAATGCATATATTCTATTTCTATTTTTTTTACAGTCTATCAAAGAATCTATTACAAAGAGAAAGTGATTCCACAGCACCAAAATTTTATTTGTGACTGCACTAAACTTTATTTACAGATGGTAAAAAAAAAATAACAAAGACTAAATGGGAGAAAGAATAGTTGGATTTGAACAATAAGATTCTGATTGCATAGGGACATCTATATGAAATCTTTACAAATTGGCTTATTAAAAATTAACAGGGATTACATGAAACCAAGAAAAGATCCTATACATCCTTCTGGCATTAAATAATACTGCTTGGTGACAGGAAGAGCTCAATGGGAAAGTAAATAACTAAGTATTATTATTACATAATTTTCATAAATAAAAGCATTAGCGTTATACAAATATAAAAATATATGAGAAATTAGTCAAAAACATGATTATCATAAAATCTGAAACATGGAAAAGAAAATATACCTTTCATCTTTAATGGGATCTGAAAATGACTCTGGGATTAACTGAAGATATTTGTGAAGAACTGGAAATAATGATGGTTGAGGGACAACACCATTTGCAGACAACCTGACACTGTGCATTTTTGCAAGTCTTCTAGCTATTAACCTGTGATGAAAAAAAAACAATAGTGTTACCTCAAAAGTAACAAATAATAAATATGAAAGATAAAGGATACAAAAAAGCTTTCATTTATTTGTATTTTAAAATATCTAAAGCCAAAATGATAGAAAATGTGAAGTATAGAGCATACATCACATATTTTTTTATTCAAACTACATACTACTATTTGAGAATAATTATTTATTTATTTATTTCAGCAAACAGCTCTTTTTTTAGTAATGTCTACATAAAAAAGGTATAAAATTTTTTATCGTATTAGCAGAAAATATATCTTTAAAAAAATAATTATTATAGCAGAGTTTCCCCCAGACAGTTTCAGAAGGGTGCTGCACCCTACCTGCCCTTTGGTTTACAAAATAGCACCCTTTTTGCCCATCATAAAAATAATTAGCTCCCTTCTTGCCCCTCAATGAAAAAGTGCCCTTTCTCTTTTTGCATTAAAAAATTTGCTTTCATAGTAAAAATTGACTCAATGTTGTCCTGAAAAGAGTGCCCTGACTTTTGAATATCAAAAGCGGCTCTAAAACCAAAAGAATACCTTTAACAATTAAAAAAAATTGACCTGAAGTATCCAAAAAATGCCCTTAAGAATCCAAAAGTGCCCTTTTCTCACCAGCAGCAACCTGCCCTTTTTTAAACCTGGGGAAAACTCTGATTATAGTTATTAATCCTCTCAATGCATGATAACCTTATATGAAGTTATATTAAAAAACAATTTTCAGAGAACTGTACAACTTATTCTTACTCCTTTATCACATATAAACCTGATTATGAAATTCAATTAATGCTTATGAAATACAGCAATAGATAACAGAACCACTTTCTTATCAAATATTCAGTTGGAAAATGCACCCTCAACAAACTTGTTTATTTATATGAAAGATTTTCTCAAACAATTTCTGCTTTTGTATCCAGGGTTGGGTTTTTGACATGACAGTGGTAAAAACCGTGTTTTTACTGGTTTATTCCGTCAAAAACCTATCATTTTCGATTGTACTCCAATTTATGGTGTAAGTGTAGCATACAATACATTTCTAGATTGATTTTACCTTGTTGATTTTGTTATTATTTACAATTAAATTTGTTAAATTTATTTAAAAGAAGATCATTTCCTAACATGGGAAAGATTTAAGAATACAAGAGTAAAAGAAAAGAACAATATTTGTCATAATCTTCACTAATATAGATTCTACTACTGCAATTAACATTAATATTAAATGATAATAAAAGGTTATTATAATTATTAAATAACATTCAATGTAGATTTTTAATAAAGTACATTAAAATTATTTTAGAGATTCAAAAATGCTGTTACATTGTATGACAATAGATGCTAAGCATAGACTAGCAGTGAATAAATTGAATATTCTTAGATATAATATTTTAAAATGCATATCTTATGTATTTCATAAATGCAATTATGGTGATTTTCATTTGCACTTCAATAAGTAAAATCTTAAAGTTTTGTTTTCAACAATGTAATAAATTGTACCTAAATTATACACATTGTTTAATCTAATACTTATAGGTTACAGGATTTCTTCAAAAAATCTCATTTTTTTAGACTATGCCAAATAGCTTAAGATTATTGTAGAGATCTTCTAACAGAGATGTACACGTATTATTCTAAGGCAATTCTTTTTTGTTTTTCTTGGATGATAAATATACTTTAGAGTCTCTTTTATATGGAATATTTCATGTAAAACAACTTAATATTAAAGATAGAATGAAAAAAAAAGTAAAAACAAACTACTAAAAAACCACGGTAAAAACCGTCATGCGTCAAAAACTTGCCAACCCTGTTTGTATCTAAACAAGAACATAACCAAAAATGCATTTTCACTTTTTACTTTGTGTTAAATATATCCAAAATTTAAATTATCACAAAATAAAATTATTTAATAAATCTTAATAAATTTTTAGAGCTTGCAAACATCATATTACGGTCATTTTTTAATTCATGATATATGCAATTTTTTTAAATGTTCAACATTATTTTAATCATTATTAATCCATTTTAAACCTATCTTAAGTGCAAAATATGTTTTTTATCCACTTAAATATAATTCAAGTATGAGAGGGTTAAAACTGGTTCATGCTTTCTGAGCCTATGCTTGAACACATGCCATACATATACCATAATAAAGTAAACTCTGTCTAATGCAGAATCGATTGGGACTGAGAAAATTTTCCATCATAAACAGTATTCTAATTTAGTCCAAGCTTACTCTATTTCTATGGATTTGGTGGGACTGAATATCTGTTTGCTGTTCTTAAACATATATTAACCTTCCAATAGTAACAAAAGTAATGTGTTATCTCAGCCCCAGTTACCTAACTAAAGTGCCATAATCATGTAGCAAGCAAAAGGTTAAAAAATCAAATAAAATCAAGAATCTAAACTTCTTACTTATTATAGTAAGTATATTATTCTGATAATAATTAAACCAATTTCAATCACGGAAATGACTTATCTACCATCACTTTTTATTAAATTATATTGACTGTAGAAGTTACTGCATTATTTATAATTTGTATTAGATGTTTTAAAGTAGAAACATAATTTTAAAAAAAAATCAAGACAAATTACATATAACACAGATGTCCTCAACCAGTGTGCTCTGACACAGTGATACAACATGAGAGGATCTTAGGTGTGCTGTGAAAATTTTAAGTCAAGTTGCATCAAATTTTTAAGAATTAAACAAAAGCATCAATACTTTAACATCCAGCATTTCATATTATACAATTTACTTTGAAATGAAGTTCAGTGTCGTAAATTTTCATTACTTGGAAGTTTATTTCTCTTTTTATGTTTTTTTTTATAAGAGTATGCAAGAAAATCATGAAAATGATCTTATATCTTGAGATAAATTTAATTATTTCAGGCAAAAATCATGTCACCTGAAGAAAAATGATTACAATATAAAACGTAGTAGAAATGATCATCAGAAAAGGATTTGAGAGTATGCCTATTCGAAAATTTTATCTTACAAAAATATATTCTTAAAAAAAAAAAAAAAAAAAAAAAAAAAAAAAGTCAAACTCAGATAATTTTTTAAATGTTAATGTACACTAAAAAGAAATATGAAAAAAAAATAGTTTATAAAAATTTTAACCTTTACAAATTATAATAAATTATTTTGCCTTTTTTTGGTTTTAGATGAATTTTGTTTGTGTTACTAAATAAATTAAACCTTATATACAATGTTTACAATTTTTCTTTTTTTCATCATAATAATTTTAGTGTGCTATGAGGTAAAAATGTTTGAGAAACACAGATCTAATGAATCCTAAACCCTGCCTAATGGATATTTATAGGCAATCCTTGGTTTCAAACATCTCAATTTTTGAACAGGTTTCAGGAACAAATTATGTTTGAAAATCAAGGTTCTATGAGTGTCTCAAAACTCTACCGTTATAGACAATTTACATACAAGGTTGAATAATTGTTATAGACAGGTTTGTTGGGCATTCATTCTCATAAGAAATCTGCCCAGACTGGATCAGCCCATACAGATAGCTATTACAGATGAGACAAGCTTGTTTCATAAGGATTTTTATACTAATCTTCAGACTCAGGTTCATAGGTTTTTAATTTCATTCCATAAATTGAAAAAAAAAAAAACTTTGTTATTTGAGAGAAACAAGAATATAGTCTAAATTTCTTAAAAGTGTTTAGCACTTTAAAAATCATTTTGTAAGGAAACTGAACAGCTATTAATGGGATATAATGAGAAATATTTATCTGATAACTAAGCCATGGCAAGGTAAGTATTAGTAAATAAAGAAGCCATGGTATACCCTTGTCTATCCTCGCTTTCTGTTTGAAGTCCTTTTCCAGAATCACTGGGAACTAGAACTTAATTTTTTTGACATAGTTGTACAATATCTTAAAAGAATAAGAATTGTGACTTTTGCAGATTTCTGCCAGTGGTTGGGCAGGGCATAAATAACAAATTTGCTGTTTTAAACACTTTCCAGGGGAATGAAAAATCATAAATAGTTGTCATGAGGGAGTATTTAGAATTAATACAATTCTATGTAAGAAGACTTTTAAATGAGAAAATTAATCTTGAAAACTTTTTAAAATGTATTTAACAATTTAATAATTTTCTACTGTATATATTTTAAGGCTCAGATTTCAAATCATCGGGCTTGGGTGACTCAGCCTCTGAAAAAAGTGCCAGAATACATCTCTAATAGCTATTATTCTTAGGCACTTTTTTTTTTCTATTTTGGCTAATTTTATATAAATAACAGTTAGATTGTTTCAATTTTGTTATATTCTAAAGCAAAGCAAAACTACACATTAAAAAAAAAAAAAATTCAATATGATTTTAAAAACAATCAGGGTGATTTAAATCTTGATTTTAATCATGAATTTAATCAACCTGATTTAATTTGGCATACCATGGATTCTATGTAAAAATTATACAAACATTTTTTGAATTGTAGATTAGAAAATCAACAGATATAATACAATGCATATTTTTTAACATGCAGAAACACATATAAGAAAAGAGGAATTAAAAACACAAAAAAAATATGCTTTCAAATTGCAGTAATAAACATGGTTACAAATACAAAATATGTATTTTTACAAGAAAGAAAAGAAGTATATATGAAAAATGTTAAGGTATAAAAAAAATCTGATTTATTTGATTGAAATCAGATTTTTTTAAAATTCAAATCAGAGTTTTAGGATTTTTTTTCCTGTGTTAAGATAATGGCTAACCAAGAATTGTAGGTTTCTAAAACAATTAAAACTCTAATTAGATAATATTATGAAGCATAATTTATATTTTTATGCTTTGATAAAATTATAATTAATAATGTAGAAATAATAAAAACTGCAAATAATTAATTTCATTAGTAATAATACAATACAAATAACAAATTAAACAAATATCATGGCAGTTCTTCTTGCACTTATAATTTGTAAAATTACTGCAATCGCATAAATCTAATAAACTTACACACATATGTGCACGTTAACCGAAAAAATTATGAAAATTAATTACACCTATAAATTTATACATACACACATTGTAAATATAATCATAAGAATGATCAATCATATCTGCAATTCATAATAACTTATCAAAGTATTAAATGTTAGTGTTATTATTGGCATTTAATGATTCAAATTTTAAAAAAAAAATGTTTTGCTTCCCTTTTCACTCCTAATTGATTTCTTTACTTGCTGTGTACGAGTCAAAAAGTACAAAACATTCTTTAAACTTCTGCTGAAGTAGCTATGCTTAACATTTTATAGTAATTAGTTTTTTACCCAGTTATTTAGAAATGTCTGGGTCCCAGGGACTTGGGATTTCAAACACCAGGGGACTTCACTGAAAGTTTATGAAAATACTTAACAATTTAGATTATAAATATTTGATAAAACAAAGATAAACTTTCTGATATCATGTTTAGTCACTATACAATCAATCAAAACAAGCATGTGATATGCCTCTGAAACAACATAAGACAGGCCTTTTTTTTTTTTTTTTTGGTAATTATTCATGGAAATGAAATGGTGATTATACATGTCAATTTGTTGCAAAAGAGATTGTGCAATCAACTCTAACAGTCATTAATACATAACAATTTAATCATAATGTAAAAACAGACATTTCATACTTTGGATTTAAATTAATTCAAAACAAATGCAGATCCAATGTACCATAAATCACTCGGTACTCAGGTTATTAGTATTACCATTTTTTAGCCTAAAATATCTGTGAATTTTAACTAATTTCAGTGCTTTTTCTAATCTTAATCTGTTTTGACCAAACCAATCCACATGTTGAAAACACTCGTTCTAGTGATGCAGAGCTAGCTGGACACGTGTTTAGTGCTATCATAAAGTGGCAAAACTATTTCAAATCTTCATCACTAGCACGCATTTCAATTAGTTTCCACCACTGTGCTGCACTAAATTTTTAATTAGATCTGCATTAAACATACTTTGGGGAAATATTTTTAAAATGTGTTTGTATTCTATGAATACAATCTTATACTGTTTGACACCTCACACCTGTGCTATTGATACCATCCCCCCTCCCTCTCAATAGTTGAAAAGATGTACCTATACTTGGGGAACGTTTAAGAAGGCAGTGTGTAAAAGCCTAGCTCGCCTAATCACAACCTTTGGCTTAATTAGGTTGCCATATCGGGCGATATATAGCTCGTTTTGGCGACATAAATAGACTGCTTGCAAAAACCCTATTTCTGGGATTTTTTTTTTTTTTTTCGTCTTCTTTTGAAACATTAAATATAATTGGTTATTTACAATCTATCACGAATGCACATTATTTGTGATAAATAAATAAATATATATAAAATAAGCTGTTTATAATAAAATCGAAAGAAGAATCCAAATAATTAAAGCATAATCAAATTACTGCATATACACACAGTATAAAAACATGTAAAATAAATTTATAAGCTTAAAAAATATTTTTAGACTTCTTTTGAAACATTAAATATAATCTATACTATTAAAAACCGTTCGCGTATCTATCTATGTAACCTCAAAAACTCGAAAACCACAGGGCGCAGGGCTAGGAAATTTTGCACACGGGTAGCTGGTAGGGGACCTATGAACGATCAGGGCAAAAAATTCGAAAATTTTAAATAGATTAAATATTAATTGAAATCTATCCACAAAGAGATCTCATCAAAAATACGCTTTTTTATTTTCGGTTGGTTGGTTGTATAAAATCTCCACAGAAGTAATTAAATAAATCAAGGTAGGGATGATTGCAATTCCCAGTCGAGTGTTTAAAATCGATGGATCAGATATTATATGAGATGTAGACAATCAACTTAATTATTGACCGTTGCCAAATGCTAAAAACTTAATTTTAAAAGATTTTACCGACTTAATGAATGATAATTAACTGGGTTTAAGGTTTTTTTTTTACATGACATATATTAGTATGATAGAGATTATTAATACAGAAAACTTTATTTAACAGATTATTTGTTAAATTTGCAGGGGATGGAGAGGGGTGGGGGTAAACGACTTTTTATTAAATATCACATATATTTTACTTGACCGCGTGCCACCTGGTGGCGGCTTTTTCATTAATTGACCCTCCTTATTAATAAATCCAAATCTACTGCTCTGATTTCAACTGAACTAATTACATTTAACAAATTTAACATTTTTTTTATTCACCCGTAACGTTTAATCGTTGTTTTATATAGATGATACCGCTATTTTAGAATAACAATTTTCATAAAAATTAAATTTATGTTCCTAATAAAAGTACAGCGCCAGTATTCAGTTACGCATACCAACAGTCAAAGTTAGTGATTTGTTTTTGAGCACTTGACCGTGCGCCTCCTCACGGCCCCTCCCTCAAGGTTTTTTCTCTAACTGTGCTTTATTTCCAGAACTTAGGTAATTATGTTCCGAACTTCTAAAAACCAGTTCCATTTTGCTAAATTATCATAAAAATGAGCATTCATAGCTTCAGGGTGTACTTCTAGAAAACAGTTACCAGTATTTCCGAATAATAGTCTAAGCCAAATTTCAAATTAAGTTCCTAGCATAACCAAATGAATCAATCTTTAAAGATGCATATAGTGGCTCTTTTAATTTATCATTTGCTGAAAGGCACTTGAACATCTGCTCCCCCCGCCCCCTCCCCCTTAAGGCTTTTTGTCTAATTGTACCCTGTTTCCATATCTCAGCAACTAATTTTCCGATTTCAGTGCAACTGATGCCAAACTTCATATTTAAATTAATAATCAACGTCTATACTATTAAAATAAATTTGTGAGTAGCAGATACCCCTATTTCCGAATAACAGTCTAAGACAAATTTCTAATTAAGTTCCTATCTTAACCAAACGAACGAATTTTTAAAGATGCATAGTGGTCCTCCTAATTAGTAATTTACTGAAGTGAACTTAAACATTCGCTCCTCCCCGGCACCTCCATCAAGGTTTTTTTTCTCTAACTATGCCCCGTTTCCATAACTCAGCAACTATCTTTCCGATTTCAACGCAACTGATTACAAAAATTATAATTAACTTAATAGTCACCCTCTATAACATTAAAGTAAATCTATGAGTAGTATTTACCACTATTTCTGAATAATAGTTTAAGTTTTAGTTAATAGTTTTTTATTTGTAATTAAGTTCATAGCTTAACCAAACGAACAAATTTTTAAAGATGCATAGTAGTCCTCCTAATTAGTCATTTTCTGAAGGACACTTGAACATCCCCTACTCACGACACCCCCCTTTACTGCAATGTGAGATATGCATATTACGGACGCCACGCTGCAATACCAACAAGCTGTAGCGTGTATTACGATAATTCTTTTACCTCGCATGCAAATAATTAGAGATTATTTAATTGCGCTTTATTATTTCATTTTTTTTAAATAAAGAAAATCATTTTATCAAAAACGGCAACAACATTTTTATTCTATTTATTCCCTTACTCCAAAGATATCGTTTTAACGTCTGCTGCCATAGCAACAAAAATTAAGTTTCATTAAAAAAAATGCACAGTATTACTTTTTTTTCTAAATCGTATAGTTATTGAACAACTCAACACTGTAACAGGGGAATTAAATTCATTTTATTCACATTTTAGAATTAAATTCATGAACTCCCGTGCGTAGAATGGGTTAAACAGCTAGTTGGTTATTTACAATCTATCACAAATGCACATTATTTAAATTATTGATAACATACGTAAAAGGTTCAATGAAAATTGTGATAAATAAATAAAATATCCTAATAATATTATAAATCCGATTGTGTGTAAATGTTAGGCTGAAGCCAGCCTCAAAATGGAGAAATTAATGATCCTGTATCTTTGCATATAGGTGGATTATAACCCGGAAATGAACATAGACAGGTTTTTATTTATTTTATTCAAATACTTTTCTTAATAATTCGAAATTTGATTATTTTCATAGAGAATCAATGGACATTTTTAGATAAAATATAACCATTTTACTTTATCGTTGCTAGGGCTTTAATCGTTGCCAATAAATAAAAATGCGAAAAAATAATTTTTCCTCAACAATTAAGTTTCAATTGAGCAATTGTCACGTGAAAAATGAAAATAATTCAAAAGAAGATGAATTTCTGTGATATTTGTAACAACAATATGGAGTATATGTTATTATACATGAAGTATGAATATCGGTTACATTAAAAAGATCTTTTTCTGTCAAAATCTGCGTTATAATTAGAAAGAAGAATTAACAATAATTATATTATTAAGAAAAAGATTTCGCTTGAACCATGGAACTATGAATAGGATCCTTCTTGGCTTGAACAAATATGACATCATAAATAAAACATGTATTTTCAAATATTCATAATATTACAAAGAGCATGACTATCAGTGTATAATAAAAGTATATACATAATGGACATCATATTTAAGATGAATAGCTGAAATATTTTTTTGATACTGATTAATAATAAGCTTGAATATCAGTTACAAACAGATGTGAGTTTTCTGCTAAAATTCATGTCATTATTGCCAGGAAAAGAAAATTAACAAGAATTATATCATTGAAAAGAGATTTCTCTGGGATCAAAGTGACGTCATAATAAAATGGGATTTTTTTAATATGTTTCAAATGGAGCGTGTATCAATTTCATACATTAATAATCACTGAGTGAAAGAATAGAGAGGTAATGAACCGTAAAATCGGCTTGCAATATGAAGCCGGTTATCGCTGAAATCATTAGGCCCAAGGGCTGACTTCATTGGATGGAGAGAGGCTGCACGTGGAACAATGACTGGATTCATTGGACGGGGAGAGGTTATCAAAGCAAGCCGCCAGTTGTTTAGGCCGACTGTAGGGTTGCATTTTCAGCATCACGCCAAACATGAACATTTCATCTCTATTTATTCTCTGAACTCTGTGATTAATAATACAAGCATCAGTAAGATTATTAGGAAAAGAAAATTGAACACAAGTCTATTAAGTTAAAATCTGACTGTATGTATTTCGCAACTACTCCTCTTAATGCAACGCGATTTACTTAACACTGGTTATCATTGATACGAGGATGTCATATAAATTTTCAATTAGATTCCGAGATATTAATATTTTTTTGTAAATTTTAACGAAATTTCTCAAAAATGGTACTTAAATTACTCCATTTTTGTGGATAAAAAAGGAGAAATAAAACGGATTAATATATTTTTATGTAATTTTCTCATTAAAACTGAAAAAAATTATTTTATTTTCAATTTGAATAGTTGGTGAAAAAAAAAATCTTGATTACAGTAAAATTTCCGAAAAATAAAAACATATTTCCACATATTCAAACTTTATGAATCAATTTATTCTGCACAGCAAAAATCGCCTATCAGTATATTGTCAAGAAATCAAGATTTGTTTCAGCTATAGATTAAACCAAGGACACAAATTTGCTGTTACATGCAAATGTAACACTTGCAATTGCAAAGCTTTTTGCAACCCCAAATTAATTTTAATTTGAACCGTAATAAATGTTAATTTGCAACGAAAATTACATGCAAAAGTAATGTTTACATATAATTTTGGGTTGCAGAAAGCTTTGCAATTTAACTGTTACGTTTGCATGTAATTTTGGGCTGCAAAAATTTGCAATTGAAGCTCCTTGCATTTAGGTGTAGAATAATTCTTCCCTATTCACAAGATTTGAATTTAAAGAAAAAGCATATACTATTTCTAATGAATTATTTTAAATGATCGCTGTTAAAACGTTTCTCAAAGTCGTTAAAAGTAAAATGGTTTATCAGGTAAAATTAACATTTCTTTTTACTCAATTTGTCGATTTACATGATTTTATTTGGCCGTCCTTTTTCCATTGGTTGCAGTTTCCTTTTCGCAGTTATTTGGCACAAAATTTTACCTTTTTTAAAACTGATTTATGTCAAGGCCCCTATAACAAAGAAATATCGAATTTTCTTCTATGAAATGCGATAAAGAGTTAGTTAATTATTTACGTTTTTAATTATCGGGAGTGAAATATTTTGCTTGATTAGTACATTTATTTTTCTTTTAGTGTTACGTGAACAAAGTCACGGGTAACAGCTAGTATATTAGTATATATATATAAATATATATATATATATATATATATATATATATATATATATATATATATATATATATAATAAGCCGTTTATAAGAAAGTCGAAAGAAGAATCCAAATAATTAAAGCACGATCAAATCATGTTTCCATGTTTGAAACAAAAATCCCAGAAATAGATTGCAAGAAAAACACAATCGTAAAAAACGAAGCATAAAAACGTAGACAAATATTTTCGTTTGTTTTGCGAAATAAGTAAAATTTTGCTCTGATATCCAGTTTTCACATGGCTTAAGAGTTAAGCAGTACTGGTACAGGTATGGAAAACAGTTTAAAATTAGAAACCAAATGTTTAACACATAAGGTGTATGTCATATGTTTAACACATGTGGCAAACGTAAATTAACAATGTTGCATTACAGCCATATGACCATTGTTGTCATATTGGAAGAAAAAAAAAAACCTAACAGTGAATTTTTCTCTCTCTCTCTATATATATATTGCTAAAACCAAGCCCTCCCCCGCAGGCACATACACCAACAACAACAAAAATATTACATTTTTAAAGACTTTTTAAAATTGTAAATTTTTTCCAAAGATTTAGAGGGGTGCTTCTCCTTTAACCCCCCCCCCTTTGCATATGTCTATGTTTCTGTTTAATGAAAGATTCGTGTTGTTGAGAACAATTTTCCTTTGTTTATTTTTGTTACAAGGCAGCATTTAATAAACACATTTCCATTCATTTCAAGGTGGTTTTTAAATTCCTTACTAAATAATGTGAAACTTTCTTACTCGTTTTTAAACATAAAGGCATGAAATCAGCAGGCCTGGCTATTGAAGCGATTTGCAATCGAAATGAGTTTTACCTTTTTTGATAATTAAATTTCTTATTGAATTATAAGCGATTTGTGTCACGTGACGACACGTTTTTCTCTTTTCTCATGCTGCGACAGTGGGAATTCGATCAAAATGCCGATTTTGACTGTATTTTCTGAAAGATCCTTTGACTTTACCAAAAAAGGGAAAACGTATTTATATGTTTTTGAATAAGAAAACCTGCCAATTTCATGCGTTTCCGAACAAAAATGAATTTAAAAAGGTCATAAAATAACCAGTTTAGTTTTTAGAAAAGCCTAAATTATATATTTGGCATCCCCTCCCTCCCTTCATATGCCTATGTTTCTGTATCATGAAAAATTCGTGTTGTCCAGCGTGTTTTATTTTTTAAATCATTTATTTACAACCACAACATTTAAGGCTGTTCTCAAATCCAAAGGAGTTTCTTTTTGACACAATTTTGAATTAATTTTTGTTCAGAAATGCATAAAATTGGCAGGTGATCTTATTCAGAAACTATGTCATCGAAATTGGTTTTCCTTTTTTTGGTGAAGGCACAAGATCTTTCAGAAAATACTGTCAAAGTCGGCGTTTTGAACCGAATTCACGATGAGAGCGAGAACGGGGAAAATCGTGTCGTTTCGTGACGCGAATTGCTTATAACTCGATAAGTAATTTATTTATCAAAAAATGTAAAACTCATTTCGATCCAAAATTGCTTCTATAGACAGGCCTGCCAATTTTATACTTTTGCGTTTAAAAATGATTCAGAAAATGTGTCAGAAAGTTTCGCGTTGTTAAGCACTTCATTTGAGAACACATTTCCATACATTTAATTTTCAAAAGTTTTTTTTGTTGTTATTTTAAATATATTATCTGCATGCTTGGTATGCATTTCAGATAAATTTCCCGAAAAGTTCATATTCACAAACATTTTTGCTTTTTTTTAATAGTTTCAAAAATAAACATATTGTGCATTTAAAACCACTATCTTAATGCAATTATCTGAAACTTGACGGAAGTGGGGTGACATTATCATCATTAGGTTTGCAGTTTCTCTTCAACCTGTCCCCGTCTTTCGCCCAAATTCTGCCAAGCGAATAGATGCATTCTTTATAAAATATTAATATATATACATCATAACAGTGGCACATTTTAACTTAAATCAGTTTCATTTAAGTGGTCCATCGTTTCTTTATTTAAAGATTAAAAAAAAGCACATACAGAGAGATATTTTATTAAAATAGGCAGCGCACCACTTCTTCTCGCGGAGGCATAATGTTCACAGTATATTGTGTGCTGTCAACTTCCACGTTCCTCAAGTATAGCCTAGGTATGTAGTAGAAGCTGAATTGGAGAGAAAGGCTTTCCCCTCATTCATTGTTTAAAACAGCTTGTGTTGTGATGATACTTCTTGACCCTTTGACCACTGATTACAAAAATGTAGTCAGTGCCTTTGATTAACTAGCTTTTTTATGGAGGAAAAAAATTGTTTCAAAAATGTGTTCTTAGTGGGGAATACAGATAAAAAGTAATCTATTAAAGTAACTTTTAAATATGTGATATGTGGTTATTATATAATATTATATAGTGTAAGAAGTAAAAACTTTTTTTAAAGACTTTTACACTGATTTATTTGTGTTATTTAAATTCCAATTATTTGTATATTAAGTTAATTAATAAAAACATAATAAGATTTCTTAATTTAATACATACTTTCTAAAAATAAGGGACTTTCCCTGCCCTCACCTCTTAAGAGCCTACGCTAGTCATGCGAAGAAACGCTTCAGCTAATGTTAAGTCTATGGGAAGGTTATCGCGCGATTTCTCGCCCTCATTTTAATATTTTTAAATTATTTTTTTTTTGCATAGGATAGCTGAGGTCGATCTCTAACGTTGTTAGTGTTTACTTTTTCGATTTTGGTTCCAGTTTTTTTACATAAGGGTAATTTCACTTTCAGAACCGGTTCCAACCTGTTCAAAATTTAAAATGTCCGCTTATAAAAAAACTGTAACCAAAATCGAAAAAATAAAAACTAACAACGTTAGAGATCGACCTCAGCTATCCTATGCAAAAAAAAATCATTAAAAAATATTAAAATGCGAGCGAGAAATCACGCGATAACCTTCCCATAGACTTAACATTAGCTGGAGTGTTTCTTCGTGTGACTAGCGTAGGCTCTTAAAAAAAAATCTTTAAAAGACCCAATAAAACCCAACAAAGTTGGGTTTTTTATAAATAACCCGAGTTTTTTGCAACCCTGTTTATAATTCATTGGATAAACAGTAGAAGACCACTAAGTTGCAAAGCTTGATTCCAAGCGTTTCGCAGATTTGAGACTTTTTTTCAGATTACAGGTGATATCTATTTATTCTTTGTTTACAATTTGTTTTACCCATATTTTAGACAAATTTATATTGCTGATACTTAAAAGCAAATAAATTACACTTAAGCTTATAAATAAAATAAGAATTATTTTAAATAGTAGTATATAGATTTTTATATTTTTGAAATGTTATATCAATAGTTGTATTAAAACATGTAGTATTAAAACATGTGCTTTATGCTTCTTATCTTATTCTGTAGTCTAAAAACAGTTAAAATTGTCTGGTGAACCACAATATTTTGTTTTAAATTTTAATATCTTTGGCTTATTATTATAAATATGTGTGCAAAAATTAAATAAGAATTTATTAATTTTTACATTTGTTAACATTGATTTCTGAATAAATGGTTTTTATTTTCAGTTCTGTAAATTGTAACTATTTCTAGATGCTGTAATAAATATATTATCTAAGTAAACATATTTTATTGATATAAATATTCTTTTAAATGGATTTCTTTTTTTTTTTTTATTTACCATATAAATGATTAAAAAAATAAAATATCTTTATATTTAATTATTAGTTTAAATTGTAAAAAGAGGGTGAATGGATATATGATAATATATTAGAAATAAGATTAAAGCTATGGGGGAAAATTTAAAAAAAAATTTGCCATTGAGGATTTTTTTAAGAATTACATTTTTTTTATGTAATTCTTAAATTATCTTACATTCATATATGGGATGAGGATTACAGATGCCTGCAAATTACAGATTAGCAGTAATTTACTGTACTGCTCTTTTGTCATCTTAATTTTTAACTATATATTTTTGCTACAAATATATAGTTATATTATATAAGATTTATATAAGAGTTATATTATGTAAGATTTATATAAGAGTTATATTATGTAAGATTTATATAAGAGTTATATTATGTAATGTAAGATTTATATAAGAGTTATATTATGTAATACTCTATTATATAAGACTATGCTATCTATAATAGAGTAAATTTAATGCATAAATATTTATTTACCTTGATATGCCTGGATCTCTAACCATTTTAGTATCCAAAACTTCACCAGGAGAAAACCCATAACAAAGTCCATTAGAAAAGGCACAATAAAGTGGTGCACACAATCCAGCGTCACACATCATCTGCATATTACGGACCTCTAAGTCACGATCAATGAACAATTCAGTCTTTTCCCCATAAACTCTAATCAATACAGCATTATCAGGGTCATCTTTCATAAAGCATTTCAATAAATGATTCGTGATACCATCTTTGAAGAGCTAAATTTATAAAAATTAAAAAGATATAAGATACTTTGCTTTGACAAAGAAAACAATTCAATATTACACTATGAAAATAACATGCATAAAATGTTACAAAATAATATACATTGAAATATAATTGTATAGAACATGAATAAATTAGGGAAGCATTTTATGCTTGGAGAAAGTGCATAATTTTTGTTCTTTAAAGCATGCCTTTCAAGCACAAGACATATTTTCTAAATAAAAAATTCTAGGAAGTTATTGAGCTTTGTCTAACTATAGTAAGCAAGAGTTCTCCATAACATTAGAACAGACTTTCTTAACTGTAGACAGTGGAATATTGTGTTGTCAAATGCTATCTGCTTATAGTCAACTGGGTTTCTCTGTAAAGTTCTGAACAGATTTTATGCAAGCAAATTTCAACTGTGTATGTTTTTTTTTTTGTTTTATTAGATAAACATTTCTGAGCGAGAGAAAATCTATGAAAATGTATGGATCAGAACTTAAATTATAAATACACGGTGTACCACATGGATGACGAAAAGCTACATTTTAAATATTTTAAGTGCTTTTCAAAAAGGAAGGTAATGCTAGAAGCATTTGTATATTAGATAAAGATTATATTTAAGGTAAAGCAATTATTTCATGGTGGTTTGCATAGAGGTAAAACAAGTTTAAAAATTATTAAAATATTTTCAAATTTAGATCACAAATATAAAACTGGTGCAAATTTCCTATATTTAACCCTCTCCCTGACACACCTGTGTTAATACGTTCACTAAGCTCCAGGTTTCACTACAATACAAGCAATATTTAAATTAATATAATTCTACAAATAGAATGCATTTTTAATACATTGAATAATATTTAATACTCGCAAGGATTACATTCATATAGATATATAATTCAGTTTTTTACATATGTCGGAATATTTATCTTTTTTCAGCATTTAAAATAAAATACATACAGAGAAAACAACATTACAATTTTGCCCTTTTTAGGTGCATTCGTAATTATATAAATACGTAGCACCTAATGTTGTCGTCTGTTCCGTCTGTCTGTCTGTCTGCCCGCATATAACAACGCAAAAACTACTGAATCGAAGGATTTGAAATTTAAGCTATATTATCTTTGCAGAATTTTGTCGAGACATTTCAAATTTTATGAAAATCGAATCAAAACTTTAGGAGATATTAATAAAAATATTTATTAAGAAATTTGAAAATTTAAAAAAAAAAATCTGTGCTTTCTTGTTATAGGAGCTTCCGAGGTTTAATCATCAAGCGACCGAGATACTCATTTTATTACAGAAATTAATCTGCAGATAATATAATTCATTTCACAGAATTAAAAATCATCAAGATCTGAATATTTATATAACTAGCTATAGTACGAATGCACCTCGTTTGTCACGTTTGACGTACAATTTCCAACTTGTTCTGGACAGTCAGAGGGTTAAGATACAAAAATATTGATGGAATACTTGAGACTTTTGCAACAAAACTAAATGCTTGATGTCTGGTTCAAGTTTCGTCAGGAATAAAAGAAGGTTTCCACTCAATTTTATTTGGACAATTCTTTGTTCATACATAGCATATTTAACAATACTACATTTTTATTTGTCAAAACAGTGAAATTTGTCATTAAATTGAACATTATGATAATCTGTGTTTTTTAATTTAACATCTAATAAACTTCACTGTTCAACTGAAAGCTTTAAATGTCTAGTAGTGGACAGTAAGGACTAGGTTGGAAGGCAATGGCAATCCCAACTTTACATAAAATTACACAACTTTAAAATAAAATTCTTGATGCCAGATATATATACTAGCTGACTGACCTGATGACCAGGTCCGTAATAATAACCTTTAAAAAAAAAAAAAACAAGAACGAAATATCACGCATCAAGCATAGATTATGTAACACTTTCCAACGCTTCCAAAATAATTTTATAAATCATTACCATTTCATAAGCTGAAAGACAACATCTAAGTAAACAATTTGGAAAACGGCATAACATATTTAAAAACGTAATTTCAGGAGTTTCCAGCATTTATTTCTAACATATACAATATTCGGAAAAATATCTGAATACTTTTATTCAGCCATGTATATGATCTATAGATTTGTATACATACTACATAGGATGCTAAATTTTAGTTTAGTTAGGAAATGCATAGCACAGTTTAAAATTCTCCTTCTGGAGTTTCTGTCAATAAACGGAAATGTGTTTGCAACCTTTTGTGCTGCCCTGTATATGAAATACGGAATTTATACACATCAAGTAATAGAAAAAAAGTGAGTTAAATTTAAAATCGCACTCACTTACTTAAAACGCACTTCCAGGAATTATTGTTAGAATTCTTTTGTGGGTCCCTGTAAATGAACAATGACTGCTATACACACAATATTCTGTAGTAAGCCTCTTGTAATGCACCTTAGTGATATATATAAATTTCAATCAGTTTAAAATTGTGAAACATTATTTAATTAAACCGCAAACGATTTTTCTCCATAGACGTAATGTAACAGAATTAATTATTTTGACTGTCCCTGTAAAGTAACTATAAGTGCTATGCACACCCTATTCCATATTAAGCTTCTTGTAATGCACCTTAGTGATATATATCAATTACAATGTATTTCAAATTGTGTAACATCATTAAAATAAACTGCAAATAATTTTTCCCCATAGACCGTAATGTAACGGAATTCTTTTGAGTGTCCCTGTAAAAAAACTATAAGAGCTATACACTTCAGTTGAAATAGGAAACATGCTATCGTAACGACAATAACATATAAAAATTGCAGCGCAATCCGAGCATATTTGCGGGAGTTAGAGCACGGACAGACGGTAGAGAAACCGAAATCATAAACACTTTTCAACTAGGTTGGAAAGTGTTAAAAAAAAGCCAAATTTGTATAACTTTAATCCAATTTTGTAAGAATTTATACTTTTAAACAAAAATTTGTACTTTTCAGTTAACCGGGTACCAGTGAAATATATATATATATATATATATATATACCGTAAAATCCCGTTAATCCGCCCCCCCAAAACACAACGAAAAATCGTAAAATAAGCAGGGGGGCGATTACACGGTATTAAAACTGTAGTATATGATATTTATGGGTGGTGGGGAGATGCTAATGGCCGATCATCGCAAAGCATGCATTATTTTAATAAAGTAACAAAAGAAAAACATTTCGAAAATAAAAAATGATAGACAAAATAGAAAAAGAGTATAACTTCACGATTAATGGCGATTTCAGATTATAGAAAATTCTGAAATTTCAGAAGCTTTGAAACTGGAATGCATTTAGATAAATAATAACACTAATATCTGTCATTAATATGGTAACAGAAAAATAAAAGGAACTTAATAATTTAAAATAATTAAAAAGCACTGAGAAATTGCAGTTGAAAATGTCCTGCAGTAATTTCAAGAACTAGTAACATTTTATGCGGTGGCGCCATCTGTTGTAAGTTAGGAAGATTAAATAACCGTTTTTTTTTAAATCATGTTTTCGTATCTATAAATGCTAAATAAATAATACAAATCACAAAAATTGAGAAGATATAGAACAAATTGGTAGTGTTGCCAGATTATTAAACCAAAAAACATTACTACCACAAAGATAGCACAAATGACGCTACAAATTCGACTGTGTATCGACAAATCGATTGATCTGATCAATTAATCGATGTTTTTTTTTGTGATTGGTTTTCATAATAATGTTAAATACAACTATAAATTCTTTAATAAAATAAATAGATTCTCTTTTAATCAAAATATTTTCCACACAGCACCAAATACACATTTTTTAACTTATTTCATGAGAAACTTTCACCATCGATATTTTTATTACCTTCATATCGCCATGGAGATAAATTTACAGCAAAACTAATGTTTGGTTATATTGCTTTTTCAGATCGACAATGTGTTTGCAATATATCAAAGAATCATCACGCCTTTCTGATCCGTCGGAAAAAAATAATAATAACACTCTGGAGATAAATTTTCCTATGTTGATCTTGACGTGGACGACGAAATTTCTTTTGGGGGAGGGCGCTTTCTCGGGATTTTTTGAATTTTCCAATTTGTTTACAAAGTGGGAGGGGGGCGCTTAATCGGGAAGGGCGGATTAACGGGATTTTACGGTATATATATATTATGTATATATATTATATACACATACATATGTGTGTATATATGTAAATGTATATATATATTTCATTTGCGTTCATATATATTTCACACTATATTTCGCCCAGCTAACCGAAAAGTACCCAAAAATCTTTCCAAAGGAACCTCATATTGACAATCCCAGAATATTTATATATTTTTAAATTGAATATATCGTTTTAAAGTAGAATGTACACTCTTTAAGTGGGTGTTATATGCTTTTCTGTATTTTGACAGAAAATAACAGATTTAAAATTTTAATGCGTGTGTAATTTTTTTTTCACAACAGGTCATTTAATTTTTAAAAAAAATAGTTCTTATCATCCATACTCTCTGAAAATTTTATGAGTTATAAGTATAATGATTCAGAAGCCTGCACATAATTTTTTTGCAAAAATATGAATATTTAGTTGTAAAAACATAAACAAAAGCCACTCACACATTCACAAAAATTCACGAATATATCAGAAAAAATTTTGAATTTTTTTTTTTTTTTAATATTTCTAATCATTAAAATGTTTAGAGATTTTTATACGTGATGTAAATCAAATGTATGAAGAACATGTAAAAAGATTGTGTTAAAATACTGACATTTAGTTACTTTTAGTGTAGAAAAAAGGCACAAAGTGACTTCAAAGTCGCAAATTTTTTTTTGAAGGGTTAATTTTCATATTTTTAAAATCGAATTGCACTGTCGTGAGAAGAAAGTTTACGAATTAAGTGGTATTTTTTGTTTTTCTGTATCATTCAAACTAAGCCCAATGCAAGCTTTGAAAAAAGAGGAAAAAAATTCACAAAATCAAACTTTTTTTAGAATTTTTTTTTTGAAAGGATTAAAATTTGTATTTTTTTTTTATTTGGTTTGCGGCATTTGAAAGCAAAAAATATGAAATTTAAGAATATGTTTTCAGTTTGTCCATATTTTGAGCAGTTCGGGCAATGTGCATTTACAAAGATGGGGTGGGAAAAAAAAAAGACTCTCAATGTTTGCTATCTTCTCTGCTAAGAGATTTACAGAAGCGTCTTAACTGCAGAAGCACACACGTGAAAAAGAATGGTTTTTAGATTAACTTTCGTTTTGTTTTTTAATTAATATCTTCTCAACTAATTATCAAAAACTGGAAAATCGGAGCCTCAGGTGCATCAAGACCTGCCTTGGACTATCCTCATCCAAATTTTCAGATCTCAAAGTTTAGTAAATTTCACTAGCCATCATCGAATCACACAAACATCATCTTTCTTTTATTAGTGTATATATATCTTTGCATTATGTGTGTTGCCTTGAAGTATCACTGAATATGTGTACAACTACTGTTTCAATTTTTTTTTAAATAAAATAAAGAAATTTCTACAAGTTCTAAAAATACAAGTATTTTTAAGAAGTCTAAAAGATAAAAAGCAAAAAGTATGTGATTTTTTTATCCTGTTTAAGCATTCACGATATGGTAGAAGTTACAATAAATATTTTGAAATTTCATTTGAATTGTAATGCAAAAAACATTTTTAACTACAAAATTGAAAAATGTTTAAATCAAGATAAAATGATTAAGACTGCAATGTAAAGTAAAATTTTATGATGAAATCCATACTATTAACAGAACGATGTTTGTGCATGTGCATGATGGATAAGGAAATCTGTCACACATAGAGGTCTGCAAATTCAGTTCCAGATAGACAAAAACAGGTCCAAATCAAGCTTAGCAAATGACACTCACTACTCACCAAATGGCGAGTAATATATATATGTGGCAGGTAAAATTTTACGTACATACTAGCTGCTGTGTCAAATGACACACGTCAATGAACTCTATAAAAATATCCCGGAGTTATGAAATAGAAACTATTCTCCGCGTTTAGAATTTTAACATTGTTAAATGCTAATGCATTAAAATATGAACAAGAGACTATCGGTCATCATAAACAGTCCCCTGCTCTCTTTATTATGGCTGTTAGACACAACGTATTTTCCAGACATAATGCCTCACTGAAGGATTGTGGTTGTGAAAAGATATTTAATGTATGTAAATTATTACAAGGTGCAATGACACACAAATTTGATGCTAAATTTGATGTTTGCAGAATATTCCAAATTATAAATATCTGTGTATGAGCTTATAGAGTGCTTGGGCAAAAAAAAATTTCATTAGAATCCTTATGTCGAAGAAGATGCAAAATGCTTCCCAAATACCATTAAACTCATATTAACTTATATTTATGGTTCCTATAAACACAGCTCCATGTGAACATGGATTTTTTTCCAGGAATCAAATGAAAACAACATTTTGCATAGGTCACATCAAAATGTTTCAGATTAGAGGCTCATCAACCTTTTTGCTTGAAAGTCGTTTATCACCACAAATTCCGAATGAAGGTCATAGATTAAAGATTACTATTTTAGATGATCTTATGAAGATAAAATGCATCAAAGATCTTATTCACAAGTTTGAGACCGAAAGTGCCAGGAAATTATGTTGGGAGAAAACTGGTGGTTGTAAAATAAGGCTTTGTAAGAATATTGTTAATTAAATTTCTATTATAAAATATCATGATTTGATAAGTTTGCTTTTTAAAACATTGTAAATAATGAAATCTATTTTTTTTAAATGTATTTCTCACCGTTTGATTTGTGCCTGGAAGAAAAGAGACTCACCAGCTGCATTGGCTGGTTGAATATTTCCACTCTGCTAAGTCTCAGATTTTGGATCTTTTGTTTATTAAACAGAATAACTTGGATATATTACCTGATTTTCAAAGTTCACTGATGCTTTTTACAAACTAATAAACACAATCAAATTGAATCTTTATGCCCAATGAAGCAAATTTTTCTTCTTTTTAACAATGTTTATGAGGAATTTATACAGCAATTTTGTTGAAAATAACAAATTTGTTTTTTATCAACCAATTTCTATTTGATACCTTATCCATCTAATCTTATATTTCATAACCTGTATGGAGCAGACTTTTGGGAAATAATTAATATTATATATATTAATAATTTGAATTCATATGAGTTTTAAAAAACTTTAAGAAAAGAGAAATTTCTGATGACCAAATGGAATTCCGAGAGAGGGGTGTCTAAGGTTACTTTTTATCACCAAAAATCTGTTCTTATGGCAATGATGTTCCTTCATGAGAGATAAGTTATTATGTCATGTGACCTTACCTTATGGCAATGGAAATTGTCAGGTTAGTTTTCTTTTTCTTTTTTCTTTGCAAAGTATTTTTAATTGTTTATATTTATAAAGTTATTATAAATTTATGATTTTGCAGTTCAAGATTATGTAAAGTAATTGCAGAAAATGATAAGTTTACTTTAGTTAGGCCCAGGTAACGCCGGGCGGTTCGTCTAGTTGTATAACATACATATTAATCAAAAGGCAACAATGGGTATCCAATAAAAAACAGCATACCTAAAAATACTTACTTCAAAATCAATCAAATCTCTTTTCCAGTTTTTGACAAGGCTAACTACTTCAGCTGCTCCAGAACATAAAGAGGAAAATGAATCATTGGACACAACAATGTCCAGTCTTGTAATGGTTCCATTTGCATTGTTTGGCATTGTAGTCCAAAAACTTAACTGATTATTGACCTACAAAACATTAAGAAATTTGTTTTAAAATTTTATAAATCTAAAACATTTTTACTATTACTATAAGGGTGTTAAAAAAAGCAAGATTTTTTTTTTCATTATAAAAACTTTTATATTGTTTTAATTAGATTTTTATGATTTGTTTTCCTGCATTAAGGTAGTGAATGGCGACCAAGAAATCTGGGTTCCCAAAACAAACTTCTAATTAGATGAAATTAAGAAGCATAGTCTATATTTTTAAGTTTTAATTGTTAATTTTAGAAATAATAAAAGCAGTAATTTCCCTAGTTAATAGCACAAATAAATCAAACAAATATCATGGCAGCTCTTCTTGTACTTTGTAAAGTTACTGTAATCGCATAAATCAAAATTTACACACATGTAGTGTATGCTAATAATAAAATGAAATTTAATTACATTATAGAGTATAAGTATAGTTATAAAAATGACCAATCAATTGTTTTGTTCATTTTTCCATCTCTAACTGATTTCTTTATTTGTCGTGTATGAGTCCAAAAGTAGAAAACATTTTTTCAATTTCTACTGAAGTGCTCATAGTAGGATGACCAACATTATTATCAACATTTTAATAGTTTTTTTTTTTTACCCCATATTTTCTTCCACAAAGCTGTTGAGCAGATGTTATTCTTTCATTCTCCTTTAGTTCTAATTCGTTTTCATGTATTTGTAAAAGGAGAATCATTGTTTAATGCAGTGAAATTTATTAGGTTTGTGCTATTTTATATAAAAGAGTAAAAAAATTGGTTACATTAAACGAAAGTTAGGTACTTTTCGTTTAGCCGGGCGCCAGTGACATATATAAATGTATATACACACAACACACATATATATATATACACGTACTTTTCAGTTAGCCGGCGCCAGTGATATATATATATACATATATCTGCATATACATATATACACACATATATATATATATATACATATATGTATCTATATATATGTATATGTACTGTACATACATATGTATTTATATATGTACCTATATCACTGGCACCCAGCTAACCGAAAAATACTGAAAGTTATTATGACAATGTGAAATAATAGATTTAATTAAATATCAATTTTAAATTAAATAAATGCTTTTTAGTCCTAATAAAAAAAATACTACAAGCTTATTGAGCCTTATTATTTACCAGCTTCAGGAAATTTTAAAGCTTTTTTCATCTATTTAATAAGCAAAACATCTTTAGAAACATTGCAAATTACGTTTATCTTGGATTTCAATACTTTTTCACATACACATCATTTAAAAAATTAAACAAAGTATGATTTTAATCATCTGATTAAAATCACAATTTAAATCACTGATTTTAATCATTGGATTAAAAATCGTTGACACCCTAATTGCTACATCAAATTATTATGACAGAAAGGCTGTTGCGATAAAGATTTTTAAATTCCACACTTGAGAGCACACGATGGAAGTTGAGAAAGGATGGAAAATGCACCCCCCACCCACCTTCTGAAATTTCCAATTTAATTAACTATTTTTTTCCTCTCCATTTTGAAAATAATAATAAATTAATTCTTCTCAAATGTTTAAAATAATTAAACACTAAGTGGAAAAAACTAGGATTTTATGTCTAGGGGAGGGATGGGGGGCTCTGCCTCTAAAAATTATATTAAACAGGGGATTCAGGGGGCTTTGCCATCTTGATGAAAAAAATAACAAGTTGTTTCAATTCTTCATTTTGAAAAAAGCCAATTAGATTTTTAATATTTCTTATTTGTTACATTTCTGTATATTCTTTTTATTGTTATGTTTAAAAATTGTTTTGTACATGGGGTTTTGACAAAAAATTCTTAGTTTATTTTATGTTTATATTCTTCATTTAAAAAAAAAAAAAAAAAAAAAAAAAAAAAGAAGCCCTGGAAGCAGATTACAGGCACATATGTTACAAAATCTTGTCCTTCCTTTGATTTTGTTCCGTAGGCACCCATGATTTCACAGTAAGAGAATCTATTTTTAAGCAAAACATGTCCTTGAGTAATGCTGACACTATATTGTTGGTGACAACGGCCTGACCAATAAATTTTACTTTTATGGCAATAAGTTTAAACTTAACACAATTTCAAATTTGTTTGAAAAGTCTATCTCAATTTACTGATTTGTTATGGTTTTTGTAATAAATTTCAAGACTGAATATTTTTATAACTGTGTGCAACCCAACTACGGAAGATTAACTGATTTGCACTTAAAACAATGTAACTAACTCAGTATTTGTTTGCTTTCGTGTAACGTTACAAAATTAAATTGGCAAACGAAATTAAAAAACAAGACTTGTAATTGAACTATGGAATTAAATGCTGAAACAATAAAAAAAGGTTGCTAAAAATACAGAAATATTTCACAATTAAACTGCGGGCATACGACTAATACGAATACGCCAAAAATGTTTTTTGGAGTAGTTGGTGGGCACTCTAACAAGGAATGGGCCAGGCTTGGTAATCACAGATTTTGATTTTTTATATATGTTGTAGGGTAGAAGCCCCTTAGTCTCAGGTTCAACGGATTTTATACAACGTCCCTTAGTTCTTGAGAAATAAGGGGGTCTAATATTATAACACAACTTAAATACTTACTTTGTAACGGATTTACTGTGTTACAAAGTCTGTTGTGGCACCCTTTAGTTATAATAAAATAAAACATCTATACTAATAAAAGAAAGTTTCACTCTGTGTGTGTGTCTGTTGGCGATGGCTAGGAAAATCTAGCCCACCTAGAAGGCTGCAAATTTAGATTTAGGTAGTCCAAACCCTCTCCTGGTGCAACATTGCGTCAGAATTTTAATATTTTAATTACTTTCTGAAATATTAATTAAAATGCACAAAGAACTCTCATTAAAAATACGCTTTTTTTTCATTGGTTGGTTAATTGTGTAGAATATCTTCTCAGAACACATTAAATAAATCAGAGTGACGTTGCATAGATAAGGACTTATAACGAAATAGTGCCAACATTGATTGCAGTTACCTGCATATAGCCAAGCTAATACAGCGCCATCTACTCATGGCAAATTACATAAACGCCACCTGTTTAAGACATTTACAGGCATGTTTTTCTTCATTATAATTATCTGGGTTTAAGGTTTTTTTTTAAAACAGGACATATATTATTATGATGGAGACTACTATTACAGAAAACTTTATTTAACAGATTATTTGTTATATATTTGCGGGAATGGCGAGGGGTAGGGGTCTAATTACATTTAACAATTTTAACCCGTAGCATTTAATTGTTGGTTTATATACAGAATACCGCTATTTTAAATCTCAATTTCTCAGTAATATCTCAGTAATAATGTTCCGAACTTCTCCATTTAGTTCCATTTTTACTAAATTATCGTAAAACTCAGCATTCATTGCATCAAGGTGTATTTCTAAAAAGCAATTACCAGTATTTCCGAATAATAGCCTAAGCCAAATTTCAAAATAAGTTCCTATCTTAACCAAATGAATCAATCTTTAAAGATGTATAGTGATCCTCCTAATTAGTTATTTGCTGAAGGTCACTTGAACATTCGCCATCCACCCCTCCGGGGCCCTCCTTCAAAGTTTTCTCTAACTATTTCCCGTTTCCATATCTCAGCAACTATCTTTCCGATTTCAATACAAATGATTCCAAACATTATAATTAACTTAATAGTTACCCTTTATAACATTAAACTAAATTTATGAGTAGTGGTTACCACTATTTCTGAATAATAGTTTAAGCCAAATTTCTAATTAAGTTCCTAGCTTAACCAAACGAACAAATTTTTAAAGATACATAGCGGTTGTCCTAATTAGTCATTTGCTGAACAGAACTTGAACATCCCCTCCCTCCACCCCGAACCCTCCTTCAGGGTTTTTTACCTAACTATGCCTCGTTTCCATATCTCAGCAACTATCTTTCCGATTTGAACGCAAGTGATTCCAAACATTATAATTAACTTAATAGACACCCTTTATAACTTTAAACTTAATTTATGAGTAGAGGCTACCACTATTTCCGAATAATAGTTTAAGCCAAATTTGTATTTAAGTTTCTAGCTTAACCAAACGAACGAATTTGTAAAGATGCATAGTGATCCTCCTAATTAGTCATTTGCTGAAGGGAACTTGAACATCCCCTCCCCCCGGTCCTTCCTTCAAAGTTTTTCCTCTAACTATGCCCTGTTTCCGTATCTCCGCAATTATATTTCTGATTTCTACGCAACTGATTCCAAACATTATAATTAACTCAATAGTAACCTTCTATAACATTAAAGTAAATTTATGAGTAGCGGTTACCACTATTTCTGAATAATAGTTTAAGCCAAATTTCTAATTAAGTTCCTAGCTTAACCAAACGAACGAATTTTTAAAGATGTATAGTGGTTGTCCTAATTAGTCATTTGCTGAACGGCACTTGAACATCCCCTCTCCCCCCCCCCCCCCCCCCCCGACCCCTGCTTCAAGGTTTTTTACCTAACTATGCCACCTTTTCCATATCTCAGCAACTATCTTTCCGATTTGAACGCAAGTGATTCCCAACATTATAATTAACTTAATAGACACCCTTTATAACATTAAACTAAATTTATGAGTAGAGGCTACTACTATTTCCGAATAATACTTTAAGCCAAATTTGTAATTAAGTTTCTAGCTTAACCAAAAGAACGAATTTTTAAAGAAGCATCGTAGTCCTCCTAATTAGTCATTTTCTGAAGGACACTTGAACATCCCCTTCACCTGGCACCTCACTCAAGATTATTTTCTCTAACTGTGCCTTATTTCAATAACTCGGCTTATAATGTTCCCAACTTTTCGAAACCAGCTTGATTTTGTCGCACGCCTACTATACAGTACCGCAGGCAACGTTAACCTGTCTCAGAGGTTCTTTCCGAAAGAGGTTGCTCCCCTGGCGGTGGAAGGGGGAAATAAAAGATTTTCCGGAGCGTGCGAGCGGGCCCGGTATACGGTGTCGAAGCCATCGGAAACCTTGACCAGAGTTTCGTTTTTTAAAAGATTTCAGTTTATTGCACGGGCTTGGGCAACGCCGGGCGGGTCAGCTAGTTTTCAAATAAAATAAAAATAAATGCAGAAAGAAGATAAGTTGAAATCAAAATAAATCAAAGCACAAGCATACATATTACAAATTTACAATCTTAAATATGCAAAAAAATATGTTGTAATTTAATTCTTATGCTAATTTTAATATAATTATACTTCTTACTTTAAAAACAGAGTACTAGTATCATTGCATTGACTTCCCTCATTAAGACAATATATAAATAATGTTTCTTTAAAATCGCAAACTGACACGATTGTTCAATATCATTGCATCAATAAAGAACATATGAAATACATTTTAAAAGTGATTGAAAAAAATTAACAGTTTATTGATGTTTTATACAATGATTTAGTCACAAATAAAAAAATAAATAGGTTAACATTATAATTAATGCACAATATTATAATTTTTAATTTTGATTATTAAATTATAATTACAAGTATATCTATAAAACAAAAAATGAGAAAATCAAATGTGGCACGTTACTGTCTCAAACCCAAGCCTGCAGATCAACCAGCAGAGGCCATAACACTGAGCTACGACTAACGCAGTAATTTCTTTACAAAGTAAGTACTATTTAAGTTGTGCTATAATATTAAACCGCCTAACTCTCAAGAACTAAGGAGCATTATATAAAATCCGTAGAACCTGAGACTAAGGGGCTTCTACCCTACAACATATATAAAAATAATCAAAATCTGTGATTACCATACCAAACTTGACCCTCTCCTTGTAAGAAAATATACAAAATGTAAAATATCTATTAGAGTTTTCAATTAAAAATGATTTTCACCTATGTGCTGTACACCGGGAAGTATATCAGGCATCTTCAACTCGGGTAGCCCGGGTTGGATCGCCTGTTTTTTCTAAAACATAAAAAAAGCCAGGTATATTTTCTAATCCAAACTTAAATATAAGTATCTTAATGTAATTAAAGTTATATTTTGACTATTTTTAGAAGCCTGTAATAATTTAGTTCCAATCAATTTTCTTAGTACATTTTGTGAGTCTAGTTATAACAGACAATTGCAGTTACTTTATTTTTGCAATAATATTGCATTGTAAAGCAATGGCAAAAAAGAAGCACTCATAGTTTCATTAAGTTTTTGATCTGCAAGTAGTAGCAACTGGTTAATTATGTTTTATTACCTTAAGGGCAGCATAAGATAAAACATCATAAAAAATAATTTTGTTCAAGAAAGTTAAGGATTGCATATAATATAAATATTGTAAGCAGGGATCACTCTAGAGAGTTTCAGAGGGGTGGCCTGTCCTCATGCCCTTTTTAGATAAAATCCCACCCTCCTTGCCTGTTTTCGAGATAGAATTCTACCCTCCTTGCCCTTTTTCAAGGTAGCATTCTACCTTGCTTTTATTCCTGGGTAGAATCCTGCCTTGTTTGCATTGTACTTTCAAAAATTCTTTACCTATCTTTTACTTTTAGAATGCTAGTATAGTACACCAGGAGTACTCCTCTCTCCCTCTTTATTTCTCTATGAAATGCCCTGGTATGTCTTATCTTTGACTTTGAGTGATTCATCTTTCCATTTATCATTTTTTCCATTGAACGAGACATAAAGGATAACTAAGGTTCATTGATTAATTTCACCTTCTCTAGTGAAATGTAGTACTAGATCAGGCCTTCTGGCCTTTGACCACATAATAACTTACATAAGTTCTATAAAAAATTTGAGAAGTAGCTTTAGAACTTTTATTTTGTAGCTTTTTCAAAACCAGTTTTGCTAAAACCGGGAAAAAGTTGTCTAGTGAATAAAAGTTTTAGAGAGAGAAGTTTTTGAATATCATAGGAAAAGGAATGACTGTAATTATAGTAAACAATTTTACAATAAAAATCGAGAACATAAGTTTCAATTTGCTATTTTTAATACTTTTCAAACGGTGAAGTTATGGAAATTAGAAATGTTACTGGATTTTTTAAATTAAAAAATACTTTAAGTTTTAAGCTGTTGCCAGACTTCCCTCCCCACTGGTATATTGGTATATGCACTTATTACAAAAATGCCCTTTTTATGAAATGATGTGCCCTTTTCAACAAAATTGCCCTTATTATGTAATGTGAGCCCCGCCATTTTTTTATGTTCTAGAATAATCCCTGTTGTAAGAAACTATATGCTTATCTGCTTTATTGATAAAATTGCATACTTTAAAATACTGATTTTGTACAACTTTATTTTTCTTTCCAAACAGCAATCAAATGCAGCAAAAGCTTTTTTGTTCCCATTTATCTATTTAGTGCTCCTTCTAAACCACTATTTAAAGGCGCAGCAACCTGCCCTTTTTAAAAATAGTAAAATGCCTGAGTGAATCCAGAGATCTATTGAAAAAATCTTCCCCATACAACAGTATTTCTAAATTGATGTGCTCGAAAGCTTACAAAAATCACAGACCTCTCTTATTTCTTTATAAAAAATACAGGAGATTATTAAATCATGTTGTATTTTTTAGTACTCAAAATCAATCAAAATTAATGTTACTTAATTTATCATATCCAAGAATATATGTTTATATATTATATACATATTATCATTACTTAACAAAATAATTTTTTTTTTTCAATAGTGCCCTTTTCTACTGATCTAACACCGTTTTTCTGGTTTAGTTTTGCCTTTATTTGTGGTTACACCCTGCCCTTTTTCTTTGTAGAGTGAACACTTATATCTATTTGAATTTATTGTATCAGTATAATTGCCAAGAACAAACAACCGACTTTTCTCAATTATTTTACTGCTAAACAAGATGTTGATCTCTTAAATTTCAAATAAACCAATTTTTTCATTTTCTGGGGTCACTTTCAGTCTACTAAACTAAACTCTGCGGCACTACAATCCAATAAGGATCCTGGCTACAGCACCCAGTGTTTTCTTAACCATAGGCCCTGAGGTTCTACTATATAGCATATGTCCCAATCTGCAGAGTTGTATAATACAGATGCACACGCACACGTCGTACACGGAAAATTTTCTGCAAAATTTGAATCTTTGCAGAAAAAAAAATTCTTTTTTTTTTTTTTTAAGATACTATAAAAAAAATATATTCCCTAATTTTATGTATGATTTATTTACTGTTTGCACATAAAAAGCATTCAAAGTTTAAAGATGCAAAACTTTGTTGTGACGTTACAGATGCTTGCAAAAATATTAAGGATTGGGCTGTTTCTAAATGCATTGACAAAATATTTGATAAGACTTCAGCTTTGGCTATCATGGATTTTCAACTTTATTATTTTTTTTAACCAAAATTATTATTCTTTAATTAATATTAAATTAATTTTAAATTTAAATGGTACTTATTTTAAACTGCTGTTTTCAATTCATATCGTCAAAATAATATAACACGTAATTTTATTAAACATTAAATTAATTTACAGAAAATTTTTGACCCAATATTTATGTGCGTGGAAAGTTTTTGGTTTTATACAGGTCTGCCAATCAGGTCTCAGGTGGTCAACCTAACATAAAATTATCCGCATTTTGTGTTCAAGGAAACTTGGCACTCATTTTATCAACCCCAAAGGGATGAAAGGTTGAGTGAACCTTGACCAAGTATGGGGGCAAACTATGGACTTGGAAGGGTGGAAGGGGGGGGGGGATTTTAAATGAAGCAGCCATATTTTCCAATGGCATAAGTTGACCCTATTCTTTTTTTTATCCTTATATTTTGGGTATATTTGAGGCATAAATCAACTTCTGAATTCACTCATGAAAGAAAAACTTTGAGAAATTAAGATATTGAGAGAAAAGTCACACATAAAAAATCAGCAGGAAAAAAGCAAATACTGCAATGATTTATTAATGAATGATTATGATTAATGAGTTAATATTTTTATAACAATAGTTAATAAAAATGACAAATTTTAATTATTATAGAAAATATGTCAGAAATGATAAAATTCGTACATCATAATTGTAAGGAAAAGATCAATGTTCATCTCATAATTGGAGCCACAGCTAAAAACTACATCATTGGATGTCTGATTTTATATCTGTTGTATAAGTTGACGCCTGTATTTTTGTGTTTTGGTGGTTTAAGAATATACTGAAAAATAAAGTATTTTTTAAGCGAAAATCTGCCGAAACATGGAAGTTTCTCACCTTTGATAGATTGGCTTTTCTTCTTTTCTAAAAAAAATAATCATTACATGCTGCTACAGAATAATCTGCCAGAAATTGATAGTTATGGTTAAAAAATCATTTTTATATAAAGATTAAAAGATACTTTGGCTATGATATCTTAACTCATGCACCAATTTTTAAAAATCGGTTATTAAAAAAAAAAAAAAAAAGTCACCAAACTTTGGGGATTTAATGGTAACCTGGCTATTAAGTTTGTATTAATTTATTGGTTTCATGTGGGCATGGAAAACAAGCCAATCAAAAAGTCGCCAAACATCAATATGTGAGTGCAATACATCTGTTACAATATTTCTTTGTTACAGCAGCCTTGGTCTTAAAAAAGTGCAGTTTCATATTTACAGCAAATATTATATAAACCATCACGAAATTGGAATGGTGATCAATGAAAAAAATTCCAATCTGATACGGCTTATTTATTGTCAACATTTGTTGTATATTTCATATTACATAATTTATATGACTATTTCTGTATATATTAAATAAACTACTCCTCTATATAATTATTAAATGGTGTAAAATATTGAAAAATTGTCCGTGCATTCGATGCATTTAGTTATTTTATAAAAATATAGATGGTACTTATTTGGGTACTTTTCCACTCTAAGCGCCTTAGTATTTTTTTTTTAAAGCTTGGTGCAATCCAGGATTTAGAAGTGAGATTTATTGTCAAATGATATAAACAACTATCAAAACAAACCTAATGAACTTTTATGCTTAGTTTATATATGAATTTATAAAACATTTTATGTATACAGTAGAAAGCCACTAATCTGCAAAGCTTGGTTCCAAGTGTTGTGCGGATTGGAGGCTTTTTGCAGATTACAGGCCATGTCTATTTAATCTTTGTTTACATTTTTTTTAATTCATATTTTAGACAAATTTAGATTGCTAATACTAAAAAATAAATAAATTACACATTTTAATATATAGATAAAGTAATAACTATGTAAAAAATAATTTATTACTTTTTAAATTTGTTAAATATGGCATCAATTGTTGTCTGTTTTAAGACATTTGGTTTATAGTGTTGAATTTTATCTTTAAGTAAGAGTTCAAAAGCAATATATATGTATTTTTTTATGTGTTTTTCAATTTTATAATTACGATTTAATGAAAAAATAAATTATAAAATATATTGTCTAAATAAGGATTTTTTATCATAAAAAAAAAATCACAAAAGCTCAAATTGTATTTTTCAAGTATTGTATGAAGAAATGAATATATAAAATAATATACTAATTAAATGTGCTTTCATTTTAAACTATAAAGAAGAATGTTATATGATATATAATACTATATATAGAGATAAGAAAAATGTTAAAATTGGTGAAAAAAAAATTCAAAATTCAAAATTTTCTCACTATTGAAGCATTTTTCAAGAATTAAATTTCTTTGTTTACATTCATAAATTGATTGCGGATTAGAGGTATTTGCAGATTACAGGTTTGCGGATTAGTGGCGCTCTACTGTATATATATTATTGTTTTTTATATACTTCTGTTTATACATTAAAATAGATAAATGGTTTCTTTAAATTAAATAAATTGTATAAATATTGAAATAGCTTGAGTATATTAAATAGTGAATAGGTTGCCAGAAAATATGTTGCGTAATTTCCTTCTCTCACTAAGGCCATTTGTCTATTCCGCCAAAGCCCCTATACTCGAAAAGTACTCCTGTTTGTTATAGGGGGCCTTGGTGAGATCTAGAAAATGACCTTGGCAAGAGAAGAAAATTTTTCAAACATTTTCTGTCAAACTATTCACTATTTTATACATACAAGCAATTCTGTTCAATATTTATACAATTTATTTAATATAGAGAAGCCTTTTATCTATTTATATATATACAAACAGAATTTATCTAACACATATAATTAGCGGCAATTTTTTAAATATATACATATAAGCAAGCTTGTTTTCATAGCTGTTTACATCATTTGGCAACAAATCTCACTTTCTAAAGCCCAAATTGTGCCAAACTTAAAAAAAAAAAAAAAAAAAAAAAAAAAAAAGCCAAGCCAATAAAAAACACTATGGTCTCTATAAAAAACAGGTACCAAAATGGTTAAAAATCTGTTGAGATTTTAAAATTGAAGGGTTTGCTGCAAAAAGGAGGTACCTCCATTCTGGAGGAATTTGGTGTTAGGGAAAAAAAGCTCTTTTGTTTGGTGCCAGAAAAATGTAGTTCCAATCATTAGCTCTCAAAGATGGAGGAACCTCTCTTGTTAGTTTGTTGCAATATAGAGGTAGCTCCTGGAGTTACCTCCTTTTTTTCTCCAAATGACTGACATGGTTTGTTTACAGGAAGGTTATACAGCACATACAAAGAGTGGAGTTTTTGGTTCTTACAAAGAGTGGAGTTTGTGGTTCTTACAAAGAGTGGTGTTTGTGGTTCTTACATATTGTGCATTACTGTAGGGTTTATCCTTGTTGCTTTGTGATATTGTTTAAAGAACAATGTGTGATTCGGAAGAAGAAATACTATTTAGCTCAGTGTCAAGTCTGGGTGTGTATGGGTCGAGTGAGTAATGATTGAAAAATGTAATTTTCTGTTTTTAAAGCAAAGTTATATGCTACATTTTAATTGAATTTGTCTTTAAATAAAACAGAGTTTCCCCCAGGTTTAAAAAAGGGCAGGATGCTGCTGGTGAGAAAAGGGCACTTTTTTTAATTCTTAAGGGCACTTTTTTATTCTTAAGGGCACTTTTTGGATTCTAGAGGGCACTTTTCAGATTCTTATTGGCACTTTTTTTTAATTATTAAAGGTTGTATTCTTTTGGTGTTTAAAGCCACTTTTAATATTTGAAGGTCAGGGCACTCTTTTTAAGACAACATTGAGTCAGTTTTTACTATGAAAGCAAATTTTTTTAATGCAAAAAGGAGAAAAGACACTTTTTTTACTGAGGGGCAAGAAGGGTGCTAATTATTTTACTGGAAGGGGCAAGAAGGGTGCTAATTATTTTTATGAGAGGCAAGAAGGGTGCTATTTTGTAAACCAAAGGCCAGGCAGGGTGCAGCACCCTTCTGAAACTCTCTGGGGGAAACTCTGAATAAAATAATATGATATCAAATAGTATTTTTTGTAAAATATTTTTCCTAGAAGTGGACAGAACATCATTTAGTAGAAAGAAAGAGGTAGCTCCACAAGGATCTGTTTAGAAAGAAATCAGGTCCTTTAAAGGACCCTTCACAATTTTTTTCATTTCAAAACAGGGCCCTTCACAAAATTTTTCATCCAAAAACAGGACCCTTCACAAAATTTTTCATCCAAAAACAGGACCCTTCACAAAATTTTTCATCCAAAAACAGGACCCTTCACAAAATTTTTCATCCAAAAACAGGACCCTTCACAAAATTTTTCATCCAAAAACAGGACCCTTCATAAAATTTTTCATCCAAAAACAGGACTCTTCACAAAACTTTTATCTTAAAACATTAAAACAGGACCCTTCACAAAACTTTTTACCTTAAAACAGGACCCTTCACAAAATTCTTTGCCTTAAAATAGACTAATACACAAAACTTTTCCTCTTCACAAATTTAATCATTTAAAAGTAAAATCTGACTGTGTATTTTACATACATATATCTTCTTAAAAATATATAAACAAGAACTTGAATATAACAATTCTTTCAAATTCATAGAATTGTGTTTAAATTTTTCACAAATGTAAAAAGATGTTCACAATTTCACAAAAACAGGACCCTAGGAGATAAGTCTGGACAGACCCATGCTCCAACATATGCCACATATTTTTGAGTGAAAATACAGTCATAATATGTAAGAACAATTAAGAAGATTAATAAAAAAACAATCTTCACACAACTTGGAATTTTGAATTTTCAAACGTTTTTTACAGTTTTCTGAAAATTTGAATAATTGGAGTTAGCTTCTTTTTGCAGCGTACCCTTCAATTGTAAATAAAATTTGCAAGAAAGTGCTTTTAAAAATTTTGCTTTTCATGCCAATTCAGCCTTGTCGATTTCTCTATTGTGTCACGACTACGATAACAAAGTAAGTCTTGGTTAAAATATGTGTATATTAAATTTTAGGGAGAAAAAACATTTTAAAACTCCACTTAGAGAAGATCCTTACTGTGTTATTGTTTGTACAATAACAAGTTCATTCTGAAAAATATAATATTTCGAACTGATGTGTTACACTCACGCACAGATATTTGGCGACTTTTCCAAACATGTGCCAAACCAATAACTTAATACAATAGCCAGGTTACCATTAAAGGAAATAATCCTCAAAATTTGGCGACTTTTTTCTTTTTTATAACAGATTTTTTTTTTAAACTGTGCGTGAGAATAAGACATCATAGCCTAATATTTTCCCAACACTGTAAGTATAATCTAATATTTAAAACAAAAAGCGCATTCTGTCAAATTTCACACGAATATAGTCTCTTTATGCATGCACCAACATTTTTTGAAGGCTTTACTCCTCAAAAAGAGGAAACTTGGTGGATTAGCTCTCACCTGTTTAGTCTAGGGGGATTGAAAAGGGTTGATTGAAAACGGTTAAAGTCACCATTGCATTGAAAGCACAGACCTTCTAATATATTTCTGCTTTAAGATTGAAAGCTAAAGCTTTTTTTTAAGAACTCATGTTTCCACTACTAAATATGCATATTTTTTTGCAAAATTTTAAAGAGAGCTTGGATACACGGGCTGTAGAACCGTTTAATTTATCACCAATAAAGATTTCAAAGAGTTTGGACAAAAAAAAAAAAAACTTTTTATTTTAAAACTATGAAACGACCCTACGTTAGCAAGAAAAAAAAGATTTCGGACAAAAAGAACTTTTAATTTTAAAACTATAAAATGCCCCTACGTAAAAAATCAAGAAAATGATAAAAACTTGATGTTTCTTTTTAAATTTATTATCACGGGCCCGGGCGAGGGTCAGCTAGTAATGCTTAAACTAAAATTTGATAAATTACAATGTTTAGCCACCCTCAGATTTCTCAGATTAAATAATGTATCAGAATAAAAACCAACAAAGATAAAATAAATAAGAAAATACTTAAAATCTCAAATATGTTGCACAGAATAGAATATAATAAACCTCCATTAAACAGTGGGACTCAAGACCCTAAAAGATTGCTAAAATGAAAAGTGGATACAAATTTTCGAGAGTTACCTTCAAACAAAAAAGCAAGAACTTGCAACAAATGATTTTATGAGTAACATTTACTAGACATATCGTAACATCTTATGTAGACTAATTAGCAAAATAAAATAGAATCCAGAACTCATCTATCTACATATTCAATACAGGATGAAGAATACGGATTACTCACATTTAAAATCTCTACTATTCATTAAAAAAGCAGAAAAAAAAAGTTTCAATTACAATATTGAAAAATATTTTGCTTAATGCAGAATAATATTTAAAAGGTGGAAATATAACATACACTTATCAAGAGGGATTGTAGACTGGGACGTACAACATGTTATGGATTTATGGTCTTCCTTTCAAACAGACGAACTGATTTTTACTTTATTATTAAATAGTTTATTGAATCACTCTAAATTTTCCGACTTTTAGTTGATTTTTTATAAACAAAAACAAATTTTAGTTTACAATCTTGTGGATAGTCCACAGGAGCCGCTGATGCCAGATTCGAAAAAGTAATAATTGCTACTAAAGAACTAATCAGGAATCTGATTTCGAAAAATTTTGCGAAATCCTAACCATGGAGGAAGAATTAAGGTTCCTTGTTCGATGATCGTAAAACAGATTAAAACAGTAGATGAGTTCGGATCGATCATATTGACCATTTACGTAAAAAATAATCTAAATTGCCCAAGTACAAAATTTTTAAGGGCCTCAAATCCTAAAATAGACGCTTTCAGTCGTGATGTCAGTCATGACGCTTTGATTGAAAACTGGGCATGTTTACAAATAAACACACATCAACCAATCTAACCGCGAGGCTAACGAAAAAGGAAGGCTACCGTGGTGCATATGGCATATCTTTTTTTACAGACCGCGGGAGTCACGTGATGTTCGAATCCACCAATGCAGGTGTACGAAATGAGCATCACGTCATTCTAGCGGTCTGTAAAAAAAGATAAGTGGAATGCACCGCGGTAGCCTGTCATTTTCGTTAGCCTCGATCTAACCGCAACCTACGTTATGCACGGCCGGTGCATGACGTTTAAAACGTCACATGGACTGGATCCGAGGCTAACGAAAAAGACAGGCTACCGCGGTGCATTCCACTTATCTTTTTTTGCAGACCGCTAGAGTGACGTTATGCTCTTTTCGTACACCTTCATTGGTGCATACGAGCATCACGTGACTCTGGCAGTCCGTAAAAAAAGATACGCGTAAAGCACCGCGGTAGCCTTTCTTTTTCGTTAGCCTCGGACTGGATCCGAGGCTAACGGAAAAGACAGGCTACCGCGGACCGCGGTGCATTCCACTTATTTTTTTTACAGACCGCTAGAGTGACGTGTGCTCTTTTCGTACACCTGCATTGGTGCATTCGAGCATCACGTGACTCCGGCGGTCTGTAAAAAAAGAATCCTCGTAGAGAACGGCGGTAGCCTTTCTTTTTCGTTAGTCTCGGACTGGATCATTTTTACAGGGTGATTAGTGCAAAAAGGTGGGCGCATCGATTTGCACCAATCGTCGATTAAAAATGATTCACTTCATGTGACGTTTTAAACGTCATGCATCGGCCGTGTATAACGTAGGTCAGGGTTCATGACGGTGCATGACGTTTAAAACGTGACATGGAGTGGATCGAGGCTAACAAAAAAGACAGGCTACCGCGGTGCATTCCACTTATCTTTTTTTGCAGACCGCTAGAGAGACGTGTTGCTCTTTTCATACACCTGCATTGGTGCATTCGAGCATCACGTGACTCCCGCGGTCTGTAAAAAAAGATATGCGTAAAGCACTGCGGCAGCCTTTCTTTTTCGTTAGCCTCGGAGTGCATCATTTTTACACGGCTATTGGTGCATAACTGTGGGCGCGCCGCTTTGCACCAATCGCCGTGTAAAAATGATCCACTCCATGTGACGTTTTAAACGTCATGCACAGGCCGTGTATAACCGCGACCTACGTTATACACGGCCGGTGCATGACGTTTAAAACGTCACATGGAGTGGATCATTTTCACACGGTCATTGGTGCAAAGCGACGTGTCCCCCGTTTTGCACCAATCGCTGTGTAAAAATGATCCTCTACATGTGACGTTTTAAACGTCATGCACCGGCCGTGTATAACGTAGGTCGCGATCTAACACTACATTTTTGTCGTAGCGATCATTGCAGGAATCGTCATGGCGACATAGACCAATCATATCATAGACCTGTTTAACGTAGACCAATCAAATCGGCCTATCTCATGTGTAGAGTAGGAGTCATAAAGAACGAACAGTTTTTTCTTGCGAACAAATAGTAATTTAACCACGAGGCTTACGAAAAAGAAAGCTATCGCTGTGCTTTAGGCGTACCTTTTTTTACAGACCGCCGGAATCACGTGATGCTCGAATGCACCAATGATGGTGTACGAAAAGAGCACACGTCATTCTAGCGCTCTGCGAGGCTAACGAAAAAGAAAGGCTACCGCGGTGCTTTACGCATATCTTTTTTTACAGACCGCGGGAGTCACGTGATGCTCGAATCCACCAATGCAGGTATACGAAAAGCGCATCACGTCACTCTAGCGGTCTGTAAAAAAAGATAAGTGGAATGCACCGCGGTAGCCTGTCTTTTTCATTAGCCTCGAGCGCTCTGTAAAAAAAGATAAGTGGAATGCACCGCGGTAGCCTGTCTTATTTGTTAGCCTCGATTTAACCAACAGTGATGTCAGCTGTTCAGAGTGTACGAAAATTTTGAATGAATGCAAGTTTCTGGATGGTTTTAAAGTACCTTTATAACATATGCACAGAACACATGCTGAGATTTGGGCTGTTTGTCCAAACTGTAAAAATCCACATTATACGCCAGCGATGTGATGACGTCACTGTAATGGCTGCTGGAGACAAGAAGTTTCGGTTTCCCTTTCAGCGTTAATGTTAGCAAAAAATAAAGTCGTGTTAACAGTATTAATAATTTTTTTAAAGAAATTTCTGTTACAGTTTTGCTAAATCTGAGGTCAGGCATTCATATTAATTCAACAAACTTCTGATTAAGTGCGTCATATTTTTTTAATTCATCAAAAAAGATGAGCCTTCATGCAGAGCATCAATGGCCGATGTTTTGAATATTTGAATGTAATTTTAAAATGTTTTTAAGGTTTTAATTTCTTTTAGTTGATATTTCTATTACTCAGGCGTCCTCTATGTTAAGTTTCATCTGAGTTAAATTGTGTTTCTGCTGGGTTTTTTTATTTTTCTTTCTTTATTTTTTTTTCTTCATTTGGTGTATTATTTACATAAATTTCTCTGCTGAATCGTAAAGCAAGGGTGATATTTTAATATATTTTGCTTGATATTCCTACAGTTTAAATGTATTTTTCAATCGTTTTCATGTTATTTGTGTTGTTTTTTTCTTAATTATTTTACTTGATTACCGAAAATGTCTATATTCAGTTGTTTACTTTCCTAGTATTTAATAAAATTTTATAAAGATAGTCAGTCTTCCTGCATGTAATTATGCGATGACCGCGCAAAAAAGTATAATCCAGAAACTATGAATAATCATTTGACAAAATTATCATTAGTGCTCTAACTGTTAGAAAAAAAAAACAGCAGAAACACATTTCAACTCAGATGAAACTTAACATAGAGTACGCCTAAGTAATAGAAATATTAACTCAAAGAAATTAAAACCTTAAAAACATTTTAAAATTACATTCAAATATTCAAAATATCCGCCATTGATGCTCTCCATGAAGGTTTATCTTTTTTTTTTCTTTTTTTTTTTGAGGAATAAAAAAAAATGACGCACTGAATCAGAAGTTTGTTGAATGCATGTGAATGCCTTACCTAAGATTTAGCAAAACTAACAGAAATTTCTTAAAAAAATTTATTAACACTGTTAACACGACTTAATTTTTTGCTTACATTAACGTTCAATGGGAAACCGAAACTTGTCTCCAGCAGCCATTACAGTGACGTCACACTTCGCTGGCGTATAAGAAAAGGGAGATGTTAACGAAAAAGACATGCTGCCGCATTACGTTTCACGTTCGTCTTCCTTCAGACCGCTAGAGTCATGTGATACTCTTATCGTGCATCTGCATTCATGATTTTGGTGCACCTGTGTCACGAAAAGAGCTCGCGGGACTCAAGCAGTCCGACCAGAAACAAACGTGTAAAGCAGTGCAGCAACCTGACGTTTTCGTTCGCCTCGAGTAAAAGACAACTGACGTCACTAATACAAAAAGTGAGGCTAACGAAAAAGATAGGCTTCCTGCCACACTACCTTTCGCGTTAGACTGCTATAGTCACGTGATGCTTTTTCGTGCACCTGCATTCGTGCATTCGAGCACGACCTACGTTATACACGTCCGGAGCATGACGTTTAAAACGTCACATGTAGTGGATCCGAGGCTAACGAAAAAGACAGGCTACCGCGGTGCATTCCACTTATCTTTTTTTACAGACCGCTAGAGTGACGTGATGCTCTTTTCGTACACCTTCATTAGTGTATTCGCGTATCACGTGGCTCCGGCGGTCTGTAAAAAAAGATATGCGTAAAGCACCGCGGTAGCCTGTCTTTTTCGTTAGCTTCGTAGTGGATCATTTTTACACGGCGATTGGTGCAAAATTGTGGGTGCGCCGCTTTTGCATCAATCGCCGTCTAAAAATGATCCACTCCTTTTGACGTTTTAAACGTCATGCACAGGCCGTGTATAACGTAGGTCGCGATTCGAGCATCATACGAGGCTAACGAAAAAGAAAGGCTACCGCGGTGCTTTACGCGTATCTTTTTATACAGACCGCCGGAGTCACGTGATGCTCGAATGCACCAATGAAAATGTACGAAAAGAGCATCACGTCACTCTAGCGGTCTGTAAAAAAAGATAAGTGGAATGCACCGCGGTAGCCTGTCTTTTTCGTTAGCCTCGAGCATCATATGACTCAAGCGGAGAGACATTTGTATAACGCATTGCGGCAGCATGTCTCTTTCGTTAGCCTCGGATAAAAAGGTTTCGTTAATTGTCCTCTGGGAAAAATCTTATTTGTGTACGAATAATTTGAATTGTACGAATTGTCTGATTGACACATTTCCAAAAAGTACTAAGAATGGAACTGAGTACAGGAATATTTGTTTGTAAACATGTTATTTCCTTATGATACTTGGTGATACTGGCTTAGGTAGGTGATTTCGCCTGTGAAAGAGTATTATTTTTACAACGATAACCTTGCAAGCACTAGCCAATAATTACAGACTTCATATTAGCGCTATGTCTGGTTTCATCTAAAATTCTCTTTAACAATCAAACTTTAATGCCCATTACTTCGCTTGTCTAGGTCCTTTTAGATATACTTATTTTTAAAAAAATGCCAGAAATAGTTATTTTGAAACCTCGCTGTTGTGTTATAATGATACTTTACTTTGAAAAGAAGGAAACTTTAGCTTTGTGAACAACAACCCATCGACCGAAAAGACCACCCAAATCTTATGTCCCTTGGTTGCGGAAACATATAATTGGATGCTACATAAAGAATCGTAGAGGCATGGGATTCTGAATTCCTATTTGACGAAAAACGATGCTTTGAACTGAGATTTTAAGTTTTTGCGCACAATTGCTTGCTTGGTAATTTCGCGATGGCATTATTATCTTTCTCATGTGCTAATGTGATGTAATTTTGTCCAAGAAAAGAAAAACTAAGTTAATTTTAACGTAAAATAGTTTCATTTTAAACTAGTCGGATGTGCCAATATCAAAACTTTCTTCTGTCTCATACAGGTTTCACATACATCAAAAACAAATCAGCACCAATTTATATCAAAGTCTAACTGAATCAAAAGTTTGATGAAACTCCGTGCATTAGTTCTTGAGATATGACTATCGCTAAAATCATGTAAATCCTGAAAAATGCAGCATGGCAACGCAACTTGTTGGAAGATTTACACCAAAATGTAATCAACATCAATTTACGTCAGCGTCTAACAAAATCTGAAGTTTGATGAAATTCTGTGCATTGGTTCTTGAGATACAATTATCATGAAAATCATGAAAAAAGTAGCATAGAAGGGGCACCTTTTGGGTTATTTACACTAAAATGTAATAAACATCTATTTATGTCAAGGTCTAACAGAGTCTGAAGTTTGATGAAACGTGTTTTTGAAGGCTTCTCCCCTCAGAAACGGGAAACCTTTTTAGCATAGGGGGATTGAAAACAGATGGAGGTGTACCGTTGCATTGAAAGCATAGACCTTTTAATATATTTCTGCTCTAAGGTTGACAGGTAAAGCTATTTTTTTAAGAACTCATGTTTTCACGACTAAATATGCAAATTTTATCGCAAAATTTTAAGGCAGTTTGGATACAGCTACATTTATAACCGTTTGAAATTTCAGAGAGTTCGGACGAAGAGAATTTTTTTTTATTGCTTTGTTAAAGGAGCCGACGCGAAAACTAACAAACAAAAAAGCGAGAAGAAAACATTTCTTTTACAACTAGATGACAATATTTTTTCACGAAATTTTTACACGTACTCTAAAACCGTTTTATTTATAACTAATAACGATTTTATAGAGTTCGGACAAAAAGTACTTTTTATTTTAAAACTATGAAACAACCATTCGTGAAAAAACAAAAAAAATAAGCGCTTTTATCACTAAATGTCAGATTTTTTGCGAATTTTTCATTTTAAAATATAATTTCATACAAAATCAGGTTAAAGATATAAAATAATAAAAACTTGATGTTTATTTTAAATTATTATCATGGGTCCGGGCAACGCCGGGCGAGCCAGCTAGTTATTTTATATAACTTAATTAAATATTGAAAAATACAGACTTTCCATTTTTCAAATTATCCGCTGCTTGGATCTGAACTGGGGTCTACAGATCTAGAGTCAAACGACATAGCAAATAACTACTATAAGCACTCATTTCGTAACAGCTTAGAGCAAAATTTTAAACAAACTACTTGCTAAAGCTGCTTTAGCAAGTAGTTTGCTTAAAATTCTCTCTTAAAATTCTCCAAAAGAACCGAACTCTTAAAAATTCGCCAAAAGTTAGCCAGACGGAAATTCATAACAACACTGAACCTTTGATCACGTAATCGTACATTTCGACGGAAGGCGTTCCAGAATACGATTTGTTATGCAGCAGGCGCAGGGGGGCATGCTATAACAAAAATTTTTGGTAAACATCTCATTTCATTCTATAGCAAACTAGGATCACAATCCATACATTCTGTCAAAAATACAGAGTATCTCACGTCAATCCGAACTCGGATTGTTGTTTATAACTTTAAAAACAGAGAAGCTAGTTTAAGGAAATATGCATTAGACTTTCATTTTTGTGTGAAATGTAACGAGAAACATCACGGGAAGTGGTAGAAGTGGCCACAATCCACATCACATCTAAGCAACGCAGAACTAGATGTTCCATATTTTCGAATGTAATTGACAGTACATACGGTTTCACTTACCGAAATACTGTGAATTTCCATCACATTATATATGATGTCACTGCATTTTATTTAATGCAAGGTTCTGTTCAATTTGTTTAAAATTTATTTAAAATATCTTGTTTTTGTTAAAGTTATGGAAAATTATTATGTTTGAATTGAAGTGTGATACCTGTATTTTTGAGCAAATAAATGTATTTACGACCCTGGTTTCCAATAAGGAAAGGGCAGCTGACGTCACTGTTGGTCAAATTACTGTTGGTTAGCAAGAAAAACCTGTTTGTTCTTTATGGCTCCTATTGTACACATGAGATGAAGAAATCTGATTGGTCTACGTTAAACTGGTCTATGGTATGATTGGCCTACGTCACCATGACAATTCCTGCAATAATAGGTACGACAAAAATGTAGTGGTAGATTGGTTGATGGAGCTGTTTGTTTGTAAACATGCCCTTTCCTTATACAAAGATTGCTTGTTGTAGTATGCTCTACCATTAATGTTTCCAGGTGTCCCGATTTTCAGGGGTTTCACGACCTGTTCCATGGATAAACTGCGCGGGACGCCATGAATCCCGATTTTTAGGTGCGTTCGTAATTATATAAATACGTAGCACCTATGGTCGTCGTCTGTCCGTCCGTCTGTCCGCATATAACAGCGCAAAAACTACCCAACCGAATGGTTTGAAATTCAATATATGTAATCGTTCTAGAATTTTGTCGAGTCATTTCAAATTTTGTGAAAATTGAATCAATACTTAAAAATTATTAATAAAAGTTTTCTTCATTCTGTTAAATCCTATCATACGTAATTAATTCAATGATATCCCATGATAGGTAATGGTGCTAGGTTGCCATGGTGATTACGTCCTATTTAACATGGAGTCCTATTATTTCCGTATTACTGAATTTAAAAACCGAATTTGTATACTAAAATTGTTTAATTACAACAATCATATAATCTATCCTCAGTTTTTTGGATAGATGTTCCTGGAGAAATAGATATTAAATGGAAAAACAGTCTAAATGCGATTCCGTTTTCACAGATTTTACTGTATAAGAATAATTATTGTGTTTATTTATTGCAGTAAAACCTACTAAGACGGAAAATCAAATGTATAAAGTAAGATTCCGTTTTAGACAGGTTTTTTCCTTAAAAGGTATAATTATACGATATTCCTAGGGATCGTGAAATTTTTCCGTTTATGATAGGATTCCGTTATAGACAAGTTCAGTTTTCATATGATTTACTGTATTTTTATGTCCCGATTTAGATGCCTCTGTACCGTTCTTTTTTTTTTTTTTTTTTTTTTTTTGTTTCTCTGTCCCACTTTTTGTGATAGTGGACCTGGCAATGAAAGAGACATTTCACGCTTTAAAAATACTAACACATGGGCTGATAAGTTCCCGGTCTAATAAAGAAAACAACTTTTAAACATAACTTTATAACTGTATAACTTTAATAAATAACATAACTTTAATAATAAATAATAATAATTTAATAATAATAATTTAATAAATAAATAATAATAATTTAATAAAAAATAACATAATTTTATAACGAAAAAGCTCCAAACAGTGCCCAGAATCATCGATCGTTGTTGTTTTTGGTCAAAAGTCAACACGCGCGGCACCCACTTTGACAAAAGCTTTTTCATAGACAAATGTTTGTTCAAAATAAAACCTACACGTTCCTTGGATATCTTCAGAGTCTGAGCTTTCTCCTGCAACTTCACTTTACGGTTCCCCGAAACGATTTTGTGGACTTTTTTTATGTTTTCCGGAGTAACCACCTCTTTTGCGTGGTGCATCACTGGTATCCGTACGACCACGTTTAAATTCAGCAAACCAGTCAATAATGGTTGATTTACCTGGTGCAGTGTCCGGATAACGCTTATTAAGCCAAGCTTTTGTTTGAACGGTGTTTTTTCCCCATCAAATAACAATTCTTGAAATTCTTGTTTATCCATTATTTTGTTTATCAACAAAGTCGTTCAACTAAAACCACTCTAACGTTTTATCCACACGGGGAATCGTCATGACATTTTTTGTGCTACCTTTTAAAGATTCGTATTTACTAAAAAAAGCATCGGTTCTGCGATTGCAACGCCATCTGTGTGCCAGACCGGGAACTTATCAGTCCATGTGTTATACATTGAAAAACTATAGCGAATCCGCTTTCACAGATTTTACTGTATAAAAATAATTATTGTGTTTATTTATTACAGTAAAACCTACTAAGACAGAAAATCAAATGGATAAAGAAAGATTCCGTTTTAGATAGGTTTTTGCCTTTAAGGGTATAATTATATGATATTCCTAGGGATCGTGAAAATGTTCCGTTTATGACAGGATTCCGTTATAGATAAGTTCCATTTTCATATGAATTACTGTATTTTTATGTCCCGATTTAGATGTTTCTGTACCGTTCTTTTTTTTTGTTTCCCTGTCCCACTTTTTGTGAAGGTGGACCTGGTAATACATATCTACTACTCTTATCTGTACGTAGAATTTTGAATTATCCTGTATCTTCAAAATCTGCTATTATTCTAATATATATCTTCTTATGCGTATCAATATTTTTGAAGGTCAGCGAAATGATTTGACAGTTTTATTTCAAAGTGCTTTTAATATTTTCTTCCGGTGCCGCACGAATGAAATAGACATTTCACGCTTTAGAAATACCATTGAGCTCTATATATAACAGGAGTTCAGAAGCATGAAAGGCAAATGAAGCTTGCAAGGCAAAAGTAAAAAATAGTCCGCGTTGTCAATGTCAGATATTAGTATTCTCATTTACTATTATCATAATTTATACTTTTATAATTAAGCTATGCGTATCTAATTCATAAATAATTCACTAATCGTGTAAGGGAATGCGATAGACGGCATGTTTTGCCATGAATGGGAGCTAAAATGATCGTCACTGTGTCCTTCCGCGCTGACCGCTGGAAATCATGTTGGGCATTAGGAAGACAGATCTCCTGTTATATATGGAGCTCAGTGAGAAATACAGGGTGATTATAAAAAAAACTACCCGACATTTGGGCCCCTAACTATCATACCATTCACAGAAACTGAATGAAATTTTGGCAAAATGTATTTTGAGGTATGCGCTCAAGAATGATATGGAAAACAACAGTGTCACTCAAACAGTTACGGTTACAGTGAGAAAATTTCGAAAAAATCAAATGGCAACACCCAGTTTTTTGTATTGGAATGTGATCTCCATTGTGAAAAACCCTAAATAGCGTTGGAACGGCAACTGTAGCATAAAAATCACCGGAACTAGGCAAGGGAAAAGTAAAAAGGACTTTGCCGTGCACCAGAGCATTAATTTTCGTTTCATTTACGTCACACGCCACACCGTTTCTTTGGCTGATATCCCAGCCTGATTAGTTCTCCACAAACCGAGAAGAAGAAACCAAGAAACGCAAATTTCGGGTTCTACGTAAGACACAGTCATGACCGACGTCGTCACGCTAGGTGAAAGAAAAGGCACTGCGAAATGCGAGCCGCGTATGTTCCTTTCTGCCATTCTGAACAAGATGCCGCTTTCAGGGAAAGAACGTGGGGAAATCATAAAGATTTATTACCTGAATGGACAAAATGCCGCAGAGACATTGCGAGTTTACCGCAGAAACCATGGATTACTGCGAGGCCTGTGCACTGTCAAAGCTGTACGGGACTTGATTCATAAATTTGAAGAAACTGCTTGCATATGCGATCGACCTCGGTCTGGACGACCTTCCGTTCCTGTGGAAGCTGTTGCAGAAGTCCATCAGACGATAAGCACAGTTCGTCCTGCAACTGCACGCGGTGTTTCACGTGTTCTGGATCTGCCGAATTCAACTGTACGCAAGATTCTGCGCTCTGTTCTAAACATGTTTCCGTATCGTATCGATTCCAGCGTGTCCAGATGTTGGAAGCGGGAGACTATCAATTACGGCTGAATTTTGCAAATCAATTCCTTATCCAGTACGATGAAGATAGCAGCTGGCCTTTACGCATTCTGTGGACAGATGAGGCGCATTTCTCGTTAATTGGTAACGTGAATTCGAAAAATTGTGTGCACTGGGCAGAGAATAATCCACATGATGTGCATGCACTCCATTACACGAGGAAAAAGTGACTGTGTGGTGTGGTATAACGAGTACGTTCATCCTCGGCCCTTACTTTTTTGAAGAAGTTACTGCCGGTGATCTGCAAACGTGTACAGTAACCAGTGCTCGCTATCTGGACATGTTAACTCATACGCGATTCCCGCATTGCAACGGCAAAATGCTCTATCTGAAGTTGTGTGGATGCAAGATGGCGTTCCTCCACATGTCGGGTCTTCAGTCAAACGTGTCTTAACTCAACAGTTTGGTGACAGAGTTATTTCCCGTCATTTCCCGTTTCCGCGGCCACCAAGGTCTCCTGATCTGACACCAATGGATTTCTGGCTGCGGGGATATCTGAAGTCCAAAGTGTATCAGTTTCGTCCTCAAACTGCATCTGATTTGAAAGATGCCATCAGAACTGCGATTCAAGAGATTCCTATTGCCATGATACGTGCTGTAGTGCTATCCACCATCAGCCGCATGCAAAGTGTCATCGTGTGTGAAGGAGGTCATGTGGAAATTTTGTGAAGCACAATAAAATGCTTTTTTTTTATGCTGCTTATCTGTCCTTATTGGTTGTCCTCACTTTTAGCCTATCTACCGCCGGTGATTTTCATGCTACAGTTGCCGTTCCAGCGCTATTTAGGGTTTTTCACAATGGAGATCACATTCCAATACAAAAAACTGGGTGTTGCCATTTGATTTTTTCGAAATTTTCTCACTGTAACCGCAACTGTTTGAGTGACACTGTTGTTTTCCATATCATTCTTGAGCGCAAACCTCAAAATACCTTTTGCCAAAATTTCATTCAGTTTCTGTGAATTTTATGATAGTTAGGGGCCCAAATTTCGGGATAATTTTTTTATAATCACCCTGTACTTTATATTGAAAAACTATAGCGATTCCGCTTTCACATATTTTACTGTGTAAGAATAATTATTGTATTTATTTATTACAGTAAAACCTACTAAGACGGAAAATCAAATAGATAAAGAAAGATTCGGTTTTAGATAGGTTTTTGCCTTAAAAGGTATAATTATATGATATTCCTATAGGGATCGTGGATTTTTTCCGTTTATGACAGGATTCCGTTATAGATATGTTACGTTTTCATAGGATTTACTGTATTTTTATGTCCCGATTTAGATGTCTCTGTTCCGTTCTTTTTTTTTTTGTTTCCCTCTCCCATTTTTTGTGGTAGTAGGCTGGTAATACTATCTGCCACTCCTATCTGTACGTAGAATTTTGAATTATCCTGTATCTTCAAAATCTGCTATTATTTTAACTAGGGCATCCAACTCGGGCTTCCCGAGATAGAGAATATATGTGAAAAACCATTTATTTTTTTAATTGAAAACTCTAATAGATTTTTTACATTTAATAATTTTTTTAGATCGCCTCCTAAAAATATCAAAGAGCATTTTTATATGAAATATGTCAATTATATATTCAAATAAAATTTTGAAATTCATTAAAACGGTAATTTCGTATTGTCCTCGTACCAGAAGTTAAGCCGAAGAAATTACTAAAAATTTCGTTATATAGCAGTTTTTCTTATTCTGATAATTTCAGCGCTTTTAAACGCTTATTTGGATTACATGTGAGTTAAATTTGTGTTTTATTAACCACTAGCTAACCCGCCCGGCGTTGCACGGGCCCAAAATATTAATAATCTGTTCTATACGAAACTTAAACTAAACCCCGTCGTAATCGGGTCCATAGTTCCACCTTCCACCGCCAGGGGGCGCAGTCTGTTCTGGAAGAGGCATTTTCAGAACCCTCGACCCAGCCAAATTTCCTAGTAAAATTGAAATTTAACCGCGGGTAAACATTGCCAAAATAGCGGAAATCGCGAAAGTTGGTTACGTAATCGATCGGTTTCTAAAGGGCTAATGTAGATATTTTTTAAAACCCAATCATGCGTTTTGAAGAAAATGAACGCGTCTATGATCTGGAGTCTACTGTTTGTCCGTACTCACATTTCCGGAGTCGATGCTGATTTTTAAACCTGGACCGAAAAACGAAAATCACGTGAGTGAGTTTTGGAAAGGATTTTTTTTTGGAGGGTTAAAATTAAAAATTTTCAAAACGGATACCAGATTCAAAAAAAAAAAAAAAAAAAAAAAAAAAGAGGTGTAGATTAGTTGAGGTATTTTTAGTTTTTCGTATCTTGTTTATAAACGCCAATTCGGATTTTTAAAGATAGGGGAAATAGTTAAAAAAGCGAAATTGACTTACTGTAAAAAACGTTTTCGAAAGGGTTAACGTGATTTTATTTTTAAGGTATTTGCCTACGTACGGAGCACCTTTTTTAAAAAAAGGACAGTTTTGAATAAATATAATTATTTTTAGTTCAATTGTAATACAGAATGATAAGAAAACATAAAATCCTAGCAATATCTTTTTAATATTTTAAAAAATTGGGGGTTTTTGACAGTTTTTTAGCAAAATTTCATGTTTACGCCAGACAGCGTACACTCAATTCAAATAAATATATTTCAATTTCATTTATGCTGCATACTTCTATGACACTTATCTGTGCATTGAACTAGGAGTTTTACAATATCTTCAAAAATAACCGAAAAATTTCAAAATATGTAAAAAAGTACATTTTTTTTAGTAAAAATTACCATTTTTTCATATTTGAGTACCTATAAAATAATTAAATTATCACATATAGCTTAGATCCTAGTTCAGAGCATAGTGAGTGATATGGAAAGCATTCTCACAAAATTTCACTGAAATATCTTTAAAACTTTTTATGTAATGAATTTTATCGCACATTGAAATAACGAAAAAACTGATTTTCCAGAAATCGCATTTAAAGATTTCTTTTTAGGCAAAAAACTACAATATTTAATTGTTAAAATTGCCATTACTCCTCTTCTAATAATCGGTGGAATAAAATTAAAACAGATTTCGAATCGTAAAAGATTGCTCTTTCAAATAAAACAATAAAAAAAAATTTGAAAATTTTCACCAAAACAGCCAATTTGATGTAGGCAGATACCTTAAACTAAAGGTTTCTGCCTAAATCCGACAGAACGTACATGTCTTTAGGTGTGTTTGATTTTTGTTTGGTTATTTTAGAAAGCCGATGCCAGATTTTATATATCATAGAAAATCGGAATTCGCAAAAGAGAGTCCTGCGCACGAATTTTTTTTGAAGGGTTAATATTTGTATTTTTCAAAAACAAATACAGATGTCGAAAAAGGAATAAATGTAGATATTGTCTGGTATTTTTAGTTTTTGGTACCTTTCTCTGAATCGCCGATGCGAATTTTTAAAAATTGCCAAAATCGCAAAAATCACAAAACGGCATACAGAAAATACACTTTTTAGAAGGGTTAATTTATGTATTTTTTAAAACCAAAGGGGGCTTTGGAAAGGGCAAAGTCAGTTCTTTAATTTGGTCACCTTCGTTTTTCCGTATTTTTTGTATTTCGGTGGATGCAAGGCGCGGAAAACGGCAGAAAATAAAAAACATGAATTCGATGCTTTTTGATTATTTTTTTGAAAGGGTTAAATGTAAATTTTTTTTCAAACCAACCAGATCGTTTGAGACGTAAAAGTATTTTCTTTCAGAATATGTAGACGGTTTTTCCGTATTTCTAACCGTTTGCCCATGGCGAATTTAGAAAAACTTAAAACAAAAACGGGATGTGTTGTGCTTTCTTTCTTCTATTCCGGAAGATACGGATATTGGTTTCTGCACATGCGCCAGCTAGCTTTTGAATAATGACGTTTTTATTTGTGATCTTTGATCAGTTTTTAATTAATAACTACTTTAATTTTCAAAATATTAAAATTCTGACGTAATGGTGCACCAGGAGAGGGTTTGGACTACCTATATCTAAATTTGCAGCCTTCTAGGTGGGCTGGATTCTCCTAGCCATCGCCAACAGACACACAGACACACACACAGAAGCGGAACTTTCTTTTATTAGTTTAGATTGGGAAAATGGTTGTTGTTTTCGGTCGAGAATGACCTCTTGACGTCGTCACTTTATTGACGTCGTCATTTTATTGACGTCGTCACTTTATTTTTTTAAGCGTTTTTAAGCATTTTTAACGAAATTCTGTAACTTTATAAGAATTTTTAAAGAAATTCTGTAACTTTAAAAGAATTTATTTTGAATAGGCAATAGAAATGCATAAAATCGTTACAAAAATATTAAAGTTACAAAAAGGATAAGGTAAAGCCAGGAGAGATGGCGCGGTCGGAGAGATTGCGCACATAGAGGTTCGGGGGGAAGGAGTAGAGTGACCGCGCAGCTACTCTAGGTAGTTGTACAACAGCAATAGTGGAGTGTCTACTTGAAAGTGCACGTTGATTGTTTTGAGCGTCTAAGATAAAGCATTGCTATTTTGTTTTGTTTTCCGAAAGTAAGTGATTGAATTTTCATAGCTATTCATCAAAATTTCTATACAATGTCAGTAGTACAAAATATTTTAAACTCAACCGATTTCTCATAAGCTACTAATCTAGACCTACAATGTGAACATCAACGGTTCGTTTTAGCAGCGGCCATGTTTAAATAAAAGGCCGCGCAATCTCTCCTACCGAAATTGGGGAATTTGCGCATCTGCTACTTAGGAGAGATCGCGCATTGTTACCATTAGTTTCCATGCTAGGAGAGATTACGCAGCCTATTGGTAAATTTGCATAAAAAAATGACAAATGAAAATGGACTAATTTTAAGTTGAACGTGTTATCAAGTAACTTAATGTTATTTTGTAATCTTATCTGGACTTGCTTTTTCTGATTCTTTAATTTTTTTCCCCTTTAATTAAATTTTTTTAATTAATCGTTTTTTAAATTATTTCCTTTTTCTTATTCTTTAATCACTAGGTTGAAATATTCACTCCAATACAATAATATTTGTTCACAAAAACCTTACAGCAATGTCATTTAAGTGTAATTATTATTGTTAACAATTGTAGTTATTATTAGTAACAATCTCTCCTACCCATGGGCGCAATCACACCAACCCTGTAATTACAGATTGCGCAAACTACCTTTTTTGGTTTTATTACAACTGTTCTATTAAATTGCAACATAACAACAAAATGGCAAATGAAATGTATAAAAAACAAATTAAGTAAAAACTATTCATGGATAGTCAAGCAAAAAATTAATATATAGATTTTTTATTGTTATTTTTTTTTAAATATGAAGACTCTCCTAGCTTTACCTTAGATGCAAATTATCAGATATGAAAAAAAAACCGAATTCAAAAATTGACGTCGGATGAGAAATCGTCTTATAATGTTTTTGTTTCTGTTTTCATTAATATAGTGTAAATTTGGTACTTTCGTATTATAACGGCCCCCAAGGATGAATCGTCAAGCGACCAAGATTTATCGTCAAATTATAAAGCATGTATGACATTATAATAATATATGATTTATATATAACATTTTTGTTCCTGTTTTCATTAATAGTATATTGTAAATTTGGTACTTTCGTGTTATAGCGGCCCCCAAGGATGAATCGCCAAGCGACCAAGATTTATCGCCAAATTATAAAGCATGTATGACATTACAATAATATATATATATATATATATAATTATAATATCTATGAATTTCAAAAACATATCAAGTTCTAATATCATTCTACTAAAATCTTCAAAGAGATAATTAATGATATTGTGTAATCAGAATACCACATAGCTAATAATTAACTTGTGCAATCATAAAATTACCTTAGCATGTGCTTCAATGGTAATTAGCCAAATTTACTCATACCTGAAGAACAATTAAAAAGAAAGAGAGAGAAAGGGGAAAAAAATGATAAATTGGAGTTGCTATTAAGTAAACACAAATGGATTAATAAATTAATTATGAACATTATTCAGTGGAAAAACTGGACCACAAGAGAACCAATCAAGAATTGGATATGAAAAAACACATGTGGATGTACTCGTCAGCTTGGCTGCACCCACATGTGTTTTAAAAATAATTCAGTATTTCATAATTCTACTGGCATGATGCTAAGAACAGTAGAATCAGCCAAGTATACTGAATTATTACCAGACAACAATTGGAAAAATTTAAAATTGGAAATATGTAAAATGTAAATAAAAAACCATTAAGAAATATATAATATATATAATATATATAACATTTCTTGACGTATGTGGCCAAGTTATAGTCATATATGATGTATATATATGACATGTGTATATGATGTATACACGGCATATAAGACGTAAATAATGTGTATAATGACGTATATGGCACATATTAGGTTATAGGTTATAATAGGTATATACACATATAGGTGTTTGGAATATATATATTCGTATATAGGATGCATATATAAGCCTTGCGATGGTCTTGCCGAAATCATAACTGCAACCTTGACATAATTATAATTGTGGGGGTCGCTATAACACGAAAGTACGGTAATTTTTTTTTTTTTTTTTTTTTTTTTTTTTTTAGCTTTCGGAACATTTTCCCAATGGTTATTGTAACTTGTTAAATTATAATTTTTTTTATTTATACTATTTTATTTATTGCTTAATGAGGTTTTAATTTCGTTATAGAATATTTGCTGGAAACAAATGCTGAACTTTTTATATTGTTTAAAGTGCAAACATATTAATATTTTGTAATCGTCTGCAAGCGATATAGATTTTTTAGAAAATCATGCTTGAAATTTAATTTAAATTCTATAATAAATGAGTAAATTGCGATATAGTTTTCAAACAAATTACATTTGAAAGTAGATTTTCCCCCCTATATAACGGAGTAAAAATGGAAAATGTGCGATGTTTAGAAATTAAAAAAAATTGCAGTAGCAAAAATCGCAAAACCGAAATTTCATCGTCCAGTGTTGTCATTCGCAAAATGACGACAGCGTTACGCACGGACACCTTTGTCCTTTATAATATAGATATACAGTGTCTCACAAAAGTGATGGGACACTTGTGCTTTATAAAAAGAAACTGCAATAAAATAAATAAACAAACATGTGCAAAATTTTTTTGGGTGTGTTTCATATTTAAAGTTAGTAACAATTATTACATAACATACATTTTGTCAAAATATTAAAATATTAATTTAGTAAAAATACAATTGTTCAGAACGGAGCAAAAAATGGCTCACATAAGTGATGGGACACTTACTTTTCCATCAAATATTTATCCAAAAATTTTACTTTTTAAAAGGTTTTAATATTTTGTTGGATTTCCTTTTACTTTTAAAACATGATTTAATCTTTTTGGGATGGATTCGACTAATTTTTTTGTGATTTCTGGAGTGATTTTACCCCATTCTTCTTGAAGCACCGATTTTAGTTGTTGTTTTGAAGAAATGGTGTGTTTGCGAATTCTTGATTCCAATTCTTGCCAAATATTCTCTATGGGATTTAAGTCTGGAGATTGTGGTGGTGTTTTTATTATTTCAGGACAGTTATATAGCAGCCAGAGTCTAACGTTCAGAGCAGTGTGCTTGGGGTCATTGTCCTGGTAGAATTTAAAATCGTTATGAAGGTTCAATTTTCGTGCTGAAGATTTCAAATTTTGCTTTAAAATATCAATATACTTGTACTGATCCATTATACTGTCAATAAAAACAAGATTACCAACTCCAGCGGACGACATACACCCCCATACCATAACTCCTCCTCCACCATGTTTTACTGTTGGTATCAAGTTCTGTTTGCGAAATTCTTCCCTGGGTTTTCTCCACACCAAGATTCTACCGTCAGAACCAAATATATTAAATTTACTCTCATCAGCAAATATAACTTTATTCCGGTAATCAGAATTCTTATTTATGTTGGATTTTGCGAAAGCTAGTCTGAGTTTTCTATTCTTTTCACTTACGAAGAATTTTTTCCTGGCTACTCTACCGTGATATCCAGCAGATCGAATTACCCTTCTAATAGTCTCAGGATTAACAATTATTCCATATAATGCTTGTAAATCAGCAGCAACTTTTGAAACACTAATTCTTGGATTTTTTTTAATATTTCGAACGATAATTCACTTTATTCCATTGGATAGCTTTGATGGTCGGCCAGGTCTTCTTTTATCCTGAATCATATGATTCTTTTTATATCGTTTAATGATATTGAAAACTGTTGAACGACTCAAGTTAACTGTTTCAGCAGTTTTTCTAATAGATTTTCCACGTTCAATATGCAAATTAATAACTAATTTTCGAATTTCAGGCGAAGTTTCTTTTCGTTTAGCATTCATGGCTACACAGAGCTAAAAAACACAAAAATTCCAAAACAAACTGGAGAGAAATACTGCAGACGATTTTATAAATTATTGCCAATTGCTTTTAAGTAAAAATAAAACCCCAAAAAATATTTTTATTGCTTATTTCAGACGATTTTTGTTGCATATATAATGGTGTCCCATCACTTATGTGAGCTATTTTTTGCTCCGTTCTAAACATTTGTATTTTTATTAAAATAATATTTTAATATTTTGACAAAATGCATGTTATGTAATAATCTTTACTAAATTTAAGTATGAAACACACCCACAAAAAAATGTGTACATGTTTTTTTAATTTATTTGATTAGTTTCCTTTTGTAAAGCACAAGTGTCCCATCACTTATGTGAGACACTGTATATCTTCTATGTGTATCAATATTTTTGAAGGTCAGCGAGATGATTTGACAGTTTTATTTCACAGTGCTTTTAATATTTTCTTCCAGTGCTGCACGAATGAAAGGGACATTTCACGCTTTAGAAATTTTATATATTGAAAAACCGATTGATTGAATGTACTGGTGAGAGAAAAAAAAGGTTATATTTACTCTAGTTCAGCTAGTTCAAATCAATAGTGTCCTTGAGGTACAGTAAAAAAAGAGTTGAAAAGCGGACTCTAAGTGATAGACCAATGAATGGAAATCATTATTCTCATATTTTAAAAGGATATTAGTTGTGTGGCAATACGATGAGTTACATTTGCGTTGCATAAAATCTTTTAATTTTGGAAAAAAAAAGAACGAAAAATCATGCGTCAAGCATAGATTATGTAACACTTTCCAACGCTTCCAAAATAATTTTACAAATCATACCGTTTAATAAGCTGAAAGATAACATCTAAGTAAACAATTTGGAAAACGCATAACATATTTAAAAACATAATTTCAGGAATTTCCAACGTATACAATATTCGGAAAAATATCCGAATACTTTTATTCAGCCCTGTATAGGATCTATAGATTTGTATATATACTCCATAGGATGCTAAATTTTTGTTCAGTTAAGAAACGCGTAGCACAGTTTAAAATTCTCCTTCTGGAGTTTCTGTCAATAAACGGAAATGTGTTCGCGAACTTTTGTGCTTCCCTGTATAGGATCTACAGAATTTATACACACCACGTAATAAACAAAAAGTGAGTTAAATTTAAAATCGCGTTCAGTAACTTAAAACGCACTTCTAGGAATTACTGTTAACAGACAGTAGAGAATTCTTTTGTGTGTCCCTGTAAATGAACGATGACTGCTATACACACAATATTCTGTAGTAAGCCTCTTGTAATGCACCTTAGTGATATATATAAATTTCAATGCGTTTAAAATAGTAAAACATTATTTAAATAAACCGCAGACGATCTTTCTCCATAGACGTAATGTAACAGAATTCTTTTGACTGTCCCTTTAAATTAACTATAAGTGCTATGCACACCCTATTCCATATTAAGCTTCTTGTAATACACCTTAGTGATATATATCAATTACAATGTGTTTGCAATTGTGTAACATCATTAAAATAAACCGCAAATGATTTTTCCCCATAGAGCGTCATGTAACGGAATTTTTTGAGTGTCCCTGTAAAAAAACTATAAGTGCTACACACTTCAGTTGAAATAGGGAACGTGCTATAGATAACGACAATAACATATAAAAATTGCAAGGCAATCCGAGCATATTTCCGGGAGTTAGAGCACGGACAGACGGCAGACGGCAGACGGCCATACGGCCAGACAAACCGAAGTCATAAACACTTTTCAACTAGGTTGGAAAGTGTTACAAAAGAAACACCATGCGTCAAGCATAGATTATGGAACACTCTCCGATACATTCAGAATACTTTAACAAAACTCCACCGTTTAATAAAATGAAAGATATCTCTATAAGTAAACAATTTTAAAAATGCATAACACATTTGAAAACATAATTTCAGAAATTACCATCGATAGTCGGGGGAAAAAAATCCGCAATATTTTGTGTAACCCTGTAATGATACATAGATTTGAATATATTTTACTTTTTATGCTAAATTTTAGTTTAGTTTGGAAACGCATGTATCACAGTAGAAAATTCTCTTTCAGCAATTTCTGTCAGTAAATGGAAATGTACTCGAGATCTTTTGAGCAGCCCTGCGTGTATGATCTAAGAGTTTATACACAACAAGTAGTATGCAATAATTAAATGTAATTAAAAAAATATATATACTTTCATTAAAATTCACGGAAAAGTCAACTTATATTATAAAGCACAAATGTGTGCGTCGCTCAATGCTGACGTCACAATGTAGTGAAAATGGATGAATGTTGCAACAATGTAGATATTTTTTCAATTAAACAACCGTAACGTTATTTCTAAAGGAAAAATGCAAGTTTTGGTTTGAAGTTGACCACCCGCCTCCCCCCTTAGGGATCTAATTTTTAAAAAAATAATGTCCAATTCATGTATTGCCCTCAGGAATACATATATCTTCAAAATTTTAAAGCTCTACGTCAACAGGAAGTGGGTGAAAAATGAGTCACAAGATTTGACTGCCACATGCATACAGAAATGTAAGTTAAAAGAGAGTATGTAAAACAAGTGGGTAAGTGTGATCGAAGATCGCACAAAAGGTTTCGTTTAATATTCCTTTCAAAACACTTTATCTTTTCTTTAATAAATCCAAATAAATTTCATTAAAAAAAAAAAAAAAAAAAAAAAAAAAAAAAAAAAAAAAAAAGTCATGTTTTTTATAAAGTAAAAATTTACTAGTATTGATACTCTCTTTGTATTATTCTCAAACATTTGTAAAAGTCCGCTAAACTTCCAATATGACGTCAGGTTAATTTTCTTTCTAATTCTCCAATGACATCATATTAACCTACTTTCTGTACTTACACATACTCATACTCCTTGTTTTATTGAGAAATGTTTGAAAATTTCCGTTTTATTACCAATATGAAGTCATATTAATCTTTTTTTCAATTGGTGAAACTTTTTATTTCATTTTCATTTTTCACGTGGAAATCTTTCAATAGTAAATGAATTATTGTAGAAAGAATTTTATTGTGGATTTTTAATTGTTGGCAACTGCTATAACGAAAAATGTTTAAATTTAATAGGAAAAGCTGTTAGAATTTTGGTTTTTTATCTCTCTATGTTAAATTAATACGATTTTTTCAATTTTTAATATTTTGAGCATCTTAGTAGGTATTTAGCTAGCTATAGGTACACAAATTTCCATGCCTGTAAGTTATATAGTTTCGGAGAATGGCTATGTGACGGACAGACAACGGAGCGGAAGTAATAGGGTTTCGTATTTAAAAACGCATACCGCAATTGAAAACGCACTTCCAGCAAATATTGTTCAGAGACAGTACTTCAACAGAATTCTAATATTGTGTGAAACTGTAAACTAACAACAAACCCAATACTACTGAGTCCATTTCAATACATATTTTAACAGTTTTGGCAGTAACTGAACTATAAATTGATCGTTTGCAAAAATAATAAAAAATATAAAATACAATAATTACCTGATTTTGAAAACAAATCAAAACAAAAACAAAAAATCCAGCTTTTTTTTTTAGTTTAAGGTATTTTTCAAATTTCCTGCTCAACAACACGAAATTTTCCGACTCATTTTTAAACGTAAAAGCATACAATACGCAGACCTGATTATTGAAGCGATCTGGAATCGATGTACGTTCTCCATTTTTTTAAAAAATAATTTACTCATCGATTAATGTATATGTGAAAGTATATTCAACTATGTAAATTATATCCAATGGGCGGAGTATCATAGTTGAGATTTTTCCAACAGAGCGAAAATATACCTGGACCAGGACTCGAACCTGGTTACTTTGGTTTGCCGTACCAACGCTCTCCCTACTGAGCTATCCCGACGATATGGATATAATTTACCTAGTTGAATGTACTTTCCTCTATTCATTATTACCTAATTACATGGTATAGAAGGGAGAGCGTTGGTATGGCAAGCCAAAGTACCCAGGTTCGAGTCCTGGTCCTGGCATATTTTCGCTCTGTTGGAAAAATCTCAACTATGATACTCCCAGCATTGGATACTTATCGATTATTGTCACCTGATGACAAGTTTTTCCCCTTTCTCGTGCTGCCACATCGGGAATTCGGTTCAAAACGCCGACTTTGACAATATTTTCTCAAAGATATTCTGCCTTTACCAAAAAATAGAAAACGTCTTTCGATTAAGTAGTTTCTGAATAAGAATACCTGCCAATTTCATCCTTTTCCAAGAACAAATGAATTCAGAAATCTGTCAGAAAGCAGCAAATTTTGGATTTGAGAACAGGCTTAATATAGCGGTTGCATTTATTTTTTTACCGAACGACCAATGACAGTTTTCCTACCACCAAAAGTATTTAAAAATATTGAAATCGCTTCAGTAGTAAGAGAGTTATTATAATTTTAAAAATTACAGAAAAACAACTTTAAATTCAAGCAATAAATAAATCTGCAAACAAAGCAATTCCGAATAATAAGAAACTCGGCTTAAAATATGATGACCTAATAGCGAGTAAATAGACAAGAGTTGCCAGGAAGATAGTTAATTCCTTTGGTGGGTTAGCACCTGAATTTAGCAGCAAGTGTCAATGGGAAAAATCTATAACTTCATGCGGTGTGTCGCTATCACTGAAGCGGAGATTCGCAACTTGTTGAGCTGACCAAATTTTGCACAAAAGAAGCTAGTTTTGGCCACGTGATTTGCAGAATGGTACTTTTTTTCCACCGAAGTAGCGTTAAAAGTAGCGTCAGTTCTCGCTACAAAGTACTGATTTTTTGTATCGCATTATTCGCTACACTACACTGTTCAAGATGTAGCATGCTACACTACATTGTTCAAAATGTAGCACGCTACACTACAAAATACTATAAAAAGTAGCGACTTCTGTAATTTCACTACTTCCGACCCCTGCACACACATATGCATTAACCCTATCACTATGTCCTTGGGTCCACGCGGACCCCAAGCACTTTCAACAAGTTGTCAAAAAATCTATCACTCACTGAGTAGTTTCAGCCGGTGACATCTCATATCATAATGTTTGTAACACAGGGTAAACATTAAACGGTACGAATATAAGTGGTACTTGTTTTTTTTTTTTTTTTTTTTTTTTTTAAATAGATAGCTTATTTGTCCTGGGCAACAGTTCTTTTCAACAGGGCATGTTTCGATAGGACATAGTGATAGGGTTAAATTAATAATAAAAATATAAATCATAATGAAAAAATATATGTAACATTAAATTAGCAATAAAAATGTGAAACACAAACTCACCTACAGGTAACACTTAAAAAAGAATCAATTTGGAAACTGCTGCACTTTTACAAAAATCCGTTTGTTATTTTCGACGCAAAAAATACAGTCATTAGCTGAATACACTCTCGTATTTGTGTGGACACAGCTGAATGAAGAGATAATGTCTAACATGATTTCAAAAGGTTTTCTTTTTCATTATCGCAATGTCCTAATTTTTATCTTCAGATAATGTAGTAAATGCCGATGTTCATGGTATCAGATAACGTTTCAGAAATGTCTCGAGGTCGAGTGCGAGTAAAGGAAATATTTCAAAGAAGTCATGTGTTCGCATACAACGTGATTAAAAGGTATCTTCTACATTTGTTTGTAAAAAAAATAAAAGTGGTCCGGGACACGAAGTTTTCTTTTTTATTTATAAATATTTTTTACTCATTTTTTTTTCATTGAAATAAATTGTATATTCCTTTTCAAATGTATTTTTTTAATTAAAAAAAATTAAAAAATTGAAATTTTAGCCATGTTTAAAAATTTGATAGATCTCTAAAAAACAACTTTTTTTACACGCTGTTCACATTTTTCAGTACAGAAAAAAGTAAATATTAATTTGTAAAAATTATTATTAAAAAATATTTTTTATACTTTCAAAATTTCAAAATTCAAAATTTTAACATAGATTTAATGACTGATCACGTTAACAACTATCATCAATAGAACAAAAAATGACTATAATTTTCAAAATGAGACACGATTTGCAGGTATAGTCAAATAACTGTTTTTCTTTTCCTTTCACACAAGGAAGTAATGCTATTTTAGTACAAACAAAATCTCAAACCAATAGAAAAGGTTAGAGATCAATTTATAGTAGGGGGACATCCCCCCCACTCGGAGCATTGAAATGTTCCCCCCGGAAGATTTGAGATTTTATACTTTTAATGGTCAAAAAGTGCAATCCCCCCCCCCCCCCCCGAACTCTATAATGTCCTCCCCTCCCGGAGCCACAGAAATCCCTCCCGGAGAAAAATGTCTGAATTCAACACTGATAATATGGATATACAGATATAAAGTTGCAAAATGTCAAGCCGTGGAACAATAACAGATATGAATTTTAAGAAACTTTTTAATAATATATAAGACTTTCTTACTTGGGCAGGAACATGAATTTTTCACCCTGTGATGAAAACAAAAGCTTATTACACTCTGCAGCTTTTCATTACGTAATTTTTTAACTCAAAATCCATTTTAATTATTTATTTATTTATTTTTACCAAGTTTTAGTCATTTAAATGTTAGTACTAAAAACAAAGTCAAGATGAAGGTTCAAAATTCTAACTCAGACTTAATGATTGATCAAGTTAACAACTATCATTAATCGATCGAAAAATGACAATGATTTTCAAAATAAGACATCAATTGCAGGCATATTCAAATAACTGTTTTCCTTTTCCTTTTTGCCAGGAGGCAATGCTTTTAAGTACAAAGTAATAGAAAAGGTTACAGATCAATTTATAGTATATGTACACAGAATTACATAGTAACAAAATGTCAAGTCATGAAACAATAAAGAATATGAATTTTAAGAAGCTAGCTTTTTAAGAAAAGTGAAAGCTTTCTTACTTGGACAGAAACATTATTTTTTTACTCTGTGATGAAAACAATAGCTTATTATGCTCTGCAGCATTTTTCATTACGTAATTTTTTTTATCTCAAAGTACTATTTTTTTTAAAATTAATTTTTAGTCATTTAAATGTTAGTACTAAATATAAAGTCAAGATGAAGGTTCAAAATTGTAACATAAACATGATGACTGATCACATTAAAAACTATCATTAATAGCACGAAAAATGACAAATATTTTTAAAATGAGACAAGAATTGCAGGTATATTCAAATAACTGTTTTCTTTTCCTTTCAGACCAGGAAGTACTGCTATGTATATATATATATATATATATAATTAAAAAAAAACTTTTTAATAATAGATAAGACTTTCTTACTTGGGTAGAAACATGAATTTTACACTCTGTGATGAAAGCAAAAACTTATTACACTTCGCAGCTTTTCATTACGTAATTTTTTATCTCAAAGTACTATTTTTTAAATTAATTTTAATTATTTAAATGTTAGTACTAAATATAAAGCAAAAATGAAGGTTCAAAAATGTAATGTTGAATTAATGACTGATCACGTTAATAGCTATCATTAATAGCACGAAATATGACAAATATTTTCAAAATGAGACACGAATTGTAGGTATATTCAAATAACTGTTTTTCTTTTCCTTTCAGACAAGGAAGTAATGCTATTTTAGTACAAACAAAATCTCAAATCAATAGAAAACGTTACAGGTCAATTTATATTATGGATATATAGATTTATAGCAACAAAATGTCAAGTCGTGGAACATTAACGGATATGAATTTTAAGAAACTTTTTAAGAAAAATGAAAGATTTCTTACTTGGGCAGAAACATGAATTTTTCACTCTGTGATGAAAACAAAAGCTTATTATACTCTGCAGCTTTTCATTATGTAATTTTTTAACTGAAAGTCCTTTTTATTTACTTATTTAATTTTACTAATTTTTAATCATTTAAATGTTAGTATTAAAATAATGTCGAAATGAAGGTTCAAAATTCTAACATAGATATTTTGGCTGATCAAGTTAACAACTATCATTAATCCATTAAAAAAATGACAATGATTTTCAAAATAAAACACGAATTGCAAGCATATTCAAATAACTGTTTTCGTTTTCCCTTTAGACCAAGAGGCAGTGCTTTTTAGTACAAAGTATAATAGAAAAGGTTAAAGATCAATTTATTAGTATACAGGGTTCGTACGGATCAGGGAATTTTCCAGGAGTGTTACCAGTATTTTTTTTACAGAAAAAGAAATGTAGGTTAAACTCGCGAAACTTCGGCTTCTTTTAAGCATTGATTTTCTGTAAGAAAATACTGGTACCGAAGAATTTCCTGGTCGCAAAATTCCAGGAGGCGTACGAACCCTGAGTATAGGTGAAACGTGAACTTTTCACTCTGTGGTGAAAACAATAGCTTTATTATACTCTGCAGCTTTTCATTTCGTAATATTTTTTCTCAAAGTACTGTTTTTTTTTTAAAGTAATATTTAGTCTTTTAAAATATACACTAAAACACTTTTTATTTTGCTTAAAAGACGTCAACATATCAATATAAACATTAAAGATGTTAAAATTTAAAATTTACATGTTTCGATTTGTTCATCAAATCGTCATCAGAATATACACAAACCACAAATACAATGTACATAAAAACCAGAGATTAAATTAATTAAAAACCAGAGAGTCTGAACAGTCACTATGTGAAAGAAGGTACAACGCCCTCTATACTTTTAATTTTAATGTTATTATATTTCAAATAAAGTGGAGAGTCAAACTACGTCCATTAGAATTAACTTTTAAAATATACACTATAAATATTTAGTCATTTAAATGTTAGTACTAAATATAAAGTCAAGATGAAGATTCAAACTTTTAACATAGAATTAATGACTGATCACGTTCAAAACTCTCATTAAAGCAAGAAAAATAAAAAAATATTTTCGAAATGAAACACGAATTGCAGATACATTCAAATAACTGTTTTTTCATTTCCTTACAGACTAGAAATTAGCGCTATTTTAGTACAAACTAATAGAAAAGTTTACAGATCAATTTACAGTACGTGTATACAGATTTGAACAGTAAGAAAATGTCAAGTCTTGAAGTCATAACGGATATGAATTTTAAGAATCTTTTAAAGAAAATGGGAAAGGTTTCTTACCTTGGCCAAAACATCCATTTTTCTTACTGTGATAAAAACAAAAGCTTATTACTCTCTTCAGCTTCTCATTACGTAATTTTTTATCTCAAAATCACTTTTTTTAAATCAAATTTGGTCATTTAAATGTTAATACTAAAAATGAAGTAGAGATAAAGATTCAAAATTTTAATATAGACTTATTGACAGATCATATCAACAACTATCATTAAAAGAACGAAAAATAACAATTATTTTCAGAATGAAACATGAATTGTTAGTATTTTGAAATCACTGTTTTTATTTTCCTTTCAGCCCAGGAAGTAGTGCTATTTTAGTACAAAGTAATAGAAAAGCTTACAGATCAATTTATAGTAGGGGTATATAGATTTATTACTTACCCATCATACGTAGTATAGGGTAAGTCTTGTAATCGCTTTGAAAACTGAAAATTTATTTTTGAAGGATTTACACGTTTCAGACATTGGAGATTGCGAAAAACATATTTTGAGAAAAGAAATTTTTGCCCTCCGTCTGTGTGTCTGTAAACGCTCTATCTCCCGAAAAAATTCAGATAGAGACTTGGAATTTGGTATGTAATTAGTATGTAATAATGGGAAGAAGCTTATTGAATTTCAGTAACCTCGATTATCCGGAACTATTTTTTTCGGACTCTCGAAATATTCGTTCTGATAAAAGGTATATAAAAATTTTCGAAAATGTTTATTTTAAGGAGTGAATATAAAAGACAATAAGAAAACATAAATTTTGCATAAAGCATGAAGTCCATCGGATAATGAGTTGCCGAGATATTTGTAATCCTATTTTCCACACTCTTGGTTTTTCATGACCCTGTATTTCATCCAAATTTCAATCCAAAGATATATTTTAATTGGAAATGATACGCTTAATCAGATGCAATAAACCGCTAGTTAATAGGATAATTGTTTTTGGAGTTATAAGGATGTTTCTTTTAAGCAATTCAGTAATCGAGCCTTTAAAGCCTTTATAACGTCATCAAGCCACGATTTTATTCGAATTGCAATGCATTTTATAACTAGTTTACACATTTTTTATTTTAATATTTTACATTATGCATATCCATGATGGGTAAGTATTACGGTGGCCCCCAACGACTAGTTATAGTGTCAAAATGCCAAGTCTTGAAACAATAACAGATATGAATTTTAAGAACTCTTTAATAATAGAGATAGCTTTCTTACTTGGACAGAAACATGAAACTTTTTAATAATAGAGATAAAGAAAGAGAAGAAAAGCTTCAATAAACAAAATTCAAGGTTACTTTACAATATTTCTCTGAGTTCTTTGAAAGATTGCAATATAAACTTAGGAAATTCAATATATGCCTTATAGTAAAATCATCCATAAAATTAAAAAAATGTGTAAGAAAATAGACCCAATATAGAGCCATAGCAACTATCAGTTGTTTATGAAATCCCGTTAACCAGAGCAGATGGAGCATCATTATTATATAGGAATGACAACTAGAAAGTTTGAAACAAGATTAAAAGAGCATATGGCAGATATCAAATACGACAGAAGAACTACAACTTTGGCAAGATTACATGGGATCGAGGATTTAAAAATTGATTTTAAGAATAGTAAAATAATTTATCCATCAAGACTTTATTTTCTATCTATTTTCCATGAATCAATAAAAACCTATATTCGTAACGAGAACATATGCAATGAATCAGCATCGTTTGGATTACCTAACATTTGGCACGGGATGTTTTTAGCTTTAAAAAAGCAATAAGGAAATATTAATTTTCTCGTTTTACAGTTGACTATTATTAGCATCTGCTTTTATTACCGATATGATCTCGTGGTTTATGTTTTTCAAGTTTATTTTCAAATTTTTGGGAGAATAGTTTCTTTATCGTGTAGATCTTGATAATGGCGCCGTTTGTGCGTTCGAAACATATCGATCATCATATGAAAACGTTTTTATAAGCATTTTTGTGTTCTGTTTTTATCACTTTAAGAATTTACATTTGTATTTTAATAATTATTTTTGATTTTATTACATGAATACCTATAGCTTTCTTAGTTGGAGAGAAACATGAATTTTTTACTCTATGATGAAAACAAAGCTTATTAAATTCTGCCGCTTTTCATTATGTAATTTTGTATCTCACAGTCCTATTTGTTTTACCAGTTTTTAGCCATTTAAATGTTAGTACTATATATAAAGCCAAGATGAACGTTCAAAATTTTAGCATGGACTTAATGACTGATGACGTCAATAACTATCATTAATAGCCCGAAAAATGACAATGATTTTAAAAATGAAATACGAATTGCAGGTACTCTGTGATGAAAACAAAAGTTTATTAAATTCTGCCGCTTTTCATTACGTAATTTTGTATCTCACAGTCCTATTTTTTTTTTACCAGTTTTTAGCCATTTAAATGTTAGCACTATATATAAAGTCAAGATGAACGTTCAAAATTTTAGCATGGACTTAATGACTGATGACGTCAACAACTATCATTAATAGCACGAAAAATGACAATGATTTAAAAAATGAAACACGAATTGCAGGTACATTCATATAACAGTTTTTCTTTTCCTTTCATATCAGGAAATAGTGCTGTTTTAGTACAAACAAAATCTCAAATTAATAGAAAAGGTTACAGATAAATTTATAGTAAGGGTATGCAGATTTGCAAAGTAACAATATATCAAATCTTACAAATAAGGGGTATAAATTTTAAGAAACTTTTTAAGAATAGAAAAAGTTTTCCTACTATAACAGAAACATGAATTTTTCTCTCTGTGTGGAAAACAAAAGTTGATTATAATCTTCAGTTTCTCATTCTGTATATATAACATATGTTATATAAAAATTTTATTTCGCAATATTTCTTTAAATTGTTCTAAATTCTGACATATTCATTATTTCCCTATTTCTTAATAATATTTATTCCTATTTAATTTCCTTTTACAATTAAAAATGCGTATATTAATAATTATCTTATTCCAAATCTAAATCTAAACCTTTAAGTTTATTCGTAATTTTTATCAACTATCCAATCTATAATATTCTAGTTTTTTATTTCGCATGTTTTTAAAAGCCATTTTGTTATTTTTATTCCACGGGCTCGCTTCGCGCGGTAGGTTTTTTTACTTCAAAATCAATGCGCCCCTAAATCCGGGATTCGTTCTTGTTGATACCTCTCCATCGCGCGTCGTTCGCTTAGCTAAATTTCACTTCTCACTGATTGGTTCGTGAACGCATTACGTCGCTTGTGTAACTATCCGCGCATTTAACAAAAAGCCATTGCAAGCGTTCGCAGAGCAGAATTTTGCCTTGTGTTCGAGTGCTGATGAAATCGCTATCTGGTGTTCTGATGACTTAGAATTTCTAAAACAGCCACTTAAGATCAACTCAATGATGTAGTGAGTTGCTATAACAAAATAGCTACCTTTCCCTAAATGAAACAACGTATAGATGGCGCTATTGCCACTTTTGGCAGATATTTTGCCAAGTCCGAACTGAACTGAAGAGAGCGAATAACTTTTCGCCGGTCTGTAACTCTGTAGAAGTAGTTGAGTTGTGACATGTAGTTAGTTTTGAGAATGGATCTCGTCCCGAGACCAAATGTTGTTTTTTTTCTATTGTGTTCTGTGTGTACACGCCTTCTGCGAAGTACAGTGGAACTCCAGCTATACGTTACCTGAGTTGTACGTTTCCCTCAGTTATACGTTTCAAGTCAGCGGTCCCGGCCGCTTGCCATTTAAAATTAGCTGAGTTATACGTTTTGTGTTATACATTTTTCTCAGTTATACGTTACGTTTTTGCGTCCTCGAACGAAATTTTCCCTCATTTATATATTTTGTAACCGGAAACACTGACGACGCGTCGGATGAGTCTGATTCGAAAGTAAAGCCAAAATTTATTTTTGACGGATTTACACGTTTCAGACATTGGAGATTGCGAAAAACATATTTTGAGAAAAGAAATTTTTGCCGTCCGTCTGTGTGTCTGTAAACGCTCTATCTCCCGAAAAAATTCAGATAGAGACTTGGAATTTGGTATGTAATTAGTATGTAATAATGGGAAGAAGCTTATTGAATTTCAGTAACCTCGATTATCCGGAACTATTTTTTTCGGACTCTCGAAATATTCGTTCTGATAAAAGGTATATAAAGATTTTCGAAATTGCTTATTTTAAGGAGTGAATATAAAAGACAAAAAAACAAAAACAAAAAAAAAATAAAATAAATTTTGCATAAAAAATGAAGTTGATCGGATAATGAGTTGCCGAGATATTTGTAATCCTATTTTCAACACTCTTCGATTTTTCATGACCCTGTATTCCATCCAACTTTCAATTCAAAGATATATTTTAATTCGGAATGAGATGCTTAATCCGACGCAATAAATCGTTAGTTAATAGGATTAATATTTTTGGTGTAATAAGGATGTTTTTTTACGCAATTCAGTAATAGAACATTTAAAGTTTATGACATCATCAAGCCACGATTTTATTCGAATTGCAATGCATTTTATAAGTAGTTTACACATGTTTTATTTTCATATTTTATATTATGCATATCCATGATGGGTAAGTATTACGGTGGCCTGGCCCCCAACGATTAGTTTTTTTTTCAGACCAGGAAGTAGTGCTATTTTACTGTAAACAAAATCTCAAACTATTAGAAAAGGTTACATATCAATTTATAGTATGATATACAGACATTAAGCAACAAAATGTCAAGTCTTAAAACAATAATGGATAAGAATTTTAAGATTTTTTTTTTTTAATAACAGAAAAAACTTTCTTACTCGGACAGAAACATGAATTTTTCTCGCTTTAGTTTCTCGCTAAATACGTAATTCTCCATTTGAACGTCTTCTGTTTTCCATTATTAGCATTTTAAATATTAATGATGCAACTAGAATCAAGTTGAAATTTGGAAATTTAAACATGAACTTTAAGACCAAACACGTCAACTACTATCGTAAAAAACAAAATATGACAACGATTTTTAAAGTGAATCATGTATTGCAGGTATTTCCAAACAACTGTGTTATTCTTTTTTCTTCCGACCAGGAAATAATGCTATTTCAGTGTAACTGAAATGTCAAACTCATCGAAAAGGTTACAGATCAATTTATAGTATTGATACACAGATTTACGAAGTAACTTAATGCTAAGTCATAATACAATAAGTGATATGAATATTGAGAAACTTTTAAAGAAGAGAGAAACACATTCTTACTTGGACTAATGGATGCATTTTTGTCTCTGTCAATGAAATAAAAACTTCCCTTATTAACACTACAACTAGAGACAAGTAGAAAGTGAAGCTAGTGCATCTATTAAATATATATATATATATATATATATATATATATATATATATATATATATATATATATAATTTTTACTCTGTTTCTTTTTTAAGATATGGCAAAAGGAAAGAGAAAAAAGCATTATTTAAACCACCTATTCAGGATTTCTAAATGAAAATCATAATTTAATTAATATGAAACTGTTAATTGATTAAAGAGTATATAAAAAATATATATATATTACGCTCTTAATTTTTTATTTACATGTTCTACTTTATAGCGTTTAACATTTTATATACGTACCACGAACTGGTCATTTAACGGATACCAAATAAAAATATTTCGATTCAAATTAGAAATTTCTTTATAAAATAAATAAAATATAAATCACATAGATAAAAGTTAATTAGTTTAAAATAGAAATTCTGGTATGCAATATATTTATAAGACGATTAAAATTCCCGGTACAATCTATGTTAAAATATTTCTATGTTGCAGCTTCCCAGCCAGTTTGCGTTTATTGTCGAGCGTGCTTTGGCCAATGGCGGATCTAGGGGGGGGGGCGATCGCCCACCTCCCCCTCTTGGGCTAAAACAGGATCGTCAAACCGACATTAGAGACCTGCACGGAAAAGAGCATCTTGTGAAACCCGGCCCGACCTGCGGGTCGGGCTCGAACGAATTTTCATTCATGAGACACAGGCCGGGACTGGTCTTCACACCTTTTCTTTAAGGGCCGGATCGGGACTGGGTCTTACTTTTTTATGGAGTCTGAGGTCGGGACCGTGCCATAATTTTTCTGGAGACTCGGGCCGGGCCAAACTTCTTTTTTTTTTTTTTTTTTCGAGTCGAGACTGGCTTAGATTACATTATTTCTAGAGGTCTGCACAGGCCGAATTTTTCAGGCCTGGGCACGGCATAAGCTGAAAATTTGACCCGGGTATGACCAATGGTGGATCTAAGGGGGGTGCGATGGGTCGGATTGGTACCTCCGAACTTCTTATGTCGCTCCCCCCCCCCCCTCCTCTTGAAGACTCTTTAGATCCTCCCTTAGGTTCGGCTCATTATTAACTCCATTGTTGTTGTAACTCTCAATATAACTCGTATAAAACTCTAACTCTAAAAAATATTTTGATATGTTGAATTAAATGAAAGAGTGTAATTAAGGCGTAAAAAAGAGAAAGTCTTGTTATTTGGACTAAAGCATGATTTTTTCTCTTGCACTGAATATTAGTCTGTTATATATATATATATATATATATATATATATATATATATATAAATCTTTTATGAACTGTAACTTTTATTTGCGTAATTTTATTTCTCAAAACTTCTTTTTCTTTTTTTCAGAAATCACGCCGCAGCAACTATAACTAATTTCACGAAATATGACAAAGATTTCCAAAATGAAACAGAAATTGCGTGTATAGTGAAACAACTGTTTTCATTTTTCTCCAAGACCAGGAAATAGTGCTATTTTAGGATAAAAGAAATGTCACACTATTCGAAAAGGTCACATGTCAATTTATAGTATTGGTACACAGATTTACAAGTAAAAAAGTGACAAATCATTAACAGGAAATTATATGAATTTTACGAAACTATTTAAGAATTTAAGAATACAGGAAGCATTCTTACTTGGTCTGAAGCGATTGATTGCAGCAAAAGATTGTAGTAATATAAAAACTAGTGTTCGATCGAAACAAGTTTTTAAGACCGAAACCGAATTTCGGTTATCTTCCTAGTTTCGACCGAAACCGAAACTTTCTTAAAAATAAATTTTAAGTAATTAATACATTTAAATATAACTATTAATTAATTATATAGAAACACATTTCTAACAAACAAACATACACACACACACATATATATATATATGTGTGTGTGTATGTGTGTGCGTGTATGTGTGTGTGTGTGTGCGTGTGTGTGTGTGTGTGTGTGCGTGTATAAGTTTAAAATATAAACAACACATAGAAATAATACAACTTTTATATTTTATTACTTCATAATAACCAATAATCATAGGCATCTATCAATAATGAATTAACAATGTAGTTAAAAAGGAAAAGCAAATTGAATAATGAATATTTAATTTTTAACTATACTCAGATTTTCAGTTTTTTAATGTTTTCCATTTAAATTAATTAAAATAAACTACTTGAACGGGTTTTTTTCTCTATCTGGCCTCTCAAAAAAACATTCCATATAAAAAAAACTAGTCGTTGGGGGCCACAGCAATACTTACCCATCATGGATATGCATAATATAAAATATGAAAATAAAACATGCGTAAACTATTTATAAAATGCATGCCAATTCGAATAAAATCGTGGCTGGGTGACGTCATAAAACTTCAAATGCTCTATTTACTGAATTGCGTGAAAGAAACATTCTTATAACTCCAAAAATTTTAATCCTATTAACTAACAGTTTACTTCGTCGGATTAAGCGTCTCATTTCCAATTAAAATATATCTTTGAATTGCAATTTGAATGAAATACAGGGTCACGAAAAATCGAAGAGTGTTGAAAATAGGATTACAAATATCTCGGCAACTCATTATCCGATAAACTTCATTTTTTATGCAATTTTTTTTTTTTTTTTTTTTTTTTTTTTTTTTTTTTTTTTTGTCTTTTATATTCACTCCTTAAAATAAGCAATTTCGAAAATCTTTATATACCTTTTATCAGAACGAATATTTCGAGAGTCCGAAAAAAATAGTTCCGGATAATCGAGGTTACTGAAATTCAATAAGCTTCTTCCCATTATTATATGCTAAAAACATACCAAATTTCAAGTCTCTATCTCAATTTGTTCGGGAGATAGAGCGTTTACAAACACACACACACAGACACAGAGATAGACGGACGGCAATTTTTTTTTTCTAAAAATATTTTTTTCGGAATCTCCAGTGTCTGAAACGTGTAAATCCGTCAACAAAAATTTTTCGATTTTTAAAACGATTGCAAGACTTATCCTACACTGTAAAAGATGACCAATGTTTCTTATTTTATGAAAATATGCTATAACCACGAACGAAAATATAATATAATCTTCTGAGTTATCCGAAATTTCAAATAGCATGTTACATTGTCTTTTGAATCCCCAGAAACGAATACATTTTCAAAATTTAAAGAATAATTTATAAAAACAAATTATTTTTAGCTGCCCGAATTTTTCAGAAACGTTTCCGAAGGGGTTTTATAGTGTATTAATGAGTGTCCTCAGGCTGGAATACCTGTTTTTCGAATGTCATAAATTCTCAAGTACACGTTTTCAGCCGCATAAGTTAATTTATACATGAAGGAGTAAAGAAATAATCTTAATTTTAATGTTATTGTTAACGCTGTTAATTTTGCATGTTTGTCTGTTAAACATTTTTTTGAGCATGAAAATGTTTACTTCAGAATTGATAGCATTCGAAAAACAGGTATTCCAGGCTGAGGACACTCATTAATACACTATAAAATCCCTTCGGAAACGTTTCTGAAAAATTCGGGCAGCTAAAAATAATTTCTTTTTATAAATTATTCTTTAAATTTTGAAAATGTATTCGTTTCTGGGGATTCAAAAGACAATGTGACATGCTATTTGAAATTTCGGATAACTCAGAAGATTATATTATATTTTCGTTCGTGGTTATAGCATATTTTCATAAAAAAAGAAACATTGATCATTTTTTACAGTGTATACTACGTATGATGGGTAAGTAATAATGTATCCCAGTAGATGCACAACCTCTATTTAAATTGGCGGGGAAAATTGCATCTACTCAAAAGGCAAACATGCAGTTATATATGCCTGCTTGGTGAATATTTTTTTGCATAGAAAAGTCAACACATAATTATTAATTAAAAGTTAATTTGATTTAAAATGAAATTAATTAAAAATATTAATTGAAATCATTTAATTAAAAATAAGTTGTTACAAAATATAAAACGATTAAAAAAAAATAATTTAAAAACAACGAATTTTAAGGGGCTCGGTGAACAACATTTTATTTCTTTACTCATAGACATTTTTAATGATTTTTTTTCCTAAAATGTGTCTTTCTATAAAAATTGCTTTTCTGATGAAAAATTTTGAAAACTTTGAATTAAAATAAATTAATTTTAAATTTTAAACATATTTAATTTTTTATATAACTCATGAATCTCTAGTCCGATTTCGTTACCTTTTTTTAACTTTTGTTGAAATTAATTAATTGAAAATTTTTAATTAACAATTAGTTGTTACAAAATATAAAGTAATAAAAAAAAATAATTTCATCTAAAAACAACGAATTTTATGGGGTTCGGGGAACAAATTTTATTTTCTTTACTTATAGACATTTTTAATGAACTTTTCTCCTAAAATGTATCTTTCTGTAAAAATTGCTTTTCAGTTAAAAAAGTTTGAAAACTTTAAATTAAAAAAATTAATTTTAAATTTTAAACTTATTTAATTTTTTATATAATTCATGAACCACTAGCCCGATCTCGTTACTTTTTTCACTTTTGTTGAAATTGATTAATTGAAATTATTTAATTAAAAATAAGTTGTTACAAAATATAAAATGGTTAAAAAACTATTTTAATTTAAAAACAACGAATTTCAAGCGGTACAGCATTTCATTTTCTTTACTTACAGACATTTTTAATGATTTTTTTTCCCTAAAATGTGTCTTTCTATAAAAATTTCTTTTCATTCTCAAAATTTTTGAAAACTTTGAATTAAAAAAAATAAATTTTAAATTTTAATCTTATTTAATTTTTTATATAACTCATGAACCATTTGCTCGATTTCGTTACTTTGTTCCTTGTTAATTTGTCTTCAGAATTTATAAAAATATTTCTTAGAAAATTTATAACAAATTTAAAAGTAAAACAAAGATGAGTTTTGAGAGTGATTTTTACTTCCAGGAATATATTTTCAAAGTATTCACATGAAATTAAAAATACTGAAGGCAATTTATTGAAAACATAACATAAAAACTCTGTATACAAATTCATACAGATATCTTGCAAGAAAGTTTAGATATATCCTTTCAAACATGACAAATTATGACAAAATCCATTCTGAAAAATTTTGAATTAAAGTTTTAGTTAGGGGAAAAGACTGAAAGTACAACATAACTGGTCGATGTGAAAATCGGAAGACTTTCTTCTATCTCATATAGGTTTCACATACACCAAAACCGAATCTCATCACCAATTTATATCAAAGTCTAGCTGAATCCAAAGTTTAATTAAATTCCGTGCATTAGTTCTTCAGATATGACTATCGCTAAAATCATGTAAATCCTGAAAAATGCAGCATAGCAGCGCCACCTGTTGGGAGATTTACACCAAAACCTAATCAACAACAACGTATGTCAACGTCTAATTGAATTTGAAGTTTAATGAAATTCTGTGCATTACTTCCTGAGATATAGCTATCGTGAAAATCATGAAAAAAGTATAGCATCAGCGTTACCTGTGGGCGTTACCTGTGTTGCATAGCATCGCCACCTGTCGGTTGTTTTATACCAAAAGCTAATCAGCACCAATTTATATCAAGGTCTAACTGAATCTAAAGTTTTATAAATTCCGTGCATTAGTTCTTGAGATAGAGCGGCTACAAAATTTTTTGTCACAGACAGACATTTTCTAAAAACAGTCAAATCGTGTTTAGGACCTTCTGAAACGTATAAATGCGTCGAGAATGTTCACGAATCCAATACTCTCTTCTTGAAAAGATAGAAGAAAGTAAAAATGATGACGTAATCATCGTAGAAATACGCGGTTTGCCTTATTCAATTTATTTAACTTTGTAATATTGTATTGGTTGATTGGTTGAATGGTGTTTTATGACACAAAGTCCCTTTAGAGACATGCTGCGCCAAAAAAAGATTAGAGTAAGAACATTAAACTAAAATTTAAAATTGATTAAAACTTTGTCATAAAAACAAGATGAATAAAAATAACACAGTTAAATGAAAAGAGTGATGTGATGATAAATGTTATATTAAAATCATTCAATGAAAATATAGCACAACATATAAAAAAAAATAAACACAAGTTTTGACAGGTGTAATATTGTATTAGCAAACAAGTGAAAAATGCATTTTCTTCTTCAGAACTTTGACCCCCGGACTACCTTAATCAATATTATTAATAACATCTAGATTTATCCCCCTTTTATGGGAATACAAATGCTCTTCGGAAACTGGAATGCCATTTGGGGAGAGAGAGGGGAGTAGTTGCCTACTCAAGGACTATGATATTTAAGAATGCATCAGTTATTATAGGTCGGACAAAAAGAAGAAAAGAAAAGAAACTGCACAAAAGCGGAAATATCTATATAGTATATATTTCTCTTACGTGGCGCGAAAATAGGGCTGAATTTGTAGCTTATAGTTTGGCAACAACCGTAGTTTCCAGATATCAGACCAATGAACGGACAGACTAGATTGTGTTAGATCAGCTCCGCCTCAAATATGGCCGACAGTGTAAGAGTAGAAACTTAAACTAGCAATTATTAAAAGTAAAATAACATGTACGTAATCCAAAGCATCTGAGATGATTTCCCATTTTAATTATGAGTAATATCGTTAATTTCAAATGAATTCTCAACTCTTATTTAGAATTTATTTACGAATTCACTCACGGGAAAATGGGATATTATAAAAATATCAACTGTCTAAATGGCATCTGTTGCCATCTGTTGCTGTCTTGATGAAGTAAAAAATAATTTCTTTTGTAAAAATATATAATCAATTAAAGCAGTAAAATGTCGAACGAAATTTAAACAATGATTGATGATATATATAAACTATCTTCCTATCACGTAGTGTTTTCTTTTTTTTTTAATGACTTTAAGCCGTGCTGTACAATATTATAGGTGCAATAAGTTTTAAACTAATTATGTTTCCAAGATCCTTTTTTCATAGTATTTAAATGATTTATATGCTCATTGGTAGCAGCAACTAAATGCGTTTTTAGTTGTGTTTTCAACGGAGTTTTCAATTATTTTTTTACATTAAAAAAAGTTGTCAATTTCACATTTTCAAATGATTTATGGTATTACTTATTTCGGCTAGAATTGCTACAAAAACAAAAAGGGGCGAGCGAGCGAAGCGAGCTTGGACCGCGTAGCTTTCTCAATGTGAATTGCTTAGCAATTCGCGGGGGGTTGGCGAGCATTAGCGAGTAGGGGGCTGAGCCCCCTAGTATAATAAATTTGTTTTCAAATATATTTCTAGTTGAGTCAAATTAGACTATAACAGAAACATTAGTATATTTCTTTTAAATGCTAAAAAATGTAAACTAACAACATAATATACAGTAAAATAACTTGTATTGGATTATTGACATGTTTCGGCTCACTCTGAACCATTATCAAAACCAAATGAGAATATTCCATAATTGCATGGTCTTTGAAGTTATTATTTGAAATGCTATCATTTAATTTCCATGTTCATATTAAAAATTACGCACGTTATTTTAATTTTTTCATTTTTACTTGGTTGTTTATTTCCCATATTTGTAACCATGGAGTAATTCGAGAAACAATTTCAGTAAGTTAAAAGATGCTGCATCGTTACATATTGTATTTTTGCGTGTTATTAGCTCAATGATTTCTCTTATTATGGATGTATAGTTATAGACTGGAGGGAAAAATTATTTTACTTTCATTGAAATTTATTTGGATGGTTTCTTCTTGATATAATCTTGCCAGAGCTGCGGTAGTGTTGCAAATAATAACTTCAAAAACCGTGCAATTGTAGAATATTCTCACATGTTTTTGATAATGGCTCGGAGGGAGCCGAAACATGTCAACAATCAAATAAAAGTTATTTTATTGTATATTATGTTGTTAGTTTGCAAGTTTTAGCAGTTAAAAGAAATATATTATTATAAGGTGTTATATTTTATTATATTTTTAGAAACATTAGCTTTAAAACAACACTTTAAGCCCCAAAATTAATAATTATGAGTTTTATTTGCCATTTCAACAACGGCCAAACCCGATACCCTTTATAGCGTGAATCGAATTCGCCCGTGGGTCAAAGTGAGATATACATAACATAGACATATTTGACATTACTGAATAACTTTAACTAATTTTAAAGTTCATAGTATCAAATAAACGGGGTCTCATTTGAGCCAATGTAGCTCCAATCGATGAGTAATGATGAAAATTCTCAAAGGAAGAAACGAGATTTAGGAAAACAGATATAGTTTCGGTTCCGGCCGAATATTCCGCAGTATTTTCGCCGAAACCGAATATCTCGAGAACTAATAGACCAATTTTCTTCATTTTTTATTTAAAAGAAAGCTAATCGTTTTTTCTGAAGCTTATACCACCGAAAAGTATAATATTTACTGATTACATATTTTTTTAGAGCTCGCGAAAGGTAAACAAAAAGATGAAAAAGTAACCCTTTTTATTTAAATGCGCCATTTTGACAAGAATCAACTTTTTAAACTAAATGTTCATATAAGCTCCAGATAATTTAATGCCCTTTCATAATATGGTGACCAAATTTATTTTGAGGTGCTGTTGTGACCGGAGAAAAACAGTCACCCGATTGGAGTCCATGGCGTAAACCTGCAGTCGCACAATTATATTCATTTTTATTACACAAAAATTTTAACTAACTAAGTGAAATGTCAATAAATATAAAATATAAACATCCAAAGGTGATATCTTTTTTTTTTTTTTTTTTTTTTTGTAGCAGAAAAAAAAGTGAAAATTATTTAAATTTTAGGCCAGAGAAGTAGAACCTCCCCTTAATAGAGTTTATGTTCTGTTGAACTGTGTACATGACATATCATTTCCATTCCAATAAGGTAATTTGAATTAAATGTATCGGCCGGTTGTCGGTCCATGTAGCGCAATAGGCAGAGCGTTGGCAATTTAAGCCATAGGCCTTGGGTTCGACTCCCGGAATGGATACTTTTTCACTCAGTTGGAAATTTTTTAAGTCGTATTTTTAAAGCTTTGTAGAATTAATTATAATTTTTTAAAAATAATAATTTTTTATCCAGAATACAGCAACAAAGACTTTTATGATGAAATACGTTAGATGTGTCGGTTAACAGAATGTGTCGTATAATCGAACAGTCTACTATATTTGAAAATATCGATAGGACAAATTAATAAAATAAAGTGCATTACTCATTACTGATTTATAGAACGATAAGTCACAGGAACTTTTAAAAACTATCTAAGGATTTTAAGGAATGTGAAATTACTTTTATCTGAATATATTTCATCTTTATAGCATTGCACTTAATGAAATAATTAAATTTGAAAATAACGAACTTAGAAATGAGTTTAAGCTTCTTCTCCGGAGCCCGAGCCTGACGATTTGAAATTCAAGCCCGAAAAAACTCGTGTCTTCAGAGCCCAAGCCTGACCGAAATTAAGTAGTAGAAAATTGTTAATAATATTTTAAAAGTGTTTGAATATTGATTTTCCCATTTAAAAATCTCTTATAAATTTGAAATAAATATTAATCCTAAATATTCCCTTATGACAACGTTTCGTTAATTTCATGTCCCAAAAAATCTGTTTAAAATAGCAAATTTTTATTTATACCCAACCACTGGAAGAAATCTGCAAAAGTCACAATTCTTCTTATTATTTTTTTTAGTATCATTGAACAACTATAGCAGAAAGATACGAGTTCTGTGTTCCAGTAATTCTGGAAAAGAACTTCCATCAGAAAGCGAAGGTAGACAAGAAATATCCCACGGTTTCTTTATGTTACTAACAACAACAGTGAAAAGTATAACGTAATCATTGTTAGACAATCTGTCATTGTATAACAATGACGAATTCAAAGGCTTCAGAATCATCTCCTTATATGCCATCAATAACAATTCCATTCCCTCTCAAACTGATTTTTAAAGGATTGTAGGATATAGGATAAAGGATTATCGGTGAACCAAAATAAAGTATTTTTGGAATCCCAAATGTTTGAAATTTAACTTAAAATAATTAAATTTTTTTTTCGAAAACAGCGATTTGGGGGTAGCCTTATTCGCATTAATATAGCAAAATCAAATTAATGAAAAAGGATATGTGTTTCATAAGTAAGCGATAAAAGAATAGGTAATATGAATATTAAGAAACATTCTAAGATATATAAAAAAAAGGCGGAAGTAAAGCATTTTTTGAAATTCTAAATGTTTGAAATTTAGCTTAAAATAATAATTAACAAAAAAAATTTGAAAAAAAAATTTGCAAATCCAGCGATTGGTAGCCTTATTCACATTAATATAAGATTTGAAAATAACGCAAAATCAAACTAATGAAAAAGGATATGTGCTTCATAAGTAAGTGATAAAAGAATAGGTAATATGAATATTAAGAAACGTTCTAAGATATATAAAAAAAATGGGGAAAACTTTCTTACTTGAAATAAAGCATGAATTATCTTGCTCCGTATACTGTCTTTTCGCTTAAAGCCAGCTTCTTTATCTTAAATTCCCAGTCACTAATATAAGTAGTATTAGAAAAAAGACAAGATGAAGGTTGAAAATTTAGACATAAACTTTAACGACAATCACGTGAACAACTATCATTAATAGCACGAAAAATGACAGGCGAATTGTTGCTATTTGCAAACTTTCTTTTTCAAACGAGGAAGTAAACACTATTTTAATACAAAAGTAATTCCTTGCTGGTGAAAACAAATGAAGAAAAAAACATGCAAAGGTGCGTTCTTTGTGTAAAATGCGTGTTACATAAAGAAAAAACGCTTATTTTTACACAGAAATACGCGTTGGATCGTGAGTACTCAAAAAACGTTTGAACAATGAGGAAGAATTGCTGTGTGATGAAGGTCAAACATGATAAAAACAGCTTTTCCTGGACATAACAAATGAATTTGAAAGTAACTGTTGTGGTTATTTGCGTCTTTTTAACAGTTTTTTTTTAAAATACCACATTTATGTACCATAATTAGAATTGAGGTATACAGGGGAACATTTTAAATCATATATTCTAATACGAACAAATCTTGTGTGTGTGTGTGCGGTTATATATATATATATATATGCAAATTTTATCTTTAAAACGGCTCAAACGATTTTGAAGAAATTTTGTATCCTACCGTTTTGGGGCGCCAGAAAACCATTGGGCTAGGTCACGTGTTCGAAAAAAATCGATTAGTGGCTCATTTTGGGTGACGATGGGTCAGGGTCAAGCTAATTGTATCTAAAAAACGGTTCAAACGATTTTGACAAAATTTTGTATCCTGCCATTTGCGGGCACGAAAAGATTATTGGGCTGGGTCACATGTTCCAGAAATTTTGATTAGTGGGTCATTTTTGGGTCAACGTCGGTCAAGTTAATTTTATCGAAAAAACGGCTCTAACTATTTTGATTAAATTTTGTATCCTACGAGTTTCTGGCATGAGAACATCATTGGGCTAGCTTCACATGTTCGAGAAAAATCGATCAATGGGTCATTTTTGGGTCACTGTGGGTCAAGCTATTTTTATCTAGAAAACGGCTCAGACTATTTTGACTAAATTTTGCATCTTATGGTTTTCGGGCACGAGAAGACTGTTGGACTAAGGTCACATGTTCGAGAAAATTCGATTAGTGGGTCATTTTGGTCCTGGGTCATTATGGATCCAGCTAATTTTATCTTAAAAATGGCTCAGAGGATTTGAACTAAATTTTGTATCCTACGGTTTTTGGACCGAGAAAATCATTGGGCTAGGTCACATGCTCGAGAAAATCCGATTAGTGGGTCATTTTTGGGTCACTGTGGCTCAAGCTAATTTTATCTAAAAAACGTCTCAGAGTTTGTTGACTAAATTTTATATCCTACGGGTTTCGGGCACGAGAAGACAATTGGGTTTGGTCACATATTCGAGAAAATTTGATTAATGGGTCATTTTGGTCATGGGTTATGATATTCGAGCTCAAAGCTAATTTTGACCGAGCATAGCTCGGTCTTCCCTGCTCGTATTTATTAATATTTAAAGTCACGAATGGAAGACGGTATTATCACTTTATTTCAAAAATTGTTTTATTTTGTAAATGAAGGTGTTAAATAAATACGGGGAAACTCAAGCCCAGTACCGGACCGGGCTAAATTTGTCTTTATTCAACTCTTTTTTAAACAATAAAAAAAAAAAAAAAATTCTAAGATGTATCTAGCCTTTGTTTTATTTTATTTGTATTTTTTTGTAAAAATAATTCTGATTTTGAACATTTGTTTATCGGAGTATTTATAAATTTATTTTACCTTGCTTTATTAAATTACAAATAAATATTTTTTAAAATCAACTTTTTTAGGATTTCGTTCATCTTACGAAATCCTATTCGTCTCGTTTCCCAGTCTGTCGGTCACAGAGTCGGTTCTCTGAAATTGTGTAACTTACAGACTTGAAATTTTGTGTACTTACAGCTGAATACCTACTGTCACGCTGAAAATCATAAAATTTTGAAAAAATCGTATTACTTTAATATAGAGAGATAAAAAAACCAAGAATCTAACAGCCTTTTCCTATTAAATTTAAACATTTTTCGTTATAGCAGTTGCCAACAATTAAAAATCCACAGTAAAATTCTTTCCACAATAATTAATTTTCTACTGAAAGATTTCCACGTGAAAAATGAAACGTCATAATGGTAATAATTACGGCAGAATTATTTACGTCAGCAACAACAGTATAAGTAACTTTTTTTTTTTTTTTAGATTAGAGAGAAACTCATGATCTATATATTTAAAACGCTAAGCTTTTTCTTTCAACAATCCGTGAGAACAAACTACTGCATCAAATGACATCATTCTTTTTTTAAATGAAAGATATTTGGACACAGATTTGTTATCGTGCATTCGTTTGTTCGAAAATTTAATTAATTAGCCGTAATTTTCAATTAAACTTTTACTTCTGTTAATGACATCATAAAGTCGGCAATTCGGATAACGCCCACTGTTGCAAGACATAGAGTTTATTCTCTAAACTCTGTGGTTGCGAGAAGATAAAAGAGAAATAATAAATATTAAAAGCACGTGGCTTTTAGGCCGATTTTTTTAAGTTGTAAGTTAAATTTCGGTAAAAATATTTATCCGCGTGTTTTATAAGCGAATAAAAATTCATATTTATTGTGACGTCACGGTAATATTGTCCATTGGGTTTATTTTATCATTATGCATTATAACTTTGTTGATGCCATTTTATCATTACAATTAAATACAAAATATATATTTATTTGTATACATGGTGTTTAAGCATTAAAGTAACGTATATGAAGTACGTATGAAAAGTTTGCGCCGGTGAAAATGACGTTATGCTTAGCTTTAAATGCATTTTAACATGGATAAAACTAAAGAGAAAAATGTATATGATTGTGTCAACATAACGTAATTTTAACTGATTTTTCTATTCTTAATTATAAAGATTAGAATTGGAGCCGTCATTGATTGCTTCATCTTGATTGTATACCTTGATTACATGTTACTAATTACTTTTTTTTTTAACTATAGGTTGGAAGATTTCCTTTTTTATTAAAAAAAATCACAAAAGTAAAGGATTTCAGGAAATTTAAAATTATTAAAAATAGCGTTATGGTAGGGAAAAAAACTTGAAATAATGATTGTATTTTTAGCTAGAATAAACAATGTAAGACTAATATTTCATAGGAATTATTTTGGTAAGTTTATTATAAGTTCATTTAACAGTTCCTTATTAGCGTCCTATTTCTTTCATTGTTAACTTCTCTTTCGATGTCAAAAAAGGTTTTCTACTTTTTGACGGCAGCCAAAATACAGTGGCATTTCTTAGAAATGCACAACGGTTGTGACAACAAACGGCGCTATCCCTTTAGCTTTCATCGCGCTTACATCACTTCTAAATACTACAAATTTCTATTTTTTACTACATTTTACAATTTCAATTCTTACATCATCAATTAGAAAAAAATTAGCTTTCGATTGAAATTTATTTGAAAACTGCCGCTAAATTTAACGACTTTTTAAATAATTTTCAAGCTTGAAAAGTTTTTTAATTCTATTCTATCAATGACCACCAGTTTGCTTCTATAATGTAAAATAGCCCCTGCGAAAGTTGCCACAGTTGAAAATACATTTCCCTAACCATCATAAAAAGAGAATAATAATAATAATAATAATAATAATAATAATAAAAACAGTGATAAATCATAAGATTATATTATCCATAAGATAGAGCATTTTGGCGCTAAACAAAAATCTGTCGGAAAAAAAAAACTATTTTTTGTTTATGTTGAACATAAAATTGATATGTTGAATTCGTTATCTGTAAGTTCCATCAGATATCAGAATATGCTAGGAATTGTATTTTTTTAAATATCCATTTGCCAACTGTATAAGAGGGAAAATATCCCCGACTGTGAAGGAAAAGGGATAATCATACTGATTATGTGAAGGAACCGAGAAAACCAAACAAATAAATTATATTTGAAAACATTAAAAATCTCCTTCATGTGCAGATTGATTTATTATTGTAAAAAATAAAAATCTTCATCTTTACATAAAAATTGATTAGCTTAAAACAATGGATGTGTTTTAGAAGATATGGATTTGAAACGAACAATGATTAAAGAGAACATTTTAAAACTTTTAATTTAAACATTTTAAAACATTTTTAACGTCGAATTTCGACGGTGCTTTTGGGCAGATGCAATGCACATGCGCATAGGAGCTCATTCGGTTGCATAATAACAGGAGTGTGTGTGTGTGTGGGGGGGGGAGATGTGTGCATTATTTACTATGTTCTTTTATTTACTGAATATGAGATGAATGTAGGAATATACTATTTGTATGGTACTTCATAGGTTCATGAAATTTTTTTCTTGCCGAGGGGAATATGGCGATAATGTCAAACTGATTTGCATTACACAGTTGTTTACGGATTGTTTGTTTGGAGTTTGCATCGGAAATAGTACTGTATTTGACTGGGGAAAAAACTTTTAAAATAAAATATTTGAAAGACTGTTTCATACGCACCCCTTCTTAAATAATAAAGAAGCTTATTCTACTGATAATGTTATAGTATTTTTTCCGTCAAGTTTTGACGGGTTCTATCTAGTTTTTTTTTTTTTTTTTTTTTTTTTTTTTTTTTTAAATCATCATTAATGTCGCTAGTCTCTATTCCATGGCTTGCAGACAGGATCGTTTTTTTTTTTGTTTTTTTTTTTTATTATTATTATTTTTTTTTATATAACAATAGTTTTAGATGGAAAATATAATAACTAAATACAAGCGGAGAAAATGTCTAGTTTTTGTACATATGATTCTTTTTTTTTTAAGTTATCAGAATATTACATATCCAATCCTCATATCTCGTGGTATGATGTTCAACTAGAAAAAAATTCAAGCCCTTTCATTTATATCTGCAAAAGCCTTAGCATTTTGAAGACAGGGGGAAATCTGAAACAAGTGGGTAAGTGTGATCGAAGATCGCACAAAGGGTTTCGTTTAATATTCCTTTCAAAACACTTTATCCTTTCTTTAAAGAATCCAAATAAATTTCATTCTCCCCCCTCCCCCCCCCCCCCCCCCCGAAAAAAAAGTCATGTTTTTTATAAAGCAAAAATGTACCGGTCTATTTTTTTCATTTTTTCTAATATCTTAACCGGTCCGATAGCGGGCGAAGTCCGCTATTATACTCTCAGGGCTTTACAAATTTGACAAAAACTTTTAGCCAGCAAAAATTTCTAGTTGCCACTAGTAAAAAAAATATTACCCCCCTCTCTGCCCACCTTTGATTTTCAAAAAGCACAAAAGTTCTTTATGAATTAATTGATAAATTTTAACCACAACCAAAGATTAGATCTCTGAAAGAAAAACAAAAGAAATTATAAAGGCTCAATTAACCGGCATGTTGGGGAAATAGTGATTGACGAATGCTTCAAATGTTTAGATAGGCGATCGATGAAAGAGTGAAACAGGAAAACAATTTTTTGTCTAATTTCCTGTCGAATAATTCTGATTTTATTATTTTAAAATTTGTATTTGATGAACTTAAAATTTGCAGATTAAATATCCTGGTCGCCAGATAAGAAAACTTGGTCGCCAGATAAGAAAACTTTGTCGCCAGTGGCGACCGCATTTGTCAAGCCCTGGCTCATAATAATATCTGTCAAGTGGACTAAATGTGATATAAAAAAAAAAAATCTATTTCAAAACTAAACACTTTGTATAGAGACCTTCAAAATGTTAAAATATGCCAATATTTCCTTAATCGGGTTTTTATCATGATTCAATACGTTCCTCAAACTTATATATTTATTATTCTCTATTACTCATATTGATACTCTCTTTATATTATTCTCAAACATTTGAAAAATCCGTTATGACGTCAAATTAATTTTCTTTTTAATTATCTAATGACGTCATATTAAGCTTCTTTCTGTATTTACACATACTCATACTCCTTGTATTATTGAGAAACGTTTGAAAATTTCCGTTTTATTGCCAATATGACGTCATCACTGTAAAAAATGGCAGCGGTAAAATTACTGCAGCAGAGATTCCAGACAATGGCCATAAGAAAACGGGTTTTGTCCCTCGATAAACGAGTTTTGTTCTTACATAAGCGGTTTTTGCCCGTAAAAACATGAAATTTATGGACATTGACCGTTTACCTTGAAAAAGGGGCATTTCCCGTAAAATTACGCCAGCAATTCACGGAGAATATCCGTTAATTTACATTTTTTTTTCTACAGTGTATTAATCTTTTTTTCAATTGGTGAAACTTTTTATTTCATTTTCATTTTTCACGTGGAAATTTTTCAATAGAAAATTAATTATTGTAGAAAGAATTTTATTGTAGATTTTTAATTGTTGGCAACTGCTATAACGAAAAATGTTTAAATTTAATTAGAAAAGGCTGTTAGATTTTTGAATTTTTATCTCTCTATATTAAAATAATACGATTTTTTCAAATTTTATGATTTTGAGCTTCATAATAGGTATTCAGCTGTAAGTACACAAAATTTCATGACTGTAAGTTATATAGTTTCTGAGAACTGGCTCTGTGACAGACAGAAAACGAAGCGGGACTAATAGGGTTTCGTGAGATGAAAGAAACCCTAACAAAAACATGAATTGAGATAAATGCGCTTTAGAGATTTTATTTTCTCATAATTTTGTTAAATTATTATTGGTACTTCTCTATTATCCCGTCGACCATGTTACGGCGCAGGTCTCGTTCATCGATTCGTCCAGCTGCTAAATCGAATAGAAGTAGTCGTTCAATATCGATTTCTAGAACCGACTATTCGCTACGGGATAGACGAGACCGTCCGAGTTATAAATACTAACTACCTTTTTTCGTTATTCAAGCATTTTTATTCAATTTTACCTTGTTTATTTGTATTTATTTATAGTTTAGTTAATGTGTATGTATATTTAATTATTTTTTTTTGACATTTTTAAAACGGAACTTAGTTTTTCTAGCGTATTAAAGGTTTGTTTTGGTTGTGTGTTGATACTTTCATGTAGGCATTTTTTACCCTTTTTATGCTTATACTTAAGGTTTTTGTCTGTTTTATGGTAGATTATGTGGTATATACCCGTCCGCACCCCGTTTTCGTAGATTTTGGGTGTATTTTTGCAAAAAACGAATGTAATTTTTGTTACTTTAAAATTTTTTTAGGATGTTGTGTTTTGTATGCCCTTTTGCCGAGGTAGATCTGTTTAGTTCAGTTTTTTTTAATGCATCAGTGTTTTGTATATAACTTTTTAAGTATGTGTTTACTTTAATTTCTACATTTTAACTAGATAGATTTATTATTTACTATACAGTTTGTGGTTTTATTTGAGCTTAAACTTTAAGGAGTGTGGGCCCTTTTTCTTTTTCTTGTACATACTGTCTCATGTACATGCCTGTATGTTGTTGTGTGTGGCTAAAAGTGCTAAAATTAACTATTTTCTTTATTCTACTTCCTATTTTTGTGGAATGTGTGTTTTCCCTCCTGGTGATGTACTTCACCACCCTTTTTTTTTTTTTTTAAGTTTTTGTGGAATGTTTTCCCTGTAGTGCCCAAAAGCCCGAAACTGCTTTTTGCTATAAGTAGCACAGAGGCAGAGATACTCTTTCCCATGCACATTACTTGTACGTGCATTTGTAAAATCTACATAATATCCCGAATCATTAGACTGTGTTCGAAAACAAACATGTGTTCTCATATAAAATTGTTACAATTGTGTGCGTAATTCTCTAACATGGTCTGTGATACCATAATATGTGTCTTGCAGATGTATATGTATATTTTTTTTGTGTGTCAGCAGTTGCTCTTGTGTATTTTTGTATAATAGAATTAATATGTGTTTTACAAATTTCATTGACATTTACAGTGTTGTAACTATGATATTACTAGTACTTATTTACATTAATAGATAGTGTTGTAATATACTGTGATGCCAATTATTGAAGTTATGTATATAAGCAGTATAATGACAATTAATCAGTGGGCACTTCTCTTCTTTTTCGGCTAATTTTTTTTTCAAAATTCAATTTATGTATTATTTACAGTTCTGTTACCAGAAATTTCAGGTAGGATGCAGTTATGCGTAGGAATGACAGTAGTAGGGAAGTGAGGTTTCACAGTCAGGTGGAACATGTGTTCTTTTACAGGTGCAGAAAATATCTTGGTCATTTTAGTGGTAAAATCAGCCTTGTGGTCCCTCCTCTGGTAGTACTCTTTTATGGTCATGTTTCAGGTAATATTTTAGGTAATGGTTTCTACGGATGTGCGAGCTCTGGTTGTATATATCCGGAATATATTGTCAGGGTGGTATTTCAGCGGTGAACTCTCTGGATCCCGTCCCGGATCGATGTATGATTTGTGTTTGTGGATCAGTTTTTTCAGTGTTGAGGTCCCAGCATGCCATGTGGTACCCAGTTACCTTTCAAAAAAATAATTTATTTTCTCAAAAAAAATTTTTTTTTAATTAGCCGGGGGGAGCAATCTTGTTACGGTTGGTTTGAACCAAATTTTTTTTTAAAATCTACATTAATTACCTTAAATCACTCTCTCAACATTTATTTAAAAGTTTTCTTCTTGTTTCTGTTTTAAATATATATATAAATAAAAGTAATTGTAATATTAATAATAAAAGCAGTTTTTTTTTTCTCTTCTTTCCATTTCTTTTAAGCAAAGCAATTTCAACTTTCATAGTCTAACGTAGCTTCCTGTTTTTCAAATACGAAAAGCAGACAGCAAGGGAGGGATGTTTTGTCAGTTAAAGACCGCACAGGTGGAAAATTTGGAGTCATCTAGTCTGACTTTGATATAGGAATGACCGACCGCCCTGTATAAGAATTACGTTATCTTATGAGTGTACTATACACGTAATTAGGCTTTGTAAGTTTACGACAGGCTTCAATTGGCTCTGCTATCAGGCGGATAGCTGGCGCCCATGTAAACAGAGGCTCACAGGACCCCCTTCAGCACACGCCATGGGGGTGATGCATGGCTGCCTTCCCCCATGAAGCGGCCGACAGTGTGGAGCGACAGGCTGGTGCCTTCAGGAAGAGTCCATTTTCCCTTTTGTTTCCACTCCCGTACCCCTGGCAGAGTGGATCGGTCCCGTTTTCAAACGGCGCGGGAGAGTGAATGTTTACGACACAGTTGTTGCTTGGCTAAGATACCTGTCGTTTGGCTCGTAAAAATTGGACTTGTTACGGGGTTCGAAAACTCGCCTGTGGGGTGGATCGCGAAGTTGTTGAAGGCGGACAGGTTTCTGAAAATGGGGCATTGATGGCCCTACACTAACTATCCTAAATCATGGTGTTATGATGAAAAGAGGCTATAAGGGCATTTTCGAGTTAAGGATCTGTATCTGATAGAGGGCGAATGAAAAGAAAATATGTTTGACCCATCATGTAGTTGCGGCGTTCCTAGAAAAAGTATTATCTTGTATTGACTTCTTAAGCGGCGGTTGTTATTGATGCCTTGATGAAAAATGAATTAATGATTAGACGAGCATCATTTCTGGAGATGGGGCATTATTAATCCTAGACTAAGAAGGTTGGCGTGACTAGCTGAGTAGACTTGCCCGCTTTACAAGGTATCGGTGGTGTGAGGACGTCTTGAATCGTGAATAAATCAAAATCTCCAAGTAATGTATGGAGTAACGGTGTTGGAGTAGGAAAGACTAAGAGAAAAGAACCCACCCGTGATGTGTTATTATACTGTTCCACAAGCGAAATATACTACTCCTAGAGGCAGCTGAAAAGAATAGGTTGATAAAAAAAAAAAGGACTATGGCAGACTAATACGTATGCAAAGAAGTGTGCCCACACTGACGGTAGTAAATATTAAAGTATATTGTAAGTAACCCATATTTCTTCTTTATTACATGTTGTCTACTGTTGTAATATTTATAAATACCTGGAGAAACAAAAAATATAATTATTGGTGTTTTAAGATGATTAACATGTAACTTTTTTTTTTATGATTGAACGACATTTGAATTGTTAGTTTGTTAGTAGTTTAAGATTTATGATATTTAATTGAAAATTAATCAATAATTAAATTTTGAAAAGTTGATCCATCTTTAAATCATGATATTGTGGTAATTTTAGGGACTTTGCTGTTTAATGTAAAGTGTTATAATAGTTAATTTCAGTATTTTTTTTTTTGATCAAATTTATTATTGTGTCATTATTATACTCTGTTTGAGAACTACCTTACTTTTATAATTTTAATTATTCAAATAAAGAAAATTTTTGTTTATTCTCAAATATGGTATGTTTTTCTGTATATATAATTTTTAAATAATTAATATTTTTATAATTACAACAAACCTATAAGAAGGGATTAACCTCTCAGTAAGTGTGACTAAAAATATGAAAGCTATAATTTTACTAAATTAATACTTTTAAATTTCTTAAATCTAAAATTCATAGTAATAGTTTATTTGAAAATTAATTGAGGTTTACGTAAGGTTATTAGATGTAATTTTTGTTCATATCTCAGTATTAGATATACTGATAATTGATGCTAAAGTAAAATTAAGTCTAATTTCATAATTGATTAATTTAATTTTTAATTATCCTTTCTTTGAAGTATTATTCAAAACAAACAACAAAATGGTTGTTTTTTAACAAAGTAAAAAAAAAAAAAAAAAGGTTTCCAGTTATTTTATACCACTATACGATTCTTGGCTAACCGATCGGATCTTGTTCAGAATCTCCATGTTTGTTCTAAAATTTTAGTACATCATCATATCCCTATTCTATTAACGGATTTAACTCCTTCTCCTTTTGGTCCTCATATTGGAGGAATTTCAGGTTGTCTGCATTTTTCCAAATTATATGATGATTACACTTTTGTTAATTTAATGTATATGGAGATTTGAGCTTGATCGGGTTGGAGTGGAGTTGGGTGTTCTTTATGCAATCCAGTATGCTACTTGATTTAGAAATCTGTTGCCCCTTACTACATTTAATATTGTCTTAAAATGATGAGTTCAAAATTATCATTGTTAAATTAACCTATTCGGATTCTTAAGTCTTGATATTTTGATTAGTTTAATATAATTTGCTCCCTTTTCCATGGCAACAAATTTCAGTAGAGCTAATCAGGGTATACTTATTTTTTTTTAAATACTTAAATGTCAAGTGAAGATTGAGTAACAAATGAGCCTTTTAAGTTTAAGTAAGTTATTTTAGAAAGAACACCAAAACCCACAACAACCACTTTTCATAACACAAAACTATCGCCAAACTGTAACTCCAAATAAACGGGAGAACGTTGCCATTGGAATATCAAAATAAACAAATAAATAAAATATAAGAATTTAAGGACACAATTGTTATTTTAATTAATGAAATAACTAATAAATCAGTAAAACATAATGAAAAATACACGCAAATGACGAATTAAAAGCCACTTGATGACATAACAAACATGTATAATGCTTCTGACATCAAGTCAATGGGACTGCCTGTTTGGCGTTTAATCTTACAGTTTGGCGATAGTTTTTTGTTATGAAAACTGGTCGACGGGATAATAGAGAAGTACCTTATTATTATTATTTATTTATTTTTTCAAAATCGATCCTTAAATCTCTTATGGTATGATGTTCAACTAGAAATAAAGTCAATCATATCTAGAAGAGCCTTAGCATTTTGATAACATGGAAAATCTGGAAAAACGCGTACTGAGATAAATGCGATTAAACAATTTTTGCTCATAGATATGTTAAATTATATATTTTCTTTTGTTTATCTTTTTTATGTATACTTCATTAGCCTTAAATAGCTGTAAGAATTATTAACTGAGTACAAACTAAAAGTTATAATTCAAGAAATTTGTACTATTTTTAAAGATTGACTTCAAATAGATGAAAATTATTATTATGTGTTAATAGTGATCTAAATGACACATATTATACATATTATTTCTGTTGTCAACATCCCTTTTTCTGTGAATTTACGAAACACACAACAACGAATGAGGTATCAATCGAAAGGTTTTTGAAACGGCTTCTGACGTAGTACACACACATTTCGATATAATTTGATATAATTCATTTTACGGAATTAAAAATCCTCAAGATCTGAATATTTATATAACTAGCTATAGTACGAACGCACCTCATTTGTCACGTTTGACGTACAATTTCCAACTTATGTTTTTAATTAAATTTAATTCATTAATTAAATTAAATTAATTAATTTTAGTTTTATATTTTCAAACTTTCAATCGTTAATAAAATACTTTTATTCATCCACTCAAGTTCAAATACATTTTTTTAAACTTGTAGTGGATGACACTGGATGTTAATACAGTGTTTTCAAATATTAATTCATTAATTTAATTTAATTTCTATTTTGCCACTTAATATTGTGATTCTGTCATATGTATATACATATTTATATTAATTGTAATTATTTAATAAAAAGTAACTAAAATAAAATTGTTCTTACCTAAGTAGGAATTGACTTTAAATTTTTTTTTATATATATTACTTGTTCAATCTGTACCTTTAGAATCCAAATCACGAGTGCTCTGATGATGGTTATTGTATAACTAACTGTTTTTTATGAAGTTTTATGAATACAGTAATGATTTATCTTATTTTGTTTTTATTTTATGTTCTTTTGAATGCCATTGTTCTACATGTGGAACGTTGGCGGTTCACAGTACAAAATTATCTTATTATTATTATTATAATTAATCTTAGGATTTTGATAATTTTTATGCAGTTTAGTATAATGCTAGATATGCTAAAATTAGTCTAAATAAGCTAACTAGGGTGCAGCTAGTCCAGATAGGCCCAAATTAGAATAATTTTGCCATAATTGGGGTAATTAGGGTTTTACTATGGTAACTGGTACTATGCTACATAGGATAAAATTAGTCTAAATAGGCGACTAAATAGGGTGCAGCTAGTCTAGATAGATCCAAATTAGAAAAATTGGGCCATAATTAGGGTAATTGGGCCATAATTGGGGGTAAACAACAAAGCTTGAAATGTATTTTTCATTGATAAAACTAAAGAAAAATAATTAATTAATAAAGTTGTGTGTGTGTGTCAAAATGATGTAAGGTCGAAAACGCTTCAGCAATCCTCAACAATCGTGAAATCCCATATTAACTAACCTATGAGAAAATTTAAAGAGGTGATTATTTATTACCTATTAAAATGATAAAAAATCTGAATTTAATCATCAAAAATTGACATACAATACGCACGGTTAACATTTTCAGAAATTATTTTCCTCAAATTACTCCAATATTTACACCAGCAAAATTTATCGTTGTCTTAAAAATACTAAAATTTTATCAGACAATTTTCAAATCTCAGTACGTTGACATCAGATATCTACTTTCCGATATTGAAAACTGCATTTTGGGAACTATATTATTGTATGAGTAATCCTATGCTTAAAGTTAACAATGGATTGCGCAATTGTTGAGATTTGCTGAAGCCTCAATGTTGATTTTATACATTATACAAGTAGTCTATGAAAAGTTTAAACACAATAATAACAAAAATCACTGACATAAAAAAAACTTACTCACACCACTATATTTATAGAATTTTATTCGAATATACTATCCTGTTACATTTCTTGGTTGACATTAGTAGGGTCAATTCTTGACCTGAATTGATTCTATGATGAATGGGGTTATTGATCTCTCGTGATTTAACACCCCGCGTTCATAGGTATCGCAACGCCTATGAACGTAATTTTCTGAGACCTACTGATGTCCGTTTTATTAATATTTAAGAATAGTAATTTATTAGTTTTAATTGCTCTACAGAGCCGTCTTTAATTAATCATTCTAAGACGAATAATGAATTACTCTCATTTGAGACAGACTATTATCGCAAAATATGCCCTTCCAAACATACGGGAACCTGACAATTGCGAAAATTCGTATGTGTATTGATAAGCAGCAGTCGAGAATTCGCTAAATATGTATCGCATTCAGGGCTTTACAAATTTGAAAAAATCTGGAAGTCAGGTATAAATTCTAGTCGCGAGTAAAAAAAAAAAAAAATTAACCCCTCCCTCCCACTATTGATTTTCAAAAGTACAAATGTTTTTTTGTGAATAGAAAAAATAATAACAAACATAGTTTAGAATTATTAGTTACATAGCTCAGAATAGTACTTAATTAAAAAAGATAATAGAACTAAGTTTTCTAAGGTAACTTATACAAATTATAATATACCACCGAAAAAAAAAAAAAAAAAAAAGGGAAATATTGTAAACTTTGAATAGCCTCTACATGTTCGGGAAATGCTGATTGCCGAATGTTTCAAAAGTCCGAATAGTTGAATGCTGCAAAATCTATATCTAATAAAAGAGCATCGATAAAATAGTGAAACCGGAAAACGATTTTTTGCCTATTTAGCCTATCGAATTCAGTGAAATAATTCTGATTTTATAATTTGAAAATTTGCATTTAATGAACTCTCTTAGTTTTGCCAAATTAAAAATAAAAGTTATTATTATTATTATTATTATTATTATTATTATTATTATTATTTTGTTTATGTGTGAATATAATTTCAAGTTTATTTCTTAATATTTTGTAACTTTGCAGCATCTATGATAAGACATCTTACAATAAATTTAATTAAACATTGTGACGTACGCAGTAATATACATTGCTAAAACAAAAAAAAAAAAAGAAAAAAAAAACATTTAGCGATGGGATTACATAATCGAAATTAGCAGCCGGCTGAGGTTTATTTTGATCCAACGATCTACGATATGAATGTAAGAATAAATTTAAAAAAAAAATACCTTACCCTTCTGAAGGACAATCAATGAGTTTTTAATTCCATTTACTGCAGGTAATAATCCAAACAATGTAATTATAAAATATTCTTGAGTAACAACCCAGTACCAGACATTTGCAGGGTTCGCACGCTTTTAAGCCACGCCCCATTTTGTAAGGACTCTTCCACCAGTAATCGCGTAAAACTATTTTCTACCTAATGAATCTTGAATACCTTCAGGAAGAAAATTATCTTTCAATTATACTGGTGGCAGAGTCCTTACAAAATGGGGCGTGGCTTAAGAGCGTGCGAACCCTGCATTTGTCTCCACAACAGAGTGACGCCGTACGTGTGTGATGCAAGCAGGTGCTAGGCGCCAAACATTTTAAGCGGGGAAGAAATATTTAAAAGATGCATATTATTTTTATTAAAATGAATTATTCTTGAAATATTAATTACGTTTCATAGACTTACTTCGAATGAATTACTTATAATCACATACATGTTATTATTCTTTAAAATGAATGTGAAAGATTAATCAGTTTTAATTCTGAACACAAAAATCTGATTTTAGAGTTACAAAAATCTGATTTGAGAGTTACAAAAAAGCGTTAAGCCTTTTTTGTCATTGCATCCAATTCTTAGATGTCACATAAATTGGATTGACAATATTTCTTATTGAAACTTCCCCTCCCCCCTCTCCTCACATTCTAATCACGTGACATGGCAAGCCAATTAGAATTGAAAAGAACGGCGTTTTATGTGCGTGAAATGGAAATTTTTTTTAAAACTTGGTTTTTCCATTAAAAGTACGAGAGAAGAGGGAGATTACTGCGCTTGCTACCCACACGAGTAGAGCTGTTGGAGAGACAAAATGTCATTTGTGCACATTTTTTAGTTAAATTTTTGTAAAAAAAGAAAATAAATAAATAACAAAAAGTCAGATTAAAAAACTTAGTGGCCAGATAAAAAAAAGGTTGGTCCCCAGTGGCGACCTTGCGCCCGCATTTGTCAAACCCTGATAATTTTTATAAGAAAATGAGATTAAAACAGCGAACTAACTTCCGTTCGATTTTTTTAGGTGCGTGTGTCCAGGGGGGAGGGGGGGGGGGTCTTCTGCTAGTTATACAGGGTGTCCGAAAAGTCTGTAAACGGTCGAATAACTCGAAAAATATACATCGGATTGAAACACGGAAAAATGATGTTCAATATTTTTGAAAAATATATTTAGGGATATCAAAGTTGCTCCCTCCAATTCTGCCACCTTGGGGGAAAGGAGGAAGACAACTTTGAAATCTTAAATGGTAACACCCCCCTCCCCCCAGGCCCTTTTTTATTACAGATTCGAATTCTACAGGAAAATATACATAACTTTTATTTTTAAGATTTTCTTCGGAAAATCGTAGATGGCGCTGTAATCGAGTAAAATGTAATGAGAATTGTTTCCGTTGAAAAGCATGGAAACTGCTGAATAGCTCGAGAAATATACATCGGATTGAAAAACAAAAAATACGTGTTCAATACTTTAGAAAAATGGCAACTATCTTCTGCTAGTTATACAGGGTGTCCGAAAAGTCTGTAAACGGTCGAATAATTCGAAAAATATACATCGGATTGAAACACGGAAAAATGATCTATTTAGGAATACCTAAATAGATTTTCCTAAAATATTGAACACGTATTTTTCCGTGGAATAGAGTCTTTTCAATAGAGGTACCTCACAACACAACTTAATTCAACACCACAACCTTAGCCTTCATGCTCCAACAACACCAACACACATATCCACAGTGCCTAATACCCACAATATTATTATTGACTGCGCCATTTCAAAAAATCTTCCTTATCCAATTACTACCGCTGTAATTAATGAGTTAAGCTATGACCATCTTCCTGTTTCTTTTAAAATAGATCTTATTAATCCTATCTCTCCCCCCCCCCCACCACGCCCTCCGTGGCCATAGACTGGACCAAGTTCACTAATTACCTTAATAACCTTGATATAAATTTTCCTGCTATAAATAACAATAATGATATTGATACTGCTACTGCTGTTGATCTTCTGAACTCTCATATTACTGATGCTCTAAATTTCTCTACCTTTGAATACTTTAAAAATAATAATTCCTTCATCCCTCCTCCCCATATCTATAATCTTTTCACACAATCGTCTTCGGCGTATTTTTCAAAATTCTAGAGCCCCACCCTTAAACCCCTTATCAATAAACTTAATAATACGATCAAAAACTGCATCTTTAAAGAGAAACAAAAAAGTTGGAACAACTTCCTCAAAAACATTTATAGCGAGGACAATTCTCTTTGGTTTCTCAATCATAAAATTAATAATGACTATATCCCCATCCCCCCTCTTTCAGCCAACAATAGTACTGCATATACTGACGAGGATAAAACTGAAATCCTCGCCAGATCTTATTCTAATCAATTTTCTCCTCATCCTACCCTCGATAGCCAGGACCATATCACCCAAGTCAGTGAATGTGTTCGCAAGTTCCTAGAAAACCCTCTTGATAGATGATTTCCCTCTTATATCACCCAGCCTATTATCATTAAAAATATCACCAATAAACATAAAACACGTAAGGCTCTTGGGTACGATAAAATCTCCAATACTGCTCTAAAAACCTTCCTCCTAACTGCATCATCTATATTACTAATCTTACAAACTCTATCTTTAAATTTAATTACTTTCCCAAACCCTGAAAAATCTCGATTATTTCTGCTATCCCTAAACCTGCTACTAACGTCTCTGAACCAACCAATTACAGACCTATCTCACTTCCAACTTCTCTCAGTAATGTCATTGAAAGCGTCATCAAGACCCAGTTTCAGGACCACATACAACAGAACAACATTCTTTTGCCCGAGCAATCTGGCTTTCGCCCAAAACACTCAACAGTACTCCAACTGCTTCGAGTAGTAGAATTTCTCAGCGAAAAGCTTAACTGGAAGGTACCTGCTGCTACCATATTTCTTGACATTGCAAAGGCATTCGACAAAGTCTGGCATGAGGGCGTCATATACAAATTAAATAGGCTTAAATTCCTGACCAGACTCATACACTTAATATACTCTTACATTTGCGTGCGCGTTTTTCACGTCCGCATAAACAGTACTCTCTCTAACGCCTTCCCAATCTTGGGGCATCCTTCAAGGGAGCATCATTGTCCCCTTGTTGTTCAGCATTTACTTTAATGATATTCCACGCTCACTTAGCACTTATCTTGCACTATATGCGGACGACACAATTTACGCTTCAGCCTGTAGCGGGTAACTGTAACCCTGAACTGTTCTTCATTCATAAACTTAAACTCCATGTTAGACATGATCTATGTTAACTGTAATTTAACTTTTATTTTATTGTGTTACATTTTTCATACAACTCAACTCAATGTGCATGAGTTTACTTTACGCTGTAACCGCAACTGAACAGGCAGTCTGTTATTGCCGCTAGCTGAGTGTTGTTGACGATCTGGTCGCGTCAGTTCGATCTCATCTGTTACTTATTTTTCCTGAATAATAATGTTTTGTTTTAAAGTTAAACTTGTGTTGTTCTAATTCATTCTTCGCCATTCACACACATCGTCTGTGTCTTTTCATCAGATGACATGATGACTCTGCAAATATGAGCGGCTAACATATCAAGCCGCCATAAGCCCACTACCCATATACACTATACAAATACCTACAGACTCACATCGAAGCCTTCCTGGACTGGTACGACCTATGATGCATCAATATTAACGAAAACAAAACTTCTGCTGTCTACTACTCCAGAAAACTAACCTAACCAAATAGAAGTACTATCAATAACACCACTTTACCTGATCGAACGAAGCTAAGTACCTAGGGGTCATCTTTGATCAAAGATTAACTTTTAATTAGCATATTCAAGCCATCAGGGGGAAAGTCGCCTGAGCTTCGATTGAGCTCAAACCTCTACTCAATAGTAAAACCCTTGCCATCTATAATAAACTTATTTTGTATAATTCCTGCATTTTTTCCATTCTCACCTATGCCTGTCCGGTCTGGGGCTTCATCTGCAAAACCTCAATGGACAATTTAAGCAAGCTTTACAACAAATAATCTACTTATTGTTAGGAATGCCTTGCGTTACCTGCGCAACAGTTCTATGTGAAGGGACTTTAATACCCCTTATCTTAAAAAGATCATTATCTACCTCTGTAAAACATTTTATGACAAGATCTACGATCTTCCTAATGAAATTATTGTGGAATTCCGGACTATGACGCCTTCGATCGTCGCCACCGTAAGAGACCAAAATATTCCAGCATTATGGACCCTGAGAATTAGTGTTCACCATCACCCTCATGTTTTTTCCATTTTACTTTTAATTTTCTATTATATTGAAAAAAAAAATTATATGGCTCTCTAGAGTGTCTTTTATTTTGGTTAAACCCTCTGCTTTATTAACTGCTAGGCATTTACAATTGTTAGGTACGAACATGTTCTGTATTTTCTTTTATTCTTTTTTCTGCACAGTAGTTTCTATAACTACAGCTATACCATGTTTATATTTTTAACATAATTATTATGCTAGTTTCTAGCCATTAACTTTTTTAACTTTACTATTTATATTCCAAATTTCTCTAACTTCTCCATTTTTAAATTTTAATCATTATTCTATACTTTCCTTGTAGTTTTAAGACTATAGTTCATATATTTCCCATTGGCTCAATTTTATAAGCAAGACATTTTATCACTAGACTGGGCGTTAAGTTGATTGCAACTAGGAAGCCCCTCAACCGATGCTTTACTTTTCGGACTGTTAAATTCAATTCATTGTTTGTTTAAAAAAAAACACTTAGCACTTCGTTCAAGCTGCTTCGGACTCAGTCACATGTTACCCACAGTTCCCAATTGTTCCAATTTTATGTTACCATTATTTTAAAATAAAACTTTTCGTAAAAAAGTTTTCTATTTCGAAGAAATTCAACTCCGAAATACAGGTGATCAAAAGCATAGAAGTTCACAGCTGTGGTTTCCAGTTACATTTTCTTTCTTTCTTCGTTTATCAAAATATTTTATTACAAAATATTTTACGTGAAAAGAAAAGAAAAAGAAAAAGAATTCACAATCCAATTTCTTTAACACATTGTTCATTGGCAATGTAATATGAAATCTGGTTTTTCAAACCACAGAAGCACCGCCCTATTTTGATAGGATTAGGTACTTTGGTTGTTAGTACTTACTTTCAAGTTTTTGCGCTTGTAAATATCTTAGAACATATGGATTTAATAAAGAATTTTTATATAGTCTAACAAAATAAGTCTAAATATTTAATATAAATTCTTAACTGATCCCATAAAACATTTTATGCGGTAAATACTGCATATACATTCAAATACATTCAATCAAATAAATACATTTTCAATAAATGCTTTTAAAACTTATTTTTTTGTTTTTTTTCAAAGTATAAAAGCTACGTAAGATAGTCCTTGCGAAAGTATACGAACTTAAACAGGAAAGTTAATATTAACAGTAGAATGATACCATATATTCTAATACGAGCAAATCTTGTGTGTGGTTATATATATATATGCAAATTTTATCTTAAAAACGGCTCTAACGATTTTGACGAAATTTTGTATCCTACCGTTGTCGGACACCAGAAAACCATTGGGCTAGGTCACGTGTTCGAGAAAATTCAATTAGTGGGTCATTTTGGGTCATAAAGGGTCAGGGTCAAGCTAATTCTATCTAAAAAACGGTTCAAATGATTTTGACTAAATTTTGTATCTTACCAGTTTCGGGCACGAGACGACTATTGGGCTGGGTCACATGTTCGAGAACTTTCGATTAGTGCGTCATTTTTGGGTCAACCCGGCTCAAGTTAATTTTATCTAAAACACGGCTCTAACTATTTTGATTAAATTTTGTATCAATGATTGCAAGGATTGCCAAGGATACAGATTTTAATGCCACTGTTTTCGGACAGTAATCTTCGTCCCACTCATTAAAGTGGAGATTGCTATTCGGAAATAGTGTACTCAAAATCCGTAATCCTTGTCACCTATACCAAAGACGCATACTATAATAAACTTATAGGAAAACAATCATTAAATTTACTTAAGTCACAAAAATCATAACGTATTTGTATTTAAATAGCAAAAACAATTTTTGAATAACCGAGCCGCCATGCTCAAGAGTCACAAAACCGGCAGAGGTATGCCAATTTACATGGCCAACGTCCTCCCTTGCACTAACTTTGAGAAAATCTATAAAATTGAGGAACTTTGTGATATAAGTGTTCGTATTGAATACTTCAGAAACAACAATAACCCAAAACAATGTTACCGCTGCCAACGGTTCGGACACGCCTCCGAGACGTGCAGCCTAACACCAAAATGTCTTAAATGCTCAGAAGAGCACCTCACTGATAACTGCCCCAAGACAGGTAAAATAATTCCAAAATGTTCCAATTGTAACGGTGCCCATCCGGCCTCATACAGAGGTTGCCCAAAAAATCCAAACAACATTAAGAAAATAAATACCCCAACACTCAATACCAAAAAAACACCACAAAACCAAAAACCAAATCTAATTGCTGACATCGCAGACATTTTCAAACCCTACAATTACACCATTCATGATAAACCAAACGATATTAACAACAGTGAGACCACTACTGACGTTAATAACGATATACAGGAAGCCCCAGTTGAGGACACTTCCAGTTACACCAAACAAAATAAAACACCACCTGTTATACAAAATAATTATACAAACACATTCAAAGATATGTTTGACACCTTCAAAGACATGAAGGAACTTCTCCAAATTACCAAACTCCTAAAACATTTAAAAAACATCGCCATCAAATCAAAAAATTGCAACAACCCATTCGACAAAATGTATATCATAATAGAAGAATTAGACGCCTTTTCTACCGAGCTCAACATTCCCAATTATGAATAATTACAATAACAAAAATTTATCTTCTCTTCTTATTTTCTCCTGGAATTGCCAATCATTGCAACCCAGGATTAATGAACTCCGCTCCTTTATTTCCATTAATCCACAAATCGATATACTTTTAATCCAAGAAACACTTAACCCTTCCTGCAGTATCACCATCCCAGGTTACAAACTCCATCATACACCACGTGCCAACTCTCACTGGGGCGGCACAGCCATCTACATCAAAAATTATATCCCACATCACACAACTCAAAATATTCCACTCCCAGGCATTGACTACACCAGTATTGTCGTCAACTTGCCACATGCCAAAATCAACTTCACATCTTTTTACGCACGACACGGGCGACGATACCCCATAAACGACCTGACACATCCTTACACAACACCAACACGCATTTATCGCTGGTGACTTCAATGCACATAGCAGGCAGTGGAACTGTCATTCCACCACTACCAGTGGTAGATCTCTTCACAACTTGGTTAGCCATTTCAATCTCAGTCTCCACGCACCTACTACACCGACACACATTCCAGTTGCTCGCAACCAGCATACCTCTATTATTGACTTCCCCATCACCAAAAATCTTACCTTCCCTATCACCACTTCTGTTATTAATGACCTAAGCTCTGACCACCTTCCTGTCTTCTTCAAAATTGATCTTATCAACCCTATCTCTCCTCCTCCTTCAGTAGCAACTGACTGGAATAAATTCCAAAATTACCTCAACAACACCGACCTTACCTACCCCACAATCAACAACACTACTGACATTGACAACGCAGTAAATAAACTCAACAACATCATTTACAAAGCTCAAAAAGATGCCACTTACACCAAATTCAAAAATAGTAACTCTTATATCTTACCCACTTACATACATAATATCTGTAAACAACGCAACACAATCCGTCGACTCTACCAAAATACCAGAGATCTCACCCTCAAAACAGCTGTCAACAGGCTCAACAATAAAATTAAAACCATTATTCAAAAAGATAAGCAAAAACACTGGTCTAAATTTCTCGAAAGCCTTACCTACGAGGATAACTCTCTTTTGCAAATCAAAAAGAAACTCAATAACAATTACACCCCTATTCCTCTCCTTACTGCCAAAAATCAAACTGCGTATACTGACGAGGACAAGGCAGAATGCCTCGCTAGCTCATATGAAAGACAATTCTCTCCGAATCCCTTCCTCGCAAGTCAAACACACTTTAACAATGTCAATGATACTGTTAATGACTTCCTCTCAACCCCTCCTATCCCTCTCCCCGAAATCCAACCCATCATGATCAATAATATTATTGAAAAACTTAATAATAAAAAATCTCCTGGGTACGATAAAATTTCAAACTATACTCTTAAAAAACTTCCTATCAACTGTATTCTCTACATTACGAAGCTCACTAATTCTATCCTCAAACACTGTTATTTTCCTAAACCCTGGAAAACCTCTATCATTTCTCCTATTCCTAAACCATCCTGCAATCTTAATGACCCAACTAATTTCCGTCCCATCAGTCTTCTCTCCTCTCTAAGTAAAGTCATCGAACGCGTCATTAGATCACAGCTCAATGACTTCCTTCACAACAACAACATACTTATGCCTGAACAATTCGGCTTCAGAGCCAAGCACTCTACCCAACACCAACTTCTTCGATTTGTGAAATTCTTAACTGAAAACTTCAATGAGAAGAAGCCTACTGCTGCCATATTTCTTGATGTCGCCAAGGCCTTCGACAAAGTCTGGCACGCGGGCCTCATTTACAAATTAATTCGGCTTAAGTTCCCGTCTGGACTTATCCATTTAATACACTCTTACCTTGGTGATCGTGACTTCTATGTCCGTGTAAACAACTCACTTTCTCTACTACACATAATACTCTGTGGTATTATTCAGGGTTCAGTCATTGGCCCTATTTTATTCATAATATACTTTAATGAATTCCACGCACACTCTTCACATCACTCGCACTCTATGCGGACGACACTGTTCTCTATGGCACTGCACATCAACCATACAATTTTTACAAAAATGTACAACACCACCTCAACATCTTCATGGAATTGTGTGATCAATGGCGCATTAAGATAAACGAATCTAAAACTACTACTGTTTACTTCTCTAGAACCTTCTCCACTCCTAATAGATTAACCATCAATAACACTACCATTCCCTGGTCTGACGATGCCAAGTACCTGGGGGTTACCACTGACAAACGCATTACCTTTAAAAACCATATTCTTAATATCCGCGGTAAAGTCGCCGGAATTTCCAAAACCCTCGCCCCCCTTCTTCGCAGTCACTCACTCTCCATACACAACAAACTCTTAATATATAATGCTTGCATTCTCGCTGTTATCACATATGCATGTCCAATCTGGGACTTCACTTGCAATACCAGTATGAACAGCCTCTCTAGTACCCATTACACACAGCTCCGTTACATCAGGAACGGGTCTAGATACCTCAAAAACTCCACAATCCTCAAGGATCTGAAAACGACTTCACTCAAACATCGCATTAACCACCTTGCGAAAAAATTCTACAATGACATTAATCACATTCCAAATGAACTCATCTATGAGCTACCTGACTACGAGGCTTGCAGTCAATCTAACCGGAAAAAACCAAGGTACTCCACTATTCTTGATGAATAGTCCTTCCGAGCTATAATTCTTACCTCAAAATTTTTCTCTTTAATTAAAAAAAAAATATTATTATATAATTTTTTATTAATAATTTGATATTGACTTTTCTCCTAAACTTCTCCTAACATCTTTACTTTACCTCGTCTGGCATTATTTTTGTTTTTTTGAACTATGAACTATTAGATTATTTTTTTTAACACAATTTTTCAAATTGGTAAAGTAATCATACAAGTTGTAAATTTCCAACTGGACGAAAAATGTCCGGGCCAGGATTCGAACCTGGGATCTCTTGGCTGAAGCCGCCACGCTCTATCACTGAGCTATCCCGGTCGAATCTGGAGGGCATAATTCATCCAGTTAACCTTATTGATCAAAGCATCTGCTCTGATATTTTAATCAGCTCAACAGAAAAGATCGCAGGTATGGAACTCCAGTAAACGCTGGATACGTGAATTCACGTATCCAGCGTTTACTGGAGTTCCATTACCTGCGATCTTTTCTGTTGAGCTGATTAAAATATCAGACCAGATGCTTTGATCAATAAGGTTAACTGGATGAATTATGCTCTCCAGATTCGACCGGGATAGCTCAGTGATAGAGCGTGGCGGCTTCAGCCAAGAGATCCCAGGTTCGAATCCTGGCCCGGACATTTTTCGTCCAGTTGGAAATTTACAACTTGTATGAACTATTTTTACTTTTATACTTTAACTAGTAAATTTTAATTACTTTATAGATATACTTAACACTATCCTATTTTATGTAGTCAAATGGAATACGGCTAGACATTTCATATGGCTCTCTGAGGATTTGATATACACCTACTCAAAGCCAGGGTGTGCAGTTGCTTCGCAACTTGGAAGCCCATTGAACCTATCACAAGTTCAAGTTCAAGTAAAATTAAAACCCTTATTCAAAAAGATAAGCAAAAACACTGGTCTAAATTTCTCGAAAGTCTTACCTACGAGGATAACTCTCTTTGGCAAATCAAAAAGAAACTCAATATTAATTACAACCCTATTCCTCCCCTTACTGCCAATAATCAAACTGCGTATACTGACGAGGACAAGGCAGAATGCCTCGCTAGCTTATATGAAAGGCAATTCTCTCCGAATCCCTTCCTCGCAAGTCAAACACACTTTAACAATGTCAATGATACTGTTAATGACTTCCTCTCAACCCCTCCTATCCCTCTCCCCGAAATCCAACCCATCATGATCAACAATATTATTCAAAAACTTAATAATAAAAAATCTCCTGGGTACGATAAAATTTCCAACTATACTCTTAAACAACTTCCTATCAACTGTATTCTCTACATTACGAAGCTCACTAATTCTATCCCCAAACACTGTTATTTTCCTAAAACCTGGAAAACCTCTATCATTTCTCCTAATCCTAAACCATCCTGCAAACTTAATGACCCAACTAATTTCCGTCCCATCAGTCTTCTCTCCTCTCTAAGTAAAGTCATCGAACGCGTCATTAGATCACAGCTCAATGACTTCCTTTACAACAACAACATTCTTATGCCTGAACAATTCGGCTTCAGGGCCATGCACTCTACCCAACACCAACTTCTTCGATTTGTGGAATTCTTAACTGAAAACTTCAACGAGAAGAAGCCTACTGCTGCCATATTTCTTGATGTCGCCAAGGCCTTTGACAAAGTCTGGCATGCGGGCCTCATTTACAAATTAATTCGGCTTAAGTTCCCGTCTGGACTTATCCATTTAATACACTCTTACCTTGGTGATCGTGACTTCTATGTCCGTGTAAACAACTCACTTTCTCTACTACACATAATACTCTGTGGTATTATTCAGGGTTCAGTCATTGGCCCTATTTTATTCATAATATACTTTAATGAATTCCACGCACACTCTTCACATCACTCGCACTCTATGCGGACGACACTGTTCTGTATGGTACTGCACATCACCCATACAATTTTTACAAAAATCTACACCACCACCTCAACATCTTCATGGAATGGTGTGATCAATGGCGCATTAAGATAAACGAATCTAAAACTACTGCTGTTTACTTCTCTAGAACCTTCTCCACTCCTAATAGATTAACCATCAATAACACTACCATTCCCTGGTCTGACGATGCCAAGTACCTGGGGGTTACCATTGACAAACGCTTTACCTTTAAAAAGCATATTCTTAATATCCGCGGTAAAGTCGCCGGAATTTCCAACACCCTCGCCCCCCTTCTTCGCAGTCACTCACTCTCCATACACAACAAACTCTTAATATATAATGCTTGCATTCTCTCTGTTATCACATATGCATGTCCAATCTGGGGCTTCACTTGCAATACCAGTATGAACAGCCTCTCTAGTACCCATTACAAACAGCTCCGTTACATCAGGAACGGGTCTAGATACCTCAAAAACTCCACAATCCTCAAGGATCTGAAAACGACTTCACTCAAGCATCGCATTAAACACCTTGCGAAAAAATTCTACAATGACATTAATCACATTCCAAATGAACTCATCTATGAGCTACCTGACTACGATGCTTGCAGTCCATCCAACAGGAAAAAACCAAGGTACTCCACTATTCTTGATGAATAGTCCTTCCGAGCTATAATTCTTACCTCAAAATTTTTCTCTTTAATTAAAAAAAAATATTATTATATAATTTTTTATTAATAATTTTATATTGACTTTTCTCCTAAACTTCTCCTAACATCTTTACTTTACCTCGTCTGGCATAATTTTTGTTTTTTTGAACTATGAACTATTTTTACTTTTATACTTTAACTAGTAAATTTTAATTACTTTATAGATATACTTAACACTATCCTATTTTATGTAGTCAAATGGAATACGGCTAGACATTTCATATGGCTGTCTCAGGATTTAATGTACATCTACTGAAAGCCAGGGTGTGTAGTTGCTTCACAACTTGGAATCCCATTGAACCTATCACAAGTTCAAGTTCAAGTAAAATTAAAACCCTTATTGAGAAAGATAAGCAAAAACACTGGTCTAAATTTCTCGAAAGTCTTACCTACGAGGATAACTCTCTTTGGCAAATCAAAAAGAAACTCAATAATAATTACAATTGTATTCCTCCCCTTACTGCCAATAATCAAACTGCGTATACTGACGAGGACAAGGCAGAATGCCTCGCTAGCTCATATGAAAGGCAATTCTCTCCGAATCCCTTCCTCGCAAGTCAAACACACTTTAACAATGTCAATGATACTGTTAATGACTTCCTCTCAACCCCTCCTATCCCTCTCCCTGAAATCCAACCCATCATGATCAACAATATTATTCAAAAACTTAATAATAAAAAATCTCCTGGGTACGATAAAATTTCCAACTATACTCTTAAACAACTTCCTATCAACTGTATTCTCTACATTACGAAGCTCACTAATTCTATCCTCAAACACTGTTATTTTCCTAAACCCTGGAAAACCTCTATCATTTCTCCTATTCCTAAACCATCCTGCAATCTTAATGACCCAACTAATTTCCGTCCCATCAGTCTTCTCTCCTCTCAAAGTAAAGTCATCGAACGCGTCATTAGATCACAGCTCAATGACTTCGTTCACAACAACAACATTCTTATGCCTGAACAATTCGGCTTCAGAGCCATGCACTCTACCCAACACCAACTTCTTCGATTTGTGGAATTCTTAACTGAAAACTTCAACGAGAAGAAGCCTACTGCTGCCATATTTCTTGATGTCGCCAAGGCCTTTGACAAAGTCTGGCACCCGGGCCTCATTTACAAATTAATTCGACTTAAGTTCCCGTCTGTACTTATCCATTTAATACACTCTTACCTTGGTGATCGTGACTTCTATGTCCGTGTAAACAACTCACTTTCTCTACTACACATAATACTCTGTGGTATTATTCAGGGTTCAGTCATTGGCCCTAATTTATTCATAATATACTTTAATGACATTCCACGCACACTCTTCACGTCACTCGCACTCTATGCGCACGACACTGTTCTCTATGGCACTGCACATCACCCATACAATCTTTACAAAAATCTACACCACCACCTCAACATCTTCATGGAATGGTGTGATCAATGGCGCATTAAGATAAACGAATCTAAAACTACTGCTGTTTACTTCTCTAGAACCTTCTCCACTCCTAATAGATTAAGCATCAATAACACTACCATTCCCTGGTCTGACGATGCCAAGTACCTGGGGGTTAGCATTGACAAACGCATTACCTTTAAAAAGCATATTCCTAATATCCGCGGTAAAGTCGCCGGAATTTCCAAAACCCTCGCCCCCTTCTTCGCAGTCACTCACTCTCCATACACAACAAACTCTTAATATATAATGCTTGCATTCTCTCTGTTATCACATATGCATGTCCAATCTGGGGCTTCACTTGCAAAACCAGTATGAACAGCCTCTCTAGTACCCATTACAAACAGCTCCGTTACATCAGGAACGGGTCTAGATACCTCAAAAACTCCACAATCCTCAAGGATCTGAAAACGATTTCACTCAAACATTGCATTAAACACCTTGCGAAAAAATTTCTACAATGACATTAATCACCTTCCAAATGAACTCATCTATGAGCTACCTGACTACGATGCTTGCAGTCCATCCAACCGGAAAAAACCAAGGTACTCCACTATTCTTGATGAATAGTCCTTCCGAGCTATAATTCTTACCTCAAAATTTTTCTCTTTAATTAAAAAAAAAATATTATTATATAATTTTTTATTAATAATTTTATATTGACTTTTCTCCTAAACTTCTCCTAACATCTTTACTGTACCTCGTCTGGCATTATTTTTGTTTTTTTGAACTATGAACTATTTTTACTTTGATACTTTAACTAGTAAATTTTAATTACTTTATAGATATACTTAACACTATCCTATTTTATATAGTCAATTGGACTACGGCTAGACATTTCATATGTCTCTCTCAGGATTTGATATACACCTACTGAAAGCCAGGGTGTGCAGTTTCTTCGCAACTTGGAAGCCCATTGAACCTATCACAAGTTCAAGTTCAAGCATTTTTTACCATTATTTTATTTTTTCTTCTTTTCTTTTTTAATTGCTCATTGAAGTATTTTAACTTTTTCCAACGGCTCATTTTTAGAAGACATTCTACTCACAATAGACTAAGCGTAAAGTTGTTAGCAACTCGGAAGCCCCTTAACCGACATCAACTGTTCGGCACTGTTCGACAGCATTTTCTTTACTTGAAAATATGATAATAAAGTTTATGATAATATTCCTTGTTTATAATAAACGAGTGAGCGTCTTTACTACGGTACGGGCATGAATCCAGTTTGTCTGTTTGTCGGTCCGCGCTACAATCAAACGTATTCCGATACATTACGGTCAATAGGGCAGTGATGGGCATTTCGAGATTTCGACTTACTTTGCGGAGTCGAGTCTGAACCGACTTCTTTGCTCGATGAGTCGATATAGTGAGTCGAATCTCGACTCACCTTAAGAAGTAGGGTTGGTTAGTTGAAAAGTAATTCAAAATAATATTTATCATGGAGCAATATTTATCGCAACTAATAAAAGCTAGCAAACATTTACTTTCTTATCCGCAACAACTTTTCTCAAGTTTAACATAAATAAATTCTATACAGATTATGTTCTTTAAAACAGTGATTCGCAAATAAAGCTTCACAGGAAGGACTTTTGTGACATTCCTTAAATAGAACTAAAATGTGTTCTAAAACAGAAAAAGAAAGAAAGAAATGAAAAAAATCATCTGATCGTCTTAGCAGATTTTTCTGACACTTTTACAAGATGAATTTCTTTCCCACATTCAATAAAAATTCAAATATTCTAAGTGTAGTAATAAAAATTCTAATAATATATTTTATTTTCCAATAAATGTGAGATATATTTCCTTTTTGTCGATTGTTTTCTTGTAATCACTTCGTTGTGATTATCGTGACCTAAAATTTAGGTTTATACGTCAATTGGTGGCTGTCTTTTATTTTTTTTTAACTTTATTTTTAGATGCATTGTTTTTATGGAAAAATCAAAAACGCTCTTTGATCTGCTAAATAAAAAATCTGCATTTATGAATGAATTTAATTTGGTGAATACATAAAAATGTAGGATTAAAAAAAGTGTAAATGATTAAAATAAAAATTTATAAAAGGGTTGCCCCTCACCCCTCGGGGGCTTGGGGGGGGAGGCGTGTTACAAGGAAACGAAATAACAAAATAATTCTTCGTATCTGCTGTTTATATTTTGCAATTCACCCGCTTACTAAATTTCATCTCTAAAACCTTGATAAGTGCGGAGATACGTTTTTAAGCCCCTCCCCCCCTCCTTTTTTCCTGGTGGGCGATGATGGGTCTAAAAAAAAAAAATCCGATTTTTATGTTTATATTCTGCAGCAAAATTTCATCACAAAAACCATGATTTATTATTTTTTCCCCGCCCCTCACACCCGGGTAGGAGGTAGCTGAATGTAGAAAAAATTCTTTGCATCATATGTTTACATTATGTGATTTATCCTCTTTCAAAATTTAATCTTTAACACCGTGACAGATTCTCATTTTACGATATCCGCATTTTATGTTTATATTCTGAAAATTTTATGACGAAAGCGGCGAGAGATCCTGAGGCATTTCTGCGCGTCTCCCCACTAAACACACCCGGCAAGGGAGTCTAATTAAAAAAAAATAATAAAGAAAAAAAAATAAAGAAAAAATAAAAATTAAAAAATGAAAGAAATTATTTACACCTGGTTTCTATGTTTTGTGATTCACCTCCTTTCAAAAAATTTCATTTCTAAAACTATCATAGATCCTGAGATACGTTTTTACTACGTTTTTACGTTACTACGTTTATACGTTTTTACTACTATTCCTCCTAATCCCTCTGAATGACGAAAAGAACGGGAAAGCAGAATTCTGAAAATAACCACTGAATCTGATTTCAAATATGAAACATTAAAAAAAGAAAAATCGATTGGTTAAACTTTTAAGAGATTGTGTATAATTTTTTTTTTCTGCGAATATTTTTATTTATGAAAATGAATTTAAATAACTATATAAACGCAAATCAAGTAAAGAATATCCATTTTTAAATAAAACACATCGATTATAAAATAAATTCAGTAACAGAACATATTTATAATAGCCTGTTACTAAAGTAAAATTTAATTTATCTTTCTTCTAATTTTTTTCTAAATTACATGAAACAAAAGAACTTGAAAACATTCCACTATTCAATCCTACTTCCTCTTTTTTAGAAAAATCCACACATAACAACTGCTTGATCGCCTGTCCGTTGTCCAGCATACGACAAATTCAATTAATCATTCACGAAACTAATTGCACCTTTGTCCCGCCCCTTCTATTCTTATAATCATCCTCCTAATATCATTCCTGATACTGAGTCGAGGAGTCGAAATATCAAACAGTCGAAATCCAGCTCTGTATTCAACTCTCGACTCTCCAAGTCAAATACTGTGTTGAACTGGTTTCGAGTTCGACCAATTTTCGATTCCGAATCCCACTTTGAGTTGAAAGTTCGACTATTTAGAGTCGAGATAGCTTTCTAGCAGTGAGTCGACAGATCGATTCACTTAGAAGGAGTCAAGTTTCAGAGTCGACTCAACTCTTTGGCCATCTCTACAATGGGGAAAATATTTATTCGGTGCATTTCAATAATTTTGCAAAATTTCCATCATAATAAAATTGATATGCTTCACTTAGGTAGACGACAACATGTTTTCTATAGAATAGAATAAATAGAAATGATAATTCGTTTACAGCGACACTCAAAAGTATTCTGTTGCATTCAGGAAAAGTCGTTTTCAGTACATTTTAAAGATGTTTGTTTCAAACATAAGGAAATTTATATGCGTCACTGAGGTGGCTGGCAAAATTATTTACATAGAGTATAGAGTAAGTAGCATTTATAGTTTGTTTATTTCATTACATTAATACATATGGGGGAAAATCGTTTACAGTGTATTTTAATGGAATTTATATATATTACTGAGGTGCACTAGAGTATGTTTTCTGTAGATTCATTGAGTGCGTAGAATATTTCGTTTATTTACAGAGAGACTCAAAAGATTTCTGTTACAGAACTGACTATATGAGCTATATTTGCTGAATTTAAGTTTTGAGCTGTGATATGCATTTAAAATGTTTTTCAGAGTATTATGAAGTGTATATTTCATATACAGGATTGCACGATATAGAATTCGCATACATTACCGGCTATGATCAGCAATCCCTAAAAATGAATGTATACTGCGTTGTGGTTATTTTTTAATGTTTATTTAGATATCTCATTTCACTGTATGAACAAAAATGACATTTCTTAACAATATTCCGATAGTGTTGGAAAGTGTTTCATAATCTATACCGTGGTGCATGAATTTTCGTTCCTGGTTATGTTTTGTTTCTATGTTTATATTATTCAATTGGTGTTTATTACTTTTAAAAGCTCTTGAACAAACTTTCAGATATAATAAAGCACACTGTAACAAAATGATGTCAGTTTAACTCTGACGGATAACAATGTTGTTTTAAAATTGTCGTATATGAACAAACGAAAGTGAATGAAATAGACTTCTATTGTGTGTAAAATAAAGAAAATATATTAAATTTTGACTAAACGAAGAAAGTAGAGTCTTATTGCACGTTATTACGATTTTTTAAACTAAACAACTAACTTTAAAACTTTATTCTACTCAAACCAGTAAAATTATTTACTTATATTGTATTTGAAAAAAACGTCTAAAGAATGCAATCCAGGATATTTCAGAACTATTTATAGTAAACGAATGAGGGCCTTCACGGGCTCTCTTCGTTACATTTCTTACTTGTACGCTGGATCTGGATTTGGATCAAAGAAATAGAAGAACAAAGAAATGATTGAAGGACAATTTTATTTATTTTTGTTTTGATAATGCCCTTTTTAGGTTTTAGGACTAGCGGCTCTTTCCAAGAGTGGCTCACTATGTAGTGGATTAGTCCATTTGGAACTCGCAATAATAGAAGGTGGGGACAGAAGAAAAGGGGAGACCGGGAGAATTAAGCTCTATCGTCTATCCTAGCTCCTGACCTCAGCATGTGGTTCTGCTAAAATTTTACATTTGAGGTTATTGTACATGCGTTGATCAGTGTTTTATTATTATTACCAGAGGGCCCGTGCGAGGATTTCGCACTGAAATCTAATATTTTTTAGGTACGTCTCTATTATTCCGTCGACCACTTTTCATAACAAAAAACTATCGCCAAACTGTAAGATTAAACGCCAAAAATGCAGTCCCATTTACTTGATGTCAGAAGCATTATACATGTTTGTTACGTCATCAAGTGGTTTTTAACTCGACATTTGCGTGTATTTTTCATTATGTTTTACTGATTTATCAGTTATTTCATTAATTAAAATAATAATTGTGTCCTTAAATTCTTATATTTTATTTATTTATTTATTTTGATATTCCAATGGCAACGTTCTCCCGTTTATTTGGCGATAGTTTTTTGTTATGAAAAGTGGACGACGGGATAATAGAGAAGTACTATTTTTTATCAATATGTAATATTTATTAGATGCAGGTTTAAACTTCTAAAGAAAAAGTAAGGATAAAAATATCTGCAAACAACATTTAGTTTTTAGTTAAGCCAGAATATCATCTAATTTATTCCATCAATGTTATAGTAAAAATTGATCCAAAATTGCAAAATGCACGTGCGAGAAAAAAATTAACAATTGTATTTTAACTGCATTAGAGGATGACGTCATCCGCTTCGGGAAAAACATGGAACATAGAAATATAAATCTAAACATTTCAATTTCAATTTCGCTTTTTAATCATAAATATAAAATAAACCCGTGCGGTGTTTTTTTATAATAATTGCTGAGCATCATATAATGTGGTATTTTATTTTTGTGGCGACAATAATTTGAAGAAAACCTTTCATTTCTTTCATGAAAACAATGCCGATTTAATTTTTAATTTTCAGCAAATTTTAATCAAAAACATGTTTTAACGAAATGTTAAGTGTGCTATGTCAGAAGCCTGTGCAAAATCCTTTCATATGGTATCTCATTCGCCGTTCTGCGTTTCGTATTTTCTGAGAAAAAGGGATGTTGACAGGAGAAATAATATATATGACCAGAGGGCCCGTGCGAAGATTTCGCACTGAAATCTAATATTTTTTAGGTACTTCTCTATTAACCCGTCGACCGCTTTTCATAACAAAAAACTACCGCCAAACTGTAAGATTAAACGCCAAAAATGCAGTCCCATTTACTTGATGTCAGAATCATTATGCGTGTTTGTTACATCATCTAGTGGTATTACATTCGACATTTGCGTGTATTTTTCATTATGTTTTACTGATTTAGTAGTTATTTTATTAATTAAAATAACAATTGTGTCCTTAAATTCTTATATTTTATTTATTTTTTGATATTCCAGTGGCAACGTTGTCCCGTGTATTTGGCGATAGTTTTTTGTTATGAAAAGTGGTCGACGGGATAATAGAGAAGTATCATTTTTTATCAATATGTAATATATATTAGATGCAGGTTTAAACTTCTAAAGAAAAAGCAAGGATAAAAATATCTGCAAACAACATTTAGTTGTTAGTCAAGCCAGAATATCATCTAATTTATTCAATCAAAGTTAGACTAAAAACTGATCCAAGATTGCTAAATGCACGCGCGAGAAAAAAAAAATTAACAATCGTATTTTGACTGCATTAGAGGATGACGTCATCCGCTTCGTGAAAACCATGGGACTTAGCAATATAAATCTAAACATTTCAATTTCAATTTCGCTTTTTAATCATAAGTATAAAATAAACCCGTGCGGTGTTTTTTATAATAATTGCTATGAGCATCATATAATGTGGTATTTTATTTTTTTGGCAACAATAATTTTTGGAAAACCTTTCATTTCTTTCATGAAAACAATGCCGATTTAATTTTTTAATTTCAGCAAATTTTAATCAAAAACATGTTTTAACGAAATGTTAAGTGTGCTATGTCAGAAGCCTGTGCAAAATCCTTTCATATGGTATCTCATTTGCCGTTCTGCGTTTCGTATTTTCTGAGAAAAAGGGATGTTGACAGGAGAAATAATATATATGATTATTATTTCATCAAAGTAAATACATATTAATTCACATAAACATCCTGTTTGTAATTGCACTATTTAAACTAATGTAGTAGAATGGTATAATAAGAAAGTTTTGTGCTGTTTAAAAATTTTAATTTTTTACATTATTAATATTTAAAAAGATAAAATATCATTATTTTTAAAAATGATAAGTATAAAACAAAGGGAGTGTAAACAGTCAAATTACAAAAAAAAAAAAAAAAAAAAAAAAAAAAAGGAAGAAAATGCTTTGTTCTGCCATTTTTAAATCTAGAAAATATCTTTTGCTGTGTGAATAGTGGTGTGTGTGTGTCGGGGGGGGGGGGGGGGGAGGTGGAATTAGATTAATAATCATGTATTTTTATAACAAATTAACAAAAATGGAAAACAGTAAAATTTTAAAAGATTACTGAGTTTTTAAACTTGTGTTCTGCGGGAGAGGGGGATTTACGTAGAATAAAAATTATATAAAATGGAAACACCACAAATTCTTACCCTCGACATATGCAAAAAAATGCTCAGTGTTGACATTCAAAGAATGAAATTAAAATTAAATAAAATACTTGTTATATTATACAGAATTCAAATCATAAATAATCATTTCATTAAAAAGAAATAGTCCCAGTTTTCCATAAGCTTTGCTCACAAAAATCTACTACTACGAAATAAAAATAATCAAGAAGTGGATATATTATAATAATAATAAAAAGAAAGGGCAAGCAATGGTTATTATTATTATTATTATGTAAGGAATCTAAAAAGGTTTTGTTAAAACAAAATATTTTTCTTAGCACAAGTAACAAAAAAGTCGCTAATGCAATCCCAATGTTTATAATGATAAATTAACTTATGAAAACAAATTTATAAAATGCATCATATCATTACAAAAATAATAAGAAAAATTAAATATTATATTTGTGCTTCATTAATCATATCTAAATTCAGATAATTAAAGATTTTTCAAAATAAAAATAGTGTAGTGATTTGAGGAAATGTTTGTCTATAATAATTTTTAAATAAATGTTTGACGGAATTGTTAAAGAACTTTGTGTAAAGGAAAAAAAAAGTCAAAAGTCTTAAAAGCAATTTACAATATGAAAATTTAATAATTCTAATGAAATGCAAGAAACCCACCAGAAAAAGAGTAAAAAAAAAAAGGGGATATTTTGTAATATATAAAAAAAATCTAATCACAATAAAATAAAAACTTAATTTTTTACCATAAAATTTATTATTTTATTACCAATATGCAAATAATAAATCATAAAATTAATAAAGCTTTTGATTAATAAAGTTTTTGTGTAAAACTATTAAAAAATAGGCTTTATAATGGGCCCTAAGACAATTTGCTAGCAAACTGACAGTAACATAAGCATATGCAAAATAATAACACGAAATATTGTAAAATGCATCAAACAAAATTTTATTTTCAGTACGAAAGATCAATGTTTTTGTTTGCGTGCGATCAACGCTCCTTAGACTGTAAAGGGTAGGCCGGTAACCGAGGATAGGGGCAGGACGTAAATTATCTCGGTCTCTTCAATTCCTCTGTCCCCACCTGCTATATTAATGGACTAGCCCACTATATAGTGAGCCACTCTTCGAAAGAGCCGCTAATCTTTTTAGGTAGATTTCGTAAGAAATACTACCTATTACATTCTCCCCTATGTTGGAATTTCTGGAAAAATTTTGCAGATCTACACCGATCATGACTCCAGAACCCGAAACGACCCCCCCCCCCCCAGTTCAAAACTTTATATATCTATCCATCTATCTATCTATATCACTTTTTTAAGGACACGATAACATAAAAAATTCTGCGCAAATATCTTCCAAACTGATACATAAAATCAAGGGGCATAAAATCTCGGTCAAGTTCGTTAATGGGCAAAATCGAACCAGGGGGGGGGGACTTTTTGTGCAAACAGAAAAATCCCCATAACTTCTTAATGATGATACGTATCGAATCCGTTTAAAGTTATTATTACTTCTAGGATAAGGGCCTAAAATTTATGTATGACAGATTTTTGATATCATAAAAAAATGGCCTCAAGGGGTGGGGGGCGGGGTGGTGGATTAGAGGTTTCAGAAGAAAAAAAATGCATAACTTTGTCAATACACAAGATATGATATCGCTTAAATTTATTATAAATACTCTTAATATTATCTACAACTTTTGTATTGACCAGTTTTTTATTGGCTTATAGCAAAAAAAAAAAAAAAAAAAAAAAAAAGTCTGCTGGTTCCGCCTACTTGACACAGATAGATTTCGAAGTGGGCATTTCCAACTGCTACATCATGGTAAGAAGGTCATTTCTTCTGCAATTCCGAATAAACAGGTACCCCACGGTCTGACTCTTCGAAATCTACCTGTGCCTGTTGGCCGAGCCGTCAGGGATAATTTTTTTTGTAGGTGTGCTAGCAACAACGATGGATAATAAATACAGGGTGATTATAAAAAAACTATCCCGACATTTGGGCTCCTAACGATCATACCATTCACAGATACTGAATGAAATTTTGGCAAAAGGTATTTTGAGGCATGCGCTTAGGAATGATATGGAAAACAACAGTGTCACTCAAACAGTTACGGTTACAGTGAGAAAATTTCGAAAAAATCAAATGGTAACACCCAGTTTTTTGTATTGGAATGTGATCTCCATTGTGAAAAACCCTAAATAGCGTTGGAATGGCAACTGTAGCATGAAAATCACCGGCAGTAGATAGGCTAAAAGGGAGGACAACCAATAAGGACAGAGAAGCAGCATAAAATAAAGCATTTTATTGTGTTTCACAAATTTTTCACATGACCTCCTTCATACACTATGACACTTTGCATGCGGCTGATGGTGGATAGCACTACAGCACGTATCATGGCAATAGGAATCTCTTGAATTGCAGTTCTGATTGCATCTTTCAAATCAGATGCAGTTTGAGGACGAAACTGATACACGTTGGATTTCAGGTATCTCCACAGCCAGAAATCCATTGGTGTCAGAACAAGAGACCTTGGTGGCCACGGAAACGGGAAAGGACAGAAGATAAGTCTGTCACCAAAATGTTGAGTTAAGACACGTTTGGCTGAAGACCCGACATGTGGAGGAGCGCCATCTCGCATCCACACAACTTCAGATAGAGCATTTTGCCGTTGCAATGGGGGAATCGCGTAATGAGTTAACATGTCCAGATAGCGAGCACTCGTTACTGTACACGTTTGCAGATCACCGGCAGTAACCTCTTCAAAGAAGTAAGGGCCGAGGATGAACGTACTCGTTATACCACACCACACAGTCACTTTTTCCTCGTGTGTAGGACGTGCATGCACATCATGTGGATTATTCTCAGCCCAGTGCACACAAGTTTTCGAATTCATGTTACCAGTTAACGAGAAATGCGCCTCATCTGTCCACAGAATGCGTAAAGGGCAGCTGGTATCTTCATCGTACCGGTTAAGGAATTGATTTGCAAAATCCAGCCGTAATTGATAGTCTCTCGCTTCCAACATCTGGACACGCTTTAATCGATACGGAAACATGTTTAGATCAGAGCGCAGAATCTTGCGTACAGTTGAATTCGGCAGATCCAGAACACGTGAAACACCGCTTGCAGTTGCGGGACGAACCGTGCTTATCGTCTGATGGACTTCTGCAACAGCTTCCACAGGAACGGAAGGTCGTCTTGACCGAGGTCGATCGCATGTGCCGAGTTTCTTCAAATTTACGAATCTAGTCCCGTACAGCTTTGACAGTGCACGGGCCTCGCCGTAATCCATGGTTTCTGTGGTAAACACGCAATGTCTCTGCGGCATTTTGTCCATTCAGGTAATAAATCTAATAAGGCTTCAACTTTGTGTATTCATATTTCGTTAACAGCAAGGAGATATCTATTTAATTATAATATTTATTATACATTATTTACAATTGCGGCCAAGCGCACCGCTACTCCGTACATACTGGCTTCACTGCCTTACATCTCGTCTCCATAACTCTCCTGCAAGAGATATTCAACTCTGGACTAGCAGCGCCATCTCTGTTTATAGATGGATACTAATCATCGAGATATGATACCCCTCCCCTCGTAGTTCAAACGAACCACTGGTTTAATCTGTCTGTTGCTTCTTCGAACAGGTTGAATGTCCTTTTTATCAGTCTTTATAGGTGTACTCTTCTGCAAGTCCACATCATTACTTATCACGGAATTGTCATTTGCATTTTTATCCATAGTATTATCACAATTATTATTCACAACTGTACCTGTTACAATATCATGTGAAGACTGAGATTGGTTAGATTTTTCAGCATTCTCGGCATTAATTTGCTCTTTATTATTTACATAATATCCAATATCCAGAAAACTTATTTTTCTTAACTCTATCATAACTTACGAAATCAGTGTTTTGTTTATCAAACTGACCCGTTTTACTTTCCTCTGACGTTTCATCACTTATTTCTCTGTTGTGTCTCAACTGATTAACATGACGTTTACACATTATTCCGTCATCTCTATTTACTAAAACCCATCTGCTCCCCAATAATTTTATAATTTTTCCCTTAATCCATTTCTCCCCTTTTCCAAAGTTTTTAACAAAAACTGATTCATGAAGATTGTATTTATGTAAGGGTTGCTGTATTTTAGGTTTGGATGGTAATACCAAGTGTAGAGCTGTTCGAACTGACCTTCCAAACATTAATTCTGCGGGAGTCTTACCAGTGACAGAATGTGGGGTAGAATGATTTTCCAATAAAAATCGTGCAATCGACAAATTTATGTCACCCTTATCTAGCTTTTTAAGACAATTTTTAACAGTTTGAACATACCTTTCTGCCTGTCCATTCGACGATGGATGATATGGCGGAATGGGTGTATGTATAATTCCATTTGATTTAAGAAAATATTGAAATTCATCACTTGTAAACGCACGTCCATTATCACTGACTAATTCAACGGGCAAACCAAATGTAGCAAAAATTCTACGTAGTACTCTAATAGTTGATTTACTATCAGCACTGGGTACCACCTGTACCTCTAACCATTTAGTATAAGAATCGACCACTATTAAAAATATTTTACCCTCAAAAGGACCGGCAAAATCTATGTGAATTCTTTCCCAAGCAAATTCCGATTCCCATTTTAAAGGTTTCATTTTAGGATTATCCCGAGCAAGCATTTGGCATCTACTACAAGAATTAACCATTTGTTCTATTTCTTTGTCCATATTAGGCCACCAGATCACACCTCGAGCTTTAGCTTTCATGCTAGATATACCCTGATGAACGGAATGTAATAATTTTAACATTTTTTCGCGACCTTCATCTGGTATAATTACTCTATGTCCCCATAATAAACAATTTTCTAAACACGAAATTTCCTCACGTCTACGAAAGTATGGTTTATATTTCTCGGATTTAACCGTTTTTGGCCATCCATATAACGCCCACTCTAAAATTTGTTTTGTTACTGGATTTTCAGTTGTCCACTTTGAAATCGTTTTAGAAGTAACAGGCCACTCATTACTATTAGAAACGAACATTATTTCCGATGGATTATTTACAACATTTACAGTTTCTGGAAGGGGTAATCTACTTAATGCATCCGTATTTTTATTATTTTTACCTTCGCGATACTCAATTGTATAGTCATACCCTGCTAACATTAACGACCATCTCAGCATTCTGGGTGATAATGTATCAGGTACTTTTTTTACAGGATCAAACAATCGAATTAAAGGTTTGTGATCAGTTATGATTTTAAACTGTCTACCTGCTAAATATTGATGAAATTTCGTTACACAAAAAATTACAGATAAAGCTTCTTTATCAATCATGGCATAATTTCTTTCAGTCTTATTCATCGTTCTAGATGCAAAAGCTATTGGTTTTTCTTTACCCTCAACAATGTGGCTTAACACACAACCAATTCCATATTCAGATGCATCACAGTTTAAAACAACATCTTTGTTTATATCATACAATTCTAAATCAGGCGATTTACATAAAAGTTGTTTAACTTTCTGAAATGCTTTTTCATGCTTCTCTGACCATGTCCACTTTACATTATTATCTAATAATCTATGCAAAGGTTAACACATCTGAAATATTAGGTAGGAAGTTTCTATAATAAGAAATTAATCCCAAAAATGAACGTAATTGAGAAACATTAGTAGGAAAAGGAGCATTCGAAATAGCATCAACTTTTTCTGGAATAGGCTTAATGCCTTCTGTGAAATTTTATGTCCTAAATAGCTAACTTCCGAAACCATAAATTTTAATTTTTCCTTATTTAATCTTATACCATGCTCAGAAAAGCATTTTATAATACATTCAACTCTTTCAGAATGTTCTGATTCAGATCTAGCACTTATAATTACATCATCTAAAAATACACCAACATAGTCAAATTTCTTTAATATATTTTCAATTTTTCTTTGAAAAATACCTGGTGCACATTTTACACAAAAAGCTAGTCTTAAAACGTTAAATAAACCTTTATGAGTATTTATAGTTAAAATTTTACTACTTTCATCATCAACAGGTTGTTGTAAATAAGCATCTTTTAAATCAAACACAGTAAAGAATATTCCACCTGCTAATTTAGCAAACAATTCTTCCATTCTTGGAAGAGGATAATTATCATTTTCAGTATTAGAATTTACTGTTGCTCTATAATCACCACAAATTCGAACAGTACCATTTGGTTTTGGAACAATTACTATAGGACTAGCCCAATCAGAATAATCAACAGGTTTTAAAATACCCTCATTTGTTAATCGCTCCAATTCCAAATCAGTTGCTGTTCTCAAAGAAAAAGGAACAGGGCGAGATTTTAGGAAAACTGGTTTTGCATCATTTTTCAAATTTATTGAAATGGGAGGACCTTTGATCGTACCGATCCCGACAGCAAAAACATTAGGAAATTTTTTTATTAAATCATCTTTCGAAATACTTTTGATCATGTTTACATTCGGCCAAAATAATTTTGATGCTTTCAACCAGGTTTTACCAATTAAACTCGGACCTTCCTCTTTAATAACTAGCATTTTTAAATTAGGTATACAATTATCATCAATCAAAACATTTACATTTAATTCACCTAATACAGTTAAAGAATCTTTAGTATACGTTTGCAGCTTAATATTAGATTTAACCAAAGGAGGCTTACCTGAAAATAATTTATCGGCAATATTTTTACTTACGATCGTATGAGCTGCTCCGGAATCAATTTCAAAATTAACTTTAATCCCATTAATTGTAACACATTTTTCCCACAAAACATTATTGCACTCATCCCTCATAACATTTAGGGAATATTCTTGAACAGTTTTAATTTTATTGTTATTTTTCAGTTTTTGATTCACTGTAGAGAAGTTCCGGTTCCTGCAACAAATTTTTAAATGTCCCACTTTGTGGCAAATATGACATTCTGTTGATTTAAATGGACATTCAACATGTTTGTGATTTCTAGCACAACGATAACATGGTTTATCTTTATAACTGTTCCGGTTTCCAGGTGCATACATCCCTTCTTTCGGCTTCGACGAATACTGGTATACTTTCGTTTTCTCCATTCGGGCATCTTGAACTTTATTTACAGTTGTTGCTCCATTAATCTGTAGTGATTTTACTCCAGCTTCGGCTGTTTCGAATGATTCCGCGATTTCTACAGCTGTTTGGAACGTTAGATTTTTCGTATCCAACAATTTTTGCTGTATTTTCCCGTCTTGAATTTCAAACACTAGCTGGTCCCGTAGGCGATCGCTTAACGTCGTTTCTGATAACGTCGTTGCAGTATTCTGATAACCGTCGTAAATCTCTCACAAAGTTGGCTATGCTTTCCCCTTGCTTCCGTAATCTTTTTTGAAACTTGAACCGTTCAACAATTTCACTTGGACAAGGTGAAAAATGTTCTTTCGCCCTCTTTAAGAGATCATCATAACTTATCTCTTTCAGCGAAGTCGGTGCAATGATATCTCTCAATATCGAAAATGTTGCCGTTCCAACAGAGCTTAATAATATATTTTTCTTCTTATCCGCATCTTAAATATTATTAGCAGCGTAGTAAAAGTCAAATTTTTCAACATAAATTGACCAGGGCATGGTCGAATCATATTCTTCCAGACGTCCCAGAGAGATAACTTCTGTTTCTGCCATTTTCTTTTCTTTTCTTCTTTTTTTATTTCGAAAAAATGCAACATTTATTTAAAATCTTGGGTTCATCCGCATCGTCGCCATTAATAAGGCTACAACTTTGTGTATTCATATTTCGTTAACAGCAAGGAGATATCTATTTAATTATAATATTTATTATACATTATTTACAATTGCGGCCAAGCGCACCGCTACTCCGTACATACTGGCTTCACTGCCTTACATCTCGTCTCCGTAACTCTCCTGCAAGAGATATTCAACTCTGGACTAGCAGCGCCATCTCTGTTTATAGATGGATAATAACCATCGAGATATGACACGATAACACAAACAGTTACGGTTACAGTGAGAAAATTTCGAAAAAATCAAATGGTAACACCCAGTTTTTTGTATTAGAATGTGATCTCCATTGTGAAAAACCCTAAATAGCGTTGGAATGGCAACTGTAGCATGAAAATCACCGACAGTAGATAGGCTAAAAGTGAGGACAACCAATAAGGACAGAGAAGCAGCATAAATAAAGAATTTTATTGTGTTTCACAAATTTTTCACATGACCTCCTTCATACACGATGACACTTTGCATGCGGCTGATGGTGGATAGCACTACAGCACGTATCATGGCAATAGGAATCTCTTGAATTGCAGTTCTGATGGCATCTTTCAAATCAGATGCAGTTTGAGGACGAAACTGATACACTTTGGATTTCAGGTATCCCCACAGCCAGAAATCCATTGGTGTCAGAACAGGAGACCTTGGTGGCCACGGAAACGGGAAAGGACAGAAGATAACTCTGTCACCAAACTGTTGAGTTAAGACACGTTTGGCTGAAGACCCGACATGTGGAGGAGCGCCATCTCGCATCCACACAACTTCAGATAGAGCATTTTGCCGTTGCAATGCGGGAATTGCGTAACGAGTTAACATGTCCAGATAGCGAGCACTCGTTACTGTACACGTTTGCAGATCACCGGCAGTAACCTCTTCAAAAATGTAAGGGCCGAGGATGAACGTACTCGTTATACCACACCACACAGTCGCTTTTTTCTCGTGTGTAGGACGTGCATGCACATCATGTGGATTATTCTCAGCCCAGTGCACACAATTTTTCGAATTCATGTTACCAGTTAACGAGACATGCGCCTCATCTGTCCACAGAATGCGTAAAGGCCAGCTGCTATCTTCATCGTACCGGTTAAGGAATTGATTTGCAAAATCCAGCCGTAATTGATAGTCTCCCGCTTCCAACATCCGGACACGCTGGAATCGATACGGAAACATGTTTAGATCAGAGCGCAGAATCTTGCGTACAGTTGAATTCGGCAGATCCAGAACACGTGAAACACCGCTTGCAGTTGCGGGACGAACTGTGCTTATCGTCTGATGGACTTCTGCAACAGCTTCCACAGGAACGGAAGGTCGTCTTGACCGAGGTCGATCGCATGTGCCTAGTTTCTTCAAATTTATGATTCAAGTCCCGTACAGCTTTGACAGTGCACTTGCCTCGCCGTAATTCATGGTTTCTGTGGTAAACACGCAATGTCTCTTCGGCATTTTGTCCATTCAGGTAATAAATCTTTACGATTTCCCCATGTTCTTTCCCTGAAAGCGACATCTTGTTCGGAATGGCAGAAAGGATTATACGCGGCTCGCATTTCGCAGTGCCTTTTTTTTCACCTAGCGTGACGACGTCAGTCATGACTGCCTACGGGTTCTACGTAACCCGAAATTTGCGTTTCTTGGTTTCTTCTTCTCGTTTTGTGGAGAACTAATCAGGCTGGGATATCAGCCAAAGAAACGGTGTGACGCGTGACGTAAATGAAACGAAAATTAATGCCCTGGTGCACGGCAAAGTCCTTTTTACTTTTCCCTTGCCTAGTTCCGGTGATTTTCATGCTACAGTTGCCGTTCCAACGCTATTTAGGGTTTTTCACAATGGAGATCACATTTCAATACAAAAAACTGGGTCTTGCCATTTGATTTTTTCGAAATTTTCTCACTGTAACCGTAACTGTTTGAGTGACACTGTTGTTTTCCATATCATTCTTGAGCGCATACCTCAAAATAAGTTTTGCCAAAATTTCATTCAGTTTCTGTGAATGGAATGATAGTTAGGGGCCCAAATGTCAGGATAGTTTTTTTTATAATCACCCTGTATTTTACACCTTTATCAGCCCTCTATTCTAAAACAGTGACAGATTTTTATGTATTCTTATGTCATTTAAGTGTTCGTATAAGTTTTTGTTTTGATTTATGAAGTGTCAAAAGAACATTGTATTGTGTAATAAAAATGTAATAATAATATTGTAATACTTATATCGATAATACATTATTATTATGTTACATAATCAGCGATCTGTCTTGAACAAAATTCAATCTCAGAAAAATGAACCCACCTCTAAAATCTGATGATTTGAAAATTTCCTAAATAAATAATGCCCCCTCTTCCCCCTTACCGACGACCAACCTTTTTTTACACAAAGTGTCTAAAAATTTAATTACAAAAAATGATGGCTATTTGTTAATTGTATTAACAGTAAATAAATAATTAATAAAATTAATTATTGTGTTAAGTATTGTATTACCAATAGGTAAATAATGAACCAAATGAATTCTTGTGTTAAATTTTCTTACACCCTTCCCTAAAAAAAAAAAAAAAAAAAAAAAAAAATAAAGCGTGGAAAAAAAAGCGGGAAAAAAAAAGCGGGAAAAAAAAAAAAACCTTGAACTGATCTCTGATTATATAAAACAAAAATTTAACGCATTTCCGAAAATATAAAAATTCGTATAATGTTAAAATGTTACCTTTAATAAATGTTATTTATTTTTGAATGTTACTTTCATAACAGAGGTGGAAAGCAGTAAATTTTCACTTTTTAAAATAAATTCGTTTCAAATTATTTTCCAAATTTCAGTCTCATCATCCCATAGTGTTCCACATTCCTCTAAAACCTGATGATTTGTACTTTTCCTAAATAAATAATATTGCAAATCCCCCCCCCCCCCCCACCTTTACTCAGAGTATTTACAACATGACTTTATTAATTATAATAAGAGTAAATAAATAATTAACTAGATTCCCGTGTGAAATTTTCGCAACACCGCTCCCACCCCCCCCCCCCAAAAAAAAAGATTGCGCCCTCTGGCGGTGGAAGGTGTAAGTAAAGATGTTTCAGCACCAGGGGGCACTTTTCTTTCTCTGGTTCTAAGAGCCCGATCACAACGAGGTATGGCTCATTCGACTCGACGTCAACAGCCTCAAAGATTTCGGTTATGTTCGTATAGAACAGCTTGCGCTCTCTGGTGGTAGAATGTGTAACTAAAGGATTTTTCAGCTAACCCGGGTTCTATGGGTACCATCACAACGCGGTATCGCTCATTCTACTCGACATCGATAGAGCTTACCGATTTTAGTTTGTATTTGCAGCACCAGAGGGCACGTTCCTATTTCTGGTACGATGGGTATGAACACGACGGAGTATGGCTCATTCGACTCTACATCGAAAGCCTTAACGATTTCAGTTATGATCGTATGAACAGACTGCGCCCCCCCGGCGGTGGAAGGTGGAACTAAGGAATTATCCGGTGCGTGCATAGCATGACCGGTATACGATGCCGAAGGCAGCGGGGACCCGGGTCGGAGGTTCGTTCCATTAGAGATTTATACTATTCGATGTGCAAACTAAGGGATTATTCGGTACCGAAGGCAGCGGGGACCCGGGTCGGAGGTTCATTCGGTTTGGTTTATCTTATTAGAGGTTTTACAAGATTCGAGGCACCCATGTAAATCAGGGGCCCGCTAGCGGGCGAACCCAGCTAATGTTTAATAAGTATTTTTTTTTCTCAATGGTAATTTCCGAGCATGGATGGTAAGCAGCGGTTTTCCACTTATTTAATAATTTCTTAAAGGTATTTTACCCATTTTATGAGATTGAATTTTGTGAAAGATCAGTAATAGTGTAATAATAATGTTATGTAACAACAATACATTATAACAGGGCTTAATTTCTAAGGAAAAAAGTATCGGAGTCCTAATATTCTGCAGTACTAACACCCGTAGCGTACTCCTCCCCCTACCCTCCGCCGTCACTCCAATCTGTATATTTATATTTCATACATTATTTTCAAAATTTAAAGCATTGTTTTTTTATTTAGCAGAAAAAAAAATTAAATACATTTATCTGCGTATACTTTGCTATAAACATCAACTATTCCACTTTTTAGTTATTTTTACTTTCAAATAGAAACCTTTGCCTAATCTTAATGTTAATTAATCGCAGAATTCTGCGATTTAATTTAATGTATTTAAGCTCAGGATTATGATTCGGAAATAGAGTTAACACAAAAAATGAATAGTTCGCAGCTATGCAGAATAGAAAAAAATTATTTCTGTTTACTCTTTATTCTGATCAAAATAGCATTAAAATCTTTTGAAATGGAAATAAATTAAATTTTGAATGTAGGACAGATTGAGCTCGAGCCTGCCCAAACCCGAAGACTGACATAAAAATCGAGCCCGTTTCATCTCCATCTCTTACGTGAGTGACACATTAAATCCGTTATAACTGTTTTGATACAAAAGAAGGCAAAAGATTGGAGATGGGAATTAAAGGAAAGGATAATTTAGGATTCGTTTTTCGGAAGCGTTATTGCACTGGGCTCCGGAGCGCAGTGTTTATGAGCTCCGATGAATTCTGGCGAATATTTAAACATTTACTAAAAACAAAGAAGTACCGGAGCTGGGCTCCGGTGGTCTCCGGTGGTCTCCGGCACGAATTAAACCCTGGATTATAATAAAAATGTATCAACAAAATTAATAACGGTAACTTATGCGAACATTTAAATAACATATGAATACATAAAAATTTGTCACTTACCGTGCTTAGAATGTGAAGGCTGACATTCCTGTAAAAATCTATTGCTTCTGCTAATACACACAGCAAGAGCACCTACGTAAAATCAAAAGAAGATGGCTAGCAATGCCAATGCCAAAGAAACAAGTAGAGTTCCCAAGTCTATGGTTCCCAGTGGGAAACGTGGTCTTATTAAGAATGTGCGCCCAAGTCTATTCTACCTTCTTTGACAGTGTTTCGCAAAGTTTGCGCCGTGCCGAGGATCGTTGCGAGCTCATCCTGTATACGAGTTTTGTAATTTTCCAACTGGACGAAAAATGTCCGGGCCAGGATTCGAACCTGGGATACCTTGGCTGAAGCTGCCACGCTCTACCAACTGAGCTATCCCGGTCGAATCTGGAGGGCATAATTCATCGTTAACCTTATTGAGCATAGCATCTGGTCTGATATTTTAATCAGCTCAACAGAATAGATCGTTGGTAATGGAACTCCAGTAAATGTTGGATACGTGATTAGACTAGATTAATTTTTAACACAATTATTCAAATTGGTAACGAAATCATACAAGTTTTGTAATTTTCCAGCCAAGGGATCCCAGGTTCGAATCCTGGCCTGGACATTTTTCGTCCAGTTGGAAAATTACAAAACTCGTATGATTTCTTTACCAATTTGAATAATTGTGTAAAAAATTAATCTAGTGTCTCATCCTGTATGTTTGCTTTCTCCTCATCTCCTTATGCTTGTAACGGTATTGTATTTTAAAGCTAGCGACAGATGGCGATAGTTACGCTTTTTTGGAGCTGAGGTTCTTATATAACCCAAAGGTTCTGCCTGAAAAGGGAAGCAAAGATGCCCATAAGCTCATATCTGGAGAGAAAGAAGAAAATATTACAGCTATTGTTTCTTGCAATGCTGAAGAAAATTTCCTCCCTGCCGTGTGCATCCTCAATGGAGTTAACAAAAAGGCTGATTAGGAAGACCAAATGTCCCCAGTGGTCCTACATAGCGATGTTTAAAAAGTCATAGTATGTAAACAAAGACATTTTTTTTCTGACTGGATAAAAAATCATTTTATTTCTCTCAAAACACAAGGAACATGTCTTTTGTTGCTAGATGGATATATAAGTCATACGAGCGCTGATAAACTCCTTGATTTAGCAGCTCAAAATGACACCGTTTTGCTATGTTTGCCAAGCCATTCCACTCACTTTTTTCAACCATTAGATCGATGTTTTTTCTAAACACTTAAGCATTTTTGAACGAAGCATGACAACGATGGATGAATGCCCATTCTTTTCCTAGCCATCCCAGAAAATTATGACGAACTCAGGTGGGAGAACTTCTAAGTCCAGAATGGAAAGAAAGTGCTACCGCACAAAATGGGATTGTGTCTTTTGAAGCAACGGGAATATTTCCATTTAATCCAACAGCTATTCCAAGTCGAGCTTTCGTTGGGTCTAACGAACAACATGAGTTACAGCCCCAGTTTTTCTAGAAGAAATCCACTTCAAAATAGTCGAACAAACTCCCGAGACCATCCGCTAAGCAGCTGATTCAAGATTTCCCCCAACCATGCACATCACTAAAATCACACAAACAGTCGACTAGCCTAACAATCAACTTACCATTAAGTGATAAAGAATATCTAGTGCCAACTGCCAAAAATATTACACAGTCTTCTCCAACAAAATTTCTGCAAGAAATTTCACCTGTTCCAGTTTATGAAAAGAGAAAGTATAGTAAAAAAAGACAAGAAGCTCAAGTACTTACATCATCAAAAGTTATTAAAGAAAAGAAAGTAAAAAGGCAGAAAAAAGAAGCTTATGAAGGGGAAAAGCAAATCAAAGAAAAAAAAAGTTGAAAAAGATTAAAAAAAAAAAAAAAAAAAAAAAAACCCTTGACTTATAAAAGCGAAACCGAAGCAGAGAGAAAATAGCAAGTGCGAATTGCCAAATGTCTCAAGCTTTTCTAAAAAGGAAGAGTTTAAGAATAAGTCAGAATCTGCAACAGAAGATGATATGGATGATGACGAAATTCATCACCATGATTTAGAAAATGAGGATTTTTTTAAAGTGAATGAGAATGAGAGTTCAGAGTGTCTGGAAAAGTACCATAAAACCTCGTAAAAATGTGATTGGATCAAGTGCATTCAGTGCAACTATTGGTTACACGAAAGTTGCTCAAAGTTCCTAGACAAATGCGTAGTTTGAGGCACAGCTGAGATATTGCTGAAAAGAAAAGAGAAACGTATGAAAAACATTAGCTTAAAGGTTGGTTTCTAAAGCACTTTATCTCAGTGGCTTTGCCATATTTCAGCTTGTTATAATGTTTTAAAAATTAGCATATTTAAGTGCCATAATACTTTTGTGGTGTTTAGTTATTAATATAATTACTAGATGGCAGCACCACAGCGAATTACTACGTCACCTACCGATAAAAGTTTGTTTACTGTAAAATGTATATGTTGCTTGTGTTGTGTTTGATGTACGTGTTTGTGATATGATGTAAATTAAAGAAGTGTGTTTAAAGTCCACCTCGAGTTATTAATAATGCTGCTGATTAAATTAATTTAATTTACGTACTTGATATATTATATAATGGCGACGAGTTTAAGTTCTTACCGGAATTAACATAAGAAGAAATTCCAACTGATTAGCAAAATGGCTAAGATTTCGGTTTTGCATCTACAAGCATATCCTGTAGTAATGTTCTAAATACGTGCGTCATTTCGAGGGTGGTAAGTGCTGAAATTTTTTTTTCTTCTCTGCAATAAATAAAAGTTAATAATGTTTGCAAATTTTAAGGAATTTAACGATTCCATTGAATCGTTTCAATCATATGTTAAGAGATTGGAACAGAGTTTTTTATTACATGATGTGGAAGAAAAAAAAAAGGTACCTGCCATTATTTCATGTATGGGTTCTAAATTATACAATTTAATGTCAGATTTAACGTTTCCTAAAAACCCGGAAGCATTAAAATATGAAGAAATAGTTGAAATTCTGTTAAAGCACTTAAGCCCCGCCCCTAATAAATTTTGTTCTAGAATTAAATTCCGTAATTCTTATCAAAATGAAAATGAATCTATACAAGATTTTGTTTCAAAATTAAAGAAGTTAACCACTTTTTGTGCTTTTGCTGGTGAAACATTAAATAAAAATTTTCTGGAACAATTTTTGAGAGGTTTAAAAAAATGAAAGTATTCAAAGTAAATTACTTTCACAAATAGAAGATTTAACTTTTGAGAAAGCTATTCAAAAAGCAATTATTTTGCAAAATAATGAACATAACATTTCTGAATTGAAACACAAAAATTTAAATGTCAATAAATTAGCAAGGTCTAAAAATTTCCAACCGAATAAAATTCAAAATAATTTTCAGAAACAGAAAATTAACAATAATATAAATAAGGGGAATTCTGATGTAAATAAAAATAAACTGAAATGTTATAGATGCGGAAATCCATTACATCTTGCCAAAGCGTGTAAGCATATAAATACTATCTGCAATAAATGTTAAAAAAGGAGGCCATCTTGGTAAAGTATGCTAAAAGTCTTGGTAAAAGTAATTCTCAGAAACAAACAAGTGTATTGCAGACGGTTGACATTTTATCTGTGAGTCATGATAAAAGTTGTACTCCTATAAAGGTGTGGGTTTTAATTGAAAACAAAGCTAAAGCTGAAATGGAGTTAGACACGGGCTCCGGAATTTCGGCGGTACCTGTAAATCGTTTTCGGAGAATTTTTCCGAATAATAAAATTTTTCCACCAGATGTTCAATTGAGAACTGCAACGGGTGAAGTGTTTACACCTGTGGGTTATGTAACAGTAGATGTTTCTTATGCAAATATTACTAAAAAGCTTAAATTGTATTTAATTAAAGAAGATAATTTCCCACTTTTATTTGGCAGAGACTGGGTAGCTGCATTTAATTTGTTTCCCACTAATTTGAAATCTGTGTATGTAAATGAAATTGCAAATTCTACTGAAAAATTGAAAGTATTATTAAATGATTTTTCTGATTTATTTTCAAATAAAGTAGGGGAAATAAAAGGTTTGAAAGCAGAACTTTATTTAGAAAAAGGTTCTACGCCCATATTTTGTAAGGCTAGAACAGTTACTTATGCTCTACGTAATGCAGTAAATGATGAAATTCAAAGGTTACAGGATGAGGGTATTATTAAACCTGTCACCAGTAGTAAGTAGGCAATTCCTATAGTTCCAGTGGTAAAACCTAATAGTAAATTACGTTAATGCGGAGACTTTAAAGTTACAGTAAATAAATTTTTGAAGGTGGGAAAATATCCTTTACCTAGGGTAGAGGACATGTTAGCCACTTTTGGTGGTGGTTTACATTTTACAAAAATTGATTTAAATCAAGCTTATCTTCAGTTACCTGTAGACGAAAAATCACAGGAATTGTTAGCTATAAACACTCCGAAGGGCTTATTTCAATTTTTAAAGTTACAAATGGGTCTTACTAGCTCTCCAGCAATTTGGCAAAGATCTATTGAACAAATATTAAGTGGTATTGATGGTGTCACTGTGTTCATTGATGATATTGGTGCTACAGGGGAAACGGATGAAATTCATTTAAAAAGACTAAAACAAGTCTTAGAAAGATTATGTGAATATAATATTAGGATCAATTTTTCTAGCTGACCATATTACATATTATGGTTATAAAATTGATAAGCAAGGTATTCATAAAACGCAAGATAAAATTGAGGCTATTGTAAATGCTCCTAGACCAATTTATGTGTCACAAGTTAAAGCTTTTTTAGGCTTAGTCACTATATTATTCTAAATTTGTACCAAATTTATCTACAATTGCTCAAAAAGAATGTGAAATTTATATGGTCTCCTGTTTGTGAACAAGCATTTAAAAATATAAAAAATGAAATTATTTCAGAAAGAGTTCTTACACATTTCAACCCTAAATTGCCTTTAGTGTTAGCAACAGATGCTTCTCCATATGGTATCTCTGCAGTTCTTTCGCATGTGATGCCAGATAAGTAATGTAATTGATGAAACTGAATTTTTTCAAATCAACCAAATTTCTACGTTGCCTTCAAACGCCAAATCAAATGCTGTAGCTACAAAATCTGATCCTCTATTACGTCAATTTTTTCATCATCTAATTTCTGGTTCTCAAATTCCTAAAAATTTACTTTTTGGTGGCAAACAAGAAGAATTTACTCTTCAACTTAGTTGTATTTTAAAAGGATGTAGAGTAATTATCCCAGAAGTTCACCGAAAACAAATTTTACATGATTTGCGCTTTGGACATTTCGGTATAGTAAAAATGAAGTCCTTAGCTCGCAGTTTTGTTTGGTGGCCAGGGATTGACCAATATATTGAAGATCTTGCACGGAATTGCACTACTTGTGTCAATTTAAAAAATAATCCACCTAAGGTAGATACTTATCATTGGGAATGGCCTACAGCTCCATGGCAAAGAATTCACATAGATTATTTTGGTCCTGTGATGGGTAAAATACTTTTACTTGTGGTTGATGCTCATAGCAAATGGCCGGAAGTTTTTATTGTTCCTAATACAACATAAGAACATACAATTACTTGTCTTTCTTCTTTTTTTGACATATACGTGTATCCTATATCTCTGGTATCTAATAATGCAAAACAATTTACTTCTGAAGAATTTGAGACATTCTGGAAGAATCATGGGGTTAAACATAGGTTTAGTGCTCCATACCATCCAGCTACAAATGGTCAGGCAGAGAGATATGTGCAAATTCTTAAAAGAGGGTTAAAAGCCTTATCTTCAGAATCTGATACTTTACAGGTGAAAATAAATAACTTTCTTTTATAATATATAAAGATGCCTCATGTTACTACGGGGGAAAGTCCTGCATCTCTATTTCTAAAGAGGAATATTAGAACGAAAATAGATTTGATACTTCCAAATGTTACAAATTTTGTGCATGATAAACAAAATGCGAGAAAGGCCAATTCTAAAGTAAAAGAATTTCAAATTAACCAGAAAGTGGCTGTAAGAAATTATACGCCTGAAGACAAGTGGAAAATTGGTTGCATTATTGCAAAAGAGGGCAAGTTGCATTATAGAATTCAAGTTGGTTCGAATATTTGGAAAAGTCATGTTGATCAGATAACTAATGTCGGTTCGAAGATACATTTAACTAATGATTCAAATTCTGAAGAGAGTGATACAGAAAGTCAAAAAAGTGATAATGCAGTTGTTAATCAAAGTGATTCTTAGCTAATGCCTCCTAGTGTCGCAGATCTTCGACCAGCTGACTCTGTTGTCCCATCTGCTCCAAATCCTAAACTAGATGGCTTTGTCCTCCCAAATACTCCAAGTCCTGCTCCAGTAGACTATAAAGAGATACCTTCAATTCCAAAACCCATGGTACCCAATACTTCTATTGATGATGCTACATATACTTTAAATAATAACTCTTCTTCTTCCCTACAGGTACCTAGAAGATCCACCAGGAAAAGAAAAGCTCCCACTAAGTTTCCCAATTAAGGAGGGAAGAATTGTGGTGTTTAGTTATTAATATAATTACTAGATGGCAGCACCACAGCGAATTACTACGTCACCTACCGGTAAAAGTTTGTTTACTGTAAAATGTATTTGTTGCTTTTGTTGTGTTTGATGTACGTGTTTGTGATATGATGTAAATTAAAGAAGTGTGTTTAAAGTCCACCTCGAGTTATTAATAATGCTGCTGATTAAATTCATTTAATTTACGTACTTGATATGTTATAACTTTTAAATGTTAAGTAGAGCATAATCTTTTTTTTCAAATATTAGTTTGTTTTCTATTAAATTGTTAGTGTTTGTAAATTCATATTTTTGTAATTGGTGAATTACTAAGTAAGTAACTACTTTAGTATGTCTAAAATATTAAAGTTACTCTTTTTAGTTCCATTATGTGTTGCATTGTTTCACTAAAATTATTGTTTACATTGAAGCTCCAGAAGGTATCTTACCCCTATGTAGTTGGCCATCTTACCCCAAGTCTGGACTAAGATGCCGAAATGCAAGCATTTACAAAAGCAAAATTTTTGATGCTTTCTAGGACATTTGTAAAACGAAAAATTTTTTTAAATCATACATAAATGTATCAACTTTAACAAGAAATTAATGAGTAACAAATAAAAACAACAGGCGATTTTATAAAAAATTAAACCAAAAACTACAGCGTCTTCACCCAATCTACCCTATTTCGATTGTTGTTGAAAAAATCCATGTTCTGTATACCCTCGTTTCGCGTCGTTGAATTATTGCAGAACCCCTCCTCCCCCCCTCTCGCATGTGATATTATGTAGATAAAACAACTATGTTGAAAGTTACATAATCCATTTATTGAAAATTCCATGACTTTTACAAGCTTACAATAAAATATAATTTTATAATGCAATTCGAAAGGTTTGACCATTCTTGAAATCTTCCATTCGCGATTCTGAGAGAAGAACACATTCGTTGCCAGGTTCTCTTTTCCACTGTTTTTCAACGTATTCATCCAAGATGACAGTCTTTTGAACAATTTTTCAGTTCATTTGATTCTTGATATGTATAAAGGCGTCATTCAAACTGATCAGGAATTTACCAGATGGATAATTGTAGGAAGTTTGGTGGTACCTTTATTGTTCCTATAAAGAAAAAAGTAGAATTGAATCGTTTCTTTCAGGAAGTATACTGTACAAAAATTCCGAAAAAAACGGAAAATGTACTGTCATCAAAGTTGTCGTCGATTCTCCGTTTTTTCCCAAACTTTCATTTTGGCATTTCCACGTTTTCAAGATGGAAATTTTCCGTTATTGAATACGGGAAATTTCTGATTTTTGAAATAAGTATGAGCAACAGCGCAATATAAAAAATGATCTGCATAATAATTTTATATACTGATGCACATTTGTACGGAACAGGTATTTGTATTGCATTATTATCACATCAATTTTTTATCGCCTTGCCTTCCTCAGGATTCGAATCTCGATACTCGCCATCAGAGGTTGAATGCTCTGTCCCTTACATTACTTGGCCACGTCCAACGACTTGGTAATAAGCCAAAACATCAATTACGAAAATTTAACTGGATATTTTCCGTTTTCGCTTAATTGAAAAGGAACAAATCCGTTTGTCCGCCTTAGAAAATAACATATTTATTTTTAAATAATATTCAACGAGTGTAAGGATAACAAGGAAATTTCCATTTTCTCCTGGAAAATGTACGATTTACACTCAAAACGAAAAGTTTCCATAACAACACAGAGATTTCACATGGAGTCATCTAGATGTATACTGAATATATTTTTTTTACAGTGCACAAATGATAAAATATTCAAAAATCAGTTAATACTGATTTTTTTAAGAGTATAAGGTACAGATAGTTACTTCGATTGATGAAAACTGTTCTGTATACTATCGTTTCTCATCATTGAATTTTGGAGTAACTACACAAGCGATATCACTAAAAGGCTTAAATTTGTGTTTTAGAGATTTTTACGATTTGTATATTACAGAATGCTTTACCTGTTCAGAACTTTTTTCTGAGCTAATTTTCTATTTTGTAAAAAATGTTCAATCTTACTGAAAGCATGTTATAACTTAAAAAAAAAAAAAAAAGCTAAAATTGCTCCATATTTTTGCGATATTTTTAAACGCAATTATACAGTAATAATAATGGATTTTTTTTTTTGCAACTGAAAGAGCATTTCTTGAAGTTTTAAAAACAATTTTTTATTTGGAAATTTGTTGAAAAATGGTCCTCTGTAGCCTTTTATACAGAGGTGTGCTAAAATTGAAGCGTTCCGCGGTGCCAGATGAATCGCGGAATTTGCTTATCTGTAACAAAAAACCAAACTAAAACCTTAAAATTTACGATATTTTGCTGTCCTTCTTGGATGGGTTTATCAATTTTTCGATCCTGGAGAAAATGGCGGCCGTTCAAATTTCAAGCTGTCCGTTTTAGTCAAAAATTTTCGGATTTAAATCCAGCAAAAAAAAAAAAAAAAAAAAAAAAAATTACAATTCAAATATTGAAAAACGCGTCCGTGAAGGAGTACAAAATAGTATATACTAGAAAAAGGTCATTTCATGCAAAATGAGCAAAAATTTAAAAAAAGTCGTGGCCACATAGTAACGGATTTTAATAAAATTTGGTACACAGATCCAATTCATATTTAAATAGAGCTATTCAAAATATCTTGACAAAAAATAAAATATTTAGGCAGTTCTGGACATTTAAAAAACTTCTGACATAGAATGGCATGTATGGAATCATTCAAAGTTGCAAGTTTAATGTTCCGTATCTTGAAAACTATTCAACATAAATTAAAGAAATTCATAATATTATCATATACTATCATATTTATTTAGTAATAATAATTTGGTAAAATCATGGTTAACCTTAAATTGGCTGTAAAAACTGAAAATATGTCAATTTTGAGAAAATTAAAAGCGTTATAAAAATCAAAGGAATTTAAAAACATACGTGAAATTGATGTGTGATGTAGTGTTACATATGAAAAACAAATTTCTCGAATTTGGAAGTTGCCATTTTTTTCCTTCATCTTCAAAATAGCTTAGAAACTTTAAGAAAAATTACAAAAATCACAATTTTTCCTCTTATGTCTGCTTAAAAAATCAAATGGAGGAAAAATCAGACATTAACAATATTAAATAGGCATAAAGATCGATAAGCCCATGATATACTTAAAAAAATTCACCGTAATACTTACCCATCATGGATATGCATAATATAAAATATGAAAATAAAACATGCGTAAACTATTTATAAAATTCATCGCAATTCGAATAAAATCGTGGCTTGATGACGTCATAAACTTTAAATGCTCTATTACTGAATTAAGTAAAAGAAACATCCTTATAACTCCAAAAATGATAAGCCTATTAACTAACGGTTTACTGCGTCGGATTAAGCGTCTCATTTCCAATTAAAATATATCTTTGAATTGAAATTTGAATGAAATACAGAGTCATGAAAAATCGAAGAGTGTGGAAAATAGGATTACCAATATCTCGGCAACTCATAATCCGATCGACTTCCTTCTTTATGCAAAATTTATGTTTTTTTAATTGTCTTTTACATTCACTCCTTAAAATAAAAAATTTCGAAAATTGTTATATACATTTTATTATAACGAATATTTTGAGAGTCCGAAAAAAATAGTTCCGGATAATCGAGGTTACTGAAATTCAATAAGCTTCTTCCCATTATTACATACTAAGTACATACCAAATTTCAAGTGTCTATCTCAATTTGTTCGGGAGATAGAGCATTTACAGACACACAAACAGACGGACGGCAAAAGTTTTTTTTTTTTTTTAAATATGTTTTTCGGAATCTCCAGTGTCTGAAACGTGTTAATCCGTTAAAAAATTTATTTCGATTTTCAAAACGATTACAAGACTTACCCTATACTACGTATGATGGGTAAGTAAAACTTTTCAATTATGCTGGAAAATTAAAAAAAAAAAATGAATATAATAAACTTACCGGAGTAGTTTCTATTTTCCATTGATTTTATCAAAAATCTTTTTTTGATAATCCTTAACTTTATTCTTAATTTCCTCAATTAGTTCTTTTCCTTTCTTTTCAAGCTCTTTTTTATGCTTTTTCATCTCTTTACGGATTTCCTTGAGCTGTAATGATTTTAAATTCAAGTCAGTTTTAATTTTAAGGAAACTATGTGTTGCTTCATAATAAGCCATTGCAATTTTTTTTAAATTCTAAAGGGAGCTTAGGAGCATTGGGCTGGTCAAAACGATAACAATTATAATCATTTTCAAAATACCACAATTCAAATGATATGCAATTAAGACTTTTTAACCATTGGGGAAGTGGTTGCTGTTTTCGGTCAAGAATGGACCTTTTGACGTCGTCACTTTATTTTTTTAAGCGTTTTTAATGAAATTCCGTAACTTTAGAAGAATTTTATAAGCGTTTTTAACCAAATTCTGTAGCTTTAGAAGAATTTTTCTTTGAATAGGCAATAGAAATGCATAAAATCGCTATAAAAATGTTAAAGTTACAAAAAGGATAGATGCAAACTATCAAAAATGAAAAAAAGCCGAATTAAAAAAACTGACGTCGGATGAGAAATCGTCTTATAAAGTAAAAAACGAGGTCTTCAACTTTAATTTCCTCAAAATATCTTTAGCTCAGACATCAATCTAAACAAGAGTTATTATTGTAGGAAAGACCCGATAAAATATTTTTGTTTCTGTTTTCATTAATATATTGTAAATTTGGTACTTTCGTGTTATAGCGGCCCCCAAGGATGAATCGCCAAGCGACCAAGATTTATCGCCAAATTATAAAGCATGTATGACATTATAATATTTTTAAAGCTTTCGGAACATTTTCCCAATGGTTGTTGTAATTTGTTAAATTTCATTTTTTTTCCTTTTTGCCTAAAGTATATATTCTTAAATATATACAGAAAAATAAATGCTGAATATACGAAAATAATATTTAAAATCTACATATTTAAAACATAATGTTGTTTTTTTTAGTCATCTGCCTTGTACTTTCTACTCAACCAATTTTATTAGTTATTTTTTAAATGAAAGCTGTTAATATGTAGATGTGCTTGCACAAAGCTATTTCTTAAAAATATTTCCATTTTTATATTTTAATTTTAATTTTAAATGTTTTTTTAAAATAAAATTTCTGCAAAATGGTGGCAATTGCATTACTTCCATTATTGCAGAGAAAAGGGAAATAAGGGGGTTTATTTATCTTCATTGATTACATCTTTATTGATGCCATTTTCGCTTTACATTTCAAAATAATTTCAAAATAAAAAAATTAACAGATAATGATGTAACCCTTTAAAAAATACGCATTTTTCTGTTACAATTAAATATTTTTTAATTCCACTGATACTGAGTTTGAGACGCTAGGGGAAATGCTTCAGTAAATGAAAATGACGTCATATTTAAAACAAAATATCCATTTTCTTCCATAAAGCTAAATATTTTACTATGAAGGCGCCTAAAAGACATAAATTTTTGGAATTTTTACTCGCTAGTAAAACCAAGTCAAAAGTGCGAATGTCCATATGCAAAGTTGTAGTTGACACACGTTACTTCAAGTTGGGAAATGCATTTATTAACCTATTGAGTGTTAAAATGTTTTTTAAATGGTAAATACGTATATAAGAAGTGCGTATGAAAGTTTTGAGGCGATGAAAATTACGTTAGGTTTCGATTTCATTGGAAGAAAATGGTACTTACGTATTATCTGGGCCAGGTCAGATACAACTGAGCCAAGCATGGCGCCAATTAAATTAATTACAGTAACCCTTATTTTTTGTCAAGTATAGTTTACTTACTTATTATAGTGTGTAGTTTCATAGTATAATTTATAGTTTATTTTTTTATAGCTAATTTTTTTTCTAAAAATATGTTTTTCGGAATCTCCAGTGTCTGAAACGTGTAAATCCGTCATTTTTTTTTTCAATTTTTAGAACGATTGCAAGACTTACTCTATAATACGTATGATGGGTAAATAATAATGCAGATTTTTGAATGAGGTTTTTTGCATATTGTTCAGAAATGTTTACAGATTCAGAATAAAGCAAAAACAAAAACAAACAAGTTGGAAATTGTACGTCAAACGTGACAAACGAGGTGCGTTCGTACTATAGCTAGTTATATAAATATTCAGATCTTGATGATTTTTAATTCTGTGAAATGAATTATATCGGCTGCAGTTTAATTTCTGTAATGAAATAAGTATCTCGTTTCGCTTGACGATGAAAACCTCGGAAGCTCCTCTAACAAGAAAGCACCGATTTAAAAAAAAAAAAATCAAATTTCTTAATAAATGTTTTTATTAATATTTTCTAAAGTTTTGATTGGATTTTCATAAAATTTGAAATGTCTCGACAAAATTCTGCTAAGATAGTATATCTTAAATTTCAAACCATTCGGTTGGGTAGTTTTTGCGTTGTTATATGCGGACGGACGGACGGACTAGACGACGACAATAGGTGCTACGTATTTATATAATTACGAAGGCACCTAAAAACAAAAACAAAAAAAAATAAGTTTAAAAGTCCTGAGCCCCCTTGAATATTTATAGATTTGAACTAACCTTCTGAATGGCATCGTTATTCAAATCTTTGCCCTTTTTAATAACATCTTTCTTTATTTCTCTGAATTTCTTTAAAGCTTCTTCATATTGTTTCCGCAAATCTTCTTCTAGTTCGGACTTTTTATCACACCTGAAACGATACATGTGAATTTATAAATAACAAGATTTATTTCTATAATTCAAATTTAACATTTGCTAAATGGTACATACATTAAAATCGTGAATTTACAATCACAATTAAACATCAACGTTTCATTTCGCTTCTGCGAACGTCAGGATGACGTTCGCAGAAGCGAAATGAAACGTTGATGTTTAATTGTGATTGTAAATTCACGATTTTAATGTATGTACCATTTAGCAAATTTTAAATTTGAATTATAGAAATTATGGTGCAATTGTCCTGTTTTGAATAAAGTTTTATTTCATTGGCAACAGATAATTCAGTGTTTTAAAAGAGATGGCCTAAATACTACAAGTGAAATTTAATGATTAACTAAAAATTTGTTACAATGAGCTTTCAGGAAGTTTCGAAAGCAATTAATTTACGTATCTCTTCGACGAATGTGGATAATTTTTAACCGACTTCAAAAACTAATCGGATGTGTCAATCCCAAAACTTTCTTCTCTCTCACCCATGTTTCGTATACACTAAAAATTAAAAACAAATCAGCGCCAATTTATATCAAAGTCTAACTGATTTTTTATTTTTTATTAAATTCCGTGCATTAGTTCTTCAGATATGACTATCGCTATAATCGTGTAAATCCTGAAAAATGAGCGCCACCTGTTGGGAAATTGAGACCAAAACCTAATCAATAACAACTTATGTCAAGGTCTAACTGAATCTAAAGTTTGATGAAAATCCGTGCATTAGTTCTTGAGATATAGTTATCGTGAAAATCATGAAAAAAAGTAGCATATCAGTGCCACCTGCAGGGAGATTTTCACCAACAACTAATCAGCACAAATTTATATTGTGGACTAACTGAAAATAAAGTTTTATTAAATTCCGAGCATTAGTTCTTGAGATAGAGCGCCCACAAATTTTTTGTCACATACATACAGACTGAGAGACAGAGTCATATATAGAGTCACAGACAGACATTTTCTAAAATCAGTTAAATCGCGCTCAGGACCTTCTAAAACGTATAAATCCGTCGAAAACCAGAAGTCGAAAATTTTCATGAATCCAATACTTTCTTCTTTTAAAGATAGAAGAAAGTAAAAAGGAGGAGGTTTTCAATTCAACGCCTATGTTTTTCTTTTTACTTTCTTCTATCTTTACAAGAAGAAAGTATTGGATTCATGAAAAATTTCGATATCCGGTTTTTGACGGATTTATACGTTTTAGAAGGTCCTGAACACGATTTGACTATCTTTAAAGAATGTCTGTCTGTGAATCTATATATGACTCTGTCTGTCTGTGAATCTATATATGACTCTGTCTGTCTGTCTGTATGTGACAAAAATTTTGTGGGCGCTCTATCTCAAGAACTAATGCTCAAATTTAATAAAACTTTATATTCAGTTAGTCTCTGATATAAATTGGTGCTGATTAGTTTTTGGTAAAAATCGCCCCGCAGGTGACGCTGCTATGCAGCATTTTTCGCGATTTCCGCAATAGCTCTATCTCAAGAACTAATGCACTTATTTTCATCAAACCCCAGATTCAATTAGACCTTGACATACATAGACACTGAATACGTTTTGGTGTAATCCCAATAGATGGCGCTGCTATGCTACTTTTTGCAAGATTTTCACGATAGCTATATCTCAAGAACAAATGCACGGAATTTCATCAAACTGCAGATTCTGTTAGAGATTGACATAAATAGATGTTGATTATGTTTTGGTGAAAATCGCCGAGCAGGTGGCGCTGCTATGCAACATTTTTCGCGATTTCCGCAATTGCTCTATCTCAAGAACTAATGCACCTATTTTCATCAAACTTCAGATTCAGTTAGACCTTGACATAAATAGACGCTGAATATGATTCGCTGCTATGCTACATTTTTTATTATTATCACGATAACTATATCTCAAGAACTAATGTACGGATTTTCATCAAACTTCAGATTCAGTTAGACGTTCACATAAGTTGCTGTTGATTAAGTTTTGGTCTAAATCTGCCAACAGGTGGCGCTGCTATGCTACCTTTTGCAGGAGTTACAGGATTTTAGCGATAGTCATATCTCAAGAACTAATGCACGGTATTTAATAAAACTTTAGATTAAGTTAGACCTTGATATAAATTGGTGCTGATTCTTTTTAGTGTATGCGAAACCTGTGTGAGATAGAAGAAAGTTTTGGGATTGACAATGACACATCCGACTAGTTTTAATGTACGTTCACCGATTACTCCGAAACTACGCGACCGATTCATGTGATTTTTTTTTTAATTGAAAAAGGATATTCTCGATCTGGTCCCATTTTAATTTCATCAAAATTGTTTCAATATATTTTTTAGACATTCAACAACAACAAAACAAAATATTTAAAATATTTAATTTTCAACGATTTTCATCAAGTGACGTAGCACTATCTGTTTGGCGAGAAAGTCGCTACCTGGGGATTTTCCTCCATCTTTATCACGTTTTTGTTTCTTAGACTTGTTTTAGGGAAAGCCAAAAAAAATTTTCTTTTTAATTGTTAAAAACAGTTATGACGTATACAATCAGTAAAAAAAAATAATCCTTCTATATATAAAAAAAGTAATGGTTTGGAAATGGACCAATGAAAATCTGCGTAGATATTCCGGGGGTATTCTCATCGCTTTTTTACTAGAGACTTTTTTGAGGTACGATTACTTTTTTTCTAGCCATCCTACGGATTCGAATATCATACCACCAGACGCGAAATATAACAAGCTTTCAGAAATTCCAAAATTTATCACGGTCGGACAATAAAAACTCAAAAAATCCTTAAAAATCGAGTAAAAAATCTTTTATTGAAAAAGTCATTTTTTTATATTGTTGCCAATTTCTAAATAAGCGCAAAGGATTATGTTTTATCTCAAATAAAAAATTTATTTGAGCGAGACTGTTAAAAACAATAATGAAAGTTTAAAATAATAATTAAATGATCACGTGTTGAAAGCAGGAAATAAAGAAAATTACATCATAAAAATTGTGTTTACACGTGAATATTAAAAATAAAAAAGATGAATTAAATGAAAAAGCATTATAACCTGATTACAGAAGATAGTCACCGTTCGTGATATCATCATCATCATCTTTTTAAAACAGGATACATTACCAGATTTTAAGAAGTTGTGAAATCAGAATGGGGGTTGTTGAGCGTAGCGAGTAGGGGGCAGAGCCCCCTAGTAAAAATAATAATAATAATAATAAAATCAAAATTGTAAAGCGTTTAAATTTGCCCAACATTTCTGCGGTACACTCGCTTCATTTGAAGAACTATATTTTTACGGTGGAGGGATTTGTATGCTAATACAGGGTGGGCCAAAAGTCCCTGGCAAATTTTTGAATGTAATATAAAATCAAGTAATTAAAGTCGTTTTTTTTTTGTTTAAAGTTTATTATTATCTCTTAATAGAACAATGTAAACGTCATATATTTTTAAAAAATAATATATATTTTTTTCTTTTTTAAAGTTAGGTTCTAGTGTATTTTGAGGGTTTAAAGAGTAAAAAAAAAAAAAGAAAAAGAATAAATCGATTTTTCTCCAAAAACAAATAAAAAGGTTATAACATGCCTTAAAAAATATACAATCATATAAACTGGAGGGTGTACGCTGCTGAAGGCAATAGGGCTACCAACATTATGTTTGTTTGGAAAGATTTTCGCTTAAAAATATAAAATCATTCAACACTGAATATATTTAAGGTTTTATCTAAGGTTTTATGTTTTATATATTTAAGGTTAATATCACGGGCCCGGGCATTGCCGGGTGGGTCAGCTAGTAAATAAACAATTAAACCACGAAGCTAAGAGATATTTAATCGAACTACGCGCTTAAACACTCACATAATGAGAATAACAAAGTCTATAAATAGTGAAATGTTCTATGATTGACCACTGGCATGCAGCTGTGTAACACGAAAGTACCAAAAATACCTTTTGGTGTAATTGGTGGTCAATCTAAGAAAAAATACTAAATGTAAAAAAACTATTAGAGTTTTTAAACGATTTCAAAAAAAAAAAAAAAAAAAAGGAGGAGGGTTTTAATTCGGCGGGTATGTATTTTTTTTTAATGTATGTTCACCGATTACTCGGAAACTACGCGACCGATTTATATGATTTTTTTTTTAATTGACAGAGACCATTCTCGAAGTAGTCCTATTTGAATTTCATCAACATTGGTTCAGTAGTTTTTTAGAAATCCAACAAAAACAAAAAACAAAATAAATAAATAATAGTTACTTTCGTGTTATAACGGCCCGCAAGGATAAATCGCCAACCGACCAAGATTTATCTCCAAATTATAAAGCAAATATGATATTATAATAATATATGATGTATATAACATTTCGTGAAGGATATGGCGAAGTTATAGTCATATTACGACGCATATATGATGCTTATATATGACATGTGTATAAGGTGTATATGATGTATATATGACATATAAGACGTAAACAATGTTTATATAACGACGTATCTGGCGCATATATGAGTATTTGGAGTATATATATACACTATATTGCCAAAGGTGACCGGTCACTTGCGATTTTAGACGTTTTGTTAACTATCTAGAAAAATACATGAGGAATTAACCTGAAACTGCAGGTGTGTAAACAGTATAGCATAGGTTATATATTTCCGCGAAGATTTTTTCCCGAAACCCCATAGAGGACTGTCAACATATTGAAAAAGAATGAATATCTTTTATGTATTAATATGTATTAGCTAAGTATATAGAGCAACTTTTGTGAAAGTCTCAAACTGATAGCTTGAAAATTCTGAAAATTATTGTCGATAGAATAAGCTCGCAATTCATTGTTCCCAAAAGGAAGCAAAAAGTTGAGGAGTTGTATCCAAATATAGTAGTACGTGCAATATTGCGTACGCTACCTTGGCACTACTCAACAGATATTTGATACAATCCCTCATTTTTTTCTTCATTTTGGGAACAACGGATTTCGAGCTTATTCTATCGACGATAATTTTTAGAATTCTCAAGCTATGATTTTGCGACTTTCACAAAAGTTGCTCTATATACTTAGCTAATAAATTATGCATATTATATTTTGATTGCATTCGCGCATGCGCAGTGAAACATTTATTAGTAAACCTGCTCATTTTTCATCCAATTTTTATTATTTTTTAATTCTGATTGCAGAGTATTATGTACAATGTTGTTTGACATATTTTCTCAAAATAACTTTTTTTTTTATATTAAGAACTCTGCAAATTATAAGCAAAAAACTTGGTGAAATTTGGGACTGTTTTTATAAAAACCTTAATTTCTGTTCGAGTATACATGCTATCCTCATAAAAATGAGCACAGTATATTACAATAAGCCACTTATTAATAATCTGGAGTTTGAACGGTTTTGCTACATCAGTTTTTACAGGGTAATTCAAAAGATATTCATTCTTTTTCAATTTGTTGACAGTTCCCTATGGGGTTTCGGGAAAAAAATCTTCGCGGAAATATATAACCTATACTATACTGTTTACACACCTGCAGTTTCAAGTTGATTCCTCATGTATTTTTCTAGATAGTTAACAAAACGTCTAAAATCGCAAGTGACCGGTCACCTTTGGCAATATAGTGTATATGCGTATATAGGATGCATATATAAGCTTTGCTATGATCTTGGCGAACTCATAACTGATACCTTGGTATAATCGTAACTGTGGGGGCCGCTATAACACGAAAGTACAAAATAACATTATTTGATTTTCAACGATTTTCCTCAAGTGACGTAGCGCTATCTGTTTGGCGAGAAAGTCGCTACCTGGCGATTTTCTTCCCTCTTTATACGGTTCTGTTTCTGGGATTGTTGTAGGGAAAATCAAAACGCAATGTTTTAATCGTTAAAAATGACAATAAGTAAAACACAATAAAAAACAACAAGTAAAAAAATAAAATAAAAATAAAAACTAGTCGTTGGGGACCACCGTAATACTTACCCATCATGGATATGCATAATATAAAATATGAAAATAAAACATGTGCAAACTACTTATAAAATGCCTTGCAATTCGAATAAAAACGCGGCTTGATGACGTCATAAACTTGAAATGCTCTATTTACTGAATTGCGTATAAGAAACATTCTTATAATTCCAAAAATGATAATCTTATTCACTAACAATTTACTGTGTCGGATTAAGCGTCTCATTTCCAATTAAAATATATCTTTGAATTGAAATTTGAATGAAATACGGGGTCATGAAAAATCGAAGAGTGTGGCGAATAGAATTACAAATATCTCGGCAACTCATTATCCGATCGCCTTCTTTCTTTATGCAAAATTTATGTTTTTTTATTATCTTTTATATTCACTCCTTAAAATAAACAATTTCGAAAATTTTTCTATACCTATTATCAGAACGAATATTTCGAGAGTCCGAAAAGAATAGTTCCGGATAATCGAAGTTACTGAAACTCAATAGGCTTCTTCCCATTATTACATACTAAGTACATACCAAATTTCAAGTCTCTATCTCAATTTGTTCGGTAGATAGAGCGTTTACAAACACATAGACGGACGGCAAATTTTTTTTTTCTAAAAATATGTTTTTCGGAATTTCTAATGTCTGAAACGTGTAAATCCGTCAAATTTTTTTTTCGATTTTTAAAACGATTACAAGTCTTACCCTATACTACGTATGATGGGTAAGTAATATACTACGGATGATGGGTAAGTAATATACTACGTATGATGGGTAAGAATAAATAAAAATTGCAAAGCGTTTCAATTCACCCAACATCAAGATTTCTGCGGTACACTTATACTTCATTTGAAGAACTACACTTTTACGGTGTAGGGATTTGTATGCTAATAAAGGGTGTGCGAAAAGGCCATGTTAGATTTTTGAATTTAATATAAAATCAAGTAATTAGCATACGATTAGTGCGGTTATGAAAACTGTTAATTGAATAGATAATTTCTAATTGTCCATGTAATTGCATCAGATTCGGGAAAAAGCCACACACTCAACTGCTGCTATAGCAGTGTATTGCTTGCCAACAGAGTCAATTTGTAGTAATAATGTAACTCTAAATAATTTGTAGTAAAATGTAACTCTGTAGTAATTTTAAAATTTTAAAATAAAAAAAATAAAAAATAAAAATAAAAATAAAAATAAATAAATAAAAAAAATAAAAAATAAAATAAAAATAAAAAATTATAAAAATAAATAATAATATATAAATAAATAAATACAATACAATCAAAATAAATAATAAAAAATATAAAAAATAAAATAAAAAATAAAAAAATAAAATAAAAAACATAAAAAATAAAATAAAAATAAAAATTATAAAAATAAAATAAAAATAAAAATTATAAAAATAAATAATAATATATAAATAAATAAATACAATACAATCAAAATAAATAATAAAAAATATAAAAAATAAAATAAAAATAAAAAATTATAAAAATAAATAATAATATATAAATAAATAAATACAATACAATCAAAATAAATAATAAAAAATTAAATTAAAAATTAAAAAAATTAAAATTAAAAATTAAAAATTTTAAAATTAAAAATTAAAAATAAATAATATTATATAAATAAATAAATACAATACAATCAAAATAAATAATTAAAAATTAAATTAAAAATTAAAAAAATTAAAATTAAAAATTAAAAATGTTAAAATTAAAAATTAAAAATAAAAATAAAAATAAATAAATAAAAATAAATAATAAAAAATATAAAAAATAAAATAAAAATAAAAAATTATAAAAATAAATAATAATATATAAATAAATAAATACAATACAATCAAAATAAATAATAAAAAATTAAATTAAAAATTAAAAAAATTAAAATTAAAAATTAAAAATAAATAATAATATATAAATAAATACAATACAATCAAAATAAATAATAAAAAAAATAAATTAAAAATTAAAAAAATTAAAATTAAAAATTAAAAATTTTAAAATTAAAAATTAAAAATAAAAATAAAAATAAATAAATAAAAATAAATAATACAAAATATAAAAAATAAAATAAAAATAAAAAATTATAAAAATAAATAATAATATATAAGTAAATAAATAAAATACAATCAAAATAAATAATGAAAAATTAAATTAAAAATTAAAAATTTTAAAATAAAAATTAAAAATTTTAAAATAAAAATTAAAAATTTTAAAATAAAAATTTAAAATTTAAAAGTTTTTAGTATACAGTTTTTAAAGTTTTTTTTTATTTGGTTAAAAGTTTATAAATATCCCATTAAAAACAATTTTTAACTACGTTGTGTAGACAGGACAGTATATCGGGCTTCTTTCATCCGGGGTAGCCGGGTTGGGTTATAATAATTATAAGTAGATAAATCTTGTTCTCTGTTGTAATCTTTAAACGTTAATTTAAAAATGTATTTCATAAAAAACTTACTCGGCAGGAAAAGGCAAATTGTCGGGAAAAAGAACTTTATCATCATATGGACCTGAAATAATTTAAAAGTGTTTTATTAGTATTTCCATTCGTACTTCTTTCATTCCCTCCCCACCCCTCTCAGAGACATTACATGTGTCGTCAGAGCCATTACATGTGTTTGTTATGGCTTCAAGTGTTTTTTAATTCGACATATACATATATTTTTCATTATGTTTTACTGATTTATTAATTATTTCATTAATTAAAATAACAATTGCATCCTTAGACGGTAGTGCCATGATATTAAAAAAAAAAAAAAAAATACATTGAAAAATGTTGCGATAAACAGTTACATACAATAGATCAGTTTCAACTGAAGTCATAAACATTTATTCTCCAGCCGAGAGGGATAATTAAGAAAACTAATGCAAATAAATATCTAAGATTATTATTTTTAGGGTTTCGTTCATCTCACGAAACCCTATTACTCCCGCTCCGTTGTCTGTCCGTCACAGAGCCATTCTCAGAAACTATGTAACTTACAGAGTTGAAACTTTGCGCATATATAGCTGGATACCAGCAATGAAGCTCAAAATATTAAAATTTGAAAAAATCCTATTATGTTAATAAATAGAGATAAAAAACCCAAAATTCTAACAGACTTTTCCTATTAAATTTAAACATGTTTCGTTATAGCAGTTGCCAAAAATTAAAAATCCACGATGAAATTCTTTCTACAATAATTAATTTTCTATTGAACGATTTCCACGTGAAAAATGAAAATGAAATAAAAAGTTTCACCAATTGAAAAAAGATAACTATGAAATAAAATTGATCGACGTCATAGTGGTAATAAAACAGAAAATGTCTAAGATTTCTCAATAATACAAGGAGTATGAGTATGTGTATGTACACAAAGCAGATTAATATCACTGCATTAGAGAATTGAAAAGAAAATCTGACGTCCTATTGGAAGTTTAACGAAATTTTCAAATGTTTGAGAATAATACAAATCGAGTATCAATATGAGTAACAGAGAATAGTAAATATATGAGTTTGAGAAACATATTGAATCGGGATAAAAATCCGATTATGGAAATATTCGGATATTTTAGCATTTTGAAGGTGTATAACATGTTTAATTTTGAAATTATTTTTTTAAATATCGCATTTTGTCCGCATGACAGATATTATTGTGACAGAATATAATAGCGGGCTTAGACCGCTATCGGAATGGTTTAGATATTCGAAAAAACGAGAAAAATAGACTGGTAAATTTTTACTTTATTAAAAACATGATTTTTTTTTTTTTTTTTTTTTTTGCTAAATGAAATTTATTTGGATTTATTAAAGAAAGGATAAAGTGTTTTGAAAGGAATATTAGACGAAACTCTTTGAGCGATCTTCGATCACACTTACCCACTTATTTTTCTGTTTTCTTTAATATATTGTAAATTTTACTTTTTAAACTTACTGATAGTTGACACTTTGGTGAGTGGGGTTTTTCCGAATTTCTTGTATTTTATATATTTATTTATTTATTTATTTTTTGAGATTCCAATGGCAAAATTCTTCTACTTGTTTATTTGGCGTTACAGTTTGGCGATATTTTTTTTCTAATGAAAATTGATCGACGGGGTAATGGAGAAGTACCAAAACGACAAATAAACATCGAATTAAAAATTCCTCGATTAAATAACTAATAAGTGTAACGCATCTGATGTCAACTGAATGCGACGCGACGCGACGCCACGATCATGCATTTTTGGCGTTAAATCATATATTTCGGTTTTCTTACATATATTTTCTTTTATAGAAAGTAGTCGACGGAGTAATGCAGAAGTAAACAATTTTCTATAGCATCGTTATAAAATTCACCGTTGCAGCGACATTGTTTACATAACCATTTTACACAAGCGGATTTTTAAATGTTTAATTGATCTTATTTAATCAATCAGGAAAACATTAGCTGTTTTGACAGCAGTTGATTCGACCTTAAAATCCCTCAGTCAAAGGAAAATTAATGGAAACCCGATTACAGCAGATAGTCACTGGTCGCTTAATTATAATACAATCTTCCGTAATCGTTTTAGAGTTGATCAAATCAGAGTGTTTTTAAAGTTTGTGGTGTCAAAACGGGGGTTGGCGAGCGTAGGTCGTAAGGGACAGAGCCCCCTAGTTATAAAAAAAAAATAGTCTTTTAAATATGTTATTGAAATGATGGACGATATTTTTTAACATGTAAATTCATTTTAATTTATCTGAGTTTGGATTGTTTGGATTGTTATACACTGTAAGAAAACGTTGTTATTGAAAAATGTAACCTTCAGAAAATTAAAGCTGATAATTGTTGTTACTACTTTTAGCTTATTTCAGAATGGCTGTGATTTTTTAAAAATTGGCTTTGGGTTATTTAAATTGGAACACCGAATTCCGAGGCACCCCAAAGATACACTCGCAAATTCATTCTTGTTTAATTAAGAAAAGTTTTCTACATTATTAATTAGAATATTAACTTTAAACACTATAATAAATTATAACTTTAAAGCCCATGCAATTATGGAATACTAGCTGACATGCCCGGCGTTGCCCGGACCCGTGATAATAACCTTAAAAATACCTAAAATCAATGATGAATAATTTTATATTTTTAAATGAAAATCTATCCAAACGAACTGAAGGACAGTCGTTATAGTTATTGCCGATTTAATGTCGATTTAATTTCTGACGTTTTGATATATTAAGCTTTCAATGCTGACCAAAAGTTCCTGAAGAAACCTAAATAATATAAAGCGCTCCCCCACCTTTCATCTTTTAAACTAAAATAATATACATTATTTGGTAAACTCATTAATCCCTTTCGAAAAAAAATTCCAAAACCTTGTTTCTAAAATGATTATATTAAAATTAAATAAAAATCACGCACTCGTGGCATCATAATTCACTTTTATATTAAGAGTAAGGCTTCTATAATTTGTGACTCGTGCTATAGCCAGTATACTTCAGGATACATGGCAATTATCATTATCTTTTTACGCCTGAAGATTTCGCTATGGTACTCCATTGTGAAATTTGGTAATTTTTTAATTTCAATATTTGAAAAACGGCAGAATCATTAGATTTGAAATTTATTTCAAGAAAAATACAATTTTTTACCTTTCTAACGCAATTTGTCTAACAGTTTTCTAGCAAATATTTTTCGAGCTATTATTTTTTTCAGTAACTTCAAATGTTTCATTTTCCGAGTTTAATCTGTGGCAACGATTATCGAAAATCCCAGTCGTCAGCAACGCATAGCTTTTTATTAAAGAGGATTCTCATTTGTTTTTGAAAATGACTCGGAGTGAGTCAAAACATGTCAAACAACCTAATAAAAGTTATTTTAATTTGTATTATGTTGTTAATTTACACCTCTTAGCATTTAAAAGAACTATTAACTTTAAAGTTTAATCTTACATTAAAAAGTAAATTTAGAAACTTAAAATCTGACATGTCTATTATGTTTAAGCTCGCAGCACATTTTTAACAAAATTCAATAATTTAAAAGTGTGCAGAAGCAAAAAACGTTCTAAAATTACAATTTTTGTGATGCTTCTGAGCTAGAACTTGAAATTTGGTGTGGTCGTTATTTTTAAGATGTAAGTGCAGGGCTAAAAACGATTTCTAAGAAATTTGAAATTTAAAAGGGTGAAATGAGCTAGAAGAACTCTAAAAACCTTCTATACTATGATTTATCTGAAATTGTTAGGGATAGAAATTTGAAATTTTATATGCCTCTTCAGAGAAATAAATTCACTTACAGAACAGTGTGTAAAAACAAAATAAGTTTTAAAATCGCGATTTATGTGATATAGTTGTCAGAGAAACTTGTATAACTAAAAGCTCGGAATTTGGCATGTCGATTACATTTAAAATGCACATTCTCGCTTAAGAACGGTTTCAAAAAATTCGAAATTTCAAATAAAAATATAAATGAGTAGAAAACCTTCAAAATACATTCTAAATCACCATTTATTTGGAATTAATTTTAGTTTCTCTCATTCATTTAAGTCTCATGTTCGCCTAATGCAGTATAAGAATGAAGTTTACTCAAACTGTGGCTTAATTAGTTCTTTTTTAATTACCCGTGGCAGTAACATTTCCTCTAATTCAAATAGGCACCCGAATACCACTTGGCATATTTCAACAATTACGCGAGCAAAACCGCGGGTTTTGCTAGCATTTAAATAATTTGATTCATATTTTCATATGAAAGCTGAGATATTCAAAATTTTCAGTTTTAACAAAACATGAAAAATTTGTAACGAAGAAAAAAAAATCCATCAGGCAATCCAGTCTAAATTTATTTTATAAGAAGCAAGTTATATGAAAATCTTGTTGAGTTATTTTTCTACAAGAATACAGTTTGTTTACCTTTTTGAGAAAATATTACTTTACATGGTGGACTTCCTGGTCCCTCCTCATGAGGAGAAATACTTCCTTTATATGTTGGACTTCCTGGCCCCTCGTCATGAGGAGAAGTTCTACTTTTACATGGTGGACTTCCTGGTCCCTCTTCATGAGGAAAAATTCTTCCTTTACATGGTGGACTTCCTGGTCTTAGTACAAATGGTCGTGGTGAAGGAGAATTAGGGCATTTTTCAAGTTTAACACATTTTTTGTCTTTTTCTCTTCTTACAAGACCTTTTAAGCATATACACCCAGCCCGGCATTTAGGATCACAAAATTTCGGACCCCGCGGGAGTTTACATGTAGGCCGGCACTCATTGTTGCCACATATGCTGAATCTTTCTCCTTCTTGACAGAAAAGTGATACTACAGAAAAAAAAACAGAAATTGTGTCACGCAAATATTATGGATGATGTTTAATCGACATGGACATAAAAAACAACAAGAAACACAAATCATACGTCAAGCATATATCATGTAACACTTTCCAACACTTCATAAATACCTCTACAAATATTTAACGTTTAATAAGATGAAAGATGATGTTTAAACAGTTCGGAAAACGCATAAAACATTTAAACGATTTTAGGACTTCGGGAAAATATCCCAATTCTTTTGTTCAGCTCTGTATATGATCTATAGATTTCTATATATACTATACATAGAATTCTGCCATTTAGTTCAGTTAGGAAACGCATAGCACAGCTGAAAATTCCCCTTCAGTAATTTCCGTCAATAACCGCAAATGTTCTCGAGATATTTTGTGCTGCCCTATACAGAGGCTGTTCGCAAATTTTTTAGACAAATTTATAAATGTTTTTGAAAAATGGAATTATTTTAGTGGAAAAAATTCTGCCAACAACTTTTTATGTGTAATTTATATACTTTCAAATTTATTCTTGTTTCAAGATTGCGCATGCAAAAAAGCTGTGAATGGGAAGATGAGTTTTTTTTCCCCCGAACAGAAGTATGCTATTTCGACAGTCTAAAATGATTGCAAAGCGCATAATATAAAAACTTTTTAGTGCGAAATAAACATAACTAATGATTGGAAAGTGCTATGCCAAAAATCAGTACGTATACATAGTAAAAAGATACCAGATGGAAAAAAAAATAAGGAAAAAAAGAGCCCATTTCAAGGTTGAAAACGAAGTTTCAGGTAAGGATTTATGACTGTCGCAAATTTATCTTATAATGGGAAAATAAAAATAAGAATATTGGACAAAAATGTTACAATCAATTCATTATATTATTAAGAGAATGTGTTACATCCGATATTTACAGAAAAAAATGCCATTTTCTTTATTTCAACGACTTTTAAAGGGTGAAACTGCATCAAAGCAAAGCTACCGCTCATACTTCAAAAACTACCGCTGTATTCGTTGAAAACATTAAAAACTGACACAGGTATTGCATTTATACCTTTCAATATATTCCTAAGAAGTCACCTGACGTTTCTCTTATGGTTTATTGTGCATTTGGTCTGCTGAAAAGAGCTCTTTCAAAGCACAAAACCACCACGATTGATCGAATCTGGAAAGTTTTTAAAGAGGCATGAGAAGCAATAACCCTGTAAATTTTACAAAACCCTTCTACCATCGAAAGCATTACGCAGAATTAGAATCAATAAACAAGATTATCATATAGATTATTTCAGAAAGAAATATTCATATTTTAAACGTTAAAAAAACAACGCCGAAATCGTCTAAAAAATGTGCGAACACCCTCTGTATATGATATATAAAATTTATGCACACCAAAGTAATAGGCAAAACACATTAGTTAAATTCTAAACCGCGTATTTTACAAAGCGAATAAATTTAGGTTTTTTTTTCTTTTTTTTTAAACCCTTATATTTTACCTGACGATATTTTACCTTCTTTCTTCGAATATATTAAATTAAAAATAAATAAATCTCACCATTAACGGCTGATTCACGCTTCAATGTTATTGTAAAATAAACAGATAGACAAGACGTACCGAATTCATAAACGAAGTTCAATTATGTTGGAATCTTTTAAAAAGAATAAAAAAGAATATTAACATCTGATACACTTATCGTTGTTAGGATTAAAATATCTTTTAGTAAATCAGCAGATCAGGAGCCTCAACATCAGCTCTGCAAGTCATTTGTTTTTAAAATCTCATTTTTGATATCATTTAACATCGTACAATCCGCAATTATTATTTTTTCAATTGCATGCATATTTATAAGCATATAAAACTCTTCAAATGTTCCAGAAATTAGAATCATTAAATGAAACATGGTGTTATACAATGATATTCTGAAATTCTGATGAACTGTTTATTCTTTTACTTTAAAAAAAAAAAAATAAATAGGCATTCATCCCCTCGCGTAGTCTCATTAAATTTACATTCGTTTCCATTAAAAAAAAAAAAAAAAAAAAAAAAAAAAAAGATTTTATCAAAATAGTGCGAGTTTCTTGAATTTTATTATTTTACAATCTTCGAAATACGGTTGCTAAGCAACGGATAAATTAAAGTTTAAAGTAAAATTAAATGCTTTTAAAAATTGTAAAAAATATGAAAATAACATGTTTATATTTCCCGAAGAGATGCAAAAACATTTTCAAATATTTTAAGCAATTAATTTCTAAATTCTATTAAATTTATAGGCAAAATTTTAAAACTATTGGAAATCCATATCGAAAATTTAGCATTCATAATTTTACGTCTAAATCCATTATGCAAATATTCCATTTCCATCCAATGGTTGGAGTATCATAGTTGAGATTTTTCCCAACAGAGCGAAAATATGCCGGGACCAGGACTCGAGCATGGGTACTTTGGTTTGCTGTACCAACGCTCTCCCTACTGAGCTATCCCGACGATATCCTGGACTGGCATATTTCACTCTTATTTGTTGGACAAGGATGCGAACTGCAGCTCTAATTTCATTCATCCGAGCTATAACTACAGCATTTACATGATGATCATCATGTAAATCATCAGATGCACATGATGATCATCATGTAAATGCTATAGTTATAGCTCGGATGAATGAAATTAGAGCTGCAGTTCGCATCCTTGTCCAACAAATAAGAGTGAAATATGCCAGTCCAGGATATCGTCGGGATAGCTCAGTAGGGAGAGCGTTGGTACGGCAAACCAAAGTACCCAGTCTCGAGTCCTGGTCCCGGCATATTTTCGCTCTGTTGGAAAAAAATCTCAACTATGATACTCCAACCATTGGATATAATTTCCCTAGTTGAATATGCTTTCCTCTATTCATTATTCCATTTCCATTTCAGATAAAAATGAAATTTGAAAAATCGTCTGCATCCCCATAGGAAAGCATTATGACCTAAAATAAAATGTTCTATATTTTCCGAACGAATGAACCAAATTTAACAAAAACTATACAGCTAATTCCGGATACCCCGCGAACATACCTACCAAAAAACAACCTAATCGGACCATTTTTACGGCAGTTATTGCGGAACAGACAGACAAACAGACAGACAGAAACCAAAAACTTTTCGCGTCTCCCCAGTGAGTCTCAACTGGCGTTTCGGCAATTACGCTTTCTAAATAAATCTTGACATTACTACATTTGACATTAATATTATAATTAAAATTTATTAATTATGTTTGAAAATTATAATTAGGCAACTCATAATTGTTAAATTAAATACATGAATTCGTTAATAGATTACAGCATTAAATTGTTTAACATATTGGGCCCACAATGACCCAGAAATTATGTCTTTCAAGCAGTGTGACAAATGTGATACAGGTCCCACTCTAACTAATCAAATAACACCTCTTTTACCCGATGCTATTTTACTTTCTATCTTTGAATACATTAAATTAAAAATAAACAAATCTCAACATTAATTTCTGATTCACGCTTTAATATTTTTGTAAAATAAATAGACAGACAGACCTACCGAAGTCATAAACACTTTTCATTATGTTAGAAATTTTTAAAAATAACAATAAAAATAATCTAATTTAACAAATTACAACGACCATTGGGAAAATGCAGAGGGATAGCGGGGCAGTGTTCGGACTCTACCATAACTGCTACCTCGTACTATAAGACATTTAAAAATTTTATTAATTTAGCTCCTCCTAAAATACCTCCTTCTTATAGCAGACCTATTCTCCCCACCCTACTAAAACATAGGTTCCTCATGCTAGCTATTCTACCCACCTACTATAATATAATCTTGGCAGTAGGCGGTACTACCACCGCACCGCCGCCACCATCTGCTGCTGACGCAGAATCCCATTCCCTATCTACTGACTTCCCAGTTGGTTATATGAAGGTAGAATTAACCGAAATATCCAAATATGATGCCAACGTTAGGTGTTAACATTGAAATTTTTAAAGTTTGGTACAATTTCTATTTGTAGACCATCCTCTAAGCAAAATTTAAGTATTGCTTTAATTTTTGTTTAGATTGATGACTGTGCTAAAAGTATTTCGAGGTTATTAAAGTTGAAGACCACGGTTTTTGCTTTATAAGACGATTTCTCATCCGACGTCAATTTTTGAATTCGTCTTTTTTTAATATCTGATAATTTGCTTGTACCCTTTTTGTAACTTTAACATTTTTGTTTCGATTTTATGCATTTTTATTGCCTATTCAAAGAAAAATTCTTCTAAAGTTACAGAGTTTCGTTAAAAACTGTTAAAAGAGTAAAATTCGTACAGCATCAACATCAGCATCAACACCAGCAACGTACAGCATCAACATCATATGATTCTCGACCAAAAGCAACAACCTTTTTCCCAATCCTCTTTAATAAAAAGCTATGCGTTGCTGACGACTGGGATTTTCGCTAATCGTTGCCACAGACTAATCTCGGAAAATGAAACATTTGAAGTTACTGAAAAATCCTCTTTAATAAAAAGCTATGTGTTGCTGACGACTGGGATTTTCGCTAATCGTTGCCACAGATTAATCTCGGAAAATGAAACATTTAAAATTACTGAAAAAATTAATAGCTCGAAAAGTACTTGTCAGAAAATTGTTAGACAAACTGCGTTAGAAAGGTACAAAATTGTATTTTTCTTAATATAAATTTTAAATCTAATGATTATGCCGTTTTTCAAATATTGAATTTCAAAAATTACCAAATTTTACAATGGAGTACCATACCGAAATCTTCACGCGTAAAAAGATAATGATAACGGCATTGTGTCCTGACGTATACATACTGACTATAGTACGAGTCGCAAATTATAGTAGCCTTATTATTCTGTTAAAATATAAAAGTTAATTATGATGTCACGAGTGCATGATCTATATATTTATAACGCTAAACATTTTCTTTCGACAATCCGTGAGAACAAACTACTGCATCAAATTACATCATTCTTTTTTTAAATGTAATATATTTGGACACAGATTTGTTATCGTACATTCGTTTGTTCGAAAATTTTATTAATTAGCCGTAATTTTAAATTGCATTTTTACATCTGCTTATGACGTCATAAAGTCGGCAATGGGAATACGACCACTGTTGCGAGGCACATAGTTTATTCTCTGAACTCTGTGGTTGCTTGAGGATAAAAGAGAAATAATAAATATTAAAAGCACGTGACTTTTAGGCCGAATTTTTTAATTTGCAAGTTAAATTTCGGTAAAAATATTTATCCGCGTGTTTTATAGGAGAAAAAAAATTGATATTTATTGTGACATCACGGGAATATTGTCCATTGGGTTTATTTTATCATTATGCATTATAACTTTGTTGATGCCATTTTTTCATCACAATTAAATATCAAATATACTTTTATTTGTATACATGGTGTTTACGCATAAAAGTAACGTATACAAAGTAACGTGTGAAAAGTTTGCGCCGGTGAAAATGACGTTGTGATTAGCTTGAAATGCATTTTAACGTTTTACCATTGATAAAACTAAAGAGAAAAATTTATATTATTGTGTCAACATGACGTAATTTCAACTGATTTTTCAATTTTTAATTTTAAAGATTAGAACTGGAGCTTTTATTGGGCGCTTCATCTTGATTGCATACCTTGATTACATGCTACCAATTACCTTTTTTTAAATTATAGGTTAGATTCATTTTTTTAATAAAAAAATTCACAAAAGTAAAGGATTTCATGAAAATTTAAATTATTAAAAATAGTGTTATGAAAAAAAAAAAAACCCTTCGAAATAATGATTGTATTTTTAGCTAAAATAAACAATGTAAGGATAATATTTTATAGGAAGTATTTTGGTAGGTTTGTTATAAGTTCATTTAACAGTTCCTTATTAGCGGCAAAGTCCTCTTTCTTTCACTGTGAATTTTTCTTATGATGTCAAAAAATGGTAGTCTACTTTTGGACACCAGCCAAAACGCAGTGGCATTTTTTAGAAATGTATAACGGTTGTGATAACAAATGGCGCTATCACTTTAGCTTTCATCGCGCGTACATATCACTTCTAAATACTACAAATTTCAATTTTTTAGTACATTTTACTACATTTTACAATTTTAATTTTTACATCACCAATTAGAAAAAAAATTAGCTTTCGATTGAAATTTATTTGAAAACTGCCGTTTAATTTAACGACTTTTTAAATAATTTTCAAGCATGAAATATTTTTCATTCTATTTCAATATTGATCATCAGTTTGCTTTAATAATGTAAAATAGCCCCTGGGAAAGTTGCAAAAAAAAAAAAAAAACTTTTATCAGTTTATGTTTAACATAAAATTTATATGTTGAATTCGTGGATGTATATGTTGCATCAAAATATGTTAGGAATTGTATTTTTTTATTATTTTTTTAAAGATCTATTGGATATTTAACTGTATAAGAGGGAAAATATCCCTGACTGTGATGGATAATCATCCTGATTATGTAAAGTGACCGAAGAAACCATACAAATGAATTACACTTGAAAACATTAAAAATCTCCCTCATCTGAAGTTTGATTTACTATTGTAAAAATAATTCTTCATCTTTACATAAAAATTGATTAAAACAATGGATGCGTTTTAGAAGATCTGGATTTGAAGAAAACAATGATTAAAGAGGACATTTTAAAACTTTTAATTTAAACATTTTAAAACTTTTTTTAACATCGAATTTCGACGGTGCTTTAGGGCATTGGAGCTCATTCGGTTGCATTCTCACAGGGGGGGGGGGGTGTTGTGTTCTTTATTTACTGAATATGAGATGAACGTAGGAATATACTATTTGTATGACACTTCATAGGTCCATGAAATTTTCTTTCTTGCCATGGGGAATATGGTGGTAATGTCGAACTAATTTGCATTACACAGTTGTTTACGGATTGTTTGTTCGGAGTTTGCATCGGAAATAGTACTGTACTTCACTAGGGGGAGGGGAGACTTTTAAAATAAAATATTTGAAAGACTGTTTCATACGCACCCCTTTCTTAAATAATAAAGCAGCTTATTTTACTGATATTGTAGTATTTTATTCCATCAAGTTTTAACGGGTTCCATCTAGTTTTTATTTAATTCTCGACGAGTAGCATATTTTTGTCCACCACAGTTAAGCATATCAATTTCATTATATTTGAAGTATTGTAAATTGTAACTTCATTCAAATCCAATTTGAATCCAACGGAAATGATTTTTCCCTATAGGCACTATAATGTAAACCCCATAGACACTATAATTTAACACAATTATTCATTTTTTAATACCATTTTTTTAAATTCCATAATACAGTCTACAGAGAATTGGCCAAATTTGTCCTTAACAGCCCAAATTTTGTCTGACACATAAAAAATGTAATAACGCAATAGCGTTCGTATCGTTTTCAGAAATGCAGAAGGACAGTCCAAGTAAAGATCCATAGGGTTTTAAAATACGAGTACAAATTCAAAGTCAATATTTCACAATAGTGAAATAGAAAACACACATAGAAGTGAGATTTCACAATAGTGCAATAGAAAACACACATAGAAGTGAGATTTCACAATAGTGAAATAGTCAAGTCAATATTGATTAAAGGTGAGTTAAGAGAAATTGACCAGCGTAGCGGGCGTAGCTTGCTAGTGGTTAATAAATATTCTTACCTGAGACACTGATCGTTGTTAGGATTAAAATAATTATCGTTCTTTCAAAATAAATGTTCATCCTCTCGTCTTCCTAGCTTTTCCACTTTAAAAATAATTCAGAGGTGTTACATACACCGGTTTCGAATAATGTATGCATGTGTGAAACATATACATTCCAGAACTATCGAAATATTTCTGATAACTGTGTAATTATCATAGTCAGCAAATTTCACCTAATTTTTGTTTTGTTTGCAATATAACAACTGTCATATACTAATAAAACTTTGAATAATGTAAATGATGGGAAAATAATGGATTTTTTTTTTACGAAGAAATAAAATAAGAAAAATCTGTTATGTAATGAAACCTATACGAAATTTATTCAAACATTACACTTTCCAGAACAGTGAAATTCTGATAATAACCACAGTCAATAAATTTAATTTAATTCGCGTTTTGCTTTCAAAATAGAATTTGGCTTACACTAAAAAATGTTCAGCATTATAAATGATGGGAAATAAAACATTTTTACGAAGAAATGGAGTAGAAAAAATAGTTGTGATATAACAATTTATTTTTAAACAATACTACATTTTTACAAAATTATTACCCTCGTTGTCGTTGCAACATTTATTTTTGTTTCAATTTCATGCACGATTGAAATGATTTTTGCTCAGAGGATTTTTTTTCTTCATAAAATCTAATTAGTTTAGAAACATAACAAGTAAACAAATGAGTGTAAAAGTAAACTAATCGTTGGGGGCCACCGTAATACTTACCCATCATGGATATGCATAATATAAAATATTAAATTTAAAAATGTGTAAACTATTTATAAAATGCATTGCAATTCGAATAAAATCGTGGCTTGATGACGTCATACACTTTAAATTGAGGCTAACGAAAAAGAAAGGCTACCGTGGTGCTTTACGCATATATTTTTTTACAGACCGCGGGAGTCACGTGATGCTCGAATGCACCAATGCAGATGTACGAAAAGAGCATTACGTCACTCTAGCGGTCTGTAAAAAAAAAGATAAGTGGAATGCACCGCGGTAGCCTGTCTTTTTCGTTAGCCTCGCTTTAACCCTTTAACGGATAAAGCACTTCAATTGTTAAGATGTTGAAATAAATGATTGACACCGGAAATTATAAACAAATTTATTTTTATATAATAAAAAAGCGATATTTCACATATATAATAAATGGAAAACATTTCTATTAAAATTCTGCTGTCATTGTTGAGTTTCGTAATTAAAGTTTCGTGGTTTCGTGGGGAAACCAATGAACGTTAAAGGATTAAATGCTCTCTTATTGAATTCCGTAAAAGAAACAACCTCATAACTCCAAAAACAATAATCCTATTAACTAGCGGTTTATTTCATCTGATTAAGCGTCTCATTTCCAATTAAAATACATCTTTGAATTGAAATTTGAATAAAATACCGGGTCATGAAAAATCGAAGAGTTTGGAAAATAGGATTACAAATATCTCGGCAACTAATTATCCGATCGACTTCATGCTTTATGTAAAATTTATGTTTTTTATTGTCTTTTATATTCACACCTTAAAATAAATATTATCGAAAAATTTTATACACCTTTTATCAGAACGAATATTTCGAGAGTCCGATAAAAATAGTTCCGGACAATCGAGGTTACTGAAATTCAATAAGCTTCTTCCCATTATTACATACTACGTACATACCAAATTTCAAGTCTCTATCTCAATTTTTTCGGGAGATAGAGCGTTTACAGACACACAGACGGACGTCAATTTTTTTTTTCTAAAAATATGTTTTTCGGAATCTCCAGTGTCTGAAACGTGTTAATTCGTCAAAAAAAAAAAAAAAAAAAAAAAAAAAAAAAAAAAAAAAAAAAATTCGATTTTCAAAACGATTACAAGACTTACCCTATACTACGTATGATGGGTAAGTAACAAGACTTACCCTATACTACGTATAATGGGTAAGTAAAATAAAGTTTTTAAGAATACACTCTTTTATAAGCATTCAAAGTTTATCTTGAAAATGACGCCTTATTACATGATTGCAATTCATGATTTTTCCAAGACATTTTTCCGTTACAATACATTGACTTGGCGTACACAACACACTCGATTATGGAAATTTCAGTGTCTTTTTTTATACTTGGTAGAAAGCGTGAGCTAGTGAATTTATTAAAAAATTATCATTTTTGCCCTCTTTCTTTTTTTAAGATAGGGCAACATGAGAAAAAAAGAAAACATTACTTAAACTATCTTTTTAAGATTTCTAAATTGATTTCTCAACGTATAATCATAATTTAATCAATATGAATTGATTAAAGTGTATTTAAAAAAATATATATTACACTCTTTATTTGTTATTTATATTTTATTTTTACTTTCTGCTATCTTTACAAGAAGAAAGTATTGGATTCATGAAAATTGACCACTTCCGGTTTTCGACGGATTTATACGTTTTAAAAGGTCCTGAACACGATTTGACTGTTTTTAGAAAATGTCTGTATGTGACTCTGTCTGTCTGTCTGTTTGTGACAAAAATTTTGTGGGCGCTCTATCTCAAGAACTAATGCTCGGAATTTAATAAAACTTTATATTCAGTTAGTCTCATATAAATTGGTGCTGTTTAGTTTTTGGTAAAAATCGCCCAGCAGATAGCGCTGCTATACAGCATTTTTCGCGATTTCCGCAATAGCTCTATCTCAAGAACTAATGCTCGGAATTTAATAAAACTTTATATTCAGTTAGTCTCTGATATAAATTGGTGCTGATTAGTTTTTGGTAAAAATCGCCCAGCAGGTGGCTCTGCTATGCAGCATTTTTTGCGATTTCCGCAATAGTTCTATCTCAAGAACTAATACTCGGAATTTAATAAAACTTTATATTCTGTTAGTCTCTGATATAAATTGGTGCTGATTAGTTTTTGGTAAAAATCGCCCAGCAGGTGGCGCTGCTATGCAGCATTTTGCAGTATTTACACGATTTTAGCAATAGTCATATCTCAAGAACTATTGCACGGAATTTAATAAAACTTGAGTTTCAGTTAGACCTTGATATAAATTGGTGCTGATTCTTTTTAGTGTATAAGAAACCTGTGTGAGATAGAAGATAGTTTTGGGATTGACACATCCGACTAGTTTATAGTGGTTATAATATTTCGTTGTTGTAGCTTCAAAGCCAAGTGGTCTCTTTAGGCTATCGTGGTTCGGCGCATAATTAAATCTATTGTTGTTGTAACTCGTATATAATTGAAACCATAAAGAATATTTAATGATTTATCACCTGCGTATTTCTTTTAATCAATTACCCCCAGAAATTTTGTAAGGAAAAAAAAATTAAGAATTTTTATGTGGTTCTTGATTTAATTCTAGTTAAAATTTGAAAATTCATTTTATTTTACAAGATATCTAGTAGTAATTGATTAAAAAAAATGTTTGGCAGTTATGCTTTTGCGCATGCCTGAATGATTTATTCGATTGTCAAATTCATTCGTTCTACCCTCTAACATCAGGATACACAGAATGCATGATGTATTGGTGATGATGGTGGACACATTGAGCATATTTAAATTGGTTTTATTATTAAAATAAATCCTACTTTGATTACATGTTATTAGCAAAGAATATTTGCATACTAAATCCAGGGCGTTCTACAAGTTTGTAATGTATTAGAGTTATTAGCAAATTTGCATCTGCCTTATTAATTTATACTCCCCAGTGGCTTATTTAAGCTCTTGATTGGATATAAATAATTACCTATCAGGGCTTCTAATAAATCATTTTTAACACTTTCCAACCTAGTTGAAAAGTGTTCGGTTTGTCTGGCCGTCTGCCGTCTGTCCGTGCTGTAACTCCCGTAAATATGCTCGGATTGCCCTGCGATTTTTATATGTTATTGTCGTTATCTATAGCATGTTCCCTATTTCAACTGAAGTGTGTAGCACTTATAGTTTTTTACAGGGACACTCAAAAGAATTCCGTTACATTACGGTCTATGGGGAAAAAACATTTGCGGTTTATTTTAATGATGTTACACTATTTCAAATACATTGTAATTGACATATACCACTAAGGTGCATTACAAGAAGCTTAATATAGAATAGGGTGTGCATAGCACTTATATTTACTTTACAGGGACAGTCAAAAGAATTCCGTTACATTACGTCTATGGAGAAAAATCGTTTGCGGTTTAATTAAATAATGTTTCACTATTTTAAACGCATTGAAATTTATATATATATCACTAAGGTGCATTACAAGAGGCTTACTACAGAATAGTGTGTGTATAGCAATCATCGTTCATTTACAGGGACACACAAAAGAATTCTCTACTATCTGTTAACAATAATTCCTGGAAGTGCGTTTTAAGTTGCTGAACGCGATTTTAAATTTAACTCACTTTTTGTCTATTACTTGTTGTGTATAAATTCTGTAGATCCTATACAGGGCAGCACAAAAGTTCGCGAACACATTTCCGTTTATTGAAAGAAGCTCCAGAAGGAGAATTTTAAACTGTGCTACGCGTTTCTTAACTAAACTAAAATTTAGCATCCTATATAGTATATATACAAATCTATAGATCCTATATAGGGCTGAATAAAAGTATTCGGATATTTTCCGAAAATTGTATATGTTGGAAATTCCTGAAATTACGTTTTTAAATATGTTATGCGTTTTCCAAATTGTTTACTTAGATGTTATTTTTCAGCTTATTAAACGGTAATGATTTGTAAAATTATTTTGAAAGCGTTGGAAAGTGTTACATAATCTATGCTTGACGCATGATTTCTAGTTCTTGTTTACATTTTAAACCTAATTTCATACTAAATTGTCTTGGATTTAGTATGAAATTATGAAATCACTGGCTTATTTAAACTGGTGATTGGATATAAAAAAAACTGACTTTCAGGGCTTCTAATAAATTATTTTTCGCATGTAAAGAATAATTTCATGCTAAATTAAGGGTGTTTTATAAGTTTGTAATGTGTTTAATTTTATGAGTGAATCTGGATCTGCCTTATAATTTTACACTACCGCATGCAATCTGTGGCTTTTTTAAGTTGGTGATTGAATATAGATATACCTTTCAAGGCTTCTAATAAAGTATTTTTGCATATAAAGCATAATTCCATACTAAATCCAGGACGTTCTATACAAGTTTGTAATGTGTTAGTGTTATGAGCAAATCTGCATCCGCCTTATAATTTTACACTTCCGCATGCAATCACTGGCTTATATAAGTTGGTACGTTGGTTAGTAAGTTGGTGATTGAATATAGATAATTACCTTTCAAGGCTTCTAATAAAGTATTTTTGCATATAAAGAATAATTGCATACTAAATCCAGGACGTTCTATACAAGTTTGTAATGCGATAGTGTTATTAGTGAATGTGCATTCGCCTTATAATTTTACACTCCCGCATATGCAATCACTGGCTTATTTAAGTTGGTATGTTGGTTAGTAAGTTGGTGATTGAATATAGATAATTACCTTTCAAGGCTTCTAATAAAGTATTTTTGCATATAAAGAATAATTGCATACTAAATCCAGGACGTTCTGTACAAGTTTGTAATGCGATTGTGTTATTAGTGAATGTGCATTCGCCTTATAATTTTACACTCCCGCATGCAATCACTGGCTTATTTAAGTTGGTACGTTGGTTAGTAAGATGGTGATTGAATATAGATAATTACCTTTCAAGGCTTCTAATAAAGTATTTTTGCATATAAAGAATAAGTGCATACTAAATCCAGGACGTTCTATACAAGTTTGTAATGCGATAGTGTTATTAGTGAATGTGCATTCGCCTTATAATTTTACACTCCCGCATGCAATCACTGGCTTATATAAGTTGGTACGTTGGTTAGTAAGTTGGTGATTGAATATAGATAATTACCTTTCAAGGCTTCTAATAAAGTATTTTTGCATATAAAGAATAATTGCATACTAAATCCAGGACGTTCTATACAAGTTTGTAATGCGATAGTGTTATTAGTGAATGTGAATTCGCCTTAAAATTTTACACTCCCGCATACAATCACTGGCTTATTTAAGTTGGTACGTTGGTTAGTAAGTTGGTGATTGAATATAGATAATTACCTTTCAAGGCTTCTAATAAAGTATTTTTGCATATAAAGAATAATTGCATACGAAATCCAGGACGTTCTATACAAGTTTGTAATGCGATAGTGTTATTAGTGAATGTGCATTCGCCTTATAATTTTACACTCCCGCATGCAATCACTGGCTTATTTAAGTTGGTACGTTGGTTAGTAAGTTGGTGATTGAATATAGATAATTACCTTTCAAGGCTTCTAATAAAGTATTTTTGCATATAAAGAATAATTGCATACTAAATCCAGGACGTTCTATACAAGTTTGTAATGCGATAGTGTTATTAGTGAATGTGCATTCGCCTTATAATTTTACACTCCCACATGCAGTCACTGGCTTATTTAAGTGGGTACGTTGGTTAGTAAGTTGGTGATTGAATATAGATAATTACCTTTCAAGGCTTCTAATAAAGTATTTTTGCATATAAAGAATAATTGCATACTAAATCCAGGACGTTCTATACAAGTTTGTAATGCGATAGTGTTATTAGTGAATGTGCATTCGCCTTATAATTTTACACTCCCGCATGCAATCACTGGCTTATTTAAGTTGGTACGTTGGTTAGTAAGTTGGTGATTGAATAGAGATAATTACCTTTCAAGGCTTCTAATAAAGTATTTTTGCATATAAAGCATAATTCCATACTAAATCCAGGACGTTCTATACAAGTTTGTAATGTGTTAGTGTTATTAGCAAATCTGCATCCGCCTTATAATTTTACACTTCCGCATGCAATCACTGGCTTATATAAGTTGGTACGTTGGTTAGTAAGTTGGTGATTGAATATAGATAATTACCTTTCAAGGCTTCTAATAAAGTATTTTTGCATATAAAGAATAATTGCATACTAAATCCAGGACGTTCTATACAAGTTTGTAATGCGATATTGTTATTAGTGAATGTGCATTCGCCTTATAATTTTACACTCCCGCATATGCAATCACTGGCTTATTTAAGTTGGTACGTTGGCTAGTATGTTGGTGATTGAATATAGATAATTACCTTTCAAGGCTTCTAATAAAGTATTTTTGCATATAAAGAATAATTGCATACTAAATCCAGGACGTTCTATACAAGTTTGTAATGCGATAGTGTTATTAGTGAATGTGCATTCGCCTTATAATTTTACACTCCCGCATGCAATCACTGGCTTATTTAAGTTGGTACGTTGGTTAGTAAGTTGGTGATTGAGTATAGATATACCTTTCAAAGCTTCTAATAAAGTATTTTTGCATATAAAGAATAATTGCATACTAAATTCAGGACGTTCTATACAAGTTTGTAATGCGATAGTGTTATTAGTGAATGTGCATTCGCCTTATAATTTTACACTCCCGCATGCAATCACTGGCTTATTTAAGTTGGTACGTTGGTTAGTAAGTTGGTGATTGAATAGAGATAATTACCTTTCAAGGCTTCTAATAAAGTATTTTTGCATATAAAGCATAATTCCATACTAAATCCAGGACGTTCTATACAAGTTTGTAATGTGTTAGTGTTATTAGCAAATCTGCATCCGCCTTATAATTTTACACTTCCGCATACAATCACTGGCTTATATAAGTTGGTACGTTGGTTAGTAAGTTGGTGATTGAATATAGATAATTACCTTTCAAGGCTTCTAATAAAGTATTTTTGCATATAAAGAATAATTGCATACTAAATCCAGGACGTTCTATACAAGTTTGTAATGCGATAGTGTTATTAGTGAATGTGCATTCGCCTTATAATTTTACACTCCCGCATATGCAATCACTGGCTTATTTAAGTTGGTACGTTGGTTAGTAAGTTGGTGATTGAATATAGATAATTACCTTTCAAGGCTTCTAATAAAGTATTTTTGCATATAAAGAATAATTGCATACTAAATCCAGGACGTTCTATACAAGTTTGTAATGCGATAGTGTTATTAGTGAATGTGCATTCGCCTTATAATTTTACACTCCCGCATGCAATCACTGGCTTATTTAAGTTGGTACGTTGGTTAGTAAGTTGGTGATTGAATATAGATAATTACCTTTCAAGGCTTCTAATAAAGTATTTTTGCATATAAAGAATAATTGCATACTAAATCCAGGACGTTCTATACAAGTTTGTAATGCGATAGTGTTATTAGTGAATGTGCATTCGCCTTATAATTTTACACTCCTGCATGCAATCACTGGCTTATATAAGTTGGTACGTTGGTTAGTAAGTTGGTGATTGAATATAGATAATTACCTTTCAAGGCTTCTAATAAAGTATTTTTGCATATAAAGAATAATTGCATACTAAATCCAGGACGTTCTATACAAGTTTGTAATGCGATAGTGTTATTAGTGAATGTGCATTCGCCTTATAATTTTACACTCCCGCATGCAATCACTGGCTTATTTAAGTTGGTACGTTGGTTAGTAAGTTGGTGATTGAATATAGATAATTACCTTTCAAGGCTTCTAATAAAGTATTTTTGCATATAAAGAATAATTGCATACTAAATCCAGGACGTTCTATACAAGTTTGTAATGCGATAGTGTTATTAGTGAATGTGCATTCGCCTTATAATTTTACACTCCCGCATGCAATCACTGGCTTATTTAAGTTGGTACGTTGGTTAGTAAGTTGGTGATTGAATATAGATAATTACCTTTCAAGGCTTCTAATAAAGTATTTTTGCATATAAAGAATAATTGCATACTAAATCCAGGACGTTCTATACAAGTTTGTAATGCGATAGTGTTATTAGTGAATGTGCATTCGCCTTATAATTTTACACTCCTGCATGCAATCACTGGCTTATATAAGTTGGTACGTTGGTTAGTAAGTTGGTGATTGAATATAGATAATTACCTTTCAAGGCTTCTAATAAAGTATTTTTGCATATAAAGAATAATTGCATACTAAATCCAGGACGTTCTATACAAGTTTGTAATGCGATAGTGTTATTAGTGAATGTGCATTCGCCTTATAATTTTACACTCCCGCATGCAATCACTGGCTTATTTAAGTTGGTACGTTGGTTAGTAAGTTGGTGATTGAATATAGATAATTACCTTTCAAGGCTTCTAATAAAGTATTTTTGCATATAAAGAATAATTGCATACTAAATCCAGGACGTTCTATACAAGTTTGTAATGCGATAGTGTTATTAGTGAATGTGCATTCGCCTTATAATTTTACACTCCCGCATGCAATCACTGGCTTATTTAAGTTGGTACGTTGGTTAGTAAGTTGGTGATTGAATATAGATAATTACCTTTCAAGGCTTCTAATAAAGTATTTTTGCATATAAAGCATAATTCCATACTAAATCCAGGACGTTCTATACAAGTTTGTAATGTGTTAGTGTTATTAGCAAATCTGCATCCGCCTTATAATTTTACACTTCCGCATGCAATCACTGGCTTATATAAGTTGGTACGTTGGTTAGTAAATTGGTGATTGAATATAGATAATTACCTTTCAAGGCTTCTAATAAAGTATTTTTGCATATAAAGAATAATTGCATACTAAATCCAGGACGTTCTATACAAGTTTGTAATGCGATAGTGTTATTAGTGAATGTGCATTCGCCTTATAATTTTACACTCCCGCATGCAATCACTGGCTTATTTAAGTTGGTACGTTGGTTAGTAAGTTGGTGATTGAATATAGATAATTACCTTTCAAGGCTTCTAATAAAGTATTTTTGCATATAAAGCATAATTCTATACTAAATCCAGGACGTTCTATACAAGTTTGTAATGTGTTAGTGTTATTAGCAAATCTGCATCCGCCTTATAATTTTACACTTCCGCATGCAATCACTGGCTTATATAAGTTGGTACGTTGGTCAGTAAGTTGGTGATTGAATATAGATAATTACCTTTCAAGGCTTCTAATAAAGTATTTTTGCATATAAAGAATAATTGCATACTAAATCCAGGACGTTCTATACAAGTTTGTAATGCGATAGTGTTATTAGTGAATGTGCATTCGCCTTATAATTTTACACTCCCGCATATGCAATCACTGGCTTATTTAAGTTGGTACGTTGGTTAGTAAGTTGGTGATTGAATATAGATAATTACCTTTCAAGGCTTCTAATAAAGTATTTTTGCATATAAAGAATAATTTCATACTAAATCCAGGACGTTCTATACAAGTTTGTAATGCGATAATGTTATTAGTGAATGTGCATTCGCCTTATAATTTTACACTCCCGCATGCAATCAGTGGCTTATTTAAGTTGGTACGTTGGTTAGTAAGTTGGTGATTGAATATAGATAATTACCTTTCAAGGCTTCTAATAAAGTATTTTTGCATATAAAGAATAATTTCATACTAAATCCAGGACGTTCTATACAAGTTTGTAATGCGATAATGTTATTAGTGAATCTACATTCGCCGTATAATTCTACACTTTCGTTTGCAATCAGTGGCTTATTTACGCTTTTGATTGTTTATGAATAATTGTATTTCAGGGTTTCTAATAAATTATTTTTTTCATGTTAAGCCTAATTTCATACTAAATTGTCTTGCATTTAGTATAAAATTATAAAACCAGTGGCATTTTAAAGCCGGCGATGTGCGTAAAAGCATGAGATTTGCAGGCACGATTATTGAAGTGATTTGTAATCGAGCAGTTTTTTTTTTCTTTTTCATTTTTCGTTAACGCTTTTCTCAAATCCAAACTGGCTACTTTCTGACACATTAAAAAAAATATTTTTGTTCTCAAATGCATGAAATTAGCAGGTGCTCTTATTCAGAAACTATGCAATCGAACTGTTTCTTCCATTTTTCGGTAAAGGCAGATTAAATTAGGCATTTTGAACCAAATATCATGGCGCGACACCACGGGAGAGGCAAAAAAAAAATTCTGTCATAAAACCGCAATATCGTATAACACAAGTTTTAAATCATTTATCGAAAAATGAAGAAACTGTTCGATGACAAATCGATTCAATAATCATGCCTGTAAGTGTCAAGTGTTTAAAAATGAGTCAGAAAATGTGTCAGAAAGTTTCGTATTGTTGGGCGGGGAAAAATATTTTTATGAGAAATGCCTTAAATTAATTACATCTTGAGTTATAAGCAATTGTTGTTTCGTGACAGCAGTTTTTTTCTCTTCTGCACTCTTTTATCTGGAAATTTTGTTTAAAACACCACTTTTGACGTCATTTTTTGAAAAAATGTCTGTCTTTATCCAAAAAAAAAAAAAAAAAACAAAAAAAAAAACGGTTTGATTACACAATTTCTGGATGAACACCTGCGAATTTCATGCATTTGTAAAAAAAAACAAAAACAAAAATGAATTAAAAAATGTGTCAGAAAGTAGCAACTTTGGATTTTGGAACCACTTTAATAATCCATAAAGCTTCATTTTTCCTTTTATTAGGTGCGTTCGTAATTATATAAATACGTAGCACCTATTGTAGTCGTCTGATCCGTGCGTCTGTCTGTCCGTCCGTCCGCATATAACAACGCAAAAACTACCCAACCAAAACGCTTTGAAATTTAAGACATATTACCTTTACAGAAATTTGTCGAGACATTTCAAATTTTATGAAAATCGAATCAAAACTTTAAACGATATTAATAAAAATATTTATTAAGAAATTTGAATTATTTTAAAAAAAATCGGTGCTTTCTTGTTATAGGAGCTTCCGATGTTTAATCGTCAAGCGACCGAGATACTTATTTTGTTACAGAAATTAATCTGCAGACGATATAATTCATTTCACAGAATTAAAAATCACCAAGATCTGAATATTTATATAACTATCTATAGTACAAACGCACCTCATTTGTGACGTTTGACGTACAATTTCCAACTTTTTTTTACTGTAAAGTGTGTAATTCAAATAATTCTGAAAATTATTTAGCTTTTTTTGGACATGCTTTCTTTGTAGCACTTTGCAAAGCCAGATGAAAACAACATTTATTTTAAAAGCAATGCGCATCAGTACTGTCAGTTCTTGATATATTTTTACAGAAAAAAAAAAAAAAAAAAAAACATTTAAATATGCATATACGAAGCATAAATCTAAACAAATCAAAAGGATTTAGATTTTGCTGGAAGAAGAATAGCGAACCACTACCACTTACACTTACCTACATGGACCTAGTGATTGAAAGATTATTGCATTATATACTATTACGTTTCATTTATTCTCAATAGATGGCAGCACCAAACATAAAAAATAATTCATTTTAACTGAAAATTTTGAAAACAACCTGCTTTCAGAATTTTCAGTTAAAATGAATTATTTTTTATGTTTGGTGCTGCCATCTATTGAAAATAAAAGAAACGTACTACTATATAATGCAATAATCTTTCAATTACTTGGTCCATGTAAGTGTAAGTGGATCTCCATTCTTCTTCCAGCAAAATCTAAATCAACATTGTATATTGTAAATTAAACTTTTGTGAATTAACTAAATTGGCAAATTTTATGTGTTATAAAATATTATGTCTGATATAGAATTTAAACGGAAGTACTTTTTTTTTTTTTTTTAATGAAGCGTTTATATGTTATTAGACTAGAGCTTCAGAACCGGTCGCTGTGCCGCTACTAATCATGTGAAATATTATGCTGTTTTTATTATTAACACTTTCCAACCTAGTTGAAAAGTATTTATGACTTCGGTTTGTTAACACTTTCCAACCTAGTTGAAAAGTGTTTATGACTTCAGTTTGTCTGCCGTATGGCCGCCTGTCCGTGCTCTAACTCCTGTAAATATGCTCGGATTGCTCTGAAATTTTTATATGTTATTGTCGTTATCTATAGCATGTTCCCTATTTCAACTGAAGTGTGTAGCACTTATAGTTTTTTTACAGGGACACTCAAAAGTTTTCCGTTACATTACGGTCAATGGGGAATAATCGTTTCAAGTTCATTTTGATGACGCTACGTCATTTAAAACACAATGAAATTGATGTATAATTATGAAGCGCATTAAAACATGCTTTTTGTAGAATATGGGGTGCAAAGTATTTATTATTGATTTACAGGGTCAAACAAAAGAGCTGTGTTACACATCGTCCTATTGGGAAAAATCGTCTGCAGTATAATTTAGTGATATTTCACTATTTCAAACATAATGAAAATTATATGCATTACTGAGGTGTACTATAAATTGCTCTCTTTTGTGCATTGCGTTTATTTACAGGGACACACAAAAGATATTGGTTACAGTACATGTGCGATATTTACAGTCTATGTGTGATAAGTGCGTTTTCAACTTTGGTTTGCGTTGTTAAGTTTAACAATTTTTTTTTCATAGTACGTGTGTGTTTATAAACTCGGTTCATCATATACAGGGCTACACAAGGGAATTCATAAGTATTACAGACTATGGGAGTGAATCGCTTAAGGGTAGTTTTGAATTGTGTTTACGCATTTTCAAGCTGAACAATATTTAGTAGACTAATAGAAGTTTGTGGAATATAAATAAATTCATATACAGGGCTACGCAAAAAAGATACATTGTCTTTTATGTTTGGTAATTGCTGCGAGTGAGTTTTAAGTTGCCTTTTGGTCTGTACAAAAGTCTTCATATTATATACAGGGCTGTACAAAAAATTTCGAGTGCATTTCCATCGATTGGCGAAAATTGCTAAATGTGAATATTTTAAATGAACTAAATTTTATCATACTATATATCCACATCTATTGATTATATACAAGCTGCACAAAATAATTCGACTACTTTTTTGACACTGGAAGGTAATTTCGAAAACTGTATTTTTCAACGTGTTATATGTTTTCTAAACTGTTTACTTACATATCTTCTTTCACCTTATTTAACGTTGAAGTTTCGTTACAGTTTTCTGGCTGTGTTGGAAAGTGTTTCATAATCTAATGCTTGATGCATGATTTTTCGTTCTTGTTTAAATTTTAGTATGGCTTATGATAAAATTTGATCTTTCATTTCTTGTATTACTGAGAAAGTGCATATACTCAATTCTATTAGTTTTTAGGTGCGTTCGTAATTATATTGTCGTCGCCTGGTCCGTCCGTCTGTCTGTGCGTCCGTCCGTCCGTCCGTATATAACAACGCAAAAACTACCGAACCGAATGGTTTGAAATTTAAAATATATTATCTTTGCAGAATTTTGTCGAGACATTTCAAATTTTATTAAAATCTAATCAGAACTTTAGACGATATTAATAAAAATACTTATTAAGAAATTTTTTTTTTTTTTTTTAAATCGGTGCTTTCTTGTTATAGGAGCTTCCGAGGTTTAATCGTCAAGCGACCGAGATACTTATTTTCTTACAGAAATTAATCTGCAGACGATATAATTCATTTCGCAGAATAAAAAATCATCAAGATCGGTATATTTATATAACTAACTATAGTACGAACGCACCTCGTTTGTCACGTTTGACGTACAATTTCCAACTTGTTACTTATTGGAAACATAAATACAACAACACGGACGCGCTACTTTGCACCGTTTTTTGAGATTTTATGAAATGAAAACTCGTGTAAATCATAACAATTTTGTAAAATGACTTTTAAGAAATGTTTGTACATTCTAACAGTGGCGCCAACTTTTGAAAAATATTGGGTGGGCTCAAAACCATTTTAGGGTGAAATGGCATTGACATTTTGTTTTCTTTGAAAGTTTGGAAAATATATTTCAAGTTATGATAGGTCAAGTTGAATTTTTAAAGTAGAATATTAACTTGTGATTTTATTCAATTATATTCTCACGGGATCTTCATTTTATGGACTCTATATTTACTATTATGCCATGAATTTGACTACAAAATCGAACGCAGAGGACTAAAAAATATTAAAACAGGTATTTAATGCAAATACACCTAAAATGCTTGTATTATTAATACTTACTTAAGCTATACCACGTGATTAAAAAAGACCAGAAGGACCCGTGCGAAGCTTTCGCACTGCAATCCTGGTAGGTTTTAGAACTAATTTTTAACTGTTTTTTTTTTTTTTAAATCAAACAACGCGTTTTAACGAAATGTGGGTGTACTATCTCAGAAACTTGTTCAGAGATTTTTCGAATGATACCTCATTCATCGTTGCATATTTTGTATGTGAATAGAAAAATAGATGTTGACAACAGAAATAATATATATGATGATTGCTTGTGTATAAGAAAATGGGAATAGATTTGCCAGAAAATCTTTTGCCAAATTTTCTTCTCTCGCCAAGGTTATTTCTGTAGGTTGCCAAGACCCCTATACTGAAAAAAAAAAAAAACGATTTATAAAAAAATTGAAACACTGAATCAGACGTTTAGGGAATTCGTATGAAAGCATTTCCTCAGATTTTGCAAAACTGTTCCATAAATGTCTTAAATACATCAATCAATATTTGGTAAACCACTTTTTTGCACGCCTATGGGAACGTAAATATGGGATGTTCAAACTTTGTGGTCCAGCAGCCATTTAAGTGACGTCAGACTTCGCTGTCATATTAACAGCTTAATGAAATATTAAAAAATAAATACTTAGAATTTTTGTGAATCCTAATGAACTCTATATCTAAATGGAAGATAATCCTTAAATTACGGAATCTACTGGTGCTCCGATACAGTACGCATATACACAGCCATGATTAAACAAAGAAAACAAATAAACAATAAGTGACGCTCGCGTAAAAATTAAATAAAAACCCGATTAAAATCTGGATATTTTTTCAAAAATACGCGCAAGAAATAAATTAACAATCGTATTTTAATTGCATTATAGGATGACGTCATCGGATAATGCAGTATTTTATTTTTATGGCAACACTGATTTGAGGAAAACCTTTCATTTCATTTATGAAAACAGTGCCAATTTAATTTTTAATTAAAACATGTTTTTGATTAAAAATTGCAGTTAACGAAATGTTAAGTGCGCTATGTCAGAAGCCTGTTCAAAATCCTTCATATACTATCTCATTCGTCGTTCTGCGTTTTGTATTCTCTTAGAAAAAGGGATGTTGACAGGAGAAATAATATATATGATAGAATTTCTTGAACCGCTGATAATAAAAAGATGCTTTCAATTGCAAAAGGTATACAAATAAAGTGTCACCCCTAACACACCTATAATATTTGGGGAAATTAAAAGATCATAAAAATCCGATGAAAATGAGACCTATAGTTAACAAACGCTCAAGCCAACATATGACCTAGAAACATACTTGAAAACTATTATAGAAAACTACTTCCGCCATCAAACGTATCAATAATCTCAACAAATGAATTTATACAGCAAATAACAGAATTTAAACCGAATCCAGATGACTACATGATTAGCTTAGACATAACAAGCCTCTACCCATCCATAGATACAGAAGAAATGGCTAATATTATAAATACGAAAATAAACACAGAATATACAGATTGTGATATCAGGAATACATTACAAAGCGCAACGAACTTAGTACTACGAAAAAACTATTTTAAATTTAATAACCAGATATATAAACAACTTAAAGGTGTACCGATGGGATCTCCAATATCAAATATAATAGCGGAATGGAAAATGCGATTACTTGAAGAAACCATTATAAATGAATTAAAAAATGTAATCAAAATATGGGTAAGATACGTAGATGATATATTTATAATAACTACGAAAAATACAAACCTCCCCCCCTTACTGGAAAAACTTAACTCATACGATCAAAATATTCAGTTTACTATAGAAACAGAAAAAGATAACGCACTAGCATTCCTGGACGTACAACTCATTCGATCAGAAGATAAACTACAGACAACAGTATTTAGAAAACCAAATGCAAATGTTCACATAATCTCAAAATACTCCAGAACCCCCTTCCCATACAAGATAGCTGCAATAAATACATACATTCATAGAGGCTTTAAAGTATGTTCAACAGAAGATCTCTTTGACGCAGAAATAAATAAAATTAAAACAATAGCTAAGGATGCAGGATATGCCACAAAAACTATACAGAAGTTAATCGAAAAAACGGCATCAAGATATAATAGAATACAACCAGCTCAAAAAGAAATAAAATTTACGAACTCAATTCCGTTTATAAAAAAACGTTTCCCTAAAATTAAAAAGAGAATTAAAAAAACTTGGAATAAATACTCCTATCACTCCAGATGCGTCCATTTTCAAATTAATCAGATCAGATACGGAGAAGCTAAATTATCAACAGACATCAGGGATATACAAAATTCATTTCAAAGATAACGAAGGAAAAGATAACTCATATATAGGCATGACAAAAAGGAAAATCCAGGAGAGAATTAAAGAACACAGAAGAGACATAAATTTAGGAAAATCAAGCACCGCAATAGCCGATTAAACAATACATTCCCAATTAAAATAGACTTTAATAATGTTAAGAAGTTAGCTGATTACAATAATCTAAACTATGCATTGCAGAGAGAGGCGATAGACACATCAGATACAAAAACTTGCAACGACGTAACTCACGCCAAGATTGACACCAGATGGCGCCAGATGCTGTTAGGAGGAGATAGAGGGAGAGTTTCGGAAGGGTCGGACTGACGGAGCAGAAAATACGATACATCAGTATTGAAGATGCCTGAGCAAACAGGCGAAAATATTTTACTTTTACGAAAACTTTCAGCATGTGGACTGGTTTTATATGTTTTTAAATATGTTTTTGGGAATGTACAGTACCTGTCTATATGTGTTAATAATTAAAATAATGTCTAAAATAACAGGTAGTTCAAAGATTTATTAATTAAAAATGACATTAGAGAAGATCATGGATTGAAATAAAGTGTATGTCTTTCAGATATAGCATTTGTTTAAAATGGAGCGGTATGCACATAAAAATACGAAATTTAACTTGAGGCCTCCTTTTCGTATAACTTATATTTAGAAAAAGAAGGACATTAGGAGGAAGTCCTATAAAGGACATTGAAAAAAAATTCTCTTACGGACAAAACACACTGAGTTACGGTACTTTAAACTTTATTAATTTTCAGTGTTTTCTGGCACTAAAACGTATCTAATTATAAATTCTCATTTCCTAATTATAAGTACTTAAAGAATTTTTTAATAAAATGAATTTACTTATTGTGTAGCTCGGCATGTTGCAGATATGATGTCCTCCTAGCTGTACATCTTTCAATACTCTCTAGCATCCTCTAAAACAAATTTTTCCTCACTGTCCTTATTCACGTTTGAAAAAGTACTAACTGAATTAACACATTGACGGACAGTAGGAACAAGTGAAGTTCGAAAATTGACACTATATGTTTTTGTAATTTTTAGAATATTAGAAGTATAGTTTTACTCTTTCTGCTTACATAAACTTAATTCAGCACCTTTAATTAGGTTGCACTACTCCCTTCACAACCGACGTGCGTACTGAAGCTGCAACTCGTATAACAGATGGAAAACGAACTTCAACCTAAACAAATGTTTCAGAAACATGACACTGGGCTTCTACTTGTACGCCGGTAAATGCACGTTTGTGCTGCTATAGCCGTAGTGTCTAAAAACGACCGTTTTGTTTTGGACGGCTATTGTCGTCATGCCACATAGTGAACTTCGCTTTGACGGCTATAGACGCAATTGTCCGTCAACGTGTTAAGCTCTTTCTTTGACATAGTGTAACGCAAAAAAATATTTTCAGTCTTTTCCGTGGGGAGAGGATTTCTACATTTCTACAATTTGCTATTTTAATAAAATATTAAAATCAGAGAAAAAATATTTCTATACTGGTGCACCCTGGGATTCCTTTGCAAGTTTTACTAAAGTAACTGAGTCCTGGGGGTTGGCGAGCGTTTACGAGTAGGGGTCTGAGCCCCCTAGTAATAATGAAAATTGGTGGGTTGGAAAAGCAAATTATTGGGTGGGCTCGGGCCCCACGGGCCCATCTAAGTTGGCGCCACTGTATTCTAATACAATGCGAGATCCTCTATGTTACCATAAGCAGCCATGATAAATATTATTTTTATTTTTATGAATATTCTAAAAGGGATGCCTCTATGTTACCATAAACAGCCATGACAAATATTATTTTTATTTTTATGAATATTCTAAAAGGGATGCCTCTATGTTACCATAAAGAGCCATGACAAACATTATTTTTATTTTTATGAATAAGGTAAAGCTAGGAGAGTCTGCGCACAATTCAAAAGAATAACAATAAAAAATCTAAATATTATTTTTTTCTAAACTATCCATGAATAATATTTGCTTCATTTGTTTTTTATGCATTTCCAATGCTATTTTGTTTTTATGTTGTAGTTTAATACAACAGTTGTAATAAAACCAAGAAAGTTATTTTGCGCAATCTGTCTTTACAGGGTTGGTGTGATTGCGCACATGGGTAGGAGAGATTGTTACTAATAATAACTACAATTAAATTGTTAACAATAATAATTACACTTAAATAGCACTGTTGTAAAGTTTTTGTGAACAAATATTATTGTATTAGGAGTGAATATTTCAACCTAATGATTAAAGAATCAGAAAAAGGAAATAATTTTAAAAACGATTAAAATTTTTTAATTAAATAAAAAAAATTAAAGAATCAGAAAAAGCAAGTCCAGGTAAGATTACAAAATAACATTAAGTTGCTTGATAACACGTTTAACTTAAAATTAGTCCATTTTGATTTTTAATTTTTTTATGCAAATTTACCAATAAGCTGCGTAATCTCTCCTAGCATGGAAACTAAGGGGAACAATGCGCCATCTCTCCTAAATAGCAGATGCGCAAACTCTCCAATTTCGGTAGGAGAGATTGCGCGGCCTCTTATATAAACATGGCCGCTACTAAAACAAACCGTTGATGTTCACATTGTAAGTCTAGATTAGTAGCTTATGAGAAATCGTTTAAGTTTAAAATATTTTGTACTACTGACATTGTATAGAAATTCTGATGAATAGCTATGAAAATTCAAGCACTTACTTTGGGAAAACAAAAAAAATAGCAATGCTTTATCTTAGACGCTCAAAACAATCAACGTGCTCTTTAGAGTAGACACTCCACTACTGCTGTTGTACAACTACCTGGAGTCGCTGCGCGCTCACTCTACTCCTTCCCCCCGAACCCCTATGTGCGCAATCTCTCCGCCCGCGCCATCTTTCCTGGCTTTACCTTATTCTAAAAGTGATGCAAAGTATACGGAAAGAGCGGATTACTTTGGATGTACTCAGGATTTAATTTGCGCTGTAGTCCACCGGAGTTCAGCTCCGGTTGTCCTTTCTCTGGTTTTAGTACATATTTAAATATTTACCAAAATTTACCGGAGCCCGTAAATACTGAGCTCCGGAGCCCAGTGCAATAACGCTTCCAAAAAAAAAAAAGAATCCTAAATTACCCTTTTTTTCCCCTCCTATCTCCAATTTTTTGCAGCCTTTTGTATTAAAACACTTATATGGGACGCAAATCATTTTAATGCTATTTTGATCAGAATAAAGAGTAGACAGAAATAATCTTTTACTATTCTAGTTTTATTGCCAAATTTATGTCTGATGACGTGTTGATATAGAGCCACTGAAAAGATCGGACAGTGATTTGCTTTCAGTTCGATTTTCTTTTGTGACAGTAGGATATTTTTTAATTGGTTCGTTAATTTATTTTATTTTTTTATTTGAATATCTAACCCCCAGAAAATATTTTCTTCTGTTTTTAGTCAGCGAGCAGCAGTTTGAGATTTTGTTTGTTTGAAGTTTTTAGTCTTCTATTGTGTACGATTATGAAAATAAAGTTAGTGATTTTTCTATTTTTCATCATAAACGCTGCCCATGTTAAGGCTCTGCTGTGCACATTTACGAAGTCACTTTCATTTGTAAGTAGATATAATTGTCATATATTGTTATTTTGATATAAAGCAATCGAGCAGTGTTTCCCCTTTATATATAAAAGCATCGAATCTTTCCAATAACGATGGCTGTTTTGTACTGTCAGTTTAAATTATAAAGAAGAATGTCAAATGATATACTATCAGTGCTTAATTTGCACCGAGTTTCTGTATTTCAGATAATATTTAAATACTAACCGAAGATCACCAGAGTCTACCACAAAATGAGGTTCTTTCCCGGAAATTGCTGCTTGAATAATAAAAATCCCTGATGGCTCGGCCTACAGGCACAGGTAGGTTTCGAAGACGCAGATCGTGGGGCACCTGTTTATTGGGAATTGCAGAAGAAAGACCTATTTTCCATGATGTGGCAGTTGGGACCACCCACTTCAAAATATACCTCTTCCTGTAGGCGGAGCCAGCAGGGATTTATTTGTTTTTAATTTTTTTTACCGTAAGAGTTTGTCCTATAAAAAACTTGTCAGTATAAAAGTTGTAGATAATATTAAGAAGATTTATAATAAATTCAAGCGGATTTGATATCTTGGGAATTGACGAAGTTATGAATTATTTTCTTCAGAAACCCCTATACCCCCCCCCCTCCTTGGGGGCATTTTTAATGAAATCAAAAATCTGTCATGCATAAATTTTTGGCCCTTTTCCTAGAAGTAATAATAACTTTAAACGGATTCGATATGTATAAAAATTAAGAAGTTATGGGTTTTTTCTGTTTTCATGTCTGCTTGTAGGCGGAGCCAGCAGGGATTTTTTTGTTTTTAATTTTTTTTTGCCATAAGAGTTGGTCCTATAAAAAACTTGTCAATATAAAAGTTGTAGATAATTTTAAGGAGATTTACAATAAATTTAAGCGGATTTGATATCTTGGGAATTGACGAAGTTATGAATTTTTCTCTTCTAAAACCCCACTTTTTTCTCCCACTTAAGGCCATTTTTAATGATATCAAAAATCTGTCATCATAAATTTTCGGCCCTTTTCCTAGAAGTAATAATAACTTCAAACGGATTCAATACGTATCATAATTAAGAAATTATGGGGTTTTTCTGTTTTCACAAAAAGCCCCCCATTTCACCCCCCTTGGTTCGATTTTGCCCATTAACGAACTTGACCGAGATTGTATGCCCCTTGATTTTATGTATCAGTTTGGAAGAGATTTGTGAAGAATTATTGCAGTTATCGTGTCCATAAAAAAGTGACATAGATAGATAGATAGATAGATAGATAGATAAAGTTTTGAACTGGGGGTGGTTTTGGGTTCTGGGAGTCATGATCGGCGTAGATCTGCAAAAATTTTTCAAAAATTCCAACTTAGGGGAGAATGTAATAGGTAGTATTTCTTACGAAATCTACCTAATAATAATAATTCCTTGGCTCATAAGATTGTCTGAAATTTGTCTTTATGAATGTTTTTTCGTATTTGTTTATTCGTTATTTGTATTTATAGATGTGCATAGCTGCGAACTATTCCTTTTTTATGTTAACGCTATTTCCGAATCATAATCCTGAGTTTATTTAATCGCAGAATTCTGCGATAAAGACATTAAGATTAAGTAAAGGTTTCTATTTCGAAGTACAGTAATAAATAAAAAGTGGAATAGTTGATAGTTAAATAGATACATTTAAAATTTTTATTTTTCTAAAAAAAAAAAAAAAAAATGCTTTAAATTTTGAAAATAATGTATGAAATATATGCATGCAGATTGGAGTGACGGCGGAGGGTAGGGGGAGGAGTACGCTACGTGTGTTAGTAAGTACTGCAGAATATTGTTGATGCGGTACTTTTATTCTTAGAAATTAAGCTCGGAATATGCTAATTATTTTAATCCAAGATAAAATCTTGGAGTAATCTAATCCATTTAAAATTTAACATGTTACCCTACAGCACTACGGAAAACTGAAACCAAAGTCGTTTTTTGGGTATTAAAAAAACAAAACAAACAATAAAAACTCAAATTAAAGTGTAATTATTGCTTAAAGGGATTTAACAAACGTTTAAACGTTACAACACAAAACGTTTAAAAATACCTTTCAATATAGATTATATATGTTTTCTTCGCTCTAACGGCGACATCTTCAGATCAAAATGATAAATAAAACATTTTCTCAAAGTTTTTGAAAATGGTAAACATAAATCACGAGATCACATGTCTAATACAAGCAGACACTTAAATTGGTCTAACTGGAAAACGTGAAAAATTATTATTTATTTTTATTTTTATTTCTTCTTCAATCTGTAAAGCATCGCGTGCCAAATTTTAGGTAATTCAAAAGAAGCGGATTCGTTTGTTGAAATGTTATCGTTTAGCAAATATATTTCTATTGATTCACGGATAATGGTTAGGAAATAAACTCTTGATTGAAAAATTATTTTACTATTCTTGAAACCCATCTGCTACGGCTCTATTCTGCGTTGTCTAGCTAAGGCAATAGTACTTCTGTCACATCTGATATCTCTCATATGTTCTTTTATTCTCGATTTAAAATTTATGTTTGACATTCCTATGTAGTATTGTACTGTTCAATCTGCCTTGGTGAATGGGATTTCATAAACATCGGTAAGTTGATCAGGTTCTATTGGATCTATTTTTCTACATACTATGCTTTTTAATTTTGTGGAAGGTTTTGCGATAAGGCAGATATTAAATTTTCTAAGTTTATAGTTTAATCTTTCAAAGAATCCAGGAAAATACTGTACAGTTGATAGCTTTGAATTTTGTTCATTAAAAATTCTCTTCTTTTTATTATCCATGCTGGTAATTAATTTATTAATGCTGCTGTCTTTGTATCCGTTATTTCTTGCGATGTCACATATTTTACTTAATTCATTAGTTAATTAATTAGGGGTACAGACAGTAAAGGCTCTTCTAATAAAATGTCTAAAGTCAGAAATTTTATACGAAAAAGGTGCTTGAGCATTATTAAAAATAGTGGATTGATTAGTTATTGGTTTCTATATACAGTACGTTCTATGCCATGGTGGGTTTTGATTATCAGCACATCCAAATAAGGGAGTGTATTATTTTGTTCATTTTGCATTGGGCGTGTGATCTTGTGATTTATGTTTGCCATTTTCAAAAACTTTGCGAGAATATTTTATTTATCATTTTGATCTGAAGATGTCGCCGTTAGAATGAAGGAAACATGTAATCTATATTAAAAAGTATTTTTAAACGTTTTGTCTTATGTTTTTTATCACTTTAAGCATTAACTACACTTTAATTTAAAGATAACAAGTGATTTTATTATACAGGGTTATTACAAAAGAATCATCGGGTTTCTGTAGCGTTTATTTCGGAACATAATTGGGTTACAACAATGAGTTATACATGAAAATAAACCGAAAGTATACAAGATTGACGTCCATACTACTGATGTTCAATATGTGCTCCTTGAGTGATACGACAGATTTCAAGACGATAATCGTAATCTTTTTCTCAAAATTTTCCCCACAGTTAGCTGTGGAATGCAAAGTTTGCGGCTAGCGCGATTTGTTGATTTCTTGGGACTACGGATGAAATTCTCCCTAACTCGGTTCACTGTTTCTTCAGTAACGCTTGGTTGGCCGGAACTTTTGCCTTTACATAAACAACCATTTTCTTTGAACTGTCGATACAAGCGCAGAATGCTTTGTTGGGTTTGTGGTTTGCATTTGTATGCCTTCCGGAATTCTCTCTGAACTGTTATAAGCGATTCCCACTTTTCAAATTCTAGTACACAAAACGCTTTCTGCTGTCCAGTCGCCATTCTGAATATGACGTTCGCACAGCAACCATCGCAATCGCAACCACACGCGAATGATACATACACAGTGCAAAACTATAGTTAACGCCCTCTCGTTTGAGTTGTCATGGAAACATATACGTTTCCTAGTTCGCACGTAGGAACTTATCAAAACCCGATGATTCATTTGTAATAACCCTGTATTATTAATAAAAACTCAACTTACAAAAGTGCAAATAACTGTATTTAACATGTAAAAGTAGTAACTAACATGAATAACATTTTATATTAATTCGTTTCTGCTCTTTTTGAAGTTTTCATAGAGCCTCTAGGTTATTGTTACCAGATTTCTCGATTTATGCTGAACGTCCCGATTTTCTGGCTCTCCAGGACCTGTTCCGCGTAACCACTGCGCGGGACATCAAAAGTCCCGATTATTCATGATGCACAAATTCCTTTTAGTACCGCATGCTATTCGTTAGTCTGAATCGAGTAGAATTTAATACGGTTAAGCTTATAAATAGAGAACCTGTCTATAACGAAAAAATTTTATTGTCCCTTCCAAACGATTATCTTACAAATCTATCGGTCTAGACGGAAACCTATCTAAAATCTTCTAAATTTGAATTTTGTTTCAGTGCCTAGCGATTCCGGTTTCACAAATTTTACTTTAGTGTAATAAATACTGCTAAGACGGAATCGCAAGAGGCAAGAGAAAATTTCCGTTTTAGACATGTTTTTGTCTTAGCAGGTATAATTGTAGGTATCCCTACCATAGGGACAATGAAAGTTTTACGTTTAAGACAAGATTCCGTTATAGACTGATTCCGTTTTCATAGGGTTTACTGTATTTTTATGTCCCTATTTAGAAGTCTCTGTACCGCTCTTTTTGTCTTCCTGTCCTGCTTTTTATGATACTAGACATGGCAACACTTACTCTAGGTGCTGTTATCACCTTCATTACTTTTCTTTCTGAATGGAATAGAAATTGTGCAGAATTTTTTTTTACCACAGTAGAAGAAAAATAGGCGTTCTGCATCACCGGGAGGAGTGAGGAGGGGGGCGTGGCCTAAAGGTGATGGGTAGTTGACAGGTGAGTGATTGACAGGTAACAGATAAGATAAGATGCTTAATGAGTTTAATGAGAAGGTTAATGAAAAAGTTAATGAAGTTGAAAGCGGTGAGATCGTAGGAAAAATGTATACTTACGGAGAGCGTCGCAGAGACCACCTTATATCACGGAATCCTTTGGGCAACTGAGCGGGGTTTACATTTTAATACGGATTATGACATCATCCTGCTAGGGGGCGCTGCGATCGGCGCTGTGATTGGTCGAGGCGAATGCTGCTTTCTGATTGGTTGCTTCCATTTCATCTGAAAGGATGGCAATACAGACAATATTAAAGGGGTTCGATGACGTCATGTTCTAGAACAATCAGACGACTTACGACTTACGACGCATGCGCGAGTTCTGCGAGAGAGGTATGACGCAATCACAAAAACAAAGAGATGCAATTCAAGTTTAAAAAAATGAAATGTAGAAATTTTACTTTTAACGAATTAAATTTTTTAAAATATTAAGTCTACCGATGAACACGGGTTATGATATCATCATCCTAGGGGGCGCTGCGATTGGCGCTCTGATTGGTTGCTTCCATTTCGCCTGAGGAGATGACAGTACCACGTTGCTGCGAGTAGGATGCAAAGATTTAGCACGTGTCATCCAGACTTATTGCTGCTAATTAAGATCATGAAGAAATTTTAATTAAGTAATTTTTTTAATTAAGTAATTTTTTAAATTAATATATATATATATGTATATATATATTTTTTGTCAACTATTTTGAAAATAATTTTCAAATATCATGAAATTAAGAAATAGAATTCTGTAATGATAATAATTTAAGCGAAATAAAGTAACGAAAGTGTTGAACAAGTTTTATAGAATCAAAAGTTCTGAAAATAAATAAAACAATTCGTTTTTTAATTTTTGTATGCATAAGTTTTTAATGAATTAAGTGAAGGTTTATTTTTTAAATGAAATGTTTTGCTGAAAAGGAATAATCAGTTACAAAAAAGTTTTAATTATCAGATACTAATAAATTTTCAAAATCATATAAACAGGTTTTGTACCAATGTGTAAAATAATGATATTTTTTATAGTTGAAGTAAAACAATTTTTTTTTTTTTTTTTTTTTTTTTTTTTTTTTTTTTTTTTTTTTTAACTAGCTAATAATATATATTTTTTTAAATAACTTAATTCTTTTTTATGAAAGTAATAGAAAATGTTTCACCATTCAAATAAGTTATATATGAGTTGATACGTTTTGTCTAAATGTATGTGAACTTGTCAGGATTTATGTAACAAAGTCATCACCAACTCTATATATATGATGGAAGTGTGTTCTGATTGTAACCATTACCTTGCACATAGTGAATTTATTAAGAGAAAGAATAAGAATTAACATAAAGCCGAAAAGTTAAAATGTCATACCCAACTGAAAACGAGAAATGGTTAAATTTAAAGATTTTCCCTACTTTAAAAGCTTTTTTTTTTTTTTTTTTTTTTTTTTTTTAATAAATCAGTTACATTAATTTTTGAGTTATTAAAATAAACATAATTTTTCAAAGAACAGCTACAAATGTATTGATAAACTTTCACTAAGTATTTTAACAAATAACATTTCTATTAAATATATTTACATACAAAAGATGGAGTACTTTAATTATCATCAACGATGACTATTCGTTATAGCGTATGCATTCTTGCTTTTTTTAAGTAATTGTTTTTAGAAGATTGAAAGATTCTTGGTGATTATCATGATCTGTAAACGCTATAGGTAGAAAGATTAAACTAGTGAATTTAGTATCAACTTTAAAAGAAAATAATATTATATGAGTGAATTTTGTAAACGAGTATTTTAGGAAAAAAAAACTTTGAAAATAACTTCATATTTTTAAAAAACACTTTCTTAAAAAGCATTACAGAATGACTTTAACTTATTATTTTTAAAAAGTTTAGATATATTTTTGTAACTGACTCACAAAAATGTTTTTAGAACGAAAATTTTTCGTTTGATTTTAACAAATAAAAAGTTTTTAAAGTGATTAATTATTTTTTAACAAATTAATTTTTGATTGATTTTATTTTTTGAATGATTTTTTAAAATTAATTTTAACAAATAAAAAGTTTAAGAAATTTTGAATTAGATAAGTTCTGATTAAAAGAATGAAAAATATTTTTTAAATTGATAAACATGTTATATATATATATATGTGTGTTACATATGTTATATATGTTTTATACATATGTTAGATATGTTTAATACATATGTTATAAATGTTTTATACATATGTTAGATATGTTTACTACATATGTTATATATGTTTTATACATATCTTACATATGTTAGATATGTTACGTACGTTAGATATGTTACACATGTTTTATACTTATGTTAGATATGTTAATTAATTAAAAAATTACTTAATTAAAAAATTACTTAATTAAAATTTCTTCATGTTCTTAATTAGCAGCAATACGTCTGGATGACACGTGCTAAATCTTTGCATCCTACTCGCAGCAACGTGGTACTGTCATCTCCTCAGGCGAAATGGAAGCAACCAATCAGAGCGCCGATCGCAGCCCCTCTAGGATGATGATGTCATAAGCCGTGTTCATCGGTAGACTTAATATTTAAAAAAATTTAATTTGTTAAAAGTAAAATTCAACATTTCATTTTTTAAAAACTTGAATTGCATCTCTTTGTTTTTGTGATTGCATCATACCTCTCTCGCAGAACCCGCGCATGCGTCGTAAGTCGTAAGTCGTCTGATTGTTCTAGAACATGACGTCATCGAACCTCTTTAGGATGGTCGGTATTGCCATCCCCTCAGGTGAAATGGAAGCAACCAATCAGAAAGCAGCATTCCCCTCGACCAATCACAGCGCCGATCGTATCGCCCCCTAGGAGGATGATGTCATAACCCGTGTTAAAAAGTAAACCCCGTTCAGTTGCCCAAAGGATTCCGTGATAGAAGGTGGTCTCTGCGACGCTCTCCATAAGTATACTTTTTCCCTACGATCTCACCGCTGTCATCTTCATTAACTTTCTCATTAACCTTCTCATTAAACTCATTAAGCATCTTATCTTATCTGTTACCTGTCAATCACTCACCTGTCAACTACCCATCACCTGTCATCTATCTATCACCTTTAGGCCACGCACCCCTCCTCACTCCTCCCGATGATGCAGAACATCTATTTTTCTTCTACTCACCACTTTTTAAATAGTGCATAGTTGTCCCTGTTTCGCCTATATAATAACCTCCAAATAGCTATAAATGATATTATAAGAGGTTCCAAATGAGTCCGCTTTTAAATACTTGTATTTTCGATTTTTTTTTTTTTTTTTTTTTTTGTGATAGTATGATATGAAATCATTTATTTGTAATTTAAGATACTCAAGATTAATTTATTTCCTAACGTATGTTCCGTTATTACAATTCGCTGGTCATAAATCTAAATCTATTTTACTTTTCGTGTATATGCATTTTAATTCTTTCTTTTAGTTAATCAAAATGCTTTTTATTCAAATAGAAATAATATATCTTTTATAACTGACATTTATTGAAAACACATAAGTAATCATAATAATATATTTCTTTCAAAATCAATCTTCAGCTAAAAGGCTTTTGGGGCACTATTCTGCTAATCGCTTGTGAACGTAGGAATCAAGACCGGCGGGTTCGACCAACACGTCCTACAAGAAAGCCTCCACACAGGGTGCCTGACGTCACAGCTAGTCGTCCATCATTACTACGCAGGAGATTCAATGGCTATCTTCGGTGTTTATTATTATTATTAAAAGAAAAATATGTATATTTCTAATAGAATGCAATGAATTAACGTTTATTAGCCTTTTTTTTACTAGTCACTAAGTGACTGGTTTTAAAATAAGCGATATTGCGGGAAGGGATAAGCTTATTAAAAAAAAAGTAGAAGAAAGAAAGAAAGAAAAAGAAAACTATGAGGCAACTATATATTCTAAGACAAGTCGAATTCTTACATCAACTATTTATTTTTTATTGATATGTCTTATGTACTTAATGGCAGTATATTTAATATATATATATATATATATATATATATATATATATATATATATATATATTATAGCCAGGGATTGATCCAGTCAAAATTTGGGGCCTATTTAGTAACCCTTCATAAAATTTCTTTTCATAAAACAATGTCCCTTCACAAAATTACATTCCATAAAAACATATTCTTAATTATTTTTATTTTATTAGGTTTTAAAATGTGTAATTTACAAACAAAACAAGTACACCAAAAAGAAAAATTTCAGCAGAAGTACTTAAAGAAGTTATTAATAATAAAGCTTGGTTCGAATTGGAATAACAGAATTTCATCTTTCCTTACAAAATGTAATTTTTCAAAAAATTAACTTTTACTTTTCACAAAATGGGCACCAAGGAAAAAAAACCTGGATCGACCCCTGATTAATTTATTTATTCATCAGCTTTAAGTTTTTTTTTTTTACCCTTTTTTAGAACCAATATTCATTTCTAATATCTATCATTTTCATAAATTCAATAAAACTACAAAAAAGCATCTAAAGAATTTTTCTTTAAATAAATAAATATATATATGTATTTCAATTTCATTAATTATATAAACTTATATATCAATCTATGTTCACAAAGCAGACATATGAGTTTTAGCTCTTTCTAAGTAAAATTGAATATAAAATTACAAATGAGCATTTCTATTGAATAAGCATCATTTTTCATGCTTTTCATATAAATTGTTTATAGAAGATTTGTGAAATTTTCTATTTTTAAGGTAGAGTTTTGTGAAGGGTTCTGTTTTGGGATGAAAACTTTTGTGAAGGTTCCTGTTTTAAGATGAAAACTTTTGTGAAGAGTCCTTCTAAAGACCCGAAATTTTCCTAAACATATCCCTGCATTTATTGTATAATTTGACATTTCACAACTATATATATATATATATATATATAGCAATGTTATGGCTAATATGATGATGAAACCACTCATTTTATTTGTGGTATTTAGACATTTGGGACTTGATAATTCTGTCTAAATTCCACAAATTTCATTTCATTCATTCAATTTAATTTTTTCAATTTTCAATTTAATTTCTTCTTCTTTTAAATAAGTTTTTGGTATCTATATTCAGTGTGTTGGGGAATACTTTCATTGTCAAGTAATTATTACATACTTAATCATTATTTCATAGTTTAAGTTGGTGTTATGGTAATGTTTCATTTATGGTTATATATATATATATATATATATATATATATATATATCACCATATAATGATTTTAAAAAAACTATTACTATTATTCTTTAGTATTATTTTTTAGTTATTGTTTATTATAAAACCAGATGGCAGCACCATATAAATTTTCACAATTTTTTTTTTCTCTTTTAACTGAAAACTTGGAATACAAGTGAAATTTTTAAATATTCCAATAATATAATATATATATTAAAATTATTTAAGTTAAAAAATATTTTTAGTAAATGAATTTATAGTTTTTATATTATTTATTTGTATTTTTATATTTTAAATTAGAAATAGTTAAAATCACAATGGTTAAATTAATAACTGCTACTTTTAGAAAATTAACTGTAATTTTAACTTGTACGTTTGAATTCACTTATTCACTTTACCATGTGCTTAGCACAAAACATTTTTGGCTTCGGATTCTGGACAAATTTATGTTGTAATGTATAGATTTTCTTTGTCTTCCTTTGTATTTATTTGTTTATAAATGGATTTATTTTCTTCCGTTTGATTTGTAGTGTTCTATTTTCAAAGGTATCCTTTTTTTTTTTTTTTTTTTTTTTTTTTTTTTTTTTTCCTTTTTTTTTCCAATGATTGTTAGGGCTTGGAATTGTCACAAAATTTTGGCTTTAAGCTTGTGACAGTTACAGAAAACAATCATTCTTTGCTTATAATGTGGTTTCCCAGCCCATGAAAAAGTAAATTACATTATAAGCTTGCATTTGTGTTTTTTTTTTTTTTTTACTTATGTTTCACTTTTTGAATAAATACTTCATTTGTTAGGACTATGTTTTATAATGTGTAATTTGACATAGCTATTTGGGATAATAATTTCATTGCATTTGGTCAGTTATTTCTGTTTCAATGGTTAATTTTTGCAATAAGTTTATATATATATATATATATATATATATATATATATATTCACAATATGCTTCTTAAAAAATAAATTTATGCTATTAAATAAATATCATTCGTTTATTAAAATATATTAATCCTGAAATGAATAACTACTGAAGTAAGCATGTAGTATAAATGTCGTTGTGAAACAGATATTGCAGTATTTTAAGGTAAATACATTTATTTTTAGAAATAGTTTTTACCAATAAAATCAAATTTATGTAAATAAGAATATGATAGCTCAAATGCAAAGATTTTTTTCTTCTTTTCTTTTCATGCATATTTAGCATGAAACTTGGACCTCATATTTAATATATTAAAAAAAAAATCTGTTATTATCTTTTAAAGTGAATGGATTTAAATTTTCGTTAAATTATCTTTATTGGATATTGTTATGGAAATAATGCTAGGATTAAACAGTTTTAACCTGTATTTTAATGTTACTTTAAAACGCATCAATATAATTTTTCCGTTTGTTTAGAAATTTTTCATTTCTCTAATGTAAAAACACAACTTTCTGACATATCTACATACTCATATTTATTCATACATGCATCAAATTTTTAAGTATTCTTCATTCTTCTCTTCTCTTCTCTTTCATCCAGGCATCAGAAAATCAACCAACTTTTTATCTTATATGCAATGAATTTTTAATTTTACCAGATTGTTACTTGGCGATCAACTTCCCATTTCGAGACTGTCATATCTCAAAAATCAGTTAAAAAAATCAATCTTGACAATATTTTCTGAAAAGTGCTTTATTTTTTTTTTTTTTTTTTTAAGAATGGTAAAATATAAATTGTTCTAGGGAACATAAATACACACATGTAAAATTTATATGCATGTAGCACATCACTAAAATTAGACAAACAGTTGACTGGCCTAACAATCAACTTACCATTAAGTGATAAAGAAGATCTAGTGCCAACTACCAAAAATATTACACAGTCTTCTCCAACAAAATTTCTGCAAGAAATTTCACCTGTTCCAGTTTATGAAAAGAGAAAGTATAGTAAAAAAAGACAAGAAGCTCAAGTACTTACATCATCAAAAATTATTAAAGAAAAGAAAGTAAAAAGGAAGAAAAAAGAAGCTTGTGAAGGGAAAAATCAAATCAAAGAAAAAAAATTGAGAAAGATTTAAAAAAAAAAAAAAAAAAAAAAAAAAACCTAGACTTTTAAAAGCGAAACCAAAGCAGAGAGAAAATAGCAACTGCGAATTGCCAAATATCTCAAGCTTTTCTAAAAAGGAAGTTTAAGAATAAGTCAGAATCTGCAACAGAAGATGATATGGATGATGATGAAATTCATCACCATGATTCAGAAAATGAGGAGACTGGGGTAAGATGCCGAAACATTTACAAAAGCAAAATTTTTGATACTTTCTATGACATTTGTAAAACGAAATACATTTTTAAATTATACATAAATGTATCAACTTTAACAAGAAATTTATGAATAACAAATAAAAACAACAGGCGATTTTATCATATATTCTAATACGAGCAAATCTTGCATGTGTGTGTGTGTTTATGCAAATTTTATCTTAAAAACGGCTCTAACGATTTTGACGAAATTTTGTGTCCTACCGTTTTGGGGCAGCAGAAAACCATTGAGAAGCAAACAGGTCCTAACCACTTGCCAAAGACATTTTCTGCTGACCATAGTCAAGGCATACAAAACTGCCCCAACAGCGGACTTAACTGGCGTGCCTGATTCCAATACACCTACAGGTCAAATATGAAGCAACATATGGAACAATAACAAGATTAAGAGAAACATGTAAATTATACGGTAATACAATTCAACCAACAGACTACGATAGCAAAATAAACATGTGGGAAACGCATCCAGCGGACACAACAGAACCAAATATAGGCTACAATGAAACAGATATAACAATTTATACAGACGGCTCAAAATAGGAATCAAGCGCTACGGGATCGGCTTTCGTAACATACAAAAATGACAAAAAAATTAAACTATGGTCAACACCACTGCGGAAACATAACAGCGTCTTCCAAGCCGAACTACTGTCGATACTAAAGGCAACAGAATGGGGCAACGAAACAAGGATGGATTATAGCATTCGCTCGGACTGCTTATCAGCAATACTAGCACTCAGCAAAGCATTCAACAGAGTAAAACTAATTGCAGACATACAAAACAAAATAAGAAAATCAAACAACAAATTTAAAATTAATTGGGTTAAGGCACACATTGGCATCCAAGGAAACGAGGATGCCGACGAATTAGCAAAGGAAGCGGCTAAAAATAATAAAAATGATAGACCCTACCACATAGAAAGACCAATATCAAACCTTAAACGTATATTAAAAGAGCTAACAATAAAACAATGGCAGTTCGAGTGGGACTACGGGGACACGGGTAGGACAACCCATGGATACTTCCCAAAGGTAGACACAAAAAGACTAATAAGCTGTAAATTACTAAGCCAAATCTACACAGAACATGGAGCATTTCCACAATACCTACATAGATTTACCAAATTTAGCTCTCCAGAATGCATATGCGGGGATTTAGGGTCCTCAAAACACTACCTCACGTCCTGCCCGCTCACACAACCACACCATCTGGTCAACATCACAGTTAATAACGAAAAACTATGGCACAGACAACTTGCAAACAACAAGCATTTACAAAACAAAGGTAGAGCAGTGATCAGATGGCTAATGAACAATGTAGACGACATGAAACAGACATAGATTAATACAACAAAAACAAGCAAAACATAAAAGTCTCAGGAGCCACCATATTTCTATATTCAAAGTGTATATAACCTCTGCCTAATTTACTTTCTCTTTCAGGGGAAAAAAATATATATGTATATATTGTGTATGTGTATATATAACAAAAATAGCAGTGTAAAGGACACCTATTTCCTGTGACAAAAAAATCGATCTTTCAGCGTCTAAGAGGGTGGAAGTTAATGTAATTAACGGACTAATGGCCAAGGAACATGCCCCACCCCACAGCGCACCAAGTCTTCAAATAGCTTCATCGAGTTCATGGTAACAGCCATAAGGTATCTATGGACTGATCGCCATTAGAGCGCAATCATGAAAACAAATTCAACGGTTACCAGTGATGCAACAGAGTATAAAATCAACAGCGAAAAATGAGAAACCCAAATCACAATGAGAAACCTGTAACAAATGAGAAACCAAAATAAAAGTAACAAATGAGAAACCAGAAACAACTGCAACAAATGAGAAACCAAAAAGCAATGAGAGAAACCTAAACACGAAACAAAATGCAACAAAAATCAAGCAACAAAACAAAAACAACAGGAAACCTTTAAGTACAGTCGGAAAAAGGGAAAAGGAAAGGGGAAAAAAATCCAACACAGGTAAAAGTAATCAGTTTTTTATTTTTTTTATTTAAAGTTAAATAAACATGTATTAACCCCTTCCCTTACAGGTTTTTCTTTTTTTTCGCATCATGTACACTAATGGCACCCGGTGCATGTAAAATCTGTCGTGGGAGCAAAGTCCTCTAAGTTACCTGTGAATAATACCTCTGGAGGTGCCTAGTCAGGTGAAGGTCTCGTCACCGGATCAAGGTTCTAAATTACGAGACCAACTTGCATAGCGATGGCATGACGTATAGGTGTGATGCCAAGCCCAGGTCCATACAAAAAGAATCAGATCAATTAGCAGCAAAACAAAAACGGGAACAAAACTCAGACCTCCACATAGCCGTCCTGCCAGAAATGACCAGCCGTTGTGCTAGGTCACATGTCTGAGAAAATTCGATTAGTGGGTCATTTTTGGATCACTGTGGGTCAAGCTAATTTTATCTAAAAAACGGCTCAGACTATTTAAACTAAATTTTGCACCTTATGGTTTTCGGGCACGAGAAGACTGTTGGGCTAGGTCACATGTTCGAGAAAATTCGATTAGTGGGTCATTTTGTCATGGGTCATGATATTTGAACTCAAAGCTAATTTTGACCGAGCATAGCTTGGTCTTTCCTGCTCGTAAAAAAAAAAAAAAAACTACGGCGTCTTCACCCAATCTACCCAACTTCGATCGTTGTTGAAAAAATCCATGTTCCGTATACCCTCTTTTTTCGTCGTCGAATTATTGCAGAACCCCCCCCCCCCCCAACCTCTCGCATAAATGTAATGCATGTAGATAAGTCAGTTTGAACAGTGTTTGAACAGCGAAGTAGCTTTGAATGTAAAAAGTTACCTAATCCATTTATTGAAAATTCCATGACTTTTACAAGCTTACAATAAAATATAATTTTATAATGCAATTCGAAAGGTTTGACTATTCTTGAAATCTTCCCTTCGTGTTTCTGAGAGAAGAACACATTCGTTGCCAGGTTCGCTTTTCCACTGTTTTTCAACGTATTCATCCAATCCATCTTTTAAAAAAAATTTCATTTGATTCTTGAAATGTATTAAAGGAGTCATTCAAACTTATCAGGAATTTACCGGATAGATAATTGTAGGAAGTTTGGCGGTACCTTTATTGTTCCTATAAAGAAAAAAGTAGATTAAAATATAGATAAAATACTTAAGTGATATAAATAGAAACAACAAAAGACTTTAAATGATCGACATACGTTTCAACGCTCATACGGCGCCATTTTTAAGATTATAACGATAAACATAAGTATTCTCGCAAAATTGTGAAAATAAACTTGAAAGCATGAATCACGAGATCGAATATGTAAAAAAGCAGGTGCTTGATGTAGCCAACTGTAAACGTGAAAATTAATATTTCGTTATAGCTTTTTAAAACTGAAAAGTACCTCGTGCCAAGTTTTAGGTAATTCAAATGAGGCGGATTCATTGATATTGTTTACGGTACGCATGTAGATTTCTATTGATTCATGGATAATGGAATCGTGAAAACTCAGAAAGATACCAGCTAATTGACAAATTTGGGAAGAAATCCCATATAATCCAATGGGATTATATGCATTCAAGCATATAAGGGTGTCAAGCACAGACTATGAAACACTTTCCATCACGTCCAGTATTCTGTAATGGAATTTCACCGTTAAATAAAGTGAAATATGATATTTAAGTAAACAATTTGGAAAACGCATAACACATTTGAAAACCGAAATTCAGGATTTACCAACAATAGTTTGAAAACTGTCCGAATTCATTTGTACAGCCCTGTATATGATCTATAGAGTTGTATACATACTACATAAGTATGTTAAAATTTAGTTCAGTTAGGAAACGCATAGCACAGTTGTAAATACCCCTTCAGCAATTTCCGTCAGTAAACGGAAATGGACTCGAGATTTTTATGATGCCCTGTATATCATCTATAGAATTTATACACGCCGAGTAATGGGCAACAAAAAATTAGTTAAATCAAAAACGTACGGAAACTTAAAACGCACTTCCAGCAATTCTTAGACAGCTCTCTAACCGAATTCTTTTGTTTGCTTGTAAATGAACGATGTATACTATGCACATCATATTCTACAGCAGGGGTTCTCAAACTATGGTACGCGTACCAGTAGTGGTACGCGAAGCTCTGGCTACTAGGTACGTAAAAGTCTGATACTGGTATCTGAAATGAAATACAGCTTAATATTATGAAATTGAAAACGGTTTAAGTTTATCACCCAAGGAAATTTTCAAACGCTATTTTATCTCTCTCTCTTTTTTTTTTTTTTTTGTTACTAGATTTTAGAACAACATATCTATGTTAATGTACTTTTTCTTCAATTCTTCGTATGAAAAACAAATACAGGAAATAACTAAACATCGAATCTGGCTTACGACTACAGCTAACCAATATTGAACCAGACACGAGGAATCGGTGCTTGATAGATCAAGCCTATGCCCTCCCTTCTCATTAACGATACTAGGGAATTACTGCAACAGAGCTACTATGTATGAATCAGAAGGCCAATATGTCATAAGTATTGTGGTTGTTTTTCAACCAAAACACAGTATTTGATATGGTATGTATTATTAAAATGTAATGATAATAGTATTTTTTTTAATTTGAATGTTAATATAAAGCAGTCAATCTAAGTACCAATTTAGTAATGTAATCATGCATTTTGGAGTACAGTTAAACCTGCTAAGACGGAATATAAAAGACCCAGGAAATATTTCGTTTTAGACAGGTTCTGTTTTTGCAGTGCTTTTATATTAGCTTTATGTACTGTAATATTCCATATTCTACAGCCTCTTATAGTGCATCTCAGTATATATATCAATTTAAGTGTGTTTGAAATAATGTAGCATCATTAAAATTCTCTGCAAGTGGTTTTTCTTCATAAAACGTAATGTAACGGAATTCTTTTAAATATCCCTATAAATGAACTTTAAACGCAACATACTTCATTTTCAATATCGAACATCACATAGTAAAAAACCTCATTAACATATATCAACTGCATGACAATCCGAGTATATCTATGCGAGTTAGAGCACGGATAGATAGACAGACAGACAAACCGAATTCAAAAAAACTTTTTAACTATGTTGGAAAATAATATAATAAATTATAACACCTTGAAGTAATATATTTCTTTTAAATTCTAAAAGGTGTAAATTAACAACATAATAAATACACAGTAAAATGTTACATGGCATGACCGGCATGAAATTCAGTTACAGGAAAAAGGAGCATATAGCTGATATTAAATATAATAGAAAAACCACAGCCCTGGTAAGATTATATCAAGAAGAAACCATTCAAATAAATTTAATTGAAGGTAAAATAATTTTTCCCTCCAGTCTATACTATCCATCCATAATAAGAGAAACCATAGAAATACTATCACGCAAAAATACAATATGTAACGATACAATACAATATGCATCTTTTAACTTACCGAAATTGTAGCTCGAGTTACTCCATGGTTACAGATATGAAAATAAACAACCAAGTAAAAATAAAAGATAACGTGCGTAATTTTTAAAAAAGTACATGAAAATTAAATGATAGTATAAATACCGTGCAATTGTGGAATATTCTCATTTGTTTTTGAAAATGGCTCGGAGTGAGCGAAACTTGTCAAACAACCTGATAAAAGGTATTTTACTGTGTATTTATTATGTTGTTAATTTACACCTTTTAGCATTTAAAAGAAACATATGTTGGAAAATGTTAAAAAATGAATAAAATGAACTTACCGGAGGATTTTCTAGTCTCCAAAGATTTTATCCAAAATCTTTTTTTGATAATCCTTGGCTTTTTTCTTAATATCCTCAAAAGCTTCTTTTCCTTTCTTATTAATCTCTATATTATGCTTTTTCATCTTTTTACGGATTTCCCTGAGCTGTAATGATTTTAAATCCAAGTCAGTTTTCATTTTAAGGAAACTATGTATTGCTTCATAATAAATGGCCATTGCAATTTTTTTTTAATTCTAAAGGGGGCCCAGGAACTAGAGATCGACCAAAACAGGTTTTAAGACCAAATCAGAAACCGAAACCAGATTTCGGTGATCTTCCCACTTTCGGCCGAAACCGAAAGTGTAAAAAAAACCCCTGATTAATACATACATAACTGCATATAATTATTAATTAATTTAACAAATAATTAATAATTACTTAATAATAACTAATTACGTTACCAATTAATGTTGTTGGCGAGTCAGAGAAAGTGCCAAGGCCCTTCTCTGATAGAAGGGGTGCCAGAGCCTCAAGAGAGGTTGGACTTCTATAGCTGGTCTTCTAATTTGAACCAATTCCAGATGAAAGACCTGCACCTGGATTGGCACCCCCAGAGGTAACGCTTATACTAAACTTGGAGGACATTGGAGCTACGAACAGATTTTACGTGCACCAGCTCCCATTAACACACACGGTTCCACAGCAGCAGCAGTCGAGAGAAGTTGTCACCCTCCCAAGCACTGACCTTATTCGATACTGCTTAGCTTTTCAGTGATCTTACGGAAACCGAGCTTTATACTACGTTCAGATCGCATAGTTAAGATATCTTAGACTGCCGAACTGACTGAGGAAGTTCCAGAAATTCACTTAGTGAATTTGAACTTTCTATTGCTAGATACAGCCAGTACCGATTGGCTGTTGAGGTTGTCTTTAACATATGCGCATGCGCACATTCTATGTTTGTTCAGATCTCGGACATGGTGATGTTCAATGAGTTACCTTAGATGAGTTTTGCGGTGTGGACATGTATTCAATTCTGGGAGGGTACCACCTCAAAAATGGCGGTCTAAGATATCTTAAATGTCCGATGTGAACAGGGTATAACCGTCTGTGCCACTACGGGACAAATTAATTATTAATTATTGAGTAAAAATTAATTTATTAATTACACGTGTATTGAACCACATTTCTAACAAACATACGTACTTATGTATGAGTGTGTATAGGTTTCAAACAAAAATGAAACATAAATAATACAACTTTTTTATTTTACTATTTTATAACAACCAATAATTATAGGCATTTATCAATAATTAATTAACAATGTAGTTAAATAATGCAAAACAAATTCAATAATGAATATTTAATTTTTAAATTTGTTCATATTTTCAGTTCGTTAATATTTTGCATTTAAATTGATTGAAGTAAAGTACTTAAAAGTTTGTTATTTAGGAAATTAACATTGAATATGTTTTAACCATTTTATAATTATTAATATTATTATTTTAATAGACGTTTAAATATAAATATATATTTAAATATTGCTGAATATTATTATTAATTATTTAAAATTTTGTACAAACATTTTTATGGTACATATGTTTAAATAACATGTTTACTTAAAAGAAACTTTGCCACTTCCTGCCTCTCTAAGAAAGTATTGAAATGGCACCCTGTTTGCAAATTTTATCTCCGGTTCCAAGTTGACTCTCTGTGCCTCTATCCAAAACTATTTATTTTCATATAAAATAAAACGTAATTAATTGATCAATAAGACAGAAATAGTTTCCAACTATACGAATTTCATCTAATAAAAAAATATTTTAAGTACACATACCTCGATATATCTTTTGTAATAAACTTCGTAAATCTTCATATGTTTTAACACCTTTCTCATAAAGCATTTGAAACAATCTGGAGTTTCAAAGTAAAAATTTTCTATTACTGTTAAGTTTGCAGCTTTTAAGCGTCTTTTATGTTTAGTCATATATGCATTGCTTGCTTTATAATTTACACTTGCATCATGAATCAGTCATGACGGATAATGATTAACAGTAGAGTTCACAGCAATAAATAGTGTCTCATTTCAGCCGATACAACAATTTTGCATTACACCGCTCGGGTCACCCCTCACAATAGAACCCCATTCTCAATTTACCCTAATAATGTAATATAAATTTCCTCCCGACTTGAACTTTGGGGAGGAAGAAGCAATTAAAGCGAGCGTCGTGAAATGACCCGGATACAACTCATATCAATGAGTAAAGTTGAAAATTTCCGAAAGAAGGAACGATGTTTTGAAATACAAATAGTTTCGGTCGAGTTTCGGTCAGGCCGAAATTTTGGCAACAGTTTCACCGAAAACGAATATTTGGCGAAACTCCGATTTTGCGCCGAAACCGAAACCGAAATTTCGGTCGATCTCTACCAGGAATATTGAGCTTGTCGAAACGATTACAAATATCATTTTCAAAGTACCAAACCTCAAATAATATGCAATTAAGATTTTTTTTTTTTTTTACTTTTTGCCTAAAGTATATATTCTTAAATACAGGGTTATTACAAATAAATCATCGGGTTTTGATACGTTACTACGTGCGAATTAGGAAACGTATATGTTTCCATTACAACTCAAACGAGAGGGCGTTAACTACAGTTTCGCGCTGCGTATGTGTCATTCGCGTGTGGTTGCGGTGGTTGCTGCGCGAACGTTATATTCAAAATGGCGACTGGGCAGCAGAAAGCAACTGGAAAACGATATCAACGGTTTCATTTATCATCAGGATGGATTGGGGATATGTTAAAGACTTTGTTTACGTACCACCGTTACCTACCCCTTTGGGTGAGTTGCGGAACCGCATCACGACTGCATTCGCGACCAGGCTTTGTAATGTGTGGAGCGAACTGAACTATCGCCTGGACATCTGCCGTATCACTCAAGGAGCACATATTGAACATCTGTAGTACGGACGTTAGTCTTGTATACTTTCGGTTTATTCAATTCCTACTATTAGCTCACACTCTCTATATATTTATATATCGTGTTCAAATTTTCAATCGTTAATAAAATATTTTCTATTCATCCTATCAAGTTCAAATAAAATTTTTTTAAACTTGTACTGGATGACAATTGATGTTAATACAGTTTTTTCAAATATTAATTAATTAATTAAATTAAATTAATTAATTTTAATTTTATATTTCATTTCTGTTCAAAAGTATAGACTCACTCCATATTTATAGTCTCACCTTCACGCGTAAAAAGATAATGGGGCTGGCTGTTCACGGACGAAGATCAGGCGGCTCGCGGGCGAAGGAGACTATAAATGTGGAGTGAGTCTATACTTTTGAACAGAAATGAAGTATAAAACTAAAATTAAATAATAAAATTAAATAAATAAATTAATATTTGAAAAAAAAAACCTGTATTATCGTTAACTGTAACATCGCGATGACACTTTATTGTGAAGTTTGGTAATTTTTTAAATTCAATATTTGAAAAACGGCATAATCATTAGATTTTAACCCTCTAAGCGTGTAGAACGTAATATTCCGTTCACTAAGCTCCAGGTTTCACTGCAACATGTGCAATGTTTAAGATAATATAATTCTATAGATTTAAGGAATTTTCAAAACATTGAAGAATGATTAATACTGTCAAGGGTTACATTCATATTTGTAATTAAGTTTTATTTATAATGCTGAAATAATCATACTTTTTTAGCATTTAAAATAAAATGCAGAGAAAACAACATTACAATTTTACCCTTTTTCAAAACGCTCAGAGGGTTAAATTTATATCAAGAAAAATACAATTTTTTTAACTTTCTAACGCAGTTTGTCTAACAATTTTGTGAGAAATACTTTTCGAGCTATTAATTTTTGGTATTTTAGCTATTTATTTTTTATGTAATTTTTAATACATTTCAAAAATTTCTCTTATGTAAGATATTTAGCAGGATATAAATTTAGGAATAAATACCGTCAGTGGCGAAGCGTGTAGATCGCTGGAAAAAAATTTCTATTTGACCTAAGTAGGAATTGACTTTAAAAAAAAGTTTTTATATTACTTGTTTTCATGTAATATAACTCATTGTTGTAACCCAATTATGTTCCGAAATAAAAGCTTCGGAAACCCGATGATTCTTTTGTAATAACCCTGTATATTACACAAAAATAAATGATGAATATACAAAAATAATATTTAAAATCTATACAACAACACACATATCTAACACAAGGTTGTTTTTTTTTTAGTCATCTGTCATGAGCTTTCTACTTAACCAATTTTACTAGTTATTGTTTAAATGAAAGTTGTTCATATTTAGATGTGCTCGCAACAGCTATTTTTTAAAAAAATATTTCCATTTTTATATTTTAATCTTAATTTTAAAAGTTTTTTTTAATGAAATTTCTTGAAAATGGTGGCAACTGTATTACTTCCATTATTGCAGAGAAAGGAGAAATAAGGGGGTTTATTCATCTTTATTGATTGCAACTTTATTGATGCCATTTTCGCATTACATTTCAAAATAATTTTAAAATAAAAAAATTGAACAGAAAATGACGCCAGCTTACAATTAAATATTTTTTCATTCCACTGATACTGAGTTTGAGGGTTTGAGACGCTAGAGGAAATGCTTCAGTGAGTGAAAATAACGTCATATTAAATGACGTCATCATCCAATTTCTGCAATAAAGCTAAATATTTTACTATAAATGCGCCAAAAAGACATAAATTTTTGGAATTTTTACTCGCTACACTGTTAAAAATTTGCAGCAAACTGTCCAGTCATTTGACCGTTTTTGTAGAAAACGGTTACATAACCTTAATTTAACTATATTCTGGCCATAAAATGAGCAATAATACGGCCAGAATAAAGTTAAATTACGGTTATGTAACCGTTTTCTACAAAAACGGTCAAATGACTGGACAGTTTGCTGCAAATTTTTAACAGTGTAGTACTGAGATTAGAACCAAGTCAAAAGTGCGAATAGCCACATGCCAAGTTGTAGTTGACACACGTGAATTCAAATTGGGAAATATATTTATTAATACTTAATCTATTGAGCGTTAAATGACGTTAGGTTTCGATTTCATGGGGGGGAAAAATCTATGATCGTGACAAATTGAAATCATTTTAACTAATTTTTCGATCCGTAATACCAAGCAAATGATAACCTCAAATATAAACCTCAAATGATAGCTCTATCACAATTATTTATCTTGATTACGTATATACTAACACAGTTTCATTTTTCAATAATTCGAACAGTTGAAGTTTAGGGAAATAGCATTTTGGCAACTTTATGTTAAAAACAATGTTTTAAGAGTTAGACTGTAAGAGGATTTTTTTATTGTAATTATTTTTATAGGTTTATTATAAATTTAATGTAACAGTTCTTTCTTAAACATTTTCTTTCGTCGAAATTAAACGGGTTCCAGTTCGTTTAATAAAATTCATGCCACTAATCCGTGAATGAACATCATTAAGTGCTGCACGCATGATAAAATTGGAAAGTAGGCATATAGAAAACAATTTTTTACCAAAGTAGAATCACAACACACTTGTTTACCTCTAACTTAAAACCAAAATATATACACAAAGTATCGTTTACAATTTAATTTTAACACAAAATTTAAAAACTTTCATAAATAATAATAATAAAAAAAATCATATTTTTCAAATGAAAAAAAAAGTAATTTTTTTTTTTGTTTTTAGCATGTAGACTTTGAAGAAACGCTGACGTGGTTAAATTTTTAAAATTGTAGCTTATATAGTTTGAAAGTAATAGTGCGTACAAACTCAAAATTTACTAATTTGAGAAAACGCATCTTAAAGTTGCAATATCTGGAGGCACGGAAGTGCCCCCGCCAAGTCGAGAGAGGACAGCCGTAAGCATACTTTTCTGGAAGCAACTCAGGGTACTTTTGACCCCCCCCCCCCATATCTCCGCGCTGGAGTATCCCAAAAATTTGAAACTTCGTTTTTCTAGAGTATTTGGCACACAGGACCAAAATTTAAAATTACAACTTTCTGTCTTTTCTAGTTCAGACGATAGATGAACTCAAACATTCGATTTTTTGTCACTCACTCACTCACTCGTTCACGCGTCATCAAAAAGATTAGGTAGATTCCGTAGCCCTAGAAACTTGACATTTGGAAAAAAGGTAGTGTTTAGGATACAAAGAAAGGAAAAATTATAAAATCCGGAAAATTCGAAAAAGAAACATTCGAAAATTCAACAAATTCCATCAAAATTGAAAATTGAAAATAATACGATCTTGTAGTCTTAGAAACTTAAGATTCGGTGTGCAGGTAGTGTTTAGTATCCAGAAAAAGAAAACACCAAAAAAATCGAAAGCAAAATTGAAAAAATCGAAAAATTGAAAAAAATCGAAAAATTTCAAATAATCCGATTTTGTTGCGCTAGAAACTTGGAATTCGGAATAAAGGTAGTATTTAGGATGCAAAATAAGAAAACATTAAAAATTCCGGAAAATTCGAAAAAAAATTCAAAAATTCGAAAAATTCGAAAAAATTAAAAAAATTAAAATAATTTAATTTTTAAGCCTTATAAGCTTAAAATTCGCAGTAAAGATAGTGTTTAGGATTCAGAATAAGTTAAAATAAAAAACGCAATAAAATTCGAAAAAAAAAATAAAAAAATCGAAAAAATCGGAAAAATCGAAAAATATGGAAAATTTGAAAATAATTCGATTTCATAGCGTTAGAAACTTGAAATTTGGAATAAACGTAATATTTAAGATACTAAATAAGGAAAAAAAAAAATATGGATAGTTCAAAAAATACCCATAAATTAGTGCAGACGATATATGAACTCAAAGTTTCGATTTTTTGTCACTCACACACTCACTCACTCTCGCGTCATCAAAAAGATTGGGTAGATCCCGCAGCCACAGAAACTTAAAATTTGGAATAAAGCTAGTGTTTCGGATACAAAGAAAGGAAAAATTATAAAATCCGGAAAATTAAAAAACATTCGAAAATTCAAACAAATCGAACAAAATTGAAAATTAAAAATAACACGATCTTGTAGTCTTAAAAACTTAAAATTTGGTGTGAAGGTAGTGTTTAGAATTCAGAAAAAAAAAAAAAACCCCACAAAAATTGAAAATAAAATCGAAAAATCGAAAAAAAATCGAAAAATTTCAAATAATCCGATTTTGTTGCGCTAGAAACTTGGAATTCGGAATAAAGGTAGTATTTAGGATGCAAAATAAGAAAACATTAAAAATTCCGGAAAATTCGAAAAAAAATTCAAAAATTCGAAAAATTCGAAAAAATTAAAAAAATTAAAATAATTTAATTTTTAAGCCTTATAAGCTTAAAATTCGCAGTAAAGATAGTGTTTAGGATTCAGAATAAGTTAAAATAAAAAACGCAATAAAATTCGAAAAAAAAATAAAAAAATCGAAAAAATCGGAAAAATCGAAAAATATGGAAAATTTGAAAATAATTCGATTTCATAGCGTTAGAAACTTGAAATTTGGAATAAACGTAATATTTAAGATACTAAATAAGGAAAAAAAAATATGGATAGTTCAAAAAATACCCATAAATTAGTGCAGACGATATATGAACTCAAAGTTTCGATTTTTTGTCACTCACACACTCACTCACTCTCGCGTCATCAAAAAGATTGGGTAGATCCCGCAGCCACAGAAACTTAAAATTTGGAATAAAGCTAGTGTTTCGGATACAAAGAAAGGAAAAATTATAAAATCCGGAAAATTAAAAAACATTCGAAAATTCAAACAAATCGAACAAAATTGAAAATTAAAAATAACACGATCTTGTAGTCTTAAAAACTTAAAATTTGGTGTGAAGGTAGTGTTTAGAATTCAGAAAAAAAAAAAAAAAAAAACCCCCACAAAAATTGAAAATAAAATCGAAAAATCGAAAAAAATCGAAAAATTTCAAATAATCCAATTTTGTTGCGCTAGAAACTTGGAATTCGGAATAAAGGTAGTATTTAGGATGCAAAATAAGGAAAATATTAAAAAATCCAGAAAATTCGAAAAAAAAAAATCAAAAATGCGAAAAATGCGAAAAAAATTTAAATAATTTGATCTTTTGGCCTTAGAAACTTAAAATTCGCGGTAAAGATAGTGTTTAAGATTCAGAATAAGTTAAAATAAAAACGCAATGAAATTCGAAAATAAAATAAAAAAATCGAAAGAAATCGAAAATTAAGGAAATTTTGAAAATAATTCGATTTCATAGCGCTAGAAACTTGAAATTTGGAATAAAGGTAATATTTAAGATACTAAATAAGGAAACATTAAAAAATATGGATAATTAAAAAAAAAAATCGAAAATTTAAAAAAAAAAAAAAAAAAAAAAAAAAAAAAAAAAAAAAAAAAAAGAGAGAGAAATTGAAAATAATATGATTTCGTAGTCTTAGAAACTGAAAATTTGGGGCAAAGGTAGTGTTTAGGATTCAGAAAAAGAAACAATTAAAAACACAACAAAAATTGAAAATAAAATCAAAAAATCGAAAAAAAAAAACGAAAATTTGAAAATAATTCGATTTTGTAAAGCTAGAAACTTAAAATTTGGAATAAAGGTAGTATTTAGGATACAAAAAAAGAAATAAATAAAAAATCTGTAAAATTCGAAAAAAAAAATTCGAAAATTCGAAAAATTGAAAAAAATTCGATTTTCTAGCTTTAGAACTTAAAATTCGGCGTAAACTTATTGTTTAGGAAACAAAAAAAGGAAAAATTAAAACACAATAAATTCGAAAATAGAATAAAAAACTCGAAAAAGATCGGAAATTTCAAAATAATTAGATTTTGTAGCGCTAGAAACTTGAAATTTGTAATAAAGGACACAAAATAAGAAAAAATTAAAAAATCCAGAAAATTATAAAAAAAATTCGAAAAAATCAAAAATTGAAAATAATTTTATCTTGTAGTCTTAGAAACTTAAAACTTGGTGTAAAGGTAGTATTTACTATTCAATAAAAGGAACAATTAAAATATTCGTTAAATTCGAAAATAAAATCGAAAAATCGAAATATCTTTAAGAAATCGAAAATTCGAAAACAATTTGATTTTATACTGCTAGAAACATTAGTTTTAAGATAATTGTCCTATTAGCTAGTACAACGCCCCTAATTGTTTTATGTTATTTCCCCCGGATTATGGTTTTCTTTTCTTTCGTTTACGAATTTCGTTATAGAAAAGTTCCGCTATAGACTGGCGGTTACGATATAGGCGATTTCTTTATAAACAGGTTTGTTTTCTTTCAAAAGGTTGTACTCTATTTACTTCACATATGAAATATGGGTTGTTAAATGATGTTAGTCCCACAAAAATTTTCACAGCTCCCCCTACCCTCCCGACATTACTGGCTGGTTATGGCTTGATAGTCCTTTCTAAATAAAATCATGGTGACTCTAAGATTCACTTGATATATCTCTAAATTGAACCTAAATTATCCTAAGAAGACGGATCAAATAATTACTATATTAGCATGACAATCAGGTAACTTAGAATTAAAATCGAAAAATCAATAAATTTATAAGAAGTCGAAAAATTGAAAATAATTCGATTTTGTAGTCCTAGAAGCTTGACATTTGGCAGAAAGGCAGGGTTTAGTACACAAAGTAAGGAAAAATTAAAAAATCCGTAAATAATAATAAAAAAAAAAGACTAAAAAAACGAAAAAAAAACATCGAAAAAAGAATATAGTTCGATTTATTGGAAATTTCCGGAAACTTTAATTTAGGCTTTCTTTTTATACTAAAAAGTTCTTTTATGTTAAATATCAAGTATCTAGGGCTGCGAGTACAGATGGATAGCACCTATCCTGGAAGCAATTGAGAGTACTTTAGACACTCCCCCTCCCATAACTTAGTGCTTGCCTAGGAACCTGAAATCTCTTTTTATCTATAGTACTTTGCAAACGAAACTAAAGCTTCAAATTTTCGATACCTGTAAATAATAACGACAGAGTGTGGGCTTAGCGAAAATCAGTGGATGATCTCCAAAAAGCACCCAAAATCAAGAAAAGGAGGATTACTTACAAAAAGAAGTGAAATCTCATCAAAAAGTCACCTGTAAAAAATGCAGCCAAGTCTCGTAACTCATTTACCGTAAAAAGTACTGAGATCGTATAAAGCCAAGTTTAACTATCTTATTAACTCTGAAATTTTCATTCACAAATCACTCCTAGTCTCTACATCTTTAGTTAATTATTATTTTGTGACTTGGCAATTACGCAGCACAGGGAAGTTATTACACCTTCCTATGTTATGGGATGGGATGGGATGGGATAATTTAATTAAGGCAAATTATATACGCACAGGGAAGTTACTACACTTTAATATGTTATAGTATTATTTGATTAAAACTAACTATATACATCACATTCTCGTGCTACGTAATTGCCAAGTCACAAAATAATAATTAACTAAAGATGTAGAGACTAGGAGTGATTTGTGAATGAAAATTTCAGAGTTAATAAGATAGTTAAACTTGGCTTTATACGATCTCAGTACTTTTTACGGTAAATGAGTTACGAGACTTGGCTGCATTTTTTACAGGTGACTTTTTGATGAGATCTACTTATCTTCAACTACATCCATCTATAAATGATTATAACTCAAGAAATAATGCAGATTTTTGAATGCGGTTTTTTGTATATTGTTCAGAAATGTTTATAGATTCAGAATAAAGTAAAAACCGAAAATTAAAATTTTTTAAAGTTTGAAAGCCTGATCCCCCTTGAATATTTATAGATTTGAACTAACCTTCTGAACGGCGTCGTCTTTCAAATCTTTGCCCTTTTCAATAACATCTTTGATTTTCTTTAAAGCTTCTTCATATTGTTTCTGCAATTTTTTTTCCAGTTCAGTCTTATTATTATCCCTGAAACGATACATGTGAATTTATAAATAACTAGTCGTTGGGGGCCACCTCAATACTTACCCATCATGGATATGCATAATGTAAAATATTAAAATAAAAATGTGTAAACTACTTATAAAATGCATTGCAATTCAAATAAAATCGTGGCTTGATGACGTCACAAACTTTAAAGGCTCGATTACTGAATTGCTTGAAAGAAACCTCCTTATAACTCCAAAAATAATAAATCTATTAACTAGCGGTTTATTGCATCTGATTAAGCGTCAAATTTTCCAATTAAAATATATCTTTGAAGTGAAATTTGGATGAAATACAGGGTCATGAAAAATCGAAGAGTGTGGAAAATAGAATTACAAATATCTCGGCAACTCATTATCCGATCGACTTCATGCTTTATGCAAAATTTATGTTTTGTTATTGTCTTTTATATTCATTTCTTAAAATAAGCAATTTAGACAATTTTTATATACCTTTTATCAGAACGAATATTTCGAGAGTCCGAAAAAAATTGTTCCGGTTAATCGAGGTTATTGAAATGAAATAGGCTTCTTCCCATTATTACATACTAAGTACATACTAAATTGCAAGTCTCTATCTCAATTTTTTCGGGAGATAGAGCGTTTACAGACACACTTTCACACAGAAAACTTTCTTCTATCTTACACAGGTTTCGTATGCACTAAAAACAAATCAGCACCAATTTATATCAATAAGAACTGAATTTTTAATTTTTATTAAATTCCGTAACACTAGTTCTTCAGATGTGACTATCGCTAAAATCGTGTAAATCCTGATAAATGCCGCATAGCAGCGTCACCTGTTGGGAAATTTAGACCAAAACCTAATCAACAATAACTTAAGTCAAGGTCTAACTGAATCTAAAGTTTGATGAAAATCCGTGCATTAGTTCTTGAGATATAGTTATCGTGAAAATCATAAAAAAAGTAGCATTTCGGTGCCTCTTGCTGGGCGATTTTCACCAAAAACTAATCAGCACGAATTTATATCATGGACTAACTGAATATAAAGTTTTATTAAATTCTGAGCATTAGTTCTTGAGATAGAGCGCGCACAAAATTTTTGTCACATACATACAGACAGACAGACAGAGTCACAGAGTCACAGACAGACATTTTCTAAAAACAGTTAAATCGTGTTCAGGACCTTCTAAAACGTATAAATCCGTCGAAAACCAGAAGTCGAAAATTTTCATAAATCCAATACTTTCTTCTTTTAAAAATAGAAGAAAGCAAAAAGGAGGAGGTTCTGAATTCGACGACTATCTTTTTCTTTTTCTCCTGCTTTCTTTCTTTCTTTCTTTTTTTTTTTTTTTTTAATGTATGCTCAAAACTACGCGACCGATTCATGTGATTTTTTTTAAATTGTAAAATGATATTTTCTAATTGGTCCCATTTTAATTTCATCAAAATTGGTTCAATATATGTTTTAGAAATTCAACAACAACAAAACAAAATCTTCAAAATATTTCATTTTCAACGATTTTCATCAAGGGACGTAGCACTATCTGTTTGGCGAGAAAGTCGCTAACTGGCGATTTTCCTCCATCTTTATTACCGTTTTGTTTCTAGATTTGTTTTAGAGAAAACCAAAAAATTTTTAATTGTTAAAAACGTTTATGACGTGTTCAATCAGTAAAAAAATAATTAAAAAAATAAATAAAATAAAAAATGTAAAGCGTTTAAATTAATCCAACATTTCTGCGGTACACTCGCTTCATTTGAAGAACTATATTTTTACGGTGGAGGGATTTGTACGCTAATACAGGGTCTAACAAATTTTTGAATTTAATATAAAATAAAGTAATTAGCGTACAATGAGTGCGGTTATCAAAACTGCTAATTTAATATATAATTTCTAACTGTCCATGTAATTGGATCAGATTTGGAAAAAGCCACACACGCAACTTCTGCTATAGCAGTGCATTGCTCGCCGACAGAGACTATTTGTAGTAATTTTACTTTGTAAGTAGTTCTTGAAGTCTTTTTATATTTGGTTAAAAGTTTATAAATATTCCATTAAATACAATTTTTAACTACGTTGTGTAAACAGGACAGTATATCGGGCATCTTTCACCCAGGGTAGCCGGGTTGGATTGCCTGGGTTATAATAATTATAAGAAGATAATTCTTGTTCTCTGCTGTAATCTTTAAACATTAATTTAAAAAAATTATTTAATAAAAAACTTACTCGGCAGCTAAAGGCGAATTGTCAGGAAGATGGCCTTTAACATCATTTTGACCTGAAATAATTTAAAAGTGTTTTTTTAGTATTTTTATTCGTACGTCTCTTATCCTCCCCCCCCCCACTTTATTTTAGATGTAAAATTAGCTGCAAAAATGGGTATTTTTAACACTTTACAACATAGTTGAAAAGTGTTTATGAAATCGGTTTGTCTCCGTCTGTTTGTCTATCCGCTCTCTAACTCGTGTAAATATACCCGGATTGCCTTGAAATTAATATGTGTTATTGTGGTTTACTATGTCATGTTTTGTATTGAAAATGAAGTGGGTACAATTTATGATTCTTTTACAAGGACACTCAAAAGAATTCCGTTATATTACGGTCTATGGAAAAAAAATCGTTTGCGGAGTATTTTAATGATGCTACACTATTTTAAACATAAATTGATACATATCAATGAGATGCACTACAAGGCGTTTACTGTAGAATATGGTAAGTATACCATGTAACGTTCATTTATAGGGTCACTTAAAAGAATATGGTTACAGTACTATCTATGAAAAATAATTGCTCCTACCTCGTTTTCAGTTGTGGTACGCGTTGTTAAATGTAACTAATTTTTTGCGTATTAATTGGTGCATTTAAATTCTATAGATCCTATACAGGGATGCTCAAAATATCTCATGTACATTTCCGTTTACAGAAGGAAATTGCTGAAAGGGAATTTTCAATTGTGCTATGTATTTCCTAACTGAAGCAAATTTTAGTATACTGTGTAATATACATAGAAATCTATAATTCATATACAGGGCTACACAAAGTAACTCGGATATTTTGTTTGACTTTTGGTAGTAATTGCTGAAATTGGTTTTTATAATGTGTTATGCCTTTTCTAAATTGTTTACTTATTAAACTGAGAAGTTCTGTTACAGTATTTTTAATGTGTTGGAATATGTGTTTCATGATCTATGCTTGAAAAATGATTTTTAATTCTTGTTTTAAAAGAAGTATTCAGTGATATTTATTTAATTTTATTTGTGTGTGAGGAGAAAAATTGAACAACGATACAGTGATCGGATTCAAATAATTTAACAACCGATTCTATACCCTGAAGATTTTTTAAAGTATAAAATGAAAATGTAACATCACACATGAATTATGTAACACTTTCCAATATTAAAAATAATTTATTATTACGTTATAGTGTGCAGAGAAATAAAATTAACGTTGGACATTTTTTAAATTTCTACTATTAGCTCACACTCTCTCTCTATATATCTTGTTGTAATTTTCAATCGTTAATAAAATATTTTCTATTCATCCATTCAAGTTAAAATAAATTTTTTTAAACTTGTACTGGATGACAATTGATGTTAATACAGTTTTTTCAAATATTAATTCGTTAATTAAATTTAATTAATTAATTTTAATTTTTATATGGGAGAAAAAAATTTCTCCCATTGTTTTCATAAATGAAATGAAAGATTTATCTCAAATGAGTGATGCCAACAAAAAATAAAATACCACAATGCTGATTATAAAATAATGTTCAATAAAGATAACGTGGGACATTAATGCTGTACGGGTTTATTTTATATATTTATGATTAAAAAGTAGGAATTGAAAATTTTTTTTATATTACTTGTTCTAATCCAAATATAATCGCATTTTATTTTGCGTTTATTCAACAATCAGCAAGCACTGATCGAAATTTCTATTAGAAAGAGTGTCAAAAGATAATAGTAGAATAAGTAGTGAAAATATCAGAAATTCAAGCTCACTCTTTAAATTTCCAAGGAGTTAGCTATTAACAACTCAAGAGATTGTTAAGAAATATTTGTAATTTCTTCAAAGTCTGGAATATTCTCGGTACATTGACTTCTAAGGAGCCGCAGAAGCCCAATTTCTGAGTTAAAATAAATAAATAAATGTATGTAGTTAGCTTTGCCACAAAATTGCCATTTCGCCGAAATCGTCCTCAATGTCGACTTTATATAATTAGTCACAAATGATAGTAAAACCTTTTTTATAACAACAATAGTATGTATGTGGGGGAAAATATATCTGAAATTTTGTATACGCTATTATTGCTCAAATGAATATTTAAAGATAGTAAAGAATGTAAATTTGTGTTTTCCACATTACAATTGCAATTTTAACAATCGGTTCGCCGCAATCAACAATAAGTTAGGTACCGGTTCTACAGAACCGATGCGAACCGGCTGAAACCCACCAAATGAATAAAAATTACTTTTTTTTACGAAGGATCGGTCTAGGAAAATTTGGGTCCCTTAAATCGCTATTCACCACCCTTCTGGACCACACGGGTCACTAAATTGAAAGTTTTATATCCCGTGGACCACGAATACCAATAATATATATATATATATATATATATATATATATGTAATAATAAAAAATTTTCGCCCTATTTCTTTAGTTAAATTATTCCAAATTCTTCAATTCTTTTTTCCCTCTCTTTTTAAAATATCTCTTAAATCTATTTTGTATTTTATTCCATAACTTAATCAAAATATTCTTTTATTTATCATTCTAAAAATCTTAATCTGTTAAAAGCTACACGTATTTATTAAAACCTTATTCTCTTAAATTGCTACACTGCCTCTAAACGCACCTGCCTAATTTCTTCTTTTGAGACATTTAATTTTTATTCTTTGGAACTTTTGTAATACCATTTTTATTTCTATTTAATTCATTCGGCATCCCATTTCCAAGCGGTTTTCGCGCCCAAAGGCCTTTTTACCTTTTTAATTTGCCGCTTCTATTAAAGAGTTTTAATCATACGTCAGAGACACGTCTTCGTGGCCTCATTTTTTCATCCATTAGCGAGAAAGCCCCGCCTTCTTTATCCCCCTAGCGCCCTCCGAACATGGATGCGAGTGGACCAGCTTGTTCGCGCGTTTTGTACCTTTGGGCCAAATTTTGAAGTATTTATACGGTTACACTGGCTTCGGAGAGGGAATTTACACGAATTAGTGGTTGTCATCTAATTGCCGTCACTGGGGAGTCTACACTAATGCATCGGTAATATGTTCTTCAAGTTATGCTAATTCTTCAATATCTTCAAATGTGTTCAGTTTTTAATGAAGCGAAAGTTGGTGGAGTTGCTTTCATCTCTGTGATCACAATAAAGCCACTGCTCATCTATTAGGTTATTAAGTCTTCTTTTTAATGTTTTTGGGAAATTTCTTCTGGATTTCACCGCCTCTGCTCAATTTTTACGACTGCAAAGTCACTACGATTTCCGATGTGATATACTTCGAGATTTGTCTTCATGGTGAGTGACTCGAAGTGATGCCCTGTCCGGGTGTCATGACTACATTTCAACGATCTCGACTGCGGCTACCTCGATATGATTATCAGGTAATTTTAGTGGTTTCGGACTGAGATGTTCCGATTGTCTGGTGGAAAGAACGTTCAAGTCGACGGCAATAGCGATCGTCTATAATGTGCCAATTTTCGACAGGAATGTATCAAAAAAGCCGGTCAGGATAACTGGTGACCTGTGCAATAAAAACATTTTGGAGACTTCCCAGTGATATTGGAGAACAACTACCGATTAGTTGTCAAATTATCACTCATAAGTGTTTATAAATTTATCCCAGAAGTGACGTCTGTAAGTTAAATTATTCTTTTATTTTTATTGATTTCTTATTTTATTGATTTGTTATTATTGGCTTATATAGAACAAAAATTGTTCCTAGAATACTTTAGAAGAATTTTGTTCCTTTTATCCTGAATATTTAGAACTTACGAAATTTAATATTTATTCTTATGTATTGTTAAAAAATTAATTTTATTTGGTTAAGCTCACAAATATTACTGAAAGTTTTGAACTGCTCTGATATTTATTCCTATATTACTTCATTTTACAAGAGTAACTTCATTTTATGTTCTTATTTTATCATTTAATTATAGTCCCTTTTCATTCGGTGATATTTATTCATAGGAAATAATTTCTATTTATTGAAAAAATATATGAGTAATCTCTTTTCAAGTAACATGTATTGGAACATATTCTATGCCATTCTAAAAATGCATAAAAATTTATTAGATTATCTGAAATTACAGCTTCACTGATTGCATAATAATCGCAAAAATAGCTTTTGAAGTTTATTAATGTGAAAAAAAAATGTGTTATCTCAAAAGAAAGTTGAGTAACATTGAAAGGGTAAAATTATTGTGCAGTTAATTTATTTGTTAATTTTATTACTTTTGTTTTTTGATGCTATATTCTGAGAGTACAATTCAAGAGCCAAAAAAAAATTGTTCTTACGAAATAATGATACTTATTTTAAAAAAGTGTTAAGTGATAGAAATGCAGCCTTTACTTCATCTAGATTTAAAAAATTTCTGCGAAACCACAATATTAAGCAACGTTTAACCACATCACATCATCCTCAAACGAATGGCAAATGTGAGAGAGCGAACCAGACAATAGTTACTAGATTGAAGTGTAAAGTCAATTCTACTAACTCCAAAATTCCTTGGACAAAAATTTTGACAGAAGTAGTTAATGAGTATAACAATACCCCTCATTCTATCACTAAATTCCCTCCTGCTTACTTACTTTTTGGCCAATTACCCTATGATTCTCCTCTTCAACAAAATTATTACCCTCCTGTTCAAGAAACCCTTAAACTTGCTAAAAAACGCACTGATGAATTCTATTGGAGAAGTAAAAAATATTATGATCGAAATTATCTAGAACCAAAATTTGAGATTGGAGATCTTGTAATTTATGAAGAGTTCCAATATCCTAATACCAGAAAACTTTCACAAGTCTTTAGTGGTCCTTATCAAATCCTTAATAAGTTATCTGATGTCAATTTTGAAATTGATAGACAAATTCAAAATAAACCTACTGAAATAGTACATGTATCAAAATTACGCCCTTATTATCCTCCTGATCAATTAAAATTATCCCATGAGAACCAACAACAAACTAATGTTAAATTTATAGTTTCGTCTTGATTTTAATATAATCCAAAAATAAACGAAATAAAATAAATTAATAATTAACTAATCAATTCTCTTCTGTATAACCGTGGTGTTCTTGATTGTGCACACGAGAGTGTCACTGTTGAAGTTTCCACTTGAGTCAACTTTTTATGCTGGCGTAATTTAGTTGATTTAAGTTAGGAGTTTCTGATACTGAATTGAATTAGATTAGAATAATAAATTAAACAGTATTAACTAAACTAATAAAATAAACTGGATTAAATTATATCTTAAACTAATCAAATATGATATCTTAATACTAATTGAGAATTGTCCAACCTTTCTTAATATGCTACAAGGTCCCATTTTTTCATTTCACAACTTATGTTTTCTTGTTTGACTGAAAGCAAGATAGTTACATAACCATCATCTACACAATAATGATTGTTTTCACGAATTTTTCTTATTTATTCCTTTTTTTGTATTATGTATTTTATTGAGTATATTTCATACCTCATTCACTACTATATGGATGAGATATTAATTATATACTTAAGAAAGTAATTAAAGAAAGAGTGTGATATTTTTGAATTATAACGCTTGTTATTGCTGAACTTATTGTTGAATATTATTATTATTAGTTATACTATTTATAATTTGATATTGAGATTAAATATTACTTGAATTTGAATACTACTTGAATTTGAATATGTTGAGATATATAAATTTTTACTTCTAGAAGTAAACAAGTAATAAAGTAGTAAAGGTAATGGAAGTTATAAAGGTAATAATGGTAATAGTAATTTTGATGTTGAGTAAAAAACTCTTATACTGCTTACATTACCTATTTGCCTTTTTAGGTAATTACCATTTGTCAGACAAACTATACCATAACAAAATACTCATTTCTCTTAAGTTTTTCTTAGCATTCCATTCAGGACTGAGTTTTTCAGACAAACATAAGTTTAATATTTGAAAATTAACTTATGATTATTGTTATTGTTAAGTATTATTATTTTAAAATTTTTATTGTTGATATTCTTATTATTATTATTATTATTATTATTGTATTATTTGTGTTTTATTGTTGTTAATATTAATCTTAGTACTATTTTCGAGTTGTTGCTAGTAAATATAAAGCATTCAGATGAACTTTAATTCTGAAATAGACTTTCATAAGGAAGATCAGTAAGATCTAAAATTAGAAGGATTTTTCTCTTTCAATTTGTAAACTGTTCAGTTTGTGAGGTATGCAAATAACTTTTTTGGATGGATTATCACTCAGACGAGAACTGAACGACAAATTAAGCAACAATTCTACAAGCAATTTGCAACAAATTTTGTAAGATGATATTCTGGAAGTATGTTATCTATTATTTTAAATTGTTACAATTCTTTTCTTATTTTGTTTAATATTTTCTAAAGCTTTTTATGTCATTGTTAACAAGATTAATATCTTGTAATTGTATTTTTATTAACAACTCCACCAATTCGCGTTATAGTTATTAAATTTAATGTTATTGGGCATTAATGAATAAATTTTGGAAATGTACTTATTTTGACTTCCTCCAGTTGATAAATTGTAATCCAAGTCCGTGTAACATTTCCCTTCAATGAACTTGCAGGTCATATGACCTACCGGTTCATTCGTCTTTTTGGGTGGGGGGATATGTAATAATAAAAAATTTTCGCCCTACTTCTTTAGTTAAATTATTCCAAATTCTTCAATTCTTTTTTCCCTCTCTTTTTAAAATATCTCTTAAATCTATTTTGTATTTTATTCCATAACTTAATCAAAATATTCTTTTATTTATCATTCTAAAAATCTTAATCTGTTAAAAGCTACACGTATTTATTAAAACCTTATTCTCTTAAATTGCTACACTGCCTCTAAACGCACCTGCCTAATTTCTTCTTTTGAGACATTTAATTTTTATTCTTTGGAACTTTTGTAATACCATTTTTATTTCTATTTAATTCATTCGGCATCCCATTTCCAAGCGGTTTTCGCGCCCAAAGGCCTTTTTACCTTTTTAATTTGCCGCTTCTATTAAAGAGTTTTAATCATACGTCAGAGACACGTCTTCATGGCCTCATTTTTTTCATCCATTAGCGAGAAAGCCCCGCCTTCTTTATCCCCCTAGCGCCCTCCGAACATGGATGCGAGTGGACCAGCTTGTTCGCGCGTTTTGTACCTTTGGGCCAAATTTTGAAGTATTTATACGGTTACACTGGCTTCGGAGAGGGAATTTACACGAATTAGTGGTTGTCATCTAATTGCCGTCACTGGGGAGTCTACACTAATGCATCGGTAATATGTTCTTCAAGTTATGCTAATTCTTCAATATCTTCAAATGTGTTCAGTTTTTAATGAAGCGAAAGTTGGTGGAGTTGCTTTCATCTCTGTGATCACAATAAAGCCACTGCTCATCTATTAGGTTATTAAGTCTTCTTTTTAATGTTTTTGGGAAATTTCTTCTGGATTTCACCGCCTCTGCTCAATTTTTACGACTGCAAAGTCACTACGATTTCCGATGTGATATACTTCGAGATTTGTCTTCATGGTGAGTGACTCGAAGTGATGCCCTGTCCGGGTGTCATGACTACATTTCAACGATCTCGACTGCGGCTACCTCGATATGATTATCAGGTAATTTTAGTGGTTTCGGACTGAGATGTTCCGATTTTCTGGTGGAAAGAACGTTCAAGTCGACGGCAATAGCGCTCGTCTATAATGTGCCAATTTTCGACAGGAATGTATCATATATATATAAATTATTAAAAATATAAATATTTGTAGAATAATGATCAGAGAGTTATCATTTGATTTATATGAAACGAACCGATTTAATATAACAAAATTATAGACGAGGGATATCAAACTTTGACACGCGGGATAAAACTATTTTTTTAATCTTAGCCTTATTTAATCGCAGTAAGAGTTTATTTATTCGTAAAACAAATATTTAAAGTTTATTTGATTTTATTATAAATAAAATATTAAATTAAGTTTAATTATTATTGAAGAATTGAGAGTTATTTAAGTATCAGACATTTTTAGTGTGTAGAATAATGGTCAGAGAGTTAACGTTTGATTTATATGAAACGAACCTATTTTTATAGAAAACGGTTACATAACCGTAATTTAATTCCATTCTGACCATATAATTGATCATATTATGGCCATAACACGGTAAAATTACGGTTGTATAACCATTTTCTATAACAAAAGGTCAAATGACCGGAAAGTTTGCTGCAAATTTTTAACAGTTTACACAAATTTAATTATCTTAACTGAAAATTGGAGCATACATTAAATATTTTAAAATGCCACAGAACCTATTATCTCCTTGTGAACCCAAATTTTATAGTTCGTTAAAACAGGAATAAAGATAATGTGGAAACAGGAATCTGACAGGATCGGTCACAGAATGATTTAAAATTAGATTAAAAACTTAATCCGTCTCCCGATTTTTTACGAGACTCTATACAGTTCGTATGACAATGGTCTAATAACATTCGCCAAATGGGGAATATGCTATAGACTATTCGGGATCAATTCGGGAGTTCAATCCGAAATACAGTTATTTATTGTCTCAACTCACTCTCTCATCCGCACACATAAATCCTCACTTAATTTACACCATGTCTTCGGAATGTTGGAAATTGTACGTCAAACGTGCCAAATGAGGTGCGTTCGTACTACAACTGGCTTTAAAAATATTCAGATCTTGGTGCAATAGCTGTTGCATTCTGATGTAAAAATGCATGAATACAAATTTTCTTTTATGTGCAGATTTTGATATTATAGATATTGATTTTATTTTATGAAATTAAGTTTCAATACACTTTTAGAAACAGTTAATTACAATTTTGTTACATTAAAATTATACTATGCGCAAATATCCAATAGAAGACAATGTAAAAAAAATCATCGTTATTATTGCAGTGAAATGAATTATATCGTCTATTATTATGATATGATTAATTTCCGTAATAAAATAAGTACATTTTAAGTTGACAACATTTTATCTTTTGTTGACATTTACTGAAAATTCCAATGGGAAACTTAAACCTAGCTTTAAAAATTTCAGAACTTGAAATCTTAGACTCTTTTTTCATTTAATATCTATTTCTCCGGAAACATCTGTCCAAAAAACTGTCGGTAGATTATATGATTGCTATAATTAATCAATTTTAGTATACAAATTCGGTTTTTAAATTCAGTAATATGTAAATAATATGTTTCCATCTCAAATAGGGCGTAATCACCCTAGCAATCTAGAATCATTACCTATCATGGGATATCACTAAATTAATTACGTATGATAGGATTTAATAGAATGAAGAAAACTATTATTAATATCTTTTTAAGTTTTTGATTTGATTTTCATAAAATTAATTGACTCGACAAAATTCTGCAACGATTATACATACTAAATTTCAAATCATTCGATTGGGTAGTTTTTGTGTTGTTATATGCGGACAGACGGACGGACCAGATGACGACTATAGGTGCGACACATTTATATAGTAACGAACGCACCTAAAAACAGGGTAAAAAAGGCTTAAAAAAAGATTTACTGATCAGTTACTGCGGTAGAAAATTTTTATTTAACGAGTGCCTTGTATGGTTAATCTGTAGTTTAATTTACATGAAAATGATAGCAGTAGAACATCTTCTGGAGTCTTTTGAATTGGGTAACTGATTTTGATAACTCTGTACTCCTAAATAAATAAGGAAAGAGAATAAGGAAGATTAAAATGAATAAGGAAGATCAAGAACACATTTTATTCGTCCTCCTAATAGAAGAAAGTATTGTAATCGAAATTTTTTTCGGCGGATTTACACGTTTTAGGGGTCAGAGATTCAAAAAACATGTTTTTACAAAATGTCTGTCTGTCCATGTGTCCTTGAATGTGTCTTCTTTGCATCATCGAAAACTGTATGAAGTTATGCTTAGAATTGAACCAAATTTCATTTATAGGTTTTAGACTATGGCCAGCAAGTCCGACTTGAATTGGAGGATATTCCGACGAAAGGGGGCGCTGTGATATATATTTTTGTTCCATTTCCATTACTGTATCATCGAAAAATGTATGAAGTTATGCAGAGAATTGAACCAAATTTTTTGTGTATGTTTTTGACTATGGCTTGCCGGTCCCAGTTGAATTTGGTGATATTCCGCCGGAATGGGCGCTGTTATAGCCATTTAAAGATTTCAAATTAAAAAAACTGTACAAAAAAATTAGAGATCCTAAAAGTTTTTACCGGTAAATGTTCGGCCTTGATCCAACGATTCCGGAGCAATTTTTGTTTTGCCTCTATTTTAAAATATGGTTCAGATATAGCAGTTGAAAATGAAAAATGAGTGGTTTTGAAATAATTGCCAAATTTGGCGAGAAAAACAGATTTTCATAAATGAAGCTAACTTGGCTATAACTGACAAATTTGGCGACATTGTCATTTAAATTCAATATTGACGAGAACTGGGAATGAGTCTCCTGTAATCGGGTTCCATTCATTTTACATTCGTGTTTTCCAGCAAAATTTTCGAAAATAAAAAACCCCCTAAGGAATAGGGAGGATATCTATTTCTACCGGTACAGGCCAGAAGGACTTTTCGTAGTTGTGTTGTACATGGTATGCTAGTGCAACAAAGGGTGCTCTCATACAGGTAACCCGACGATTCACAAGCAGCTCATGTACAGCAGAATGACGAAAAATATTGATTTTATGGACGCTGTGTTAGCGAATTTTGAACTATTAATATGTAATTAACATGTAAAAATGTAAGATGTAATGTTAACATGTAAGATAGAAGAAAGTTTTGGGATTGGCACATCCGACTAGTTACTATTTAGTTCGAAGAATTGCATACTGTTTGCTGAATCACTTTGCTGGGGGTTACTATACTCTCTCCTGCACTTGACCGTTGTTTTTTTCGATACCTGCTATAAAGTTGTAAACTCTTTTTCGAATACTATATATCAAAAACTTGTAAAATATGTTAGCAATTCCAATCAGCTCTTCTCTGTAAAACATTGTTTGAACGCGCAAGGTATAAAAATGTAAAAAATGACTAAATGTTAAATCCATACTAATATTATAAAGGAGTAACGTTTGTTTGTTTGTTTTTTGTGTGTTTGTAGGGGTAATTTGTGGAACTACAGAACCGATTTCAAAAGTGATGGGGGCAAATTGATGGTGACAATCCCTGCTCCAACATAAGCTGTATTTTATGTCGGTGAAAAACATTCTAAAATTGCAATTTTTGTGATACTGCAGGAGCTAGAAATTTGAAATTTGTCACGGTAGTTACTTATATAACATGTAAATGCTCTCTAAAAACAGAGTCTAAAAAAATTCGATATTTAAAAGGGTGAAATGAAGAAAAAGCGCTCTAAAAGTGTTCTATATTACGATTTCTATGGAATAGTTAAGAATAAAAATTAGAAATTTGACATGGCTGATACTTTTGACACGCAAATGCATACTCGACACTGTTTTTACAAAAATCGAAATTTAAAACGTTACAGGAGGAAAAACGTTCTAAATTACGGTTTTTGTGATTCTGAAAGGACTAGAAACTTGAAATTTCGCATGACGGTTACTTTTAACATAAAAATGCTCCTGACAAACAGTATCCGAAAACATTTGAAATTTAAAAGGGTGAAATGAGCGGAAAGCGTTCTGGAAAAGGTCTAAATCATGATTTATTTCTATGGAATTAGAAGGAGCGAAACTGGAAATTTTACATGGCTGCTACTTTTAAGATGCAAATGTTCGCTTTGAACAGTTTGAACAGTTTCGCTTTGAAAATTTTGAAATTTAAAAGGGTGCAAGATTAAAAAAATGCTTAAAATTGTGATTTATGTAGACACAGTTAGTATAGAAACCTGGAATTTGGCATGGTGGGTTACTTTTAAGATATAAATGCTCACTAAGAACATTAAAAAAAATCGATATTTAAAAGGGTGAAATGAGCGGAAAATGTTCTAAAAACGTTCTAAATTACGATTTATTTGGAACTGTTAAGACTAGAATATTGAAATTTGGCGTGGCTGTTCTCTAGAGATGTAAATGCTGGCTCAGAACATTTTTCTAAAAATTTGAAATTTAAAAGGCTGCTGGAGTTAAAAACAATTCTAAAATTGCGATGTATGTGATACAGTTGGTACCGAAGCCTGGAATTTTGCATGGTGGTTACTTTTAAGATGTACACACTCGCTAAGAACGGTTAAAAAATATCGAAATTTGAAGGATAAAATGAGCGGAAAGCGTTCTACATTACGATTTAGTGGATTTATTTTGGTTAGAAACTAGAACATTTGTATATAGTGTTTACTTCTAACACAGATGCACAGTATAAACAGTTGATGAAATTTAAAGGTGTGAAATGAGCTGAAAACGTTCTCAATTGCTGTTTATTCAGAATTGTTAGGGACAGAAACTTAAAATTTGACTTTGTTATATTTAAGACGTAAATGCTCGCACAGAACATTTTTTACAAAATTCGAAATTTTAAAGTATGCAGAAGCAAAAAACGTTCTAAAATTGTGATTTTTGTGATGCTACTGAGCTAGAACTTGAAATTTGGCATGGTGGTTATTTTTAAGATGTAAGTGCAGGGTTAAAAGCGATTTCTAAAAAATGCGAAATTTAAAAGGGTGAAAAGAGCAGGAAGCATTCTAAAACCCTTCTCAATTATGATTTATCTGAAATTGTTAGGGAGAGAAATTTGAAATTTTATATGTCTCTTACTTCAGAGAAATAAATTCATCCACAGAACAGTGTGCAGGAACAAAATACGTTCTAAAATCGCGATTTATGGGATATAGCTGCTACAGAAACTTGGCTAACTAGAAGTTTGGAATTTGGCATGGTGATTACATTTAAGATGTTACAGAAACTTGGATAACTAGAAGCTTGGAATTTGGCATGGCGGCGAATACATTTAAGATGTTACAGAAACTTTGATAACTAGAAGTTTGGAATTTGGCATGGTGATTGCATTTAAGATGTTACAGAAACTTGGAAAACTAGAAGTTTGGAATTTGGCATGGCGATTAGATTTAAGAGGTTACAGAAACTTGCATAACTAGAAGTTGGGAATTTGGCATGGCGATTACATTTAAGATGTTACAGAAACTTGGATAACTAGAAGTTTGGAATTTGGCATGGCGATTACACTTAAGTTGTTACAGAAACTTGGATAACTAGAAGCTTGGAATTTGGCATGGCGATTACATTTAGGATGTTACAGAAGCTTGGATAACTAGAAGTTTGGAATTTGGAATGGTGATTGCATTTAAGATGTTACAGAAACTTGGATAATTAGAATTTTGGAATTTGGCATGACGATTAGATTTATGATGTTACAGAAACTTGGATAACTAAAAGCTTGGAATTTGGCATGGCGATTACATTTAGGATGTTACAGAAGCTTGGATAACTAGAAGTTTGGAATTTGGAATGGTAATTGCATTTAAGATGTTACAGAAACTTGGATAATTAGAACTTTGGAATTTGGCATGACGATTAGATTTATGATGTTACAGAAACTTGGATAACTAGAAGTTTTGAATTTGGCATGTCGATTACATTTAAAATGTAAATTCTCGCTAAGAACAGTTTAAAAAAATCGAAATTTCAAATAAAAAATGAAATGAATGGAAAACTTTCAAAATACATTCTAAATCACCATTTATTTGGAATTAATTTTAGTTTCTCTCATTCATTTAAGTCTCATGTCCACCTAATGCAGTCTAAGAATGACGTTTACTCAAACTGTGGCTTAGTTAGTAATTTTTGAATTACCCGTGGTAGTAAAATTCCCTGTAATTCAAGTAGGCACACGAATACCACTTTGCATATTTCAACAATTACGCGAGCAAAGCCGCGGGTTTTGCTAGTATTTAAATAATTTGATTCATATTTTTGTATGAAAAGTGAGATATTCAAAATTTTCAGTTTTAACAAAACAGGAAAAATTTGTGACGAAGAAAAAAACCCATCAGGCAATCTAGTCTAAATTTATTTTATAAGAAGCAAGTTACGAAAATCTTGTTGTATTACTTTTTCTACAAGAATACAGTTTGTTTACCTTTTTGAGAAATTCTTCCTTTACATGGTGGACTTCCTGGTCCCTCTTCATGAGGAGAAATACTTCCTTTATATGTTGGAGTTCCTGGTCCCTGGTCATGAGGAGAAGTTCTACTTTTACATGGTGGACTTCCTGGTCCCTCGCCATGAGGAGAAATTTTTCCTTTACATGGTGGCCTTCCTGGTCCCTCTTCATGAGGAAAAATTCTTCCTTTACATGGTGGACTTCCTGGTCTTAGTAAAAATGGTCGTGGTGAAGGAGAATTAGGGCATTTTTCAAGTTTAACACATTTTTTGTCTTTTTCTCTCCTTACAAGACCTTTTAAGCATATACACCCAGGGCGGCATTTAGGATCGCAAAATTTCGGACCTCGCGGGAGTTTACATGTATGCCGGCACTCATTGTTGCCACATATGCTGAATCTTTCTCCTTCTTGACAGAAAAGTGATACTACAGAGAAGAAAAAAAAACAGAAATTGCGTCACACAAATATTATGGATGATGTTTAATCGACATTGACATAAAAAATAATGAAACACAAATCATACGTCAAGCATAGATTATGTATCACTTTCCAACACTTCATAAATACCTTTACAAATATTTAACGTTTAATAAGATGAAAGATGTCTTAAAATTAATCGTCCAGATGAACTCACGAAACAGAATCCAATTAGTGAACGAAAAACACTTAACGTACAGATGTGAAAAGCGTGTGTGCAGCCTTTTACTCTAATGACTGTTTTTGAACTATATAGAATGACTGATTTCAGCAAATGTTTAGCTGATTAAAAACAGACTCTTTTTTATATTTTTATTTTGTGGCACGTGTGTTTCTAACGCCACAGTTTTGTACTTACTTTTAAATCAGTAACCGGGTTGATAAGTCACAACCCAAAATGAAGCTTTTAATTATAAGTTTTAAACTCGAAAAATAGTGTCTTTATCTTCATTGAAATCCACATCAACTAATCAAATTTTATTTCTTCCAGTTAATGAAAAACAAATCACCAGAATAAAGAACACAATTAATATGTGTTCACCAATTAATAAACAAATCATAATTACAAATATATAAGGAATATATAAGTGAATCCCAGCTCACAATTTAACATGGATTATGGATGATGGACGACCAGATGACCATCCGAGCCGTGAAGTATAGAAGGTAAGCCCATTCACTTACTTCTATTATTATTGTGTATTATAAATTGCCACTTGCCAGAATTACTATTTTAATTAATCACGAGATAGCGCGCGATTTTATCAACCGAAGCTTTATTTGTTTTGGCTCTACTGGCCATTCTTTTCCAACAAGATGATGTGTAAGTAAACAGTTTGGAAAAAGCGTAACGCATCTAAACATCCGATTTTAGGACTTCAGAAAAATATCCGAATTATTTTGTTCAGTTCTGTATATGATCTATAGATTTGTATATATACTATACATAGAATTCTAAAATTTAGTTTAGTTAGGAAACACAGTTGAAAATTCTCCTTCAGTAATTTCCGTCAATAAGCGCAAATGTTTTCGAGATATTTTGTGCTGCCCTATATATGATATGTAAAATTTATGCACACCAAGTAATAGGCAAATAATTTGTTAAATTATAAAACGCGTCCCGCAACTGAAAACGCACTTCCAGCAATTATTATTAACAGAGCGTGATTTAACCGAATACTTTTGTGCGTCCCTGTAAATAAACGATGAATGCTATACACACAATATTTTATATAAAACCTCTTGCAATGCACCTCAGTTGTTGCGACCAGCTCCATCTGTTTTACTCCGCAGTGACTCTTGAATTTGAACTGAAACTTTTCTTTTGTTAATTGAACTGAAGTGAACTCAAAAAGTTTGGAATGTTTTGATTTTTGTGTCGAACGAAAAGGAAAATGTAGCAGCGCCGTTTCTGTTTGTAAGAAAGTGAAAAAAGAGTGAAAATATGAAATGATAAATGTTTTTATATAAATATAAGTTCGCGCGTGTAAATATTTTGCTGCTTGTGTAGTTAAGATGTGTAATTAAAATATGAAAATTATCTTCTGTGCATCTACCGTCATTCCAGCGGAGATCGTCTTTATATTTTTAATTTAAGTTTTCCACATCAGTGATACATATAAATTTCAGTTTAAATATTGAAACATTATTAAAACTAGTAAATCTTCAGATCAGGAGCCTCAACGTCAGCTCTGAAAGTCATTGTTTTTTAATCTCACTTTTCATATTATTTAGCATCTTACAATTCGCAATTTAATTTTTTTCATGTTATATACATATTTATAGGCATATAAAATTCTTCGGAGGTTTCAGAAATTAGAAGCGTTCAATTAAACACGATTTATGCAATGGTATTCTGAAATTCTTATGAACTTCTTATTCATGTAATTTTTTAAGATAAAAAAAAGCATTTCTTATTTTGATATTCTTTAAAAAAGGGTTGCTAAGCAACTAATAAAATAACGAGGAAATAGAAGGAAATGCATTTTAAAATTTGTAAAAAATAGGAAAATAAAATGTTTTATATTTTCAGAACAGTTGCAAAAAAAAAAAAAAATAATTTAAACAATTAATTTCTAAATTCTAATAGATGTATCGGCAAATTTTCAAAGCTATTGCATATATTTAAGACCTCTATACGAAAATTTAGTATCCGTAATTCTACGTTTAAATCTATTATTCAAATATGTGATTTTCGTTTCAGTTAAAAATGAAATTTGAAAATCGTCTGCATTCCCATGGGAAAGCATTATGACCTAAAAAGAAATGTTTTATATTTTTCGAACGAATCAGCCAAATGTAACGAAAAACTATACAGCTAATTCCGAGTACCTCACCAACATACCCACCAAAAATCAACTTAATAGGACGATTTTTACGGCAGCTTATCGCGGAACAGACAGACAAACAGACAAACAGACAGACAAACAGACGGAAAACAAAAACTTTTCGCGTCTCCACAGTGTGCCTTCACTGACGTTTTGGCAATAAACCGCAAATGATTTTTTCTTATAGACCATTTAATGTAACGGAATTCTTTTGAGTGTCCTTGTAAAGGAACTATAAGTGATACACACTTCATTTTGAGTACTGAACATACCATAGTAAACCTGAATAACATGACAATCCGAATATATTTACGTGAGTTAGAGCACGGGCGTAAACAGAAAGACAGACAAACCGAATTCAGAAACACTTTTCAACAATGTGGAAAGTGTTAAAAAAGGTAATTGTATTATTATGCATCAATTAACTGCTTTTTAGCACTTTCCAACCTAGTTGAAAAGTGCTTATGACTTCGGTTTGTCTGGCCGTATGGCCGTCTGGCCGTCTGTCCGTGCTCTAACTCCCGTAAATATGCTCGGATTGCTCTGCAATTTTTATATGTTATTGTCGTTATCTATGGCACGTGCCCTATTTCAACTGAGGTGTGTAGCACTTATAGTTTTCTTACAGGGACACTCAAAAGAATTCCGTTACATTGCGGTCTATGGGGAAAAATCATTTGCGGTTTATTTTAAAAATGTTTCACTATTGTAAACGCATTGAAATTTATATAGATCACTACGATGCATTAGAAGAAGCTTAATATGGAATAGTAGGTGTATAGCACTTAGAGTTACTTTACAGGGACAGTCAAAATAATTCCGTTACATTACGTCTATGGAGAAAAATCGTCTGCGGCTTATTTAAATAATGTTCCACTATTTTAAACGCATTGAAGTTTATATATATTACTAAGGTGCATTACAAGAGGCTTACTACAGAATAGTGTGTGTATAGCAGTCATCGTTCATTTACAGGGACACACAAAAGAATTCTCTACTGTCTGTTAACAATAATTCCTGGAAGTGCGTTTTAAGTTACTGAACGCGATTTTAATCTTAACTAGCTTTTTGTCCATTACGGGGTGTGTATAAATTCTGTAGATCCTATACAGGGCAGCACAAAAGTTCGCGAACACATTTCCGTTTATTGATCCGAAAGAAACTCCAGAAGGAGAATTTAAACTGTGCTACGCGTTTCCTAACTAAACTAAAATGTAGCATCCTATGTATATATACAAATCTATAGATCATATACAGGGCTACATAAAAGTATTCGGATATTTTTCCGAATATTGTATATATTGAAAATTCCTGAAATTACGTTTTTAAATATGTTAATCGTTTTCCAAATTGTTTACTTAGATGTCATCTTTCAGCTTATTAAACGGTAATGATTTGTAAAATTACTTTAGAAGCGTTGGAAAGTGCTACATAATCTATGCTTGACGCATGATTTTTCGTTCTTGTTTAATTTCTTTAGTTGATTCAGCGCTCTTTCATTTCAGTCTAACATCTATTCGGTGTTATAGCTATATGTTACGGCCAAAGCCCGAAATCGGCAGTTTCGCTACTTGGCCAACTTTGTTATACATTGATTGGCCAATTCGGGAATTGGCCGGCCAGTTCGTGAAATGGCTAGAAGCAATCAGCCAATTCGCAAAATGGCTGAGGACAGACAGGCAGTTTACGAAATGGGTAAGTGAGGACTGCCTATCCTGCGAAATGGCTTGTAGATTAATATCACGTTTTAATTTTGCTGAAGTTTCTGCTCCCGGAGAATGTAATTTTAAACGACCTATTGATTGTCATATTAAGGCTTTGCCAAAACGAAGTTGTGGGGTTATTGAAAAAAAAAAAATTCATTCTACGCTATTAAAACAGAAGAACCAAAAGATATTTTAGTGGATCATCTTGGCAACACGTTTTACCCTTAACGCCCCCTTACACTTTGCTTGGGTATGCTACCTATGCTGTGAGAGTTATACTAAAATTTAAGGAATTTGAGAAATTTACAATTTATGCTTGTTACTTCAAACTTTTGCTAGATAATTGTGTTTTACATTTTCGTGGACATGTTGGGTTTTTACACAGCCTGTCTTCAAATGAAATAGGACCTTTTGAGCGATTTTATTTGGGCGGAACATCAAGTGTACTAACTAAATTATTAGAAGTTGATTTTGTTCCGCTACATGGCTATCCAGATGACAGTCTTACACCAGAAGATTATATCAGAATGGTAAAAGGGGGCTTTTTATTTAATAAGTTCGTTTCAGATTTGCGTTATCCTCTTATACTTACATCTATTTGCAATATTGATTTTGCAATATTGAAATGGTAATATTTCTTTTTTCTTGATCAAAAAGCTATATCTTATAAATTTAGTGTAGCATTAAGTTTATAATCACTTTTGCCCTAATACTGTTAGGGTATACTGACCTATACATCATTTATAGAACAGTTTATTAAAGCAAAACTAAAAAGAGATCCCATTGTATGGGGCATTGCATTTGTATTGTCTAACCTAAGTATTTTAACCGTTTATAGTGCTTAAAGTTCTTTAGCCTATAGACAAAGGCATTATAATAGCGAATAATATTTGCTAAGGCAGACCGTGCTTATAGTGGCCGGATTTTCTGCTATGTGGTTAAACCAGCGGATTGATTATCGCTACTGTGCTACTATCGCTAAAGTTGCGCTTTGGATGTCGATTCGCTATTTCTTGTAACTTGGCAAAATGGATTAAAGTTAAATGAAGGTTCTAGTTTGCTTAATATTCCTTTCATCAATAAATCCTTCCAACCATCTGACCTAGCACAACTTTAACTTAATATACGGATTGCCCGTATGCTGGTCAAACAAAAAAAAAACATATTACTTGCTTTAGATCTTCCTGTTTGCCTATGTTAACCTGGTCTGGCCTTATTAGTGGTTTAATTGCTTTGACCAATTTCTCTGGCGCCATTCTATTATTTGGTACTTTTTTGGTACTCATGTTCATTTGTAGAATCCCTATTAAGAATCTACTCATTATTGTACTCTCCGATATCGTAGTTACAGCAGACGCATTGATCTAGGATCAACGTCGTGGAACAGCCGTTAAACGAATAGAAAAATTTCTCAAAGTTGATGTCTCCTTTCAAGCTGGGAAATCTTATATTGCTATTGCAACATGAGAACTTGTTGGTAAAGGTCCTGATAAGGTCCCCCATCCTTACTGTGACTGTATTTATGCCATCTTAATGGAGGAGTATGGCCTTATAAGGGGTATATGCGTCATGTTGATCTATTTGGTTTTACTATATAGGACTAATGTCTTGCTGCCTACAGTGACTAGTTATTATGAGGGATTTTGGCTACAGGTATAAGTCTTTTAGTTGTTTTTCAAGCTTTATTGAATATGGCCAGTGCAGTAGGTCTTGGTCCTGTATCAGGGCTTACAATATCATTTGGGAGTAGGGGTGGTACTTCGCTTGTAGTTACAGGTACTAGGCGTATTACTAAGCGTCAATCAAGGAGAAATTGATACAGAACTACTCACTTTAAAAAAAAAAAGAAGCTGCTGGTATTCGCTATAATAGGTATAAAAAACCCTAAATACTTTTTGTAAAAAAGTTGCGGTAAGTAAGTGCACCTTGGGGCTTGATTTTTTACATATTTTTAAATAACTAAAACAGCGGATACCCATTTCCTCTGAACAAGCAAAAAGTAGAATATAAAATCATTATTTTTTCCACTAAGGTTATTCAACATATGTATGATATATTCTTTGATGAAGGATATTACTGGTGCTAAAAATCGTTCTGGATAGCTGTTTTAAAGTAAAGTGCACCCCGTAAAAAGTGTTTTTTCTCATTAATAGACACTTGATATCATATTTTAGTACAAAGTTATATTGCCACCATCTGGTACGAGTTGCTCTAACCACTTCAAGTGCTCATTGGTTTGGTCTATACCCGTACGAATCCTAATAAAAGTGAGGTTCCACTGCTGGTTGAAATACGACGACTGAGCTTTACGACCATCTGAGCAATTCTATCGCTTACAGATGGCAGGTCTAGAAATCTTTGATTCCCAAATTTTTTTAAACACAGGAACAGTTTTTGCTGCTAGAGGATGGTAACTACAAGAGGATAATCTGTTATTGTTCTTTAGATTATCATCAAATTCTGCGACTGTTTGTCTATCAATTCCACTAGCGCCAGCGTTCCAAGTTTCACCACCAGGGGACACTTACCTATATCGGGTTCTATGGGACCGATTACGATAGGGTTTGTCTCATTCCGATAGCCTTACAGATTTCAGTTATGTTTGTATAGAACAGATTGCGTCCCCTTGTGGTGGAAGGTGGAATTAATGGATTTTGCAGTGTGTGCGCAGCACGCTCGGTATGCTTCGGGTAACGTTTTCACTATTTAATAAGCATATAGTTTCACAAAATTTTATAGAGGACTTGGATACAGTTGTATCTATAAATTACTAAAATTTCAGAGAGTTCTTTTTATGTGGACAAACCCAACGCGAAAATAAAACAAGAACAAAAAATCATGCGTCAAGCATAGATTATGAAACACTTTCCAACACAGCCAGAAAACTGTAACGAAACTTCACCGTTAAATAAGGTGAAAGAAGATATGTAAGTAAACAGTTTAGAAAACACATAACACACTGAAAAACACAGTTTTCGAAATTACCTTCCAGTGTCAAAAAAGTAGTCGAATTATTTTGTGTAGCTTTGTATATGATCAATAGATGTGGATATATAGTATGATAAAATTTAGTTCAGTTAGTATATTCACATTTAGCAATTTTCGCCAATCGATGGAAATGCACTCGAAATCTTTAAAAAATTAAAAATATCGCGATGTAATACGTTGTTTGAAATTAAGATAAAAATGAAAGTCATAGATTGATTTTTAATATTATTTTTTTGACTTTTGAATATATCATGCAGTTATGATGAAAAGAACCTAATAAATAGAAAAACGATTTATTTACAATAAAAGGTAAAAGGATTTAGCTTAAACATTAAATTATAAAAATGATTTTCTTTTATTTACATGAAATAAAGAAAGGTATATAATTTAAGATTATTTTTAAATTAAAAATATATGATTTGTATCATACCACGGTTGATGACGACTGTGAGATCACAGTACTGTCAAGAAAGCCGAATCTGCGGGAACGAAAGTTCGCCTTATAGCTGAATTTTAAACCGCAGATCGATGCAAATTCTTAATCTGAGGCTCTCGAAGTAAGAACAGACCAAGCGACATCTTAATTAATGATGATTTTCGTAATTTTATTTAAGAGAATTGCTCAGACGGCCTGTAGTTTTTGAAGCAGTCGGATGGACTTCGAAAATGTATCATATTCTCGTTAGAAGACGGCTGTAATAATCATTTTTTTTAACCATTGCCTAAATAATTGACATTCTGTATATATTTAAAATTCATTATATAATCATGAATGACCATTAAATCTATTTTACTTAATCTAAGAAGGAGATTTATTTTTATTTCTCTAGACATCTTATTCACTTTATTTATTTATTTTTTTCGAGCATAAAAGCTCTATACACACGCACACACACACATATACATGTGTGTTTGCGTACATATAAAATAAAATAAACAGGCGAAATTCAACATTTAAACTCAATATGGGAAACAATCCAAAACTTATATAAGAACCAAATCAAGTTATTGATACATATGGAGTGTCAATTCTTACTAAATCAACACGGCTCAACAACATTCTAATTGGCTTTTCCCCCAATATCTTCAATAGATTTTGAGAAAGGATAGCTAAATTTCGCATTCTGCCGAAAGGAGGTGCTGTCAGCGTAAATTATAGGCTTTCTATATATTATTCCAATATGTATATATATATAATAATAGTAATTACGTAGCTGTTAATATACAATAATATATAAGGACTAGTGGAGGTTGGATTCTTAATTTGTATGGCTTACTATATATTATATTAAAAAAATCACGATACGTGATATTAATTTGGTCAATTAATCATGAAAAAAAAACACAACTGTTGTAATTGCTATGTTATTTCTTCTACATAATAATTCATTATTAAAAAACTTTTTATTGTCATTAAAGTTACTGTTTTTTATGAGTTATCACTTATTTCTACAGTGGGATTTATATATAAATATTAAAAACTATAATATCAAATTTTCTTTTTTAAAAATTATTTATGAAAATTAGGCACAAGTTAAAAATGATTTAATTAAATTATAATTATAATATAGATAATTGGTTAATTATTTGGAACAAATAAATATAAGTTAAAGATGTAAGATATGTATTATTATTTGCATATAAATTTATGCATGACAATTACTATTATTAACAATTAAAAATAAATTGTTTTATTAATTTGAAATGACACGGACGTTAATATTAGAATTAAAATTTATCAATATTATTTAAAAAATTTAATTTAAACTAATTTATAATCATTAAATTAAATATATGAATTCGTTAGTAGACGACAGTACTAAATTGTTCAGCATATTGGTCAACAAATTATCTGTTTGAAACAGTGTGACATATATGATACAGAGGATATGATACTAACTAATAAAATAACATACGTATATTTTATCTGATGATATTTTACCTCCTATCTTGGAATATATTGAATTAAAAATAAATAAATCTCACCATCAACGGCTGATTCACGCTTCAATGTTTTCGTAAAATAAACAGACAGACAGACATATAGAAATGATAAACAAATTTCAATTATGTTGGAGTTTTTCAAAGAGAATAAAAGAAGAATGTTATCACCTGAGACACTTATCGTTGTTAGGAATAAAACAACTATCGCGCTTTCTAAATAAATATTGATATTACTACATTTAACATTAATATTAGAATTAAAATTTATTAATTATGTTTGAAAATTATAATTAGGCAACTCATAATTATTAAATTAAATACATGTTCGTTAATAGATGACAGTACTAAATTGTTTAACATATTGGGCCTACAATGACCGACACATTATGTATTTGATGGTGTTGTTTATTACGGCCGAATATCTACTCAAGGGATATAGGCCGAGGGGGGGGGGGGGGTTCTTTCTAAATGAGCCTAACCCGTATTTATACAATGTTACCAAAGGATCGAAGAAAACCACGAAAAACTCCGAACGAATAGGCCGACGGTTACGATTGGGTTCGATCAAAGCACCTCCCATCTACCCGGCTTTGAGAGTAGAAACTCTCAGCCACTGGTGGGGCAATTATGTATTTGAAGCAGTGTGACAAATGTGATACAGATCACACTCTAACTAATAAAATAACATATATTTTACCCGATGATATTTTACTTTCTATCTTCGAGTACATGAAATTAAAAATAAATAAATTTCATCATTAATTTCTGATTTACGCTTCATTCTTTTTGTAAAATAAATAGACAGACAGACCTACCGAAGTCATAAACACTTTTCATTATGTTGTAAAATTAGAAAAATAATAATAATAGCAAAAAATCTTACCTGAGACACTGATCGTTGTTAGGATTAAAATAATTATCGTGCTTTCTAAATAAATGTTCATCCTGTCGTCTTTCTAGCTTTTCCAATTTAAAAATAATCCTGAGGTTTTGCATACACCGGTTTCGAAAGATGTATGCATGTGTGAAAAATATACATTTCAGAACTATCGAAATATTTCTGATAATCGTGTAATCACCATAGTCAGCAAATTTCATCTAATTTGTGTTTTGTTTGCAATATTGCAGCCGTCATACACTAATAAAATGTTGAATATCGTAAATGTTGTGAAAATAATGGATTTTTTTACGAAGAAATAAAATAAGAAAAATCTGTATGTAATGAAACTTATATGAAACTTATTCGAACATTACACTTTTCAGAACAGTGGGATATTTCTGATAACAACCACAGTCAATAAATTTAATTTAATTTGCGTTTTGCTTTCAAAATATAAATTGGCTTACACTAAAAATGTTCAGCATTATAAATGATGGGAAGTAAAACATTTTTACGAAGAAAAGGAATAGAAAAAATAATTATTATATATCAATTTATTTTTAGACGATACTACATTTTTACCAAACTATTACTCTTGTAATCGTTGCCACATTTACGTTTGTTTCAGTTTCATACGCGAATAAAATAAGTTTTGAGTAGGTAGATTATTTATTTTTTGCATAAGACCGAATTAGTTTAGAAACATAACAAGTGGAGGAATAAGTAGAAAAGTAAAAATACTTTTTTTTAATACCCTCTTTTATAAGCATTCAATGTTTATCTTGAAAATCATGCCTCATTAGATGATTACAATTCATGATTTTTCCAAGAAATTTCCGTTACAATACGTTGATTTGGTGTGGGCAACAAAATCGATTAAGCGCGAGCACTGTATGTTAACAATAATTGCTGGAATTACTTTTCAGTTGCTGAAAAGTGTTTTTAAATTTAACCCATTTTTTTGTTTATTACTTGGTGTGTATAAATTCTATAGATAGTGTACAGGGCAGCACAAAAACTCTCGAGTACATTTCTGTTTATTGTTGGAAATTCCATAAGGGGCATTTTAAACTGTGCTATGTATTTCCTAGCTGGACTAAAATTTAGCATTCATTGTAGTATATGTACAAATCTATAGATCATATACAGGGCATCACAAAATAATTCGTATATTTTTCTGAATAGTGTTGGTAATTCTTGAAATTGGGATTTAAAATGTGTTAGACGTAATCTTTCATCTTATTAAACGGATTTGCGAAAGTATTTTAGAAGTGTTGAAAGTGTTACATAATCTATGCTTGTCGCATGATTTTTTCCTTCTTGTTTTTTTCTTTTTTTTTACTGAAAAGTGTATAATTCAAATAATTACAAAAATTATTTAGATTTTTAAGACATGCTCTCTTGTTAATATTTTTTGCAAAGCCAGATGAAAACACCATTTAATTTAAAAGAAATGAGCATCAGTACTGTCAGTTACTGGTACATTTTTACAGAAAAAACATTTAGATATGCATAAATGAAGTTAAAATCTCAAAAAATCAAAGGATTTAGTTTCTACAGGTAAAAGAATAGAGGTGCACATTTACATGCACCTAAGTATTGAAAGATTATTACATTATATAGTAGTACGTTTCATTTATTTTCAATAGATGGCAGCACCAAAACAGCAATTCATTTTAATTGAAAAACCTCTCAAGAATAAATTCTGAAAGCAACGAAGATTTTATATTGTAAATTAAAACTTTTGTGAACTAGCAAAATTGGCAAATTTTATGTGCATATAAAATATTATGTTCGATATAGAATTTAAACGGAAATACATACATTCAAACTTTTTTTTAAAAAATAATCGAAAGTGTTTAGACCAAACCTTCTGAAGCGATCAGTGCGCCGCGACTAATTAGAAATAGTAATATTATGCTGTTTTTAGGTGCGTTCGTAATTATATAAATATGTAGCATCTATTGTCGTCGTCTGGTCCGTCCGTCTGTCCGCCTGTCTGTCCGTACGTCCGCATATAACACCGCAAAAACTACCCAACCGTATGGTTTTAAATTTAATATATATTATCTTTGCAGAATTTTGTCGAGACATATCAAATTTTATGAAAATCGAATCAAAACTTTAGAAAATATTACTAAAAACATTTATTAAGAAATTTGAATTTTTTTAAAAAAGAAATTGGCGCTTTCTTGTTATAGGAGCTACCGAGGTTTAATCGTCAAGCGACCGAGATACTTATTTTATGACAGAAATTAATCAGCAGACGATAGAATTCATTTCACAGAATTAAAAATCATCAAGATCTGAATATTTATATAACTAGCTATAGTACGAACGCACCTCATTTGTCACGTTTGACGTAAAATTTCCAACTTGTTTAAATTTTAGTATAGTGTATGTTAAAATTTGATCTTTCATATTTTTTATTACTGAGAAAGGGTACATACTCAATCCTATTAGCTTTTACTTATTGTAAACATAAATACAACAGTACGGGGCGCGTTACTTTGCACCGTTTCTGAGAGTTCATTAAATGAAATTCGTGTAAATCATAACAATTTTGTAAAATGACTTTAAAGAAATGTTTGTATATTCTAATACAATGCGAGATCATCTATGTTACCATAAACAGCTATGATAAATAATTTTTAATTTTTATAAATATTCAAACAATGGTGCAAAGTATACGGTAGGAGCGGATTACTTTGCACCACCTAAGGCACCAATTATTTTAATCCAAGACAATATCATGGAGTCATGCAAGCCATTTAAAATTTGATATGTTACTCTATAGCACTGTGAAAAGCTGAAACCAAGCTCATGTTTTGGATATAAAAAAACAAAACAATAAAAACCTCAACTTACGAAAGTGCAAATAATTTTATTTAACATGTAAAAGTAGCAAGTAAAGTGAATAAAATTTCATATTAATTTGTTTCTGCTGTTTTGAAAGTTTTCATAGAGCCTCTAGGTTATTGTTATCAGATTTCTCGATTTATGCGGCCGTCGCGATTTTCAAGTTCTCTAATACTTGTCCCGCGTAACTACTGCACGGGATTTCAAAAGTCCCGATTTTTCATGATGCACAAATTCCTTTAAATTTCTTTTAGTACCACATGCTATTCGTTAGTTCGTCTGCATCGAGTGGAACTTAATGGGGTAAAACTTATGAAAAGAGAACCTGTCTATAACGGAAATATTTTATAGTCCCTTCCGAAGGATTATTTTATAAATCTGCCTGCCTAGACGGAAACCTATCTAAAACCTGCTGAATTTGAATTTTGTTTTAGTGGCTGGTGATTCCGTTTTCACAGATTTTACTTTATTAGATTGTTGTGTTTATTTAGTGTAATAAAACCTGCTAAGACGAAATCGCAAGAGGCAAGAGAAAATTTTCAAAAAAAAGACATGTTCTTGTCTTAGCAGGTATAATTGTAGGTATCCCTACTATACGGACAATGAAATTTTTACGTTTCAGACAGGATTCCGATATTGACAGGTTCCATTTTCATAGGATTTACTGTATTTTTATGTCACGATTTAGAAGCCTCTGTCCCGCTTTTTTTTTTGTCTTCCTGTCCTGCTTTTTATGACATTTTACAGGGCAGCACTTACTCTAGGTGCTGTTATCATCTTCATTACTTTCCTTTCTGAATGAAATAGAGATTGTGCATAATTTTTTTCACCACTTTTTAGGTGATACAAAGTTAAAGTTGCCCCTGTTTTGCTCAAATCACAACCTCCAAATAGCCATAGATCATTTTATAAGGACTTCCAAATAAGTCAGCTTTTCGAAAACTTGTATTTTCAAAATTTTTTTTTTCTTTTCGTGATAGGTTTTAGAGAGGATTCGGGCACTTTTTTCCGAACTCGAGTCCGCTCGAACCCGAACAATTTCGTGTCATGAGAGCCAGAGACCGAGCCCGATACCGAAAATACACAGTAGAAAAATGTTAATAACATTTTAATTTTTTGGTAATCTTAATTTTCTCATTAAAAAATATCTTCTTATATATATAGAAATAAGTATTAACTCTAAATACTCCCTGATGACAACATTTCGTGATTTCTATATTCCCAAAAATCTGTTTAGAATAGCAAAATTTGTTATTTAATTCTATGGCAGAAATGTATGAAAGTCATAAATATTATTCTCTTAAAATGTCACTGTAAAACTATGGTATAAAGGCATGAGGACTATTTTCCAATAATTCTGGGAAAGGATTTCAACAGAAAGCGAGGACAGAGAATGGATATTCCTGCGGCTTTTTTATGTTACTAACAATGGTCGTGCAAAGGCATAATAGAACATATTTCTTTATATCCCATTAATAACAATTCATTTATTTTTCAAACTGATTTTTAAAAGATTGTAAAACACTTTAAGAAACTTATGCATTCTTATTTATGAAATAGCAAGTTTTTCCTTCCTATTTTCAATTTGTGAATAAATAAAATATTCACTTTGAGTCCGATCTCGAAGACAGGTATAAAAATCCAGCTGGATACCGTTTCGGGCCCGAGCTTACGGGCTCGTGCTGAGCACGTCTTATATCTAGTAGGTTTCAACAACATTTGCCATAGAAACAACCTTCGGGATAGGCTTCTAAAGAATTTCTAAGAAAAATCTGAAAGGAAAATTTGTGTTTGAAAAAACTGGCATAAAAAAAAACCCCGGGTCATTTGGGAGTCCTGTATAATGATAAGTTTTATGGATATGATTTATAAAAAATAAATATTTTCTACACATAAATAAACAATATTTATCCTCTAATTAAGCCGTTCTTTAACAGCAAAATAAGACTCTTTCTTGAAAAAAAAAATTATTTTTATTTAAAAATATTTTTAATTAATTTATTTATAGTTACACATATATTCCGGCTCGTGTACTTAATTCGTTGAATACGTTACTTTCAGTAACTAGTCGGATGTGCCAATCCCAAAACTTTCTTTTATCTCAGTCATGTTAATACTTCAAAATTCGTTATCACATCGCCAATAAAATCAATATTTTTCGTCATTCTGTTGTACGTCAGCTGCTTGCGAATCGGCGGGTAACAGGGATGCGAACAACCGATGTATACTAAACAACGAAAAGTCCTTCTAACCTGAACCGACAGGAACAGATAGCCTCCCTTTTCCTTAGTTTTATGATGATAGCTAATTTTACTGGAAAACATGAAGCTAAAATGCGTTCAACCTAAATAAAGAAGATTCAATCCCAGTTCTCGTCAACATTGAATTTGAATGAGAATATTGCCAAATTAGTCCTTTGCAGCCAAGTTGGCTTCATTTATGGCAACTTATTTTGGTCGCCAAGTTTGGCGATATTCCGCCAACTGTCGCCAAGTTTGGCGAGAATTTGACGTTGGCGAATATAAATATATAGTGATAAGCATATAATAGGATTAATGGTTACAACAATGAAAGAAAATTTGCCGAAACCATGTTAACTAAAACGCATAAATTAAACCTGTTTATGGATGAATTCTGCTGTCTTGTTTGAAAATGTCAGCCACCCTAAAATTTCAAACCGCTATATCTCAGCCATTTTTTAGGATAGAGGCAAAACAAAAATTGTTCCAGATTCTCCGAATCAAGGCCGAAGATTTAACGAAAAAAAGTTTTAGGATTTCTAATTTTTTTTAATTTGCACATCTTTTTTAATTTGAAATCTTTAAATGGCTATCGCAGCGCCCCCTTTCGTCGAAATTGCCCCAAATTCTGATAGAGCCTACTTGTCATAGCCAAAAACATAGAAAAAAAATGTGGTTCAATTTGAAGCATAACTTCATACATTTTTCGATGATACAATGAAGACACACAGACGGACAGACGGACAGACGGACGGACGGACAGACAGACATTTTGTAAAATCATGTTTTTCGGAATCTCTGACCCCTAAAACGTGTAAATCCGTCGAAAACCGGAAGTCGAAAAAAATTTCGATTACAATACTTTCTTCTATTATAGATAGAAGAAAGTAAAAAATTGGTTTAATTATCTGCATAACATCATACATTTTTCGATGATACAATAGTGAAAATCGAACAAAAATTGCGATCGCAGCGCCCCCTTTCGTCGAAATATGCACGAATTCAACCTGGACATGCAGGCTATAGTCAAAAACATAGAAACAAAAATTGGTTCAATTATCTGCATAACTTCATACACTTTTCGATGATACAATAGTGAAAATGGAACGAAAATATCGATCACAGCGCCCCCTTTCGTCGAAATATCCCCAAATTCTAATAGAACCTGCTTTTCATAGCCAAAAACATAGAAAAAAAATGTGGTACAATTTGAAGCATAACTTCTTACACTTTTCGATGTTACAATAGTGAAAATGGAACAAAAATATCGATCACAGCGCCCTCTTTCATCGAAATATCCCCAAATTCTGATAGAACCTGCTTTCCATAGCCAAAAACTTAGAAAAAGAATTAGGTTCAATTTGAAGCATAACTTCATACACTTTTAGATGGTACAATAGTGAAATTGGAACAAAAATATCGATCACAGCGCCCCCTTTCGTCGAAATATCCCCACATTCTGATAGAACCTGCATGCCATAGCCAAAAACATAGAAAAAAAATTTGGTTGAATTTGAAGCATAACTTCATACACTTTTAGATGGTACAATAGTGAAAATGGAACAAAAATATCGATTACAGCGCCCCCTTTCGTCGAAATATCCCCAAATTCTGATAGAACCTGCTTGCCATAGCCAAAAACTTAGAAAAAAAATATTGGTTCAATTTGAAGCATAACTTCATACACTTTTAGATGGTACAATGAAGACGGACAGACGGACAGACGGACGGACGGACAGACGGACAGACGGACATTTTGTAAAAACATGTTTTTCGGAATCTCTGACCCCTAAAACGTGTAAATCCGTCGAAAACCGGAAGTCGGAAAAATTTTCGATTACAATACTTTCTTCTATTATAGATAGATGAAAGTAAAAATCAAACAGCATGCTAGCAAACAATGTTGAAACAGCAGATAGTGTGGCACAAATATATTAGTTAACCAATAGTCTCATATATAAAGTAAAGTGGAACTGGAAATATTTATTAGAATAGTTTCTTGGTAGTGTTTAAATCCTTTTTCAAGACGGGTGCAAAGTAATTTCTGTAGGTGCAAAGATACTGTTCTTTTAAAGTATGTAATACGATACTTTTAAAGTATCTTTCACTAAAACAAAGTACGACAAATTGAAAAGCTTTTTTTTTTGCATACGCACTAAAGTTTTGAACACATGGGGATTTTTAATGAGATATTTTTTTTTACTAATTTGGGACCATCTTTAATCCTTCGCAATGAGAAGCAAGTATATCCAAAGGATTTTTCTTGCATATGAACTAAAGTTTTGAACACATGGGGATTTTTTAATCAGATATTTTTTTTTACAAATTTGGGATCATCTTTAATCCTTCGCAATGAGCGGCAAGTATATCCAAAGAAGGATTTTTCTTGCATATGAACTAAAGTTTTGAACACATGGGGATTTTTAATGAGATATTTTTTTTACTAATTTGGGACCATCTTTAATCCTTCGCAATGAGCGGCAAGTATATACAAAGAAGGATTTTTCTTGCATATGAACTAAAGTTTTGAACACATGGGGATTTTTAATGAGATATTTTTTTTACTAATTTGGGACCATCTTTAATCCTTCGCAATGAGCGGCAAGTATATCCAAAGAAGGATTTTTCTTTCATATGAACTAAAGGTTTGAACACATGGGGATTTTTAATGAGATATTTTTTTTACTAATTTGGGACCATCTTTAATCCTTCGCAATGAGCGGCAAGTATATCCAAAGAAGGATTTTTCTTGCATATGAACTAAAGTTTTGAACACTTGAGGATTTCTAATGAGATATTTTTTTTACTAATTTGGGACCATCTTTAATCTTTCGCGATGAGCGCCAAGTATACTCAAAGACCTTATAACTAGAGTTCTTTGGTATACCTGCCATATAAGGTGCGTGAAATCAATGAGTTTGAATATGGAACTGGAAAGTAAAGCTTAAACTGGAAAGTAATTTTCGCTTACTTAATCATAGAAATTCAGCTATTAAATAAGCAAAACATTGCTATTCAGAAAAATATGTGTCCCAAAATCAAAAGGAACATGTAGGGTGCCTGTCGCGAAGTGCTTAAAAGAGGTGATTGACTACAATAAATAAATTAACAATAGTTTAACAATAAACTAATTATTAATTAAAAATAAATTGATTATTATTATTAATAAATAAATTGATTATTATTAATAATAAATTGATTATTATTAACAATAAATTGATTATTAATTAACAATAATTGGACTATTGATTATTAATTAATTAATTACTGATTAGCATTAGTTTTTTCCATATTGACAAAAATCTTTAATTTGTTTCGTGAAAAAAAAATGAGTTTTAGACTAATGAGTTTTAGCTTCATGTCAAATTTTGTAGTGATGGGTTTATCCGTCTCTATATGAAACTGTACACTTATTAGGCTGACGAAAAAACTCTTCCTTTTATTATACCAGTAAATTGGAAAGTAATTTTCGCTTATTTAATCACATAATTTCAGAGATTAAATAAGCAAAATATTAACATTCAGAAAAAATTGCCCCCCTCCCCTCCCCAAAAAAAAAAATGTGGGATGTCTGTCGCGAAGTGTTTAAACGAGGTGATTGCCTGCAATAAATATATTAACAATCGTTTAACAATAAACTGATTATTAATTAACAATAAAGTGATTATTATTAATAATAAATTAGTTATTAGTTAACAATAAATTGATTATTATTAACAATAAATGGATTATTAATTAACAATAAATGGACTATTAATTAATAATTAATTAACTACTGATTAACAATAGTTTTTTCTATATTGACAAAAATTTTTAATTTGTTTCGTGAACAAAAATGAGTTTTAGCTTCATGCCAAATTTCGTCATTATGAGAAATTTCGTAGTGATGGGTTTATATATCAATATATGAAACTGTACACTTATTAGACTGACGAAAAAATTCTTCCTTTTATTATTACACCCATTTTTTATCCATTTAACACTTTCTAACTTCAATCATTAATCCTAATTTGAAAGTGTCATCAAAATTTCTGATCTATGAAATTCATCTTTCATTTTATAAGATAGTGCTCTATCGGTGTTAGCTGTAATGATAGTCTTCTCACATTGTTCAATCAATCTTTATCATGCATTGTCAGTTCCTGATAAGAGATATTACTTAAATTGTTCTTTTTACACTTAGTATAAAAACTACTAATCTTTGTGTAATTAATTTTAATGGGTTTTTGCTTCGGGCGATTAAATGCTTTCGAGGTAATTAAAAAGCTCTTATAACATAGAGTTTTATGTTGATTAATCTTTATTAATGTTTGACTGGATAGCTTTTTTTTTTTTTTTTTTTTTTTTTTTTTGTTATTACCAAAATTACACGGTATTATAATTTCTTTTTGCACTAGAGACAGTGTTTTTAAAGAGTATAAAAATAATATTTAATTGAGATTTATGATGACAAAGGAAAAGTCTATAATAATTTTTTACATAGTTCTAAGAAAATAAAACATGCAAATTCTATTAAAATATATAATTTTTTTAAGCATGAGTGTGTAATTAAGTTAAATATAATTATACATTACTATACAGTTTCCATTGAATCAAATACAGTTTCATGTTTGCAGTAATGTTATTAATTTTATATGGTAATTTAATATCACAATTTAATAAGGTAACTTATTACGCCATAATTATATTAATATGCTAAATAGGAAGTCGAAGTAAGACTTGCTATTTAAGTAACATTTTATATAAATTATGAATTATTAAAAACATTTACCATACTTTTACCATAATTTTTTAGCAGAATTTTTCGTTATATTTAATCGCAGAAAAATATTACAAATCCGGCAATTAAACGAGGTAATTACGAATTCTGGTAGTTAAAAATTAAATGAAAATTTTCTAATAAGATATAGAGGTGCCAGACTCCCTGAAATTCCAAGGAGGTATACGCACCCTGCATTAGATTTAATTCAAAATAATTCTATTAGATACACAGTGATAATTTTGTTTAGATCAGAAGCTTTAATTATCCTGTACTAAATGAAACTTTTGTACGGAATAATGTGTAAGAACAGTATCGGAACAATGAATGCGTAAGAGAAACAATGTCAGAACAATGCGAATGGACAGTATAGGAATGTAAAAATACTTTTAGCTGTACACTCTTCTTTAACTTTCTTTACTCTTCTTTCACTTTCTTAAGCTTTTTTAACTTTCTGAATACATACGAAGCCTGCGTGCGTGTTTGTGCTTATTTCTGTAGCCAAGATTACCAAAAAATTACCAATAAAGACATCAAATTGGATGTTTTTATATTATACTCGATAGCCGTTGATATGGCTTAAAAAGAACTTTCATAGAAATAATACTGCTTATGTGAGGAGACTGTTTTTGAAGTTCAACAACAACATGCACTACATTACCATGCGAGGAATGGTATAAAAAAATGCCGCCTGTGTTTGTATGCATCTTACGGGGGCTGCCAAAATTATGTTTTATATCGCAGTTGTCTCGTAAGCTGTTTTCATATACACAGAAGAGATACAAGAAATGCAAATAATATAAAAAGGTAAGCGACTATAGTATATTATATGCAATATAGAGCGTGTTTAAAAAATGTAAAAACAGTTTAAACGATTATAACGGTCTGGATCATCTTCATTGAGAGCTTTGACTAATCTTGGAATGTAACTTTTCCAATGTGGATGTTTTAAATTGAGATGGACTTTTGATTTTGAAAGTCCTACCCATGTATCAGCTCCTCTTCTTTTGCAGGGTGTGTTGATAACCGCGGTCTTCTCGAACGTTGCTTGTGAACATTTTGAACAGTTTCATTTGCCTCAAACTTATCTCTAATTCTAGTGATTGTAAGTCACGTAAAGGGATCACTTTTTAGCTCACAGGCTATCAAAGCCTGAGAGCTAATGTGCCCGCCCGTTCTGTATGTACAGGGTGATTATAAAAAAACTATCCCGACATCTGGGCCCCTAACTATCATACCATTCACAGAAACTGAATGAAATTTTGGCAAAAGGTATTTTGAGGTATGCGCTCAAGAATGATATGGAAAACAACAGTGTCACTCAAACAATTACGGTTACAGTGAGAAAATTTCGAAAAAATCAAATGGCAACACCCATTTTTTTGTATTGGAATGTGATCTCCATTGTGAAAAACCATAAATAGCGTTGGAACGGCAACTGTAGCATGAAAATCACCGGCGGTAGATAGGCTAAAAGTGAGGACAACCAATAAGGACAGAGAAGCAGCATAAAATAAAGTATTTTATTGTGTTTCACAAATTTTCCACATGACCTCCTTCACACACGATGACACTTTGCATGCGGCTGATGGTGGATAGCACTACAGCACATATCATGGCAATAGGATCTCTGGAATTGCAGTTCTGATGCCATCTTTCAAATCAGATGCAGTTTGAGGACGAAACTGGTACACTTTGGATTTCAGATATCCCTACAGCCAGAAATCCATTGGTGTCAGATCAGGAGACCTTGGTGGCCACGGAAACGGGAAATGACGGGTGATAACTCTGTCACCAAACTGTTGAGTTAAGACACGTTTGACTGAAGACCCGACATGTGGAGGAGCGCCATCTTGCATCCACACAACTTCAGATAGAGCATTTTGCCGTTGCAATGCGGAAACGCGTAATGAGTTAACATGTCCAGATAACGAGCACTCGTTACTGTACACGTTTGCAGATCACTGGCAGTAACCTCTTCAAAGAAGTAAGGGCCGAGGATGAACGTACTCGTTATACCACACCACACAGTCACTTTTTCCTCGTGTAATGGACGTGCATGCACATCATGTGGATTATTCTCTGCCCAGTGCACACAATTTTTCGAATTCACGTTACCAGTTAACGAGAAATGCACTTCATCTGTCCACAGAATGCGTAAAGGCCAGCTGCTATCTTCATCGTACCGGATAAGGAATTGATTTGCAAAATCCAGCCGTAATTGATAGTCTCCCGCTTCCAACATCTGGACACGCTGGAATCGATACGGAAACATGTTTAGAACAGAGCGCAGAATCTTGCGTACAGTTGAATTCGGCAGATCCAGAACACGTGAAACACCGCGTGCAGTTGCGGGACGAACTGTGCTTATCGTCTGATGAACTTCTGCAACAGTTTCCACGGGAACGGAAGGTCGTCCAGACCGAGGTCGATCGCATGTGCAACCAGTTTCTTCAAATTTATGAATCAAGTCCCGTACAGCTTTGACAGTGCACGGGACTCGCCGTAATCCATGATTTCTGCGGTAAACACGCAATGTCTCTGCGGCATTTTGTCCATTCAGATAATAAATCTTTACGATTTCCCCACGTTTTTTCCCTGAAAGCGGCATCTTGTTCGGAATGGCAGAAAGGAACATACGCGGTTTCGCATTTCGCAGAGCCTTTTCTTTCACCTAGCGTGACGACGTCAGTCCTGACTGTGTCTTACGTAGAACCCGAAATTTGCGTTTCTTGGTTTCTTCTTCTCGTTTTGTGGAGAACTAATCAGGCTGGGATATCAGCTAAAGAAACGGTGTGACGTGTGACGTAAATGAAACGAAAATTAATGCTCTGGTGCACGGCAAAGTCCTTTTTACTTTTCCCTTGCCTAGTTCCGGTGATTTTCATGCTACAGTTGCCGTTCCAACGCTATTTAGGGTTTTTCACAATGGAGATCACATTCCAATACAAAAAACTGGGTGTTTTCGAAATTTTCTCATTGTAACGATAACTGTTTGAGTGACACTGTTGTTTCCTATATCATTCTTGAGCGCATACCTCAAAATACCTTTTGCCAAAATTTCATTCAGTTCCTGTGAATGGTATGATAGTTAGGGGCCCAAATGTCGGGATAGTTTTTAGCTCACAGGCTATCAAAGCCTGAGAGCTTATGTGCCCACCGGTTCTGTATGTATGTACGTATGTACGTAACGCGATAACTCTTCATAGAAATATCCGTTTTTCTTCAAATTTTGTTTATAGGTTCACTGTGTTAAGGCGCTTCCCTGATTAGTTTTCGGGATTGATTGGTTAAGTATAAAGGGGGGAACGGGGGGGGGCTAATCCCCCCCTAATTTATATAAATGGGTTTTTCATGCAGAATTATTCCGTTTTCCTTCAAATTTTATTTTTAGGTTCATTGTGTTAAGGAGCTTCCCTGATTAGTTTTCGGAATTGATTGGTTAAGTATAAAGGGGGGGGGATCGGGGGGGGGGGGCTAATCCCCCCCTTACTTTATATAAATGGGTTTTTCATGCAGAATTATCCGATTTTCTTCAAATTTTGTATATAGGCTCATTGTGATAAGGCACTTCCCTGATTAGTTTTGGGGGTTCATTGGATAAGTATAAAGGGGGGAAACGGTGGGCTACCACCCCCCCTTAATTTAGATAAATGGGTTTTTCATGCAGAACTATCCGATTTTCTTTAAACTTTGTATATAGGCTCATTGTGATAAGGCACTTCCCTAATTAGTTTTGGGTGTTCATTGGATAAGTATAAAGGGGGTAAACGGGGGGCTAATCCCCCTTAATTTAGATAAATGGGTTTTTTATGCAGAATTATCCGATTTTCTTCAAATTTTGTATATAGATTCATTGTGGTAAGGCGCTTGCCTGATTAGTTTTGGGTTTTCATTTGTTAAGTATAAAGGGGGGAACGGGGGGGGGTCACCACCCTTAATTTAGATAAATGGGTTTTTCAAGCAAAATTATCCGATTTTTTTTTCAAATTTTGTGTATAAATTCATTGTGGTAAGGCATTTGCCTGATTAGATTTTGCGGATTTATTGGTTAAGTATAAAGGGTGGGAACGGGTGCTTATCCCCCCCCCCTTAATATATTGTCGATTTCTTTATTTTTCGAGTGGCATTATTCTTTGAAATAAGAGTATAATATACAATTAATGTGAATAGCCTGTGAGCTCAATGCCCTCAGTTTAACTGGGCAGTTTTCTTTATTTTATAATCACCCTGTATGCATGTATGTACGTATGTACATAACGCGATAACTCGTGATAGAAATATCCGTTTTGTTTAAAATTTTGTTTATAGGTTCATTGTCATAAGGCGCGTCCCTGATTAGTTTTGGAGATTCATTGGTTAAGTATAAAGGGGGTAAACGGGGGGCTAACCCCCCTTAATTTAGATAAATGGGTTTTTCATGCAGTATTGTCGGATTTTCTTCAAATTTTGTATATAAGTGCATTGTAATAAGGCAATTCCCTGATTAGTTTTGGGAGTTCATTGGTTAATTATAAGGGGGAACGGGGGATGATCCCCCCTTAATATATTGTCGATTTCTTTATTTTTCGAGGGGCTTATTTCAAATTATTTGAAATAAGATTTATAATATACAATTAATGTGAATAGCCTGTGAGCTCAATGCCCTCAGTTTAACTGGGCAGTTTTCTTTTTATTAAACTCTCTCTTAAGCTGTCTCTGCACTTCAGCTACGTTATCGAACTTTCAGCAACATTTTCGGATAAATTAGCTTCGTTCATAGCTTCATCTAGTTTCAACCATTATTTCAAGTTAGTTAAACCTGAAAGAAAAAGAAGAACATGCAATTTATAAGCGAATAAATTACGTATATACTATTTTGAAACATCTTGTATACAAAACAGAGTGCCATTAAATATATACTGGCAGTTATAAAAAGTGTTAGAAAAATATACTTGACTTATGGCCTTCAACTGGTGCTAACATATGACGAATGGCTTTTAAAACAGTCAACAAAGTTTTTGCCCTTTTCCCTAAGGGTTTTAAACAAATGTTAGTATGATGTCATTAGGATTAAAACAATAGAACTGACAACTGATCACAGATAAACTGATGAGTTACCTTAATATACAGAAACTTTGGAACATACTTAACGTAACACGTAAAACATATTGTTTGGCGGCACAAATCAAGAAGAAAAATGCACTGCACTTTAAATAGTAAAATTCTTATAGTTATATTTTTGAAAAGCCACGGCGAAAAAAAAATCAATTTGTAGAAAACAAAAAAAATTTAACGCAAAATTAACACAAGTGTCATTTATTTAGAACAGATATAGACAGAGGCATACCACATAGATATAGTGTCATCTGTGATACTGTAACTATCATTATAAGTAGATTAAAAAAAATTTGATGGAGACATTTCTTACATCATATACTTGTCTCATCAATCTATTAATAAAAGTGTCCCCATCGACTAACTAACGTTGATTAAGAATAACGATGGTGAAGGTACTATAATCATTGTTAATGGCAGTAATGGGATACTTCATTGAAACAGATGAATTTGCCTTTATTTGAAAAAAAGCCATCTATTTTTATTGCATTACGACTTGTTATTTGGCAAATGAACTCATGAGGTGCTATTATTTTAATAATTATTTTATGCAATTTTTTAAATGAATTTATTCCTTAAAGGGAAAAAATACTGAAATCTTTTTATTTTATAAATCTCTAAACTGATAACGATTAAAAATTCAATTACAGATTAATGTAGACGTACTCTTATGAATGAAAATGTTACAATTAAAACAATTATTATGGTGAAAAGATAATATTGCTTATTCACTTTATTTGGGGGATATTCTAAGACCATGACACAGTAATGACATTTCATAACGCAAAAATCACGAAAAAATTTAATAGAAAAAATAGGATGAAAGTATTGCTGAGAATCGAAATGCAATATGCAGGGTTCCCAAATGGTCCGCCAATTGAATACCAATATTTTTTAACAGAAAATTTCATGGTAGATTTCTACAACATTTCCGCCAAAATGTACCTCCGAAGGTGGTTTCTACAAAATTTGCAAGAAAAATCTAAAAATAAATTTTTTAAAAGAAAATACCGGTATTTAAAAAGCGGCCCATTTGGGAGCCCTAACCTTGAAGACATCAAGCTTGCAACAATGTTGAGATATTGACAAACGGTTTTCTATTAATATGTTTCTGAGGTTAACTTTTGGCAAGACATATCTGCGTGACTTCAAAAAGATTTTATGAGACATTCTCGATTACTAAGCTTCTAATTGCTTTACAAGTTTGTATTTCTGGAATTTTCCAGCCTAGGGTTTGCCCCACAAACTTCGGCGTCGAAGTCACCAAGACTGTCGACAACATTATTTTCATTCTGAGAGTTGCATTATACTCATTATATTAATAAATGCACAAAAAACAACTTTTAAAGCATATTGGTGACGTGAAAAAATAATTTCTGAGTTTCTGTAAAAACATATGTAATATTATCAATTAGTAAATGGTATCACAAAGGCTATTTTTGTGCAATATATGATGTATTAAGATTAGTAAAAACAGAAAAATAGGCAAAATCAATTCGCAGAGATATGAATAGATCTTACATTGTATAGTATTTTCACCAATCTACTATTAATATTGTCCCTTTTAACTAATGGTGTTTAAGAATAATGATGGTGAAGTTCTTATCATTGTTAATAATGGTATTGAAATCTGTACGCTTACTCAATGCAATAATTTTGTCTTAATTTCAAGAAAAGTATCTTAAGTTACACTGTAATTTGATATTTGGCAAATAATTTCATCAAGTACTGCTATTTTGCTAATTACTTTTGTCAATATATTTATTATATTAATTTATTTTTAAAGTGAAAAATATAAATCTCTTTGTTGCATAACTTTGTAAATTGAGTGTGATTGAAATAATAAACAGTTTCGTATAGCAGAAGAACTTTTTCTGAATTACAATAATATAAAATGTTTGTCTTTTATTACAATGAAATAAAATTCGTAAACTAAAGTGACCAAATTGAAAAAAAAAAAAGTTCCAACATTAAATGCATTAACATTAACGACAACCTTATACTGCAACATACTGCAATAACATTACTGCAGTGTAGCTTTGAAAATTTAAAATTTATAACTTTTAAACTTCACTCCCTTTTTAAACTTCATATATTTATAAACTTTTTAAAACTTGGTAAGATTTTAAATAAAAATTATGAGGTTGACTTTCTCAATGTGAACTGATTCCTCGAAGTTTGGTGACGTTTGGTCACCTTATCGTAAACACACTCGTTCTCGCTCATTGTATTTTCAATGGTTAATATATGTTAAAGGCACGTCGCATTGCTCATAATTCTTACCACAAAAATTAGAAAAATTGCAATACAAATCCCTTATATCCAGTGCATAAAAGAAAATATCACAGATTTAACGATGTTCTCAAATCCAAACTGGCAACTTTCTGACACATTTTTTAATTGATTTGTCCGCAAACACATCCAATTGGCAGGTGCTGTTATTCATAAATTATGTAATCGAACAGTTTTCCCTTTTTTCGGTAAAGGCAGAAGATCTTTCAGAAAATACCGTCAAATTGGGCTTTTCGAAACGAATTTTTGGATGCGGCAGCGCTGGAAAGGAAAAACACCGCCGTCCTGAAACATCAATCGCTTTATAGCTCAAGTTGTAGTTAATTTATCCATAAATAAAAAAAAAACTGTTCGTTTATAAATCCTATTAATAATCACTACTGCAAGTATCAGGCTTTTACGTTTAAAAATGAGTCAAAAAATGTCTCAGAAAGTTTCTCGTTGCTGAGCGGGGAAATTTTTCTGAGAATCGATTTAAAATGCTGCAATTAGTTTTACAACACTTGTACTTTGACAAGAGGTCTTCCATGAGACCTGCCTAATGATCCTAAAGGCTAGTCTAGAGCTCTTATATAGGAGTATGATTTGACGCATCCACCATATTGCCACACTGCTGTCTGCGACTTGCGATCATGCAGTTTATTCACTATTTTAACTTCACGGTTTAATATTTCGGAAACAACAGTTTTACAACAGCTCTGGTATATTGACAAGCAGTCTTCTATTAGACCTATTTAATGATCCTATAGGTTAGGCTAAGTTCCTAAGTAGAAGCTTGAGCTTCTACTGTTGAGCTGTAAAAAAAAAAAACAAGTTGGAAATTGTACGTCAAACGTTACAAACGAGGTGCGTTCGTACGCACGTTTTAGAATTAAATTCATGATATCCCGTGCGTAGAACGGGTTAAACAGCTAGTTAAGTATATATTTTATGACACTGTTCATACAAATCTCTTAACTAGTTATATAAATATTCAGATATATATGTATCAGCTAGTTATATAAATATTCAGATCTTGATGATTTTTAATTCTGTGAAATGAATTATATCGTCTGCAGATTAATTTCTGTCATAAAATAAGTATCTCGGTCGCTTGACGATTTAACATCCATCGGAAGCTCCTCTAACAAAAAAGCACCGATTTAAAAAAAAAAATCAAATTTCTTAATAAATATTTTTATTAATATCTCCTAAAGTTTTGATTCGATTTTAATAAAATTTGAAATGTCTCGACAAAATTCTGCAAAGATAATATATTTTAAATTGCAAAGCATTTGGTTGGGTAGTTTTTGCGTTGTTATATGCGGACAGACAGACAGACGGACGGACAGACAGACGGACGGACAGACGGACGGACCAAACGACGACTATAGGTGCTACGTATTTATATAATTACGAACGCACCTAAAAAGGGTCGTTCTACTAAAAATATTCTAGCTTTTCTCACTAAATCTTTGAAATTACTAAAATTTTTTTTTGTATTCTTACTCAGTTACAAGAAAATTTGTAAGAATTACTAGAAAACAGCTAGCAACGATTCCGGTTTTTTGTAACGGTTACTAAAAAAATCTGTGGAATACAAATTTGCTAAAAAATTTTTAGTAAGGGCAGGATTTTTTTTTACAGTGTGCAGCTTGCGATCATACAGCTTATCCACTATTTTAACTTCATGGTTTCATTTTTCGGAAACAAGAGCTTTAGCGGTGTATTCTGAATATTAATTGATTTTAAACAATTTATTATCACATACTGATTAGTTGTGCTAAAGCTAATTGTTCAAATCATTCCTGGAATAAATTCCGCATGTTTTTATTTCCGGCCAATGAAGAAAGGAGAAATGAGACAATTAATTTTTGAATAGCTGAATATTTAAAATATTTGTCTAGCATATTTATAACATTTTTATAGCATGCATGTAGTTTAAATTATTTATTGATTTAAATTCTTTATCGAAATTTAAAAATGCATTGAAAGATCTTTTTTGGTTGTTTGTTTCTGAATATTTAAAAGAGGATGTGGAATATTTGTGTGTGTGTGTGTGTTTATAAATTTTGCTACGATTACTGTGGGCATTTTATCTGTTTATAAATCCACTGAGGACCTTTAAAACAAATAGTTGTATATTTCGCCTACCCTTTATTATTATTTCCTAACAACTGCCTTTTTAAAATATTGCACGGTAAAATAAATTGTAAATAATACACTAAAATAATACAGAGTGGTCATAAAGTTTTTCCCTGATTACAAAAAAATATTACGAAATAGCCATTTAATGTAATACTGTAAAATTTTAATTATGGAAAAGTCATGCTCTTAAGTTTTTTTTTTAGTCCATTTTCTACCGTCGTTAGTGAGTACCTTGAAGACAAATTTTCTGGAAAATGGATGGACTAAAGCTTCTACAATTAAATGAAAGCAGAAGTTTGACTTAGGATGGAGCAACTCAACTCCTCTAGATTTTGCCTTTTGGGGGTACATAAATCACAAGAGTGTTTGCAACACCAACCTAATTGATCTAATCTAATTGATATTGAAACACTCAAGGTCAGGATCATAGATGCTGTGTCTAGTTTGACAGCCCAAATGTTGTGCAATACATGGCGAGAAATGGAATACCGTCTTGACATTCTTCGAGCTACCAAGGGTGCTCACATCGAAATTGACTGACGTATTGAAAACTTGTAAATGTCTTTACAATATATAGAAACAAGCATATGCCTAATTATGTTAGTTTTACTGCAATAAATTATTGTAATCAGGGAAAGACTTTATGACTGTATATTACAATGTCGTATGAAAGAATTAATTTTATTTCCTTTTATTCTAATATAAATTTAATTAATACCTTGAATTTCTTATTCATAAAATTTACCTTATTCTTAAAAATGTAAAAAATTATTTTAAGTTTTTTTTTTTTTTTTTTTTTTTTTGAAAAATCAAAATTTTTAAATGGTGTTAGTACTTATAGAAGACTCTAAAAGCTGCGATTACTTTTATGCCCTTAAAATAAGATTTATTTGTCTACTTTTTAAAATTAAACTTGTGAAAAGATGTATTTGGTAAATGAAAAATATTGGATATATGTTGGATATATGAGGGACAAAAAATGTCTTTCTCTCTAATTGATATTTTTCTCAAAAAGGAAAACGAAAGAAAGATGGAAAGAAAGAAAGCCCTTGAAAGCATGTATTCCTGGATGTAGATGAATTGTTGTACGTCTTTTGAAATTGCAATATTGATACCCAACAATATATCTGATATTTTGAAAAATAATGTTTATTTATCAAAGCAGATTTATTAATTAAAAAAAATATGCGATTAGATATATTGAAATGACTTTTATTAATATTGTTGGTTAAGCATATTAAAAATTGAAATGATATATGTGTAGTCATATGTGTAGTCAGACCTGATCCAAAGTAAAGTATTCTCAATATGTTTCTCTCATAAGATTGATTTATGGAGTTTTCCAGATAAGTGGTCGAAGCCAAACTTGATTATTAATATCGCAAAAGTTAAAAAGTCCTTTCAAGGCATAAATCTACACTGTAACAAAAATCCCGAGAAAAAACGGGAAATGTACTAGAAGCAAAATTGCCGTCTGTTCTCCATTTTTTTTTTTTTTTTTTTTTTTTTTTTTACAAAACTTTCGTTTTGATATTCTCCTGTTTTTAAGAAGAGAACAATTTCCCTTCATTCAAAACGAAAAATTTCCATTTTTAGAAATAAATGTGAGCAATAGAGTAATATTAAAAAAAATCTAAATAATAATTAATATATTTACAAGGGGCACGTAATTGTATTGGATATTATCGCACCCGTATTTTGTCACCTTCACTTTCCTTCAGATTCGAGCCTCGATACTCGCCATTAAAGAGTGAATACTCTGTCTCCTACACCTACTGGAAACTCACAACGACTTGGTTTTGGTTATAGGCCAAAAGATAAATTATAAAAATTTAACTGGAATTAATCCGTTTTCTTTTAATGACAAGGAACATTTCCGTTTTTAACATTGAACGATTGAGGATAGAAAGGAAATTTTGCCGTATATTCCGGGAAAATTTACGACTTGCACTCAAAATAGAAAGTTTCCGTTAAGACAGAAATTTCACATAAAATCACTCGTATATAAACGGAATTTTTTTTATAGTGTATACTGGACATTATTTTTCACTCATTACCATCACAAAGTTTCAAAAAGTGAAATAAAACCTATTCATAGCATTAATATTGCCAGTACGAGAAAACAGTTTCTGAAATTGCACTCCACTATGTGAGAAATTATCATTTAATAAACAGAATCACAATAGTCATAACTTTTTGTGTCATCGATAATGCATTAACTATCAGTGAAAAAAGAAAAGATAAAACCAATACCACGAAGATATTAATATCTCTTACATCAAATACCTTTCTGAACAATCTATTACGAAGAATATCCCTATCAAGTAACTAACGGTGATTAAGAATAATGATCGTGAAGATACTCTAATCATTGTTAATGACACTATTGGAATACTTCATCTGAGTGCCATAAATTTGTCTTCATTTGTTGAAAGTTATTTATTTTGATTATATTGCGGGTTGATGTTTGATAAATTATCTTATGAAGTGGTGTTATTTTGGTAATTGTTTTACCAACATTTTAAAACTAGAATTTATTACTTAAAGTGAAAAAACAACCAATCAAAAAACATTTATAGAATTAGCATTAGTGTTGAAATTTATTAAAATACTATTTTTCATTGGAAGGGGCCTCCCAAATATTTTTACGTGATTTAAAGGTGAATAAATGTTTAATTGGTTACTTTCTTTCTTCTTCTTTCATATTTAGAATTCAAGCACTTTTAAATTTTACCGCACAGATGCGGTTGAAACATTGATAGCTCAGATTTTTTTTTTTTTTTTTTTTTTTTTTTTTTTTTAAACCCATTTTAAGCCAAGGTCAGGAAAAATTAAAAACTAAATTTTCTTTAAAGGTGAATTAATTTTAACTTAGTTATTTTTTTTCTTCTCCTTTCATATGTATAATCCAAGCACTCTGAAATTTTAACGTGCAAATGCGACTGAAACATTAACTCAGATTTATTATTAACTTTTTTAACCCATTTTAATCCAAAGTCAGAAAAAAAAAAATAAAAACCTACGTTTTTTTTTTTAAAAAAGGTGAATAAATTTTAACTTAATCATTTCCTTTCTTCTTATTTCATATTTAGAATCCAAATTTCACCATGCAGACGTGATTGGAACATTGATAGCTCAGATTTATTTATTTATTCATTATTTTCTTTTTAAAACCCGTTTTAGGCAAGTTGAGAAAAAATTAAAAAACTCATTTTTTCAAAAGGTGAATAAATTTTACCTTAATTATTTTATTTCTTCTTCTTTCATATTTAAAATCCAAGCACTGTGAAATTTTACCGGACAGACCGATTGGAACATTGTTAGCTCAGATTTATTTATTTATTAAACCCATTTTAGGCCAAGGTTAGAAAAACTATTTCCGAAAATAATGGAACCCTTTTCACTATTTTCGGTAAAAATTTAAACAGTTATTTAACAATAAAAACAAATTTGAAACGGAATAAAAGTTAATTATTGCACGTTGATATAACTATTGATTAAAATCTTCAAAATAATGAGGACTTCTTTTTTTCCATTTCATTATTTGTTTAACTTTTGCCAAACCCTAAATTAATAAAAAAAATACTAATACATTTTTTCTAAGAATTCAAAAAGAAAAAAAAAACCTTTATTGAAACACAAATATAAAAATGCTATTCGATTTTATATTTGCAAATATTCTGCACATTTTGATTTTGTATTTTGACGCAAATTTTATAAATATAAAGGCATTGGTTCAAAATTTATGGAAAAAATCTCTCATTTAGCTAATTATGGATTACCCTGCACATCACAGTAAAATTTCAGAGTCATATCTTATTTGACCGTGAGCTTAACCCCTTTTTTTAAATTATCAACTGCTTGTCTTATTTCATAAAATCTTAAAACAGATTTTATATTAATTTGCATTTATTTAATTGGTTTTTTGGTTTTTCAAAATACTAAAACGTTCAAAAATGTTAATGAAACTCTTCTGAAAGGTTATTCATTTGTTAAATTTTAACGAACTTCCTCTTCTGTAATGTAAATTAAAGTGCAGTATTCTTCTTGACTTTTTTTTTCAATTTATCTCTAATTGATCTTTTTTACATGCTTTCTTTTACCTTACAATTATGTATGTGGCAGTCAAATCTTGTCACTCATTTTTCACCCACTTCCTGTTGACATAGAGCTTTGAAAGTTGGAATATATATGCATTCCTGATGGCAATTCATTACTTGGACATTGATTTTTTTTTAATTCGGTCTCGAAAGGTAGGCAACGTCCCGTCGGTCCAAAACTTGTATTTTCCCCATAGAAATAACGTTCTATTGTTTAATATTAATTGAAGAAAAAATTGCTCCATTGTTGCAAGATTCATCCATTTTAATCATAATGTTGACCGCATCATTATGATGTCAGCATTTGTATGAAATGTATATGAATGTGTATGTATTGATGAATACATATGAATACAATGAGTATTTGTTGAAAAGTAGCAAGGACAGGGTTACCAAAATAGCGCCAAATTTTTGGCCAACTTTGCTACATATCACCAAATTTGGCGACAAATATAAGTTGCCATATATCAAGCCAACTTGGTGATATCTGGCAAATTTGGCGGAGTTCCCATTTAAATCCATTTATCTCCCATAATCTTCTTCCATTGTCATAGCCTACTATTTTCTATAAAGTTTCGTAAAAAAAAAAAAAAAAAAAAAAAAAAAAAAACAATTTTTTTTTTAAAGGTTATTATATTTATTTAAATTTATTTTTTAACTAATGAGTTTAAAAATCTATAAAAAGATTAAAGGGATAAATTCATGAATTTTTGCAGTAAGTGCTATGAACTAATTGTAAGTTGAACATATCTTTCATTTAAAACATTTTTAATTATTTGTCATAAAAACGAATCCAGAATTCAGTTAAAGTATTCGTATAGCTCATTCTTTTTTAAGTATTTATCATAAATTATTTAATTTTTCCCGCAATCATTAATTAATTGTTTTTAATGATTAAGGAAAACAAACTTCACGAAAATTCGCATGATAAATAACTAGATTTAGAAAAAAATTGTGTAATAATGGAAATTTTTTAAGCTGTCGTATAGACACAGTATCATATTTCTTATTCTTTTATTTGATCCCAGTTAATTAATTTTAAAAGTATTTATAAGAATTTTTGTAATGAATTCACTTATTTAAACTACTTTTTATGTATCTTTACATTCTTTTATAAATATGTTATTTTATTATTTTTTTTATCGTTGTTATTAACGCATATTCCATAAACAGAGAAGTTGCATTTTCTTGGCTTTGTTATTGCATGTTATATTAATGATGATAAAGAGTATAATTAGAGGTAGTAATTATTAATTTGTTTGGGTTTAATTACATTTAATATGAATTTATTTGTTTTGTCCTAAGAAGGAATTTAATAGCAATAATAAACTTAATTATAGAATTCTTATGCTTTTGTTTCAGATGAATAATGCTTTTGTGAGAGGATTTTGTATTAAATTTTCTGAAATACACTGAAACACTTTTAGTGAAATGCAACATTTTTAATAGAAAATTGAATTTAGGTGTATAAAAGTGTTAATGCCAACAATATAATGCCTATATTTTGAAAATACTATTTAAGATTTTCTTATCTTCTGGGATTTATAAATTCATGTTTACCCCTGTGTATTTAGGATACATTTATCACATTTAAATTAAAAAATATATTTTATTTAGCCTTAGTTTGCCAAAAATTCATAAAATTATTAATGTTAACATTTTACAACTAGTCATTGTCACATTTCTTCCCAAACAGATTTATTGAAGTGATTTTTACAAATGTTTTTGGCAGGGCCCACAATTAAATGTGCATGATTCTTCATTTCTCATGCAACTGCATCATTTTGTTTGGCAGGCAGTGGCACAATTATAATGGAGTATATAAAGGAGACTTTCTTGTGCAACAGGTACATCAGTTATAACTGGTACCCGCACATCGTGAAATAGGTTCTATCCCTGATCTACCACATTCCTATACGTTTCCTTTACGATCCAAGCTACGGCTTGGTAATTTACTCTAAAGCCCTGGTATTTTTCCGAGGACCTCTTAGGAGGAAAGATTTCTGGACTGACGATTGACGTGTCAAAACTCTTTTTTTAACACTGAGCTCCAAATATAACAGGAGATTTGTCTTCGTAATGCCCAACATGATTTGCAGCGGTCAGCGCGGAAGGATACAGTGACGATAATTTTAGCTCGCATTCATGGCAAAACATGCTGTCTATCGCATTCTCTTACATGATTAGTGAATTATTTATGAATTAGACAAGTATAGCTTAATTATAAAAGCATAAATTAGGATAATAGTAAATGAGAATACTAATGAGTAGAGGAAAGTATATTCAACTAAGTAAATTATATCCAATGGTTGGAGTACAGGCTCCAATCATTGGAGAGAATACTAATGTCTGACATTGACAACGCGGACTATTTTTTTTTACTTTTGCCTTGCAAGCTTCATTTTCCTTTCATGCTTCTGACCGTTGATTTTGAACTCCTGTTACATATAGAGCTCAGTGTCTTTTACTGAAGAGTTGATATCATAAAGAGGTAAGGGAATTATGAAAACACTTTTGCTCTTAAAGAAAACTGCCATTACCTTGATTCCTAGCTCTTCTATAATAAATTTTGTTTGATGTGGGATCAGAAATACATTTACAAAGTTCTGAATCATTTGTGCACTGTTTTTTAAAATGCTGACATCTTGCCTACACCAAATATGTGCGAAGTTGTATCACATCCTTTGTAAGCATGAATGAACACCAGTTGCGAACAGGAATATCTATAGAGAACTCGTTTCATTTCAATGATGTTTTATATCTTATGAAGCGTGGAATTGTCTAAACGAAAACATAGGCCTCTATTGTTTTGCTGTACATAAAAGATAAGAAGGAAGAGTAAATATGTATTCTTCCATGTTGTTGGAAAAAGTTACTAACTTGAAGATGCTTACGTCTACATCCCCTGACGCACTGATAACATTGCTTTCCATTTCTCACAGTTCTTCTGTTACCATATAAATAAGTGCCTGTTTATCTTAAGATATAGACAGAAGATCTTCTTACAAACTCTGTGACTGCATTAAAGCTGTTGGTTGAGTGCGTAATTTTCTCACGTTACTGATGCGTATTATTTTTGATAGAATGACATGACTTGTAACCGTCAAAATTAACAGTTGCTTTTCTGTCTTACGGTAAATTCTGTGTAGAAGCGTGTAATGTCACCATAACATTTACATGGCAAGCGATGGATCTAAAACATAATGTTGATCTGGTGGGGTTGAATCCATAGTAGCTTTTTAGTATTCCTTGATATACTGCTCAAACGTATGGTCCAGTTGAGCTTTTCCACTTTTGCTAAAGAGGTTTTTGGCTTCAAACAAGGCTGCTGGGAATGGAATGAGATCATAGATCAATACATGCTCTAGAGAAAGATTTCGAGCTTTTGAAGTAACCAAACACCTTTGGTAGAGGAGACATGGGTCAATGGTTTGGTCTTTGTCAATTTTAACCGGCATCGTCAGCAAGGTTTTTTTCCCTCGGTCTTTTCTTTTAAAAACACATCAAAAATAGGCTTTCCGACCTATTTCGTAAAATATATTTCCGGATCATTTCAAAATTATGCCCACTGACATTCTTTTTAGCAATTAAACCTGTAACAATATTTCTCAAAGATGGATCTGGTAATAATGGCATACATTCAACTTTTCCTTTGATCTTCTTTAAGTCATCATTATCTCGTGTCAACTTGGACAGTGTTGTTTCTTGACGCTAACGACTAGTTTTGTAGGTAGGACCATTGAATTCTTGTATAGTATAGTTGTATTGAGATGTGATAGGTGAGGGCATGGTCCCCAAAGCACTCATTTCTTAATTCATATTACCTTCTATTGTTCCATCTCATTAATGTCTGCCCGATTACTAGGTCTGAACAAAAGCCTTCACAGAACTTGTTACTGCGGCGAATCACATGGAATCTCTTGGAAAATGCGGCATATACATCAGGATGTGTATCTTGCAATTGATTCATTTGTTGTATATGAGGGTTTTAGCTATTTATAATCTCCAGTAGCTGTAAATATTGGTAAAAAGTCGGATATTGCCTGCAAGTACATTATCAAAGACTCTGTGCAATTTGCTTTGAGGAATGATTTGGCAGTCATCATGGACGCCATCTTGAAAATTGAGCGTTTCCGGTGGCCAAAATGTAGCAAACTTTTAGTATGTTATTCACCACACGTGATATTGAAAAAAAATCAAAAACTCTTTGTAGCCATTTTTTTTAGGTTGTGTGTCTTTTTTTCATAATATCATCCGACTAAATTGGTTTCTGAGGTTTCTGAAGATAAAGGAACGCTTTTAGGAATCACAGTTAACTCGGAAGAGGTTATATTATATTTTCGTAAAATTTCTTATTAGATTAAGAAACATTTCTTATTTTTTTGCAATGTGGCTAAAATTTTAAGGTTTAAAGTCTATGTTTCTTTCCCGAAGCATAATAGAAGCAATAAAAACATTGTGAATTATTCACTTAATTGTCTATTAGAAAGTGAAACGAACTCAAGTTTGTCTTCAACTAAAATAATCATTTAGGAAGGCAAATTGAATTTGAATAATTACAACTAAAACGCATATGAGTTGCCCGAACCGGGTCATAGGTAAAAGGGTTAAAGTACATTTTATACATTGTTTTTCAAAATTCTATAATATTTGCTTTTTTAGATAAATAAGTTATCATTTGTGACATGCATTGTTTGATTTAGGGCATTTCTTGATAAACGGGTAGGAAATAAAATGAGTTCAGGGTCCCACAATTTATGGATTATCGTTCATATTCAATCACTGCCAACATTATGTACAGACCGAAAACAAATTGTTGAACATCAGGATGTTTGTATTATAATCCCATAAGCCTGAAAGGCTATCTATCATCGATTTATCAATCATCTATTTGTCTATCTATCTCTGTATTTATCTATCCATTTAAATGTCAATACATATCTATCTATCAACTTACTACATATCTAGATACAGTCGTGGAAAAAAAGGGGTGAATACTGCCCTACTAACTCTGCAAGAAATTATTGTAGAAGAAAGTTACTGGTACTAAACGATTGGAAATAAATACTACTTTTAATTGATTTATATAAAACTTTCTTAGGGGACCATCTACATATCAAAACAAACCCAAACTTTGTTTTTTTTGTCAATGGAAAAAACCAAATTTTAAATCTTCAGTTCAAACTATGCCTAGAAGCCAAATTTAATGAAATTCTTATGATTAGTTTCAGAGAAATTTATTGTTTTAAAATGAGCATATTTTAGGGTCTCTATCGAAATTGAAGTTCGGTACTCGATTGTTGAAATGCTACAGAATGACTAAGTCACTTCTATTAATGTATTATTTCTTGCCAGGAAAACCATTTTACTCACTTAATATGTTTCGGCTAATGTTATATACGGTAAAACCTTTTTCAATATTCATTTTATAATCTTTACAAGAGTTAAATTTTCCAATTACAAAATATTTTAGGTTATCTATGACTAAAATGGTTTTCTAATATGTGATTGTAATTGGAATTTTATGTGTTTTTATAATGCTTTTTCTCAGATTTTGAATTTATTTTACTTGCTCTTTTCTAAATTTATATTTGAGGAATATCGGCGAATACAAAATTTAGAATAAAAAATAATATGAAGCAGAAAGTAGAAAAAACCCAGACAAATTGCTTTTCAGTCTGAATATAAATCTTAACTCGATTGCATATTTTTAAAACTTTTTCAGCAAATACATAACACATATGCATTTATAAGAAACTTTACTTCAAACATAGATATCGCTGAAAAAATATAAATAGTTTTGTTCGACTGGAGTAATTTAATTAAAGATAACAAAAATAATGAATAAGATTTTTTTTTCTAAGGTAGAACAGTTCATTTATAAAAAATGAGCTTTGTTAATTTCAAAATAAAAGCGAAACTAAATTTACATAACTGACGCAAAATTATGTATGATGCAAATACGATTTACGTAATTTCAATTAAAAAAATTAAAAGCAGACAAAGAAAAAGTAAAAAAAAAAAAAATCTAATCAACAATTAAATGAGTAAAATATTTTTCAAATTATGCTTTTCTGCCCATTAAACCCCTTAAACCATCATCTTTCCGTTTTTTAAGCATAATTTGAAAACTACTTGGATGAAAAATTTGAAATTTTGAATGCGCATAAAACAGTACATAATAAATATAAATCCATTAAAAAAATTGTAGGTTGCAATTCATAATTTTTTCGAATATTAATTTCATAATTCATAATTTATATTATTAAAATTATAAAAATTACAAATTCAACATATTTATGTTTAAGTTTTTTAGCATTTTAACCAAACAAAAAATTAGCACATTAGGATTATAATTTCAGAAGATATTAATAAAAATATGAAAATGTAAATTAACATTAGAAGCTCTAAATTTTGAATAATTTCTTTCAAAATTTCTTTGAGTTAATTTATAATTCTAAAACCTCATCATCCAAATGACTTGGGTGTTGTCATTGAAAATAAAATAAAATTTGGGCTTATTTTGATATGTAGATGGCCCCCTAAGATTGTTCTAGTGATATTGTAAAGTCCAACGCAGAATTTACCGTAAGGCATTATCGAAAAGCAACTGCTAATTTTGACGGTTACAAATATGGTCATTCGATCAAAAATTTTGTATACATCATTTAAAAGTAGATTTCCAATCGTTTGGTACTTGTAAGTTTCTTCTACAATAATTTGTTGCAGATTTAGTTGGGGGTGTTAACTTTTTTCCCCACGACTGTACATACTGATTTACTTAAACATTTGCTTGTATATGGGTATCTTATTAAATATATAGGCATAGTTAGATTTACAATATAAATTATATTTTATTCATTGTTACTGCATTTTTCAGGAATTCGTTTTGCATTATATTGTTAATTTGTTTAAAAACTATCTATCTGCAATCATTTATCTAAAGATCTGTTTCTTTTTCTCATACATTTATTCAAAGTATATGAAACAGTATTTTTTGATAACTTAAAGAAAATAAGGCTAAAACTTTACATGATTTTTAATAATGTCAAAGTACAACTTATATTATTTTTCTAAAAAAATTATAATATTTGTTTTTGTAAATAAATAAGGTATCGTTTTTGACATACTGTGTTTTGATTTAAATCATATTTTAATAAACATACTGGAAATAAAGTAAGCTTAGGGGAATAGATCATTGAATTTATCGATCATCATTCATATTCAATCACTGTCAACTTTATGTACAGTCCAAAGAAAAAAAAATCAGCAAAAGGATTTTTTTATTATGATTCTTTATATAAAAAATATTATGTTTTATAATATTTCATTTTGGTTAAATTTACTGTACCAATATATTATGTTATTCTTTATTACTGAATTTAAACACAAATTCATTTACTTTTTTAATATTAATTTTTTAACATCTTTTTATGTATGTGTATTTATCTAACGATTTATTTCTATTTAACCTCATGTATTGTATGTCTATTGATGTATGTCTATTTATCAATCAATCAGTCGATTCATCATCTATCTAACTTTTTTTACATTTAAACAATCATCATTTGCACGCCTATTTATATATTTCTATGCGAATATCTATCTTTGTATCTACATATCTATGGTTTAATGCTTACTGCTTAAAATTACAAAACTCATTTATTTACACATTATTTTTGGGTGTCTCTGTATCATTTAAAAAATGCATTAACATAGTTTAGCGTTACTGTAAAAGTGTAATTTTATTTTGTAATACCAAGTTTAAACATTAGTTTATTTTGCATTATAATGTTCAGTTATTTAAAATCTATCTGTCTATCTCTCTATCTATTTATTTATCTAACCATCTATCCATTTACTTATGCCCAGGGCTTTACAACTTTCATAAAATCCAGTAAAAAATATGTATCCCGCCCCTCCTCCGTCATTGATGTAAAAAGAAACACAAACGTTTTTTATGAATCGATTAAAAAAATAATAACAAGCATAGTTTAGAATTATTAGTTACATAGTTTAGAATACAAAACTACACCAGTACTAAACTAGTATTATGTTATTTTCTTGAAATTTTAACTAAGCTTTATGGATTTACTTCAAATGAATAACTTATAATCACTTATATGTTATTATTCTTTAAAATACTAGATTACTCAGTTGTAATTCTGAACCCCAAAACCTCATTTTAACCAAAAAAAAAAAAAAAAAAAAAAAACAGCACAACAACAACAAAAAACAAAACAAAAAAAAAAAGCTGGAGAATTTTTTAACATTGACATTGTATACAATTTTAGATGCAACAGAGGCTGGATTGACAATATTTCTTACTGTATTATTGCCAGCCCCCCCCCCACACACATTCTAATCACTTGACATGTTAGCTGGCTAGAGAAGAGTAGAATGACGTTTTCTGTGCATAAATGAAAAATGTTTTTTAAACTTGGTTCTTCCATAAAAAGTACAAGAGAACAGGAAGATCACTGCTTGACGCGCACGAGTAGGAGGGAGAGAGGAAAAAGTACCATTTGTGCTCATTTATTAGATCAATTTTTGTATAAAAATACATACAAAAAAGACAGATTAAATAATTTGGTCGCCAGATAAAAAAATTTGGTTTCCAGATTTAAAAAAAAACCTTGGTCGCCAGATTAAAAAAACTTGGTCTCCAGATTAAAAAAAATATCACCAGATAAAAAAAAACCTTGGTCGCCAGTGGCGACCGCATTTGTCAAGCCCTGCTTATTTCTATATATCTATCTACGTTCTGATTCATTTAATATATACGTTTGTATCTATGATGTAAAGTACATCATATATGTATATATATTTAAAAATATATAAGATTTAGGGGAAATTGGGGTAACGCCGGTCTCCGGGGAAAGGGTAGTTACCAGGGTATTTCGTATCAGCCCTGTGGCAGAAGCGGTCTTGTGTTAGCGTTGTTACCCAGTGGTCCCCTAGGACACTTCTGAAGTAAGAGACTTCATCTTGGCACATATATGCGGTTATTGTGCGATGAAGTTGTTTTTAATCTCTTTTAACATAACTTGGTTGTTGTATGTAAAGATAGAATTTTGTAATCTATTTTTCATTCACTATCTGATAGGCTAGAACTATAAAAAATATGTACAGAGGTGTGTTTTCGATGACAGTACAACATTTTAATATTTTTAGAGCTTAATTATGAATTTAATAAATTTATTTTTAGGTATTTGTTTTCGTTAGCCGTGTGCAGGTGTTAAACCATCCAATATTATTTTTGGTTACAACTCAATATGAGTTACAAGAACAATGGAATTAATTATGCGCCAAATCACGCTCGCTAAAATATGCCAACTAACTGTGAAAGTGCAACAATGGAATATTTTAAAGACTAAGTAGTATAAAATAAAATATAAGTTAAAAATAATGAGTGTAATTTATATTTAAAAAAAATACGCTTTTATATTTGTGTACTTTTGATCTAAAACGTAATTGTCTTTACTTCACAATAATTACTCGAAGTTCACTTAGTTACGAATTATTGTATATCTAAATATTTAAAACGAAAAGCGCATTCTGCCAAATCCCCATGAAAATCGTCTCTTTGCGCAAAGGTTTTTACCCTCAGAAACGGGAACCTGATTGATTAACCCAACCCTCACCTGTTTAGCCTAGGGGGATTGAAAAGTGTTGATTGAAAATGGATGAAGCCGTACCATTGCATTGAAAGCATAGACTTTCTAACTTTATTTTTGCTCTAAGGTTGAAAGCTAAAGCTTTTTTTTTTTTTTTAAGAACTCATGTTTTCACTATTAAATATGCATATTTTTTCGCAAAATTTTAAAGGAAGCTTGGATACAGTTATATTTATAACCGATTGAAATATCAGAGAGTTCGGAAGATAAGTATTTTTTTTAATTGCTATATTAAAGGAGCCGACGCGAAAACAAACAAACAAACAAAAAAGCTAGAAGAAAACATTTTGTTTACAAGTAGATAACAATATTTTTTTCACGAAATTTGTACACGGGCTGTAAAAGCGTTTTATTTATCACCAACAAAGATTTCAAAGAGTTCGGACAAAAAGAACTTTTTATTTTAAAACTATGAAATAACCCTGGGTAAAAAAACAAGAAAATGAGCGCTTTTATCACTAAATATCAGTATTTTTTCGCGAATTTTTCATTTAAAAATATAATTTCATGCAAAATTGAGTTATAAAGATATAAAATAATAAAAACTTGATGTTTTATTTATTTATGTATTATCACGGGACCTGGCAACGCCGGGCGGGTGTCAGCTAGTAGTTTGTTATACTATGAATGTGTACTATTTAGGAGTATATGTTTTGTTCAACGTGCAGTAGTTTATTATAACGTTTGCAAGTATGGCGTGGTTTAGAAGTACTGACAATCAGTCTGTCTAGAATAAAAATATGTGTAAATCATTAAACGTTTGGATTAAATTTCTTGAAATACGGTATAGTTTTATTATGTCTTCTTTTATATATGAATTTATTTAGCCTGATTTGTTCAATTGCAGTAACCTAATCGTTGGGGGCCATCGTAATACTTACCCTTCATGATTATGCATAATATAAAATATGAAAGTAAAACATGTGTAAACTATTTATAAAATTCATTGCAATTCGAATAAAATTGTGGCTTGATGACGTCATAAACTTTAAAGGCTCTATTACTGAATTGCGTAAAAGAAACATCCTTATAACTCTAAAATTGATAATCATATTAACTAACGGCTTACTGCGTCGGAATCAGCGTCTCCTTTTCAGTTAAAATATATTTTTGAATTGAAATTTTGAATGATATACAGGTTCATGAAAAATTGAAGAGTGTGAAAAATAGGATTACGAATATCTCGGCAACTCATTATCCGATCGACTTCATTCTTTATGCATAATTTATGTTTTTTTATTGTCTTTTATATTCACTCTTTAAAATAAACAATTTCGAATATGTTTATATACCTTTTATCAGAACGAATATTTCGAGAATCCGAAAAAAATAGTTCCGGATAATCGAGGTTACTGAAATTCAATAAGCTTCTTCCCATTATTACATGCTAAGTACACACCGAATTTCAAGTCTCTATAACAATTTGTTCCCGATATAGAGACACACAGACAGACGGACGGCAATTTTTTTTTTGTAATATGTTTTTCGGAATCTTTAGTGTCTAAATCGTGTAAATCTCTCAATTTTTTTTTTCGATTTTCAAAACGATTACAAGACTTACCCTATACTATGTATGATGGGTAAGTGAAAAAAATACAACGAAATGAATAAAAACTGTGACTTTAGTAATTTTACCATAGAAAATTTATTTGTTAAATAAGTTTACATACTGGATACAAACATTCCAAGCAAGAGATAATGTCGGCCAAAAGTGCAATTTCGTTAAACAATATTTTAATAATTACATATAAAAGTTAAAAAATAGTTTCACGATATTACTATCAAGTGCATAAAATTCTTAATGACTTTCTTGGGGTTTGAACACAATGGCTTTTGTTTAGACTTGTATGGTCAACATTTTTTTAGATGAACGTCATTTCCTTATTCTCCTCTACTTTTTTTTTGATAAATAGTGTTGTTATTATTTTTGACGTACTGAGTTTAAGTCATCTTTTTGATAAACTTTCAAATAATGGACTGCGCTTAGAGGAAAACATCACAGGACATACTGATCGTCGTTTATATTCTATAAATAACATGTTTCAGTATTGAGATTTTTTTATAACTGAACTAGTGAAGGAGATAGGTATGTTGTCGAAAAGTTCATTTTTAACAACTTTTGTTTCTGTTAGATTTACTGCATTCAATATATATCAAATAGTATTTTTACTTTATTCTATCTTTACAAGAAGAAAGTATTGGATTCATGAAAATTTTCGATTTCTGGTTTTCGAAGGATTTATACGTTTTCGAAGGTCCTGAACACGATTTGATCATTTTTACAAAATGTCTGTCTGTGAGTCTGTGAGTCTGTATGTGACAAAAATTTTGTGGCGCTCTATCTCAAGAACTAATGCACAAAATTTAATAAAACTTTATATTCAGTTAGTCCTTGATACAAATTGGTGCTGATTAGTTTTTTGGGGAAAATTGTCCGACAGGTGGCACTGCTATGCTGCATTTTATGCGATTTCCAAAATAGCTCTATCTCAACAATTAATGCACTTATTTTCATCAAACTTCAGGTTCAGTTAGACCTTGACATAAATAGACGTTGATTACGTTTTGGTGTAGATATCCCAACAGGTGGCGCTGCTATACCACTTTTTTCTGGATTTTTACGATAACTATATCTCAAGAATTAATGCACGGAATTTCATCAAACTTCAGATTCCGTTAGACCTCATAAATAGATGCTTCTTACGTTTTGGTGTAGATATCCCAACAGGTGGCGCTGCTATACCACTTTTTTCTGGATTTTTACGATAACTATATCTCAAGAATTAATGCACGGGATTTAATAAAACTTTAGATTCTGTTAGAACCTGATATAAATGGTGCTGATTCTTTTTAGTGTTTGCGAAATCTTTGTGAGGAAGAAGAAAGTTTTGCGATTGGCACATCCGACTAGTTTTAGATAATTTTTAAAATACCCGGCTGAAACTTTACCTGTTGTTAGAGCACTATTGTGTATATTTTTTAATCGATAAGATTTGCTTCGTATATGAATAATGTTGTTATAATTTTTTATGCATGTCATTTTTTCATAAATTTTCAAGAAATAGAGTGAGCTTAGGAGAATACATCATGTGATTTATTGATCATCATTAATATTCAATCACTGTCAACAATAAAAATCCTTCTATATATAAAAAAAAGCAATGGTTTGAAAATGGACCAATGAAAATCTGCGTAGACATCGCGAAACGTATATGACTGGTCAGAGCTTTCTGACTTTTCTTATGGGGAATTAACATGAAAGTAAAGAATTTAGATAGGATGGGCGCTATTAGAGGGGTTACCAAGGGGAAGGGACCAGGGTCTGTTTCCAAGTTTGGCGCCAACATGGCGATATATCGCCAAATTTGGTGGCCAAAATTATCTGCCAAAAGGGGCGCCAACTTGGCGCTATTTCCAGTATTTCGCCAAATTTCCATAGATTCCAATAGCTTTTACTCGCTTGCAAAATATCCAGAAATTGAGGCATTGCAATGCAACAAAAATTAATATTAGCTTATGAATAGAGCTTAATTGAACTATTTACATTATTTTTAAGCACAAACACTAACCATTTACAATATTCGTAACACTATATATACAACTGGTACTTGTTAGTTATCCTGTCGACCAAATTACTGTCGCCAAATTCATATATATTAAACGAACAAGGGATTTTCCCGATTATTCATATATATTAAACGAGCAAGGGATTTTCCCGGTTATGATATTTGCGCGAGACTGTTAAAAACAATAATGAAAGTTTAAAATAATAATTAAACGATTACGTGTTGAAAGCAGAACGGGGGTTGGTGAGCGTATCGAGCAGGGGGCAGAGCCCCCTAGTAGTAAAAGAAAAAAAACTGTTAAGTATAGGGATTTTTTTTAATTATGATCTTTTAGTCGGGAAGTCGGGAAGATGAAATTATGTAACAAAATAACAACAACAACAAAAATATATATGTCCGTATTTTGTTGAAAAGTTCATTTTATAAACTTTTGTTTCTGTTAGATTTATTGAATTCAATATATATCAAACAGTATTTTTCTTTTTAGATAATTCTTAAAATACCCGACTAAAACTTTACACGTTGTTTTTTTATTAATGTTAAAGCCCCATTGTGTATATTTTTTAATTGGTAAGATTTGCTTCTTATATGAATAATGTTGTTATAATTTTTTATGTACGTCATTTTTTGATAATTTTGAAAGAAACAGAGTGAGCTTAGAAGAATACATCATGCAATTTATTGATCATCGTTCATATTCAATCACTCACTGTCAACATTTAGAATAGTAAAAAAAAAAAAAAAAAAAAACTATTCCGTATCAGGATTTTTTGTTATGATCTTTTACTCGGAAAGTTGAAAAGATACAAAAAATAACATATATCCGTATTTTGTTTAAAAGTTCATTTTATAAACTTTTGTTTCTGTTAGATTTACTACACTCAATATCAAATAGTACTTTTTCTTAGATAATTTAAAAAATGAATGGCTAAAACTTTACATGCTGTTGAATAATGCTAAAGTCCCATTGTGTATATTTTTTAATCGAAAAGATTTGCTTCGTATATGAATAATGTTATCATTTTTATGTATGTCATTTTTGGATAAATTTGTAAGAAATAGAGTGATATTAGGAGAATACATCATGCGATTTATTAATCATCGTTGATATTCAATCAATGTCAACAATAAGAATAGTAAAAAAAACAAAAAAACAAAAACAACAACAAAAAACTGTTCAGTATCAGGATTTTTTTTATGATCTTTTAGTCGGAAAGATGAAAAATTGCAAAAAATAACATATATTCGTATTTTGTTGAAAAGTTCATTTTATAAACTTTTGTTTCTGTTAGATTTGCTACACTCAATATATATCAAATAGTACTTTTTCTTAGATAATTTAAAAAATGAATGGCTAAAACTTTACATGCTGTTGAATAATGTTAAAGTCCCATTGTGTATATTTTTTAATCGATAAGATTTGCTTCGTATATGAATAATGTTATCATTTTTATGCATGTCATTTTTGGATAAATTTGTAAGAAATAGAGTGATTTTAGGAGAATACATCATGCGATTTATTAATCATCGTTGATATTCAATCAACGTCAACAATAAGAATAGTAAAAAAAACAAACAACAACAACAACAAAAAAAACTGTTCAGTATCAGGATTTTTTTTTGTGATCTTTTAGCCGGAAAGATGAAAAGATGCAAAAATTAACATATATTCGTATTTTGTTGAAAAGTTCATTTTATAAACTTTTGTTTCTGTTAGATTTACTACACTCAATATATATCAAATAGTACTTTTTCTTAGATAATTTAAAAAATGAATGGCTAAAACTTTACATGCTGTTGAATAATGTTAAAGTCCCATTGTGTATATTTTTTAATCGATAAGATTTGCTTCGTATATGAATAATGTTATCATTTTTATGCATGTCATTTTGAAATAAATTTGTAAGAAATAGAGTGATCTTAGGAGAATACATCATGCGATTTATTAATCATCGTTGATATTCAATCACTGTCAACAATAAGAATAGTAAAAAAACAAACAACAAGAACAAAAAAAAAACTGTTCAGTATCAAGATTTTTTTTACTTTCTTTTATCTATAATAGAAGAAAGTATTGTAATCGAAATTTTTTTCGACTTCCGGTTTTCGACGGATTTACACGTTTTAGGGGTCAGAGATTCCGAAAAACATGTTTTTACAAAATGTCTGCCTGTCCGTCTGTCCGTCCGTCCGTCTGTCCGTCTGTCCGTCTGTCCGTCTGTGTGTCTTCATTTTATCATCGAAAAGTGTATGAAGTTATGCTTCAAATTGAACCTAATTTTTTTTCTATGTTTTTGGCTATGGCAAGCAGGTTCTATTAGAATTTGGGGATATTTCGACGAAAGGGGGCGATGTGATCGATATTTTTGTTCCATTTTCACTATTGTACCATCTAAAAGTGTATGAAGTTATGCTTCAAATTGAACCTAATTTTTTTTCTATGTTTTTGGCTATGACAAGCAGATTCTATCAGAATTTGGGGATATTTCGACGAAAGGGGGCGCTGTGATCGATATTTTTGTTCCATTTTTACTATTGTATCATCGAAAAGTGTACGAAGTTATGCAGATAATTGAACCAATTTTTTTTCTGTTTTTGACCATAGCCTGCAGGTCCAGGTTGAATTCGGGGATATTTCGACGAAAGGGGGCGCTGCCATCGCGATTTTTGTTCGATTTTCACTATTGTATCATCGAAAAGTGTATGATGTTATGCAGATAGTTAAACCAAAAATTTTTAATATGTTTTTGGCTGTAGCCAGCAGGTCCTACTAGAATGTGGGGATATTCCGCCGGAAGGGGGCGCTGTGATAGCCATTTAAAGATTTCAAATTCAAAGAGATGTATAAAAAATTTAGAAATCCTAAAAGTTTTTTCCGTTAAATGTTCAGCCTTGATCCGGAGAATCCGGAACAGTTTTTGTTTTGTCTCTATATTAAAAAATGGCGGAGATATAGCGGTTTGAAATTTTAGGGTGGTTGACATTTTCAAACAAGACAGCAGAATTCATCCATAAAGGGGTTTAATTTATGAGTTTTAGTTAACAGGGTTCCAGCAAATTTTCTTTCATTGTTGTAACCATTGTTGCTATTCTTAAATGCTTAACACTATATATTTATATTCGCCAACGTCAAATTCTCGCCAAGCTTGGCGGCAATTGACGAAATATCGACAAATTTGGCGACAAAAATATGTTGCCACAAATGAAGCTAACTTGACTATAGAAGACTAATTTGGCGATATTCTCATTCAAATTCAATGTTGACGAGAACTGGGAATGATCTTCTTTAATTGGGTTCCACGCATTTTAGCTTCGTGTTTTCCAGTAAAATTAGCTAAAATCGTAAAACCAAGGAATAGGGAGGCTATCTGTTCCGGTCGGTACAGGCCAAAAGAACTTTTCGTAGTTCAGTATACATCAGTTGATTGCATCCCGGTAACCCGATGATTCGCAAGCAGCTGACGTACAACAGAATGACGAAAAATATTAATTTTATTGGCGATGTGAGGACGAAATTAGAAGTATTAACATGATTGAGATAGAAGAAAGTTTTGGGATTGGCACATCCGACTAGTTTTATGATCTTTTAGTCGGAAAGATGAAAAGATGCAAAAAATAACATATATTCGTATTTTGTTGAAAAGTTCATTTTATAAACTTTTGTTTCTGTTAGATTTACTACACTCAATATATATCAAATAGTACTTTTTCTTAGATAATTTAAAAAATGAATAGCTAAAACTTTACATGCTGTTGAATAATGTTAAAGTCCCATTGTGTATATTTTTTAATCGATAAGATTTGCTTCGTATATGAATAATGTTATCATTTTTATGCATGTCATTTTTGGATAAATTTGTAAGAAATAGAGTGATCTTAGGAGAATACATCATGCGATTTTTTAATCATCGTTGATATTCAATCACTGTCAACAATAAGAATAGTAAAAAAACAAACAACAACAACAACAACAACAACAACAAAAAACTGTTCAGTATCAGGATTTTTTTTTATGATCTTTTAGTCGGAAAGATGAAAAGATGCAAAAAATAACATATATTCGTATTTTGTTGAAAAGTTCATTTTATAAACTTTTGTTTCTGTTAGTTTTACTACACTCAATATATATCAAATAGTACTTTTTCTTAGATAATTTAAAAAAATGAATGGCTAAAACTTTACATGCTGTTGAATAATGTAAAAATCCCATTGTATATATTTTTTAACAGATAAGATTTGCTTCGTATATGAATAATGTTATCGTTTTTATGTATGTCATTTTTGGATAAATTTATAAGAAATAGAGTGAACTTAGGAGAATACATCATACAATTTATTAATCATAGTTGATAATCAGTCACTAGCAAAAATAAAAATAGTTAAAAAAAAAACTGTTCAGTATCAGGATTTTTTTATTGTGATCTTTTAGTCGGGAAGATGAATATATATATATATATATAATTATAATATCTTTGAATTTCAAAAAACATATCAAGTTCTTGTAACATTCTAATTAAATCTCCAAAGAGATAATTAATAATAATGTGTAGACAGAATACCACATAGTTAATAAATTAACAAGTGCAATAATAATTTTACCATAGCTTGTGCTTCAATGGTAATTGGCCAAAAATACTGAAAATTTGAAGAATATTTAAAAGGAGAGAGAGAGAGAAAGAGAAAAAAAAATATATATATAATAAACCATAAAATGTTAATAATTTATAGTTGATATCAAGTGTATTAAGAAATGAAATATGAGCTAAATATAATGGAAAATTGGATAACAAGAGATTTAAATTAGAATTGGATATGAAAAAACACGTGTAGATATAATCTTCAGCCTGCAAAAACAACAACAACAAAAAAAAAACTGTTTAGTATCAGGATTTTTTCATTATTTTTATAAAAGAATAGAATACGCAGATGGAACTATTCTTTTACAAAAATGCTAATTTCATAATTAACGGTAATACATATTTTGATGTATGTTTATCACGGGTAACTTGTTTTTTGTTATCTTTAGTGATTTTTCGGGATTTGTACTGAAGATGATGAAGGTTTTCAACCGAAATGCATACATAGTTGTTTTTTAGTGTTTTTATATGCCTATTTTAATTAAAAGTATCTGTATTTTAAGTGATTTTATTTCTTAATTTATAATAATTGGGCGTAATGTTTGCACATTTATATTGGCTAATGTTACTTAGCTAGCCCATGGCACATGGTGTTGGAATGAATCCGTTAGATTGACAATTTTTCTGTTTTTTTTGTCTTTTTTAGTTGTATTTTCATTTAATTATTATTATACTTCAATCCTCCTGTTTTTTCGATATTTTATAATAAGCTTAATATTGTCATTTTCAGGTCTGATGCCAACAATATTCGATGAAATAACCTGTCTTCACTATGAATTACGGATAGGAAGCTCCTCTGACGATTCCATATCACATGCATGGTTTTTTAGTTTTGTATTTTCGCACTCACTTTTAATACTTTTACATCTTTTATTTTTACCTTTATTTTCACACATGTAATTTCACTTTAATTACGTATATATATGTAATATCTATGTAATAATAAAAACTTTTCTCCATTTTAAATTAATTAATTTATTCCAAATTCTTACAATTATACCTTTTTCCCCTGTCTTTTAATAATATCTTAAATATAAATTATGTTTTAATTCCATATCTTTAATCAACATATTCTTTTAATTCTTATTCTAAAAACCTTAATTTGTTAAAAGCAACACTTCTTTGTAAAAACTCCTAATTTCTTTCTTCATATTTTGAGAAATTAAAATTTTTATTTCTGCTGAACGTTTCTTAATATCATTTTTATTTTTATTAAAATTATCATTCTATATCCCATGATTCACTTCAACTCTATTATATATTCACTTCAAAATTATGCCGAATATAATAAAGAGTCCCATAGCCTTGCAACCCGCTCATTGGTTAAATTACCACTGCATTGGCAAAAGATTCCTACGCCTCGCCGGGTATATAACACGTTACACAACCTTGGAGCTCAGAATTTTTACGTTTTTGACTTGCTAAATAAAACCCGTCACTGGGTGGAGAATATCTTAGATTTGGTGTACTTTTAATTTAATAACATCTCCATTTTTTTCTATGGCGTAGTACAGCCCAATTACGAATTTCTAGACTGGATATTAGTGGAATTGTCTTTGATTGTGAAGTGTCAATAAATTTATTGATGATGATGCAGATTCCTTTTTCTTTTACGTTAAAATACCTAGTGTATTTCAAACATTGCCTTCAATCGAGATTTTATTCGACTGCAAAATAATAAATCTAAAAATATATTGTTTATCAGCATTAATACGTCAGTGGTTCTTCGAAATAATTTAATATGAAATGTAAAAACATTTCATATATATGACAATATGCCTACCTATTTACATATCTAAGTCTTTTTATTTATATTCCCAATATTTCCATAATCGGGATTTTATCATGATTCAATGCGTTCCTCAAACTCATATATTAAATATTCTCTATTACTCATATTGATACTCTTTTTGTATTATTCTCAAACATTTGAAAAATCCGTTTAAACTTCCAATATGACGTCAGATTAATTTTCTTTTTAATTCTCTAATGACGTCATATTAAGCTGCTTTCTGTATTTACACATACTCATACTCCTTCTATTATTGAGAAATGTTTGAAAATTTCCGCTTTATTACCAACTAGTAAGATACGCCCGCTGCGCTGGTCGGTTTCTACAAATGAACCTTGAATCAAACGAAATATATCGTTTAATTTGACCTTGTATTTGAAAGCAATCTGTATATTTACCTGGAATATCTTTCCACATTACTGAAAAATGACGCCATTGCGCTATTATATTTTCTAATGTGCAGTCAAAATTTTAGCTGTTAAGGACCAACTATTTTATTTGGTAATTTACAGTTAGGGTTTGCTAAAGAACGATAAAACTGTATGTAATATATTAAAACAATCCCTAAAAATTAACGAACTAACAATGCAAACAAATTAACTAACGAAAGACATCCAGTAGAAGTTTTTATAAAGGCTAATCATTCATAATATGGTTCATCTGATTATAGAACTTTTCCACATAATTCTAAAACTAACATAGAACGATATGAAATATACTAAAACCCTCCTTAAAAATTATCTACTTAACAATGCAAGTCACAAAAAATACGCCCTGTAAAAACTTTCAAAAAGGCTAATCTTTCGGAATCGGGTTCACCTGACTATATAACCTTCACACATAACTGTTTGACTAAGCAACGTAGAATAATATGTAGTACACTAAAACCATTCCTGAAATAGCATCTAACTAACAATACAATTGTCATCAAAATCCGTCCAGCAGAACTTTTTCAGAAGGCTAATCTTTCATAATCGGAATCAAATATTAAAAATGCTAATATTTGATAAAAAAAAGGTCACCCGATTTTTGAATTTCCCCCTATAATTCTAGATCTAAGCGACGTAGAATGATATGTTATATAATAAAACTTTCCCTACAAAATTATCTAACTAACGGTATAGGTTTCATCGAAATCCATTCTGCAGAATCGGATTGATCTGATTATAGAACTTCTCATAATAATTCTATAACTAAGGTACGTAGAACGATATGTTATACAATAAAACCTTACCTGAAAAATTATCTATCTTACAGTTTAAGTTCTACGAAAATCCATTCAGCAGAACTCGAGTTATGAGCAGCCGGAACGAAATTTCATATTTAAGGTAGAAGTAAATAGAAGTATATTGCTATTAATATAGTTTACATTTGAATTAAAAAAAAGGGTACTTTTCGGTTAGCCGGGCGCCAGTGATATATGTGCATATATAAATATATATGTATATACATATGTATATATATCTTCATACATATAAGTGTATATATATGTATGTATATATATGTATATGTGTAGATATATGTGTATATATATATGTGTGTGTGTGTGTGTGTGTGTGTGTGTATACATGTATATATATCACTGGTGCCCGGCTAACCGAAAAGTACCAAAAAAAAAAAATACTGCAAAAATGTCGTACACTTGAAAAAACATCTTTTGGATTAAAATCTCTCATCAAAACTATTTTTCTTTTTTTTTTCTTTCTTTTTTTAAAAATAAAATTAGTAACAGTTTTGTCTTTTATTTTTCAAGATGTATAGCCATTTTAATTCTTTCTGCAACTAAAAAAAAACACCTTTTGGCTTAAAATCAAATTATTTGGGGTCAAAAGTAAAATCAAAATCGCGAAAAACAAAAGATAAATCGCCGAATATTTTTTCAATAGCAATCTTGCCCATTGAATAATTTTTTAAGAATTACGAATATTCGCAAACATGTTTAAATTAAATATCTTCGTTTTATATTATTATCTCTCATCAAAACTGTTTTTCCTCTTTTTTTTCTTTTCTTTCTTTTTTTCTTTCTTTTATTTTATAAATAAAATTAGAACAGCTTTTTTCTTTTATTTTTCGAGATGTATAGCCTTTTCAATTCTTTCTGCAACAATAATGGTCGCCAAAAAATTAGCAATGGTAACCTTTTTGGCCAAAATAACAGAACTTTCTATCATAATTCCATAACTAATATACGTAGAAGGATATGTTATATACTAAAATCTTCCCTGAAAAAATATCTATCGAACAGTGCAAGTTCTATCAAAATCCATTCGGCAGAACTCGAGTTATAACGGAACAGAACGAAATTTCCGTTTGTGTATATAGTAGATTTCTTTATATTTGCTTGTATCTGTGCATCTTCTTAAATGTATAAGTATTAACATGCTTAAATTTACCGTATAACACATAATTGTATTCTGTAATTGAGAGTTTAAACATCAATCCATTTTGAATTCTGATTTTGTTTTGTTAAACATCTATCTGTATATGTATTATTTAATTATCTATTTAGCTATCTAACTAGCTATCTATACATTTACGTATGTTTATGTGTATATCGATTTCTGAACATAATTGCTTATCTATCTGCATCCTCAGATATTTATACATAAAAGTGTATTTATGATGGTGAAATATATTTTATATTATTTTTTGGTACATCGATAAGATTTGATTTTGTAGATGAATAATGTTGTTGTCGTGCTTGACATACTACGTTCAATTTAAGACATATTTTGATAAATGTTAAGGAAATAGAGTGAGCTTATGGGAATACTTCGAAGAATTTACTGATCATAGTTCATATTCAATCACTGTCAACATTAAATACAGTCTCTGAAAAAATTGTGGAGCATTGAGATTTTTTTCATCACTATCCCTAAAGATCCCCTGGGCATACTTCCAGTTACAAAATTAAGTATGCCTTTAGATATGGCATTTGTTTTTCAAGGGGCTGTACGTATAGTAAAATACGAAATTTAATTTTTTGTATGGCCCTTTTTCCAACAACTTATATTTAGAAAAATGTTGCCCCACGTCTAGAGTTCTTCGCAGTATCGAGTATTACCCGATTCGAACTCGAGAATTCTGTTTTAAGTTAATCCGACCCGAACCCGACACACTTCATGTCAAAACTAACACGAAACCGAAGTGAAAGAAAAATAATCCATACTTTAACAAAATTATGAAACAATAACTTACAACTATATCTCTGATATTAGTTTTTTTTTGTATAAACATGAAGATATATACACTCATGAACATTGAAATATGTAGTTTTTTATAATTGAAAAATAATTAGAGCTTTATTTTGAAAAATCGGTACCGATACCCGAACCCACAATGAAAGAAACAAAAAAGAATCCAAAACTGACCTGAACCCGAAACATTTAAAATCAATTCGATTCGAACCCAACCCGTAACGAAACAAAATAGTGTGAACCTGACACGAATCACGGATCGGGTGGTGTGTGACTAAAATCTGGTAATCCGACCGGATGCAGGACTCGTGCAGACCCGTGTCTAAGAAGTACATTAAAAAAATCAAACTTTTTTGTGACAAAAATCTACCGAGTTATGATACTTTGCATTTTATTAATTTTCTGTGCATTCTGGTGCTAAAAGCACTGTCGCGCATCTAATTTAGACCAAAATTCATTTTTACCTTAACTATTGGAAATCAGTGCAATAAATATAAAACAAAATTTTAAAACATGTTTTATATGTGTTAATACTTTCTATTATTGATTCTTTAGAGATTAAAATTGTTCTTGATGATATTTTTTATGAGTGGTCCTCTATGGGTTAACCGCCTTTAATCTGCAGACTTTATTGACGCACAGAAGCAAAATACAGAGTACGACGAAAAGGTTGAAATGTGCTTTGATTTTTTAACTGCTGAAGATAAGTAGCCAATGTGAATTTCAAAAGCGTTTATGAATAAGGTAAGATACAAGGTTATGTTAATAAAATAGCCCTTCCATTCTGTTTTCAAAAATTACACTTTTAAATTTTTACGCGACCCATCAAGAGAAAAATGGTCAATTAAACAAAATTGTCATTTTCTGCAGTCATTATCATTATAAAAAAAATCCCTGACGGGTAGGCCTACAGGCACAGGTAGATTTCGAAGACGCAGACCGTGGGGCTCCTGTTTATTGGGAATTGCAGAAGAAATGACCTTTTTGCCATGATGCGGCAGTTGGGACCGCCCACTTCAAAATCTATCTGTATCTGTACGCGGAGCAGGCAGGGATTATTTAGTTTTTATTTATTTTTTGCTGTAAGGGTTGGTCCTATAAAAAACTTGTCACTATAAAAATTGTAGATAATATTAAGAGGATTTATAATAAATTTAAGCGGTCTTGATATCTTGTGAATTAACAAAGTTATGATTTTTTTTCTTAAATCCCTATTCCCTCCCCCCCCCCCTTGAGGACATTTTTAATGATATCAAAAATCTGTCATAGACAAATTTTCGGCCCTTTTCGTAGAAGTAATAATAACTTTAAACGGATTCGATACGTATCATAATTAAGAAGTTATGATGTTTTTTCTGTTTTCACAAAAAGCCTCCCCCCCCTTCTGGTCCGATTTAGCCCATTAACGAACTTGACAGAGATTTTATGCTCCTTGATTTTATGTGTCAGTTTGGAAGAGATTTGTGCAGAATTATTGACGTTATCGTGTCCATAAAAAAGTGATATAGATAGATAGATAGATAAAGTTTTGAACTGGGGGTGGTTTTGGGTTCTGGGAGTCATAATAAACATAGATCTGCAAAAAATTTCAGAAAAACCAACATATGGGAGAATGTAATAGGTAGTATTTCTTACGAAATTTACCTAAAACTGCATACCTCTATCTTAAAAACTGAATGAGTTATAATGGAGGGAAAAAGCTGACTTATATAACTTTTTTCGTATTATTTAAAATGCCAATTTGTTAGTGAAAATAAGGAACATATACTAATTGACAATCATGTTCTTTAGATCAAAAATGTCTAAACTAGTCTGGAAAACTTGAATCACAAAAGAATCCAAATACAGAATTACGCAGGCAGAGATCATGTAAAGAGACAAATGTAGTTTAAAATCTTAGATCTAATTAAACTAATATCCTGTAGCCATCACAAAAGAATCCAAATACAGAATTACGCAGGCAGAGATCATGTAAAGAGACAAATGTAGTTTAAAATCTTAGATCTAATTAAACTAATATCCTGTAGCCATCACAAAACTTTCTTCTTTGACATTCTAATATATTAATTTAAAATACCATCAACGATTATGAATATAATTCAATGAATTTCATCGAAATTCATATTTCATTTACCATTCATATTTCGTTTAATTTATCATTTTATCATTTTACCATTTATCATTTATCCTTTATCATTCATATCATTTATCATTCATATTTCGTTATTTCATTTCTGAATTTCATCGAAATTATCATGGAGCTACACGGATTTGTGATTTTAAAGAAGAAGAGAACAACAGCGCTCTCTGGGCATGAAACTGAAAATTAGAGAAACATATACATTTTTAATCACTAAACTGAAATAGAATATTTGGTATATTTCTATAAAATAGAAAATAAGAAACATCTATAATGGTCTTCGCAAAAAGCATGTGGCTAATATCCCGTAATCGTGTTCCAGTCAAAAGTTGGCTTCAACGTTGTTAAAAGTATACGAGATTTACAAGAATGGAGTTAAAAATACTGCATACCACGATCGCTAACTTGCATCTGCAACATCCAACGAACTAATTTTGCAACAAATCAGCTTCTTTTGAATTACCTAAAATTTGACACGCAATGGTTTACAAATTAAAAAAAAAGCAATAAAAATAATAATTTTCACGTTTTCCAGTTTGATCAATTTAAGCACCTGCTTATATTAGACATGTGATCTCGTGATTTATGTTTATCATTTTTAAAAAATTTGCAAGAGTATTTTATTTATCATTTTGAGATTGAAGAAGTTGTCGTTTGAGCGCATGAAACATATGTCATCTATACATTAAAAAGTATTTTTAAACCTTTTGTGTTATGCTTTTATCACTTTAAGCAGTAATTATACTTTAATTTAAGTAATTTTATTATATTATTTGGGAGTTTTGTGTTATGTTTCTATCACTTTAAGCAGTAATTACACTTTAAATTAAAGTTAACAAGTGATTTTAGTATATTATTTGGGAGTTTTGTGTTATCACTTTAAGCAGTAATTACACTTTAATTTAGAGTTAACAAGTGATTTTATTGTATTATTTGCGGGTTTTGTGTTATGTTTTTATCATTTTAAGCAGTAATTACACTTTAATTTAAAGTTAACAAGTGATTTTATTATGGTATTTGGGGGTTTTCATTAAAATATTTCTAAAGAATCCAAATTTAATATATATTATTAAAAAACTGATTTGTTGACACTTTAGAAGATACCTGAGTTCTTAAAAATTTTTACTGCTGGCACTCTTAACAGTATATCACAAGGGCCCGTGACTTCTCACCATTCCTCTGATTCTCAGTTGCAAGAATCAGTCATCATCACTCATAAAACTGTCGTATGATTTATCCCACCTGCAGACATCATATATTTCTTTTTCTCATTAAGATCACTGTATTTTATGAACCTTTCATCATTTATTTTCAATCACTGTCAGCTTTTAATAATCCCCCAGAAAAAAAATTGTTACAGAGTTTTGATCTTCACAAAGAACACATAACCTCAAGGCGTGAAATATATACCGTAATATGGGAGACGTGTCACAAATGATTTCTATTAGATATAGAGGATGTGGGAGGAAAAAAATAAAGGATTTTATGTTGTAGCTTTTTCTTGTTGCCGATATAATGAAGAAGTATTAATTTCGCTGGCAGACATACATGAAATAATCCGAATTTTTATTCAAAGAGTTAAAGCTTTTGGATTTAATAGCAGAATATTTAGCATTTATTATTTTCTTTTTTAAAGAATGATAATTTTTGATTTGCAATAAAAACTGAATATATAATCATATCCTGAAGATATTTATGAGAGATATTTATGAAGATTATAATGTGAGTTATTCCGCAAGTTATGAATTAATTGATATCATATATTCTAATACGAGCAAATCTTGTGTGTGGTTATATATATATGTATTAAAATTTTATCTTAAAAACGGCTCTAACGATTTGGACGAAATTTTGTATCCTACCGTTTTGGGGCACCAGAAAACCATTGGGCTAGGTCACATGTTCGAGAAAATTCGATTAGTGGGCCATTTTGAGTAATTTTTGGTCATGGTCAAGCTAACTGTATCTAAAAAACTGTTCGTACGATTTAGACGAAATTTTGTATCCAACCATTTTCGGGCACGAGAAGACTATTGGGCTGGGTCACATGTTCGACAGCTTTCGATTAGTGGGTCATTTTTGGGTCAACGCGGGTCAAATTAATTTTGTCTAAAAAAGGCTCTAACGATTTTGATTAAATTTTGTATTCTTCGAGTTTCGGGGACGAGAAAATCATTGGCCTAGGTCACATGTACGAGAAAATTCGATTAGTGGGTCATTTCTGAGACATTATGGGTCAAGCTATTTTATCTTAAAAACGGCTCAGAGTATTTACACTAAATTTTGCATCCTATGGTTTTTGAGCTCGTGAAGACTGTTGGGCTAAGTCACATGTTCGAGAAGATTCAATTAGTGGGTCATTTTGGTCATGGGTCATGATATTTGAACTCAAATTTAATTTTGACCGAGCATAGCTCGGTCTTCCCTGCTCGTTTATTTTAACTTTTTTAGTAGGTTTTTATCAACAACATGAGATAACCACCCGACTTTGCCCAGGTTAACCACGGGGGCCTTACGGGTAACATACATAAAAATGCTATAATACGGCGATCACAATAACGGAGCTCTGTGCATTCGTGCCCATAAATCGTTAAAAAGACAGCCAGAAAAAATAACGGTACTTTGACAGAATCATAGTAAAATAACTTACACTGTTAAAAATTTGCAGCAAACTGTCCAATCATTCGACCGTTTTTATAGAAAACGGTTACATAACCGTAATTTAACTCTATTCTGACAATAATATACACATTAATATGGCCAGTGTAGAATTAAATTACTGTTTTGTAACCATTTTCTATAAAAAATGGTCAAATGACTGGACAATTTGCTGCAAATTTTTAACAGTGTAGCTTTATAAATGAGAATGTAGGTTTTCAAACAAATTGTATTAGAAAGTAATATTTTTCCTATTTGACAGTGTAAAAACTGAAATTGTTTGATGGACGACCCGTTAGTAAATTTTCAAAAAACCGAAATTTATTATTTAGGTTGTTGCGAACGTCAATATGACGTCATCATTATTTATGGACATGTGTTTTCTTTATAATGTTGTCCATACGCAAATTTTAAAGGCAGAACAGTATTTATAAGATATCAATGTTAACTTGCAATAATTAATATAAATATATTATTTAATTTTTTTTTGTACAAAGAAAAGAAGGCACCGCAACACACTCAATAATCGATTCACTACAATATATAGCATAAGCTCTAATTATTTATACAAAATACGCTATTTCTTGTTTTTGTCGAAAACATTGTCTTTTATTATAAAGCTTTAAATAAGCGTTTTAGTACTCTAATACACATACATGTTGGAAAAAAGCATGTATGAGCAAGTATCTAACTATTACACAACAACTCAATGGAGTGAAATCTTGCCGGAGTTATCATTGATACTTGCGGAAGTAAGCTGTTTATTTTTTTAAGTAAGGTTTAAGTTAGTTAGCCATATTTAAGGAGATAAATTGTAAGTGCGTCTTCATTGTATTAGTGATGTTAAATAGAAAAGTGTATCAGTCAACTGTACAATTTTTTTATAATCATGATAATTACTTTAACTACCTCTTAAAAAAATGTTAAGTTTAAAGTATAATACTGATATCCCAGCTGCCAGTATTATACTGTAAAATTAACAGTAATAAACAGTAAAATAAGCAGTAATACGCTGCCGCGCATGCTTGGTTAGAAGCATGAAAATGCTTCGTTAACTAACTATTATATCTAACTAGTTTAACTAATATAATAGTTAGAAGCATGAAAATGCCTCTTGTGTTAAACTGCTTGTAAAAATCCGAATTAACAAATGAGTGAAATAAATGTAAAAAGAGTATTAGTTCTAAATATGTGTCGGGATTCTTTAAGTAATGCTTTTAAAATCTTCAAATCACCTCATATTAATTGATCAGACATGCATCATGACACTGCACACTCATATTAACGAGTTAAGAGGCAGAAATCTCGAAACAAACTGAACCATAAAACGAGAAATTATTTAGCAGAATCACTGCTGCATTTAATTGAATTAGGAAGTGAAAGGCAATTAATTTAACGGCGTGTAAATATCTATGGTGAAATTGAAATTGTTCTCAACACAAATGTTTGAAAATTAATTTTATAAAATGAAAAGTTTTGAAAAGTTTATGTTTAGTCATAAAATATGGATTTGCTTCGCAATTAGATTTGATTTATGGAACTTTTGTAACAATACTGATTGTAAATATTGAACTATATATTCATTTGAAGAATAAAATTTTTCATTCAATGAATTAAATTTCTTTTTGATAGGAATTTTTAGAAACTTCGTTTAGCCACTTAACAGTCTAATTTTTATGACTAAACAGTGTATTTCGGCACATTATCAGCTACTTAGAAATTTAATAAATATTTCTCATAAAATAATTACATTGATTATTTAAAAAAAGTTTTCAGCAAAATAAGTAAACTATAGCGTTTCTAAGGTGTCCATAACACAGCTTAATATAGTTATAGAAGCATGAAAATGCCTCTTGTGTTCAACTGCTTGCAAAAATTCGAATTAATAAATGAGTGAAATAAATGTAAAAAGAGTATTAATTCATAAAAATGTGTTGGGATTCTTTAAGCAATGCCTTTAAAATCTTCAAATCACCTCATATCAATAAATCAGACATGCATCATGACATTGCACACTCAAGTTAACGAGTTAAGAGACAGAAATCTCGAAACAAACTGAACCATAAAACGAGAAATTATTTAGCAGAATCACTGCGGAATTTAATTGAATTAGGAAGTGAGAGGCAATTAATTTAACGGCGTGTAAATATCTATGGTGAAATTGAAATTGTTCTCAACAGGAGTGTTTGGAAATTAATTTTATAAAATTAAAAGTTTTGAAAAGTTTATGTTTAGTCATAAAATATGGATTTGCTTCGCAATTAGATTTGAACTGTGGATTTTTTGTAACAATACTGATTGTAAATATTCAACCATATATTCATTTGAAGAATCAAATTTTTCATTCAATGAATTAAATTTATTTTTAATAGGAATTTTTAGTAACTTCGTTTAACCACTTAACAGTCTCATTTTTATGACTAAACAGTGTATTATTTTAGTTACTAAAAAGTCTTTTTAAGGCGGTATTAAAAAAAAAATATTTTTCCACGCTCAACAACTCGAAATTTTCTGACTCATTTTCAGACTCATTTTTAAAAATAAAAACATGAAACTTGGCAACGTGGTTTATGAAGAGATTTATAAGTGACATATGTTTTTATTTTTCGTTCAGTTAATGAGAAATTAATTTACAAACAATTATTTTCACAGTACGAACATTTTCTTTTGCTTCCAGCGCTATGACTTCGGGAAATTTCGTTCAAAATGTCCACTTTGACTGCATTGAAATATATTCTGCCTTTATAAAAAAAATCGATCAATGCGGACATTATAAAGTTTCTGAATAAGAGAACCTGCCAATTGGATGCATTTTAGAGCAAAAATGAATTTAAAAATAAGTCACAAAATAAGCAGTTTGAATTTGAGTACACCCTTAACTAATTAATTGTAAGAATTTTTTCTGAAATTTGAAGTGTATGTTTATAACAATAATTTGTACTGTTTAAGGATATATATTTTTTGATAAAACATATGTATGCATAATACAGGACACGGTGAAGTAGATTTTGCAAAATAATGCTCTGTCGCACGGTTGACGACTAAGACTGGTAAGTGGTTATTGCACATAAAATAAGTATTTCAAATTTTATCACATTATAGATGAGATGAACATTATATAAATTTATGCTGCTAATATGACACTGCTCTATAGAAGAGACCGGCGTTGGTTGTTACAGGGGCTGTTTGTCACAGAAGTTTTGCACAGTAGCGATATATGTCTGCACATGACTGACTCTGAAGATATCCAAGGAACGTGTAGGTTTTATTTTAAATGAACATTTGTCTATGAAAAAGCTGTTGTCAAAGTGGGTGCCGCGCGTGTTGACTTTTGACCAAAAACAACAACGATTCGATGATTCTGAGCGCTGTTTGGAGCTTTTTCGTCATAAAATTATGTTATTTATAATTAAATTATTATTATTATTCATTTATTAAATTATTATTATAAAATTATTATTATAAAATTATTATTATCATTATTAAATTATTATTATTTATTATTAAAGCTGTGTTATTTATTAAAGTTATAAAGTTTTGTTAAAAAGTTGTGTTTTCTTTATTAGACCGGGAACTTATCAGACCATGTGTTATTTGTTTTAATTTACTTTAACGGTTGTTCATTTTAACTTGTTTCAGCAGTTATTTATTTTATTTTAGATACAATTGTTCCAACGGTTGGCTATAAACGAAATTGTCAAGTTTTCTCTGAAGGCAAACTTGCAAAGTAACTTGGATGACAGTGACAGGATGTTTTATGGCATTTCCACTCGAGAAGTTCGTAAACTTGCCTATGAATATGAAATGAAAAAATCAATTCTTGTTCACCAGAATCGGCATGTTACAAGTGCGGCATCCACCAATCGGCTAAATTCATTTCTGTTTATTTCTACACCTTTAATCAGAACTGCTTAGCAGACAACTCTCAACAGAGCCACCAGTTTCAATCGATATAACGTCAGTGCATTTTTTCATCTATTAAAAAAAGTGGTAGATCGTTACAAATTTCATTTCGATGATATCTACAATGTCGATTAGACGAGTATCACCACTGTCCAGGCACCGGACAGAATCATTGCAAGAAAAGGTGTGAAGAGTGTACAGGTTTGTTGACATCGACAGAGTGGGGAATGCTCGTTATCGCAGCAATTGCAATAAATGCAGCTGGGAATATGATTCCTCCAACATTTGTATTTCCTATAAAAAATTACCGGGGATACTTCATTGCTAATTGTCCATCTGGATACATAGATTCGGTTATCGAATACAACTGGACGAATTCAAGCGACTTATTCAAATTTCTAGAGCACTTCGCTAGACACACTCAACCACAGAAAGACCAGTATTATTACTGCTGATAATCATGAATCTCACTTGTCTGTCAAAGGAATTGACTTTGTGAAGTCCCGTGGGATGATGATTGTATTGTTTCTCCTCACTTTTCGCAGAAACTTCAGACCCTTGATAGGTCAGTTTACGGTCCAATTAAAATATATGTCAACACATCTTTTGACGCTTGGATGCGTAACAAGCCTGGAAAAACTATGTCTATTTACAATATTCCACAAAGAGTTCGTGAGTCGTTATCTCTAGCAGCAACATAATCTAACATTGAATTAGGGTTCCGTGTTTCGGGAGTTTGGTCAATTAGCACAAACTTCTTTACTGAAGATTAATTCTTCCCATTTGCTGTTGAGGATCGTCCATGCCCTGGCAGTACTGGTAAGCTTTTCCCTTGATATTACAAGTACCCGAAGAATTAGTTGTGCGTGAAATTACTCTGCCTACATCTGCCACCATTTGCGCTTCATCAGCATTCATGACTGCAATGGCTGCCCCGTGATACTCTGCATCAAGATCTCAAGAAATAGCTGCATCTGTTGCCCCCAAATCTAAATTCTTCTAGCCTGTATTTAGAAACCCAGCAGTTTGCATATGACATTCATTCGTACCTGAAAGCTACACCACGTAATAGTTCATATATGGATGAAAACAGCGGCACACAGCTGTACTAACCAATATGCCCATCAGAAATATGTTGGCAACTGATGAACAAAAGAAAAATGCCAAATGTGTTGGTTCGAAAAGGAGACTCTTCTTTTAGAAATTGGAAAAGTCTAGAAATAAAGCCATTCTACTTATTATATTCTGTATATAATTCTTTAAAGGCCATTATACTTATTCTATTCTATTCAGTGTAGGTTATTTTAAACACATACACTACTGGCCATCCAAAATGCTACACTATGAAGGAATGCAAATAACAGAATGATATTTATTGGACAAATACATTATAATGGGAAGGACAGGTAATTACATTTTCAGAAAATTAGGAGATATAGATCCTGAGAAAACACTACCCAAAGCACCCACCTCTGGCCACAATAACAGTATTTATCTGCTTAGCCATGGAGTCGAACAGAGATTGGATTTCATGTACGGGTACATCTGTCCATGCAGCTTCAACACTATGCCACAGTTCACCAACCGTAGGGACGGGCAAGTGGTGGGGGGGGGCAGTCACTCAGAAGCCATTGACAGGACATTTTCAATTGGTGAGAAATCAGGAGAACGTGCCGGCCAGGACAACAGTTGAACATGTTCTGTATTAAGGAATGTCAAAGATAGTACGAGAAACATGCGGTCGTGCATTGTTCTTCTAAAACGTTCAGTTGCGGGGGCATCGAAGAAAAGGCAGAACCATGGGCCGTAACATATCAGAAATGTAACGGCTGCTGTTGAAATTACCGGCAATGCGAACAAGAGGTTACCGAGATGTGTATCCAATGACACTTCATACCGTCATTCCATGTGATATGATAGTATGACGATTCGAATGCAAGCTGGCAATGTGCGTTTTCCACGATGCCACCAAACATGAATGCTGGCATCATGATGCCGTATATGACGCAGGAATGGCGTCTCACATCGTCTTTGATGAATCCAGGCTATGTATGCAGCATCATGATGCCAGCATTCTTGTTTGGCGGCATCGTGGAAAACGCACATTGCCAGCTTGCATTCGAATCGCCATACTGTCATATCACCAGGAGTGACGGTATGAAGTGTCATTGGATACACGTCTCGGTAACCTTTTGTTCGCATTGCCAGCAATTTTCAACAGCAGCCGTTACATTTCTGATGTGTTACGGCCCATGGTTCTGCCTTATCTTCGATGCCTCCACAACTCTACGGTTTAGCAGGATAATGCACAACCACATGTTGGTTGTACTATCCTGACCTTCCTTGATACGGAACATGTTCTACTGTTGCCCTGGCCGACACGTTCTCCTGATTTCTCACCAATTGAAAATTTCCTGCAATGGCTTCTGAGTGACTGCCCACCCCCCCCCACCACTCGCCCGTCACTACGGTTGATGAAATGTGGCATAATGTTGAAGCTGCATGGACTGATGTACACGTACATGACATCCAATCTCTGTTCGACTCCATGGTTAGTCAGATAAATGCTGTTATTGAGGCCAGAGGTGGGTTCTTTGGGTAGTGTTTTCTCAGGATCTATATCTACTAATTTTCTGAAAATGTAATCACCTGTCCTTCCCACTATAATGTATTTGTCCAATAAATATCATTCTGTTATTTGCATTCCTTCATGGTGTAGAATTTTGGATGGCCAGTAGTGTATTATATAAAAAATTGGCTCACTGTGAGAATTCAGTTATGAGAAATCCAGCGCGTAATACATATAAGATGAATTAATTTATTAAAAAAGCATTACATTTCAAATGAAATTAAAACTTTATATCCATCTAGACTCTTTTTTAGAACATAAACTGTTTGCGTATATCTCTTTTAATGTGCGTTTAAAATGTCATATCCAAAAGCTAATCAGATGTGGAGATATTGCAGTCCATATTAATGTCACTTTTACATGTAATTTGTCAGTTTCAACGGTACCTGACCCGTTAAAGTATATATTTTTATTTTAATGTACTACATGGTAATTGTATCTGACTTAAAATTAATCATTAAACATTAATTTATTTCTCTAGAAATTTAGAAATATACAAATAGTGTACAAAATACACTTTACGGGAGGTTTTCGTATTATGCGAATTTCAAGAGTATTTAAGGAATAAGATGCAGATATAAATTATTTATGTCTTTTTTGTCAAATATACCTAAGAACAATATGATTAATATCTTTTATGTAACATTTGTAGGGCACTAAATCTCATTGACTGTAAAAACAGTGTTAAGTCCAACGTTTTTCCCCCGTTTTAATTCTTATAAAATAACTGATAACCAATAAACAGTTTAAAAGATTTAAGAAATGTAGTGACCACAAAATATCTAACATTTGTGGCACAGTGTTTATTGATTCCTGAAAAAAAATTAAATGTTGGACATATGTTGTTTTTGTGTTCATTCATTTATTTACAACTTTGGTTATACTATTAATATATATTACAAGTTTAATATAAGGATAATTTATTTTGATTTAACAACCTGATCCGATTGATGTACAATATAACATTAATGTATCGTACTATATGTAATAGGTGACGAGGTTTTCGAGATTTAAATAATGTAACTAAATTTTATACATAAAAATATAATTATAAATGTCTAATAAAAAAAAAATATATATATTCAAGATTTTTTTTTCAGAGATTTTACAAGATTTAAACTAAGCAGAAAAACTTTTGCGAATACAAATATCAATAATAAATTAGAAAATCCCTTTAAATCTCCTAAAATATTATTACAGAAATCATTATTTTAGTTTTCTGGAAGTTCAGAATTTCTAAACGCAGTCTTATATGAGAAAATATATACTCCATTTTCTATTTCTTTTATATTTTGCATTGAGAAATTGCGTTCTATACAGCAATTATCACTATATAAAATGACCTATATATAGAAATATCTAATGCCTTATTTGCTGTATAATAACGAGCTTTGTGACTTTAATAAGTATTTTGTTGGCAGGGATAAGACGAAATAATAAAACTTATGAGTTTGGAGCGATAAAGAACGGTACTTTAGAGATCTCACATAGAGATTATTGTTTGTTTTTGCCTTTTTGTATAACTTAACTCGCACATATATATATATATATTTCTTTATGAGATAATAGAATATAAAGATGGATAACAGTTTTTTGTTATTTGATTAACAGGTATTATGAATTATTCAAAAAAGTTAACATTAACTTGTTTATGTAATAACCTCATCAGAACAAATATAAGGTAGGTGCACCAAAAGTGGTCATGGTTAAGCTTTGAGGAATTTTTATAATTTTTTGGTTGGGTGCGTGTGGTTGAATTTTTGTTTGTAAAATTTTACAATTACCTCTAACATATATCAAGTATACTTTTCTTTGTAAAATAAAATTTAATTACTTTTAAAAAACAATTTCAAAATTGTAGATTGTGGGCCACCTTTGGCACATAGCGTTCTTAAGGTGGCTCATGTATTGAAATCACTTTTAAAATGTGAAAAAATACTCGTCAAACTATTTTGCTTGCTATTTATATTTGGTCTGATGGGGTGAATGATCTTTCGAGTTTTTCTTCTTAACCCCTCGGGGACGAGCGACACGTATACGTGACGCATAAGATGCTCAGAATCCTCGATTATTCCCACCTGTTACTTTTTCTTGTAAGCTTTGCCTTATTTAATGATAGCATTTTTGCGATTCAATTAGGCGAAAATTTCTGTTTTGAAAAACCGGTGAGTAAAGATTAAAAATTCTGTAAAGGACGCTCGTCGCGAAGGGGTTAATCTTCTTATCTTATGACATGAAAAGACTTTGAAGCACTTTTTTGTACACGGTAGTTCAGGGATCTTCTTCTGGGAGTTCTTGATTTCTTTTGGGTGATCTCTGGAGTTAACAATAAATGGTAATAAGTTTTTTTTCAGATATTTATGTATAAATTTTGAAAATCACTCTTTCTACACTGATTTCCACATTTGTTTGCAAATCTGGCTACCTCGGGAACATGAGTATGGTCGTTATTTGCATGATGTAAAAGTATTAATCTGATAAATTTCTTAGAATTAAAATAAACGTGGTTAATGAGAAATAAATAAGCTTTTAGGAAACCTATCATAATTCAAAGTTCTAAGAATTTAAACACATGTAAATTATAATATCTTCTTACCTGGAAATTAGAACGACTGCTCCTCAAAAGTGAAATCACTGCATAAAATGTCGGGGGGATCAAGGTGATCTCTTTAAATTCAGCCACGTGCACTGCAGGTATATGAATGACAATGTAGTAGCACAATTTTGTGTTTAAAAATGAAATTAATTCTACTTTTGGGTTCTACACTACCTTAGGAACACTGCCCGCCTTTGCTTAACCCACCTTAAACCATTATTTATCGATATAAAAATTTCCTTTAAATTCTATGAATCATTATTCCAGTAATCTGTATTTTAGATGAGAAATTCAAAAAAATAAATTGTGTATGGAAAAATAACATTACATTTACGATTTTAGTTTAGATTTCCAAAACTTTGACACAGCTCGAGTTTAATTCTTTCTGCACCGCCCCCTGAATACTAGGCCTGCGCGCTGATAAAAATAGCGGCTGTCGCAGGCGGATTTTTTTTTTCAGCGTTTGTAGGGTTCCTCGAACTTCAACACCAATAATATCTCAAATTTTTGTCTGCCTAGTTTTTCTGAGATCAAATAAGTCAAAGAAAACTTTTAGATATTATTGGTGTGTTGAAGTTCGAGGGACCGTTCAAACGCTGAAAAAAAATTCCGTCTGTGACAGCCACCATTGTTATCAGCGCGCAGGCCTAGTATTCAGGGGGCGGTGCTCTCTGTTGAAATGACGAAATGCACAAAGTGTCTTAAAAGGTACTGACGGGTTTTAAAAGGGAATAGTAAATAAACAGTGACAGTTATTAAAGTTTTTTTTTAGGACATGATTAATATTTTAAGTCAAGAATTTCTGTAGTAGTCTTATTTGTTTTAATACCAAATGTCAACCACAGATGGCACTGCACTATTTCAAACCATAAAAATGCTTAAAGTAATCTTAAAATTTCAAAACGCAAGCTCCCTCCCTCCCCTCCTCATGATTCAAAAACTAATAAAAATGAAGGATGAAAATTGAATGAACTGCAATCTATCTTTATACAATGCCTCAAACTATTTTGAGCATTCTTACAATTTGAGAAGGCCGGCACATCGCCATTTGTTAATGACATTTGGTACTAATGCAGGGATTCATACTACATAATTTCTAAATGTACCAATAATTTCCTGCAATATTAGCTTTTATAGCTGTCACTATTTGTTTGTAATCCCATTTTCATAAATGCTAGCCCATTTTAGCCATTCTGTATCTAATAACTGTTTAACTCAACTTTGTGTTTGCATGTAAAGGAATTTTGTAATCGATTTGTCACTCACTTCCTGATAGGCTAGAATTATAAAAATTATGTACACAGGTGTGTTTCCGATGACAATACAGCATTTTAATACGTATTATTTAGAAATTAATCCATTCGCTGTCAACCACGAGTATACTCGTGGTTGTCAGGGTGTTAAGGATTGCCAACACGAGTATACTCGTTTCACATTGGCAATCCTCTTTTACCTACATACATATATATAGCAATGTGAGAAGCTTGAAAATAATATTGTAGACAATAATTTGTTACAAAAATTCAACTTTTATTTGGAATTATTATTATGCTTTTACAGAAAGTTGAAAGAAAATAATTTTATAAAAATTCAAAATAAATTCAAAGAAAATTAAAAAATAAACGAAAAACTGTGGAAAATCATATGTTAGTTTCTTCATAGTATTTTTTGTAGCAAATACCAATACAGAAGGGCGGCTTTTCGGGACAAGTTGGGCAATAATATAGAGTGTCTTTTCGAATTTTTTCCTTCGTGCAAACTCTGCACTGGCGTATTGGATTTTTTTGTCTTGTAGGAGAAATTGCATCAAGATAATGAAGAGTTTTTTCCTTGTGCTGTGGTCGATGTAGAGGGCTGCGATTGACAAGAGAGCTTTCAGAGAAAGGGTTAATTATACATTGATAAATTAATTATATATTTTTCCTTTAGCCAGGCGTAGGTGATAAATTTCAAGATATTCTTTATGGTTACAACTGTATATGAGTTATAACAACGATGACGTTAAGTATGCGCCAAACCACCCTCGCTAAAATAAGCACAATCACTTTTATTACTTTTAAAAGTCACTAAAATAGGCACATTCACTTTTAACACTGTGCTCGAGTTTCTTGAATCAAGTCACCTTGAAAAATTACATAGATTTTTCATTTTTTTTCTTAAATCTCCATAAAGTTAAAAGGGGACCTAATTTGAGGAAGCTAAATTGAACCCTGGGGACAAACTTTTAATTTATGTTTTTCTAAACAATAATGAGATCGGAATGTTTCCTTTTTAATGAGATACACTTGATAAAATTCAAATTAAAAATTATGTTTTTAATTATGAAAATTATTAAAAATGAAAATCTGTCTTTTCGATGACCGATTTCAGTTTAGTGCCAAAGTGCGGTATCTTATGTTTAATCTCATTTTATGTTCAGTTTTTTTTTGGGTTTCGTTTATCTCACGAAACCCTATTCGTCCCGCTTCTCTGTCTGTCCGTCACAGAGCCGGTTCTGAGAAACTATATAACTTACATTCTTGAAAATTTGTGTACTTACAGCTGAATATCTACTGTCACGCTGAAAATCATAAAATTGTTTATATATAAAAATCCTAGAAAAATAAAATAACACTTGTAACATATTATTTTGAATCCGGGGTGGAAACTATTTTAGTTACAATTAAAACTTGATAACTTCTTCATAGACTAATAAATTTAATATTTACAACGTATTTACATGTTACTATTTACAAAATAACTCATTTAATTTAATATTACGGCTTAGCTCAGATGTCTTGTCGGCAACAACTCTGTAAACATTCTTCTCTTCTGGTAAAGTCTAATTTACTAAGCTTGTCAATTCTTTTAAAAGAAAAAAAAGAAAAGGAGAGAAAATATGATAGAGTGAGTATAGTTCGAGCGTTACACTCTTCCCCTCACACTGCATTACTGGTCCCTCAGATGCAGTGTGCATTTCCTGGGTGGATTCCTTCGGGATGCTTTCTGGTGACTAAATACCTCTGTTGTTCTCGCGTTTTTTGAACCTTTAGTAAATATTTGCTGGCTGGGCGTCTGACGTTTCCCAGGTCTGCCTCTTGGACGAATGAAGCCTTTAGAACATTCACCATATCCATAAAGGACACTACGAGAAACAAGTTGTTCTCCAAATAAAAAGAAAAATTTTGAACAGAAGCACTTGGTATAAAAAGTACGTTAATCAAATTGCAATTTCTTACAAAGTTTTAAAGATATATGCACAAGAAAAAGGTTGTATGATACTATAGATCTATTCATGGTGAGCCTTAATGAAAAATAATCCATGAGAGAAAAAAAACTTTTTTTTCAAGGGAAGAAAAGAGTCAGTATTTGAAGTACTTGAATATATAAAAGACTTATGACGATGATTTCAACAAGCAGTTAAAAATAAAATAAAATAAAATAACTAAAATGTTCAACATCAGATACTGATATCTAAACTTTTAAGCAGTCGTCCATCTAAAAACCAGTGAAATGCCACTTTTCCCCTAAAGTTGCTCCAACACCAGTAGAATCTTCTCTAAAAATCACTGGATATCTTTTTAATAAATTTTCAACATCTCTGGACCTGATAGTAGAATCAATCTGGTGCAAGTATGAACAAATATAATCAATGTTTGCACCAAATGGATGAACATGGCGGAATGTTGAAATGAGACCAATGAGGCGAGCCTCCCTTTCTATATTAGCACTAGATAAATTTCCTAATTGGGAATTATTCTCATAAGCTGAATCATTAAGAGAATCAGGATTTTCTTCTGTCATTCTGCGCTTAAAGGCACGAAGCTCTTTTAATTCAGCTTCATTAGATCTTCTTTGATTCAAATTTAGCTCTTCCTTTTTTGAGTTTTGTAAAGCCTGTCGCATTGTTGCCAACTGATTATCTTTACGTTTAAGTTCTTCTTTGTGATCAGACTTCATGACCATAATTTCACTTTGTGCAGCTTCTAACTGACATCTCAAAGAATCAGCCTCTTCTTGGTACTTATGAACATCTTCTTGATATAGTTTTTTTACCTGATCAGTATCAGTATTTGTTTTATCTGAATTTTCATCATCACTGAGTTCCATTTCTTCATCTTGTCGTTCATTTTTCAACTTCTCACAAATAAGTGAGGCTTCATGATCTGTATAATGCACTACTGGCGGAGTAGGCGGTCTATAATAGTCTAGTTCTTGATGGCGTGCTTGACGTTGTAGAGCTCTCTGCTTGCATTCATAATTATACCGGTCATCTCGAGCTTGAGCATAATCAACATGTAGCCTTCCAGTAAAAGGTGCCTCGTCTTATTTTCTATTTTTGACCTATATCCAGAAAATACAAAGCACTATCTACGTAGAGCTCATCAGAAAATCTTATATGGCAAAAATTCTTTTTAGACATTCTAACTGTCTCTACAGACCCAGACCCACAACGTTCGAAAATTTCTTGAATACGTTCCTCCGTAATCTTTTCTGGCAAACCGCCCACAGACACTGTTTTGCACCCCAATGTCCGTTCTCTAGTAGTAGGTCGAGGTGAATTTGGATTCGGGGGATATAAAACACTTTTTGCAAGCTGCACAACTTTTTTAACAGGAGGATGTGATACAGTATCAATATAATGTTTAACTTTAGGTGTAGCCTCTTCCCCTAGTTGGAAGCTACTTGTAAATTTTCCAAGCAGTTCATTCAACCTAACTCGTTGCTCTGAAGTGATATGTCTACCTTCATCTTTTCTGAGAAAAACAGTGCCTAATTCAGCGGTTTTTATTGCTAATTCACTGGGAGGTCTATAGGTATCTTCGGCGAATCTATACTTCCACCTGCATCTATCAGCAAAGAACCATTTTTGATTTACTACATCCAAAACAATTTTTGCTTTGCGTAAAAAATCGATTCCCAAAATTGAACGATTATTTTTGGCATTCGGCAGAGCATAAAGTGTTGTTTTAACATCGCGACCTTCAATTTTAACATGAATTTCAGTTTTATAAACTTCGGTAGTGTTTTGTAGCCCATCCGCTAAGACTACGATCATTTGAGTTTTTTCAAACTTCACACCTTGGTCTTTTAATAAAGCATACAAAACTTCACCCGCAACGCAATGTGTTGCGCCAGTGTCAGCACAAGCTGTGCCAGAGAGACCATTTATACTTATTTTTACCAATAATGTTGGTGATGTTTGCATATTACATGTACGAAATTCTAGAGATTGAAAGTGCGCCTATACATTTTTCGGAGAACAAGTTGGACACTTGGATTTAATAACTCCGGGTTTCCACATCCATAGCAACTTAACATTGGCCGATTTAAATTTGAAGGATAATTAATTTTATTTCTCTTGGACTCATTTTGATTGCGAAATTTACCAAACTCATTTCTTTTAAAATCTAAAGGCGTTTTTCCAAAGCGATTAGAATTCCCGATCTCACTGATTTTATTTGATCTCTTTATTTCTACTTTGTGTGACCTCAAATTATCATATAAATCTAACTTTTCAGCTAATTCAACAGGATCTGTTAGATTCTCCCATTGGTCTAAATAATGTTCTTTGCAATCAGGGAAACCTTTTTCTTTAATTGATCAGCAATAATTAATTCCGATAGTTTTTCAAAGGAATTTATATTTAATTCGGATAGCCATCCCTCAAAATAGCTTCTAATTTCAAAGTAATATTCTTTCCAGCTAATATCGGTTCGCTTTGGATGTCGATTAAATGAAACTCTAAACCTTCCAGCAGTTAACTTGAACCTCTGCAACAATATATCTTTAATATAAGAATAATCCTCAAATTTTTCTTCCGGTTCACGCGCTATTAATTTACCGATTTCATTTGGAAGGACTCCAATTAAATACGTAATCCACAGTTCTTTAGAAACCTTTAAAAGTTTCATTTGCCTCTCAAAAGTTATTAAAAATAACTTTCATATCATCCTTTTCAGGATTGAAATTGGGTAAAACCTTTTTCAAGTCAACGCGGATTGAAGAAGTTTCTAGAGGGTTGCTTGTATTTGCAACAACATCTCTTGTTCCTGTTTCTAACCTGAGCTTCTGTAGCGCAAATTCTCTTTCTTCGGCTAAACGCTTCTCTTCCTCAAGAGTCTTTCTTTCTTCTATGATATTTTCTAAAATTCCCTGTACAAAATCTATGTTATCTTTAAATGCCTCACTATTTACAATTTTATCACGTAATTCGAGGACTTTATCATCACTACTTATTTGTACTTTTAACTCTGAAGCCAAAGTGATTAAATCAATTTTCTTACCCTTAGAAAGAAACGCCATCATTTAAATTAATTATGTTTTAGCTAACTTCAAACTTAATTTGTGTTACGAACAACTCTTAGCAAAATAATTTAAATAAATTCTTCATATAATAAATAAAATAATGCCAAGCATTCATTTATAATAATAACTTCAATAATAATATAGCTCAGTGCAACTATATAAATGTATAAAATAAAGCAAACGAGTTGATTTTTCAAGAATAATTATTAGATATATTTCTCTTATGAATATCTTCATTTAATTCAGATACTAAAATACTTGAAGCTGCAGACGATTTTTCGTATTTCTATTCCAAGGAAAATACCATTCAGGTTGAATAGAATAATTCCAAAATATTTCGATTCTGGACGAATCAAATACAATTTTTTCAAAAAAATCCTCAGATTCTGGATGAATCAAAAGAAATACTTTTTGTACTTTAGTATCTAAATTTTCTTATTAAACAGTTTAACACAATTTAAAAATAATACTTATCTTCATATCTTGCCTATATTCGGGCATAGTCGGCCATGATTCGGGCCCGACGTTGGGGAGCCAATCTTTGTAACATATTATTTTGAATCCGGGGTAGAAACTATTTTAGTTACAAATAAAACTTGATAACTTCTTCATAGACTAATAAATTTAATATTTACAACGTATTTACATGTTACTATTTACAAAATAACTCATTTAATTTAATATTACGGCTTAGCTGAGATGCCTGGTCGGCAACAACTCTGTAAACATTCTTCTCTTCTGGTAAAGTCTAATTTACTCAGCTTGTCAATTCTTTTGAAAGAAAAAAAAGAAAAGGAGAGAAAATATGATGGAGTGAGTATAGTTCGAGCGTTACACACTGAAGTTGCCAACGGATTGTATGTAAGATTGAAATTTGTGAAGTTTTATTTCAAAAAAGTTCATATAGAGTTCCTGGTAAATTTAAAAGAAACCGTAACTCTAAGCGTTTTGGAATGAATGGTTTCTTTGAGTTAAATTTCAGCAAACGATGAATGAAGAAAAACGGGTCAGATAAGAGACCAGACAGTTTCTTATACTTAATCAGCCAACATATGCTTGTCCAAGTAAGATATCGTTCTACTAATGTCCAAAACTGCATTATCAAGAATAATTTTCTGTGATCGATGAATTCTTATGGCATATGCGAGAGACACGGGATCGCCCATAGGGTTTGCATTATAACTTTGACCTTTAATTACTCAGGCGACAGATTGAATTTCAAAACTCGTAGCCCGTTATTTCCTTTGTAATACTAAGATCTATGTTTGTGGTAAATTACATTATAATTGATCAAGCCATTGCCGAGAAAGCGTGTTCATTTAATTGTCAGATGGGAGGGGATACATAAGAAGCTTTGCCTCGCTTCAATTATGAATTATGAGCTACATTAATTTTTAAATGAAAAAAAAAATGAGAATCGTGAAACTGCGCCCCATGAAAGTTGACAGATAATTTCTACCATTATTTTGAGATGCATAAAGGAATTTTACTTTTCGATGGTCTAAGGCGGCCATTTAGATTGTTATCCACAAAGAGGAAAAATCTTTTAAATTAACTAGAAAAGTTGCATAAAATTCCATTTTATGAAAAGTTATTTTATTTTACATTCATATGGTTTATATAACTTCTCAGTTTACTAATTGAATCGCGTTGGTACTTGGTTTATTACATGGTTTATTTTTTTTTTCATGTAAAATCTCAATTTTATTTCTATAAACTTACAGATAAATTGACACAATAAAAAGTTAAAATTTCAGTGCAAATTCACCTTGTTTAATAATTAAAATTCATAAAGATACAACTAAATGTAAATATATTGCTTGAAGGTGCGTAAAAACATACATAAAAACATTTAAAAGCACATTAAAGACCTTTTAAAAAATCAAAACGTTTTCAACCGAACTTAGTCATTATCAGTGACAAAATTTTTCACTGATGATGATACTTATTATTAAGTTTTTCCCTGATGATGACCGAGTAAGTTTGGTTGAAAACGTTTTGATTTTTTAAAAGGACTTTAATGTGCTTTTAAATGTTTTTATGTATGTTTTTACGCACCTTCAAGCAATATATTTACATTTAGTTGTACCTTTATGAATTTTAATTGATAAACTGACACATTTTCTGTTATATGAGCTATACGTTTAGATATAGTATGCATGAACTTTTCAGTATTGGTTTGTTCTCTAAAAAACTAAAATAAAGTATCAAAAGTGCATGCTATCAAACGTTCGTACATTTTTTAATACTTAGAAGACTCATTATCCAAAACATTAATTCATATTCGACACGAAGACACTATTCCGAGTCTAAATGACACCTGCTTTGTTAGTTTAGTGTAAAAGATCTGCGAATAAAGGTTGTTATATCTTTTTTTTTTAATGAAATGTACTGTACATTCAGGAATACAAAATTTCTCTTCAAATCCTACAAAATATTACTCCACTATTCTATATTTTATTGCAGAAAATTTAAAAGAAACTTCTGTATTAGAAAAAAAAAACATTACATTTACAGTTTTCCATTAAATTCCAATAAATTTGACGCAGTTTGTATTTCTATATTGAAACAAAATGACCAAATATAGTTAATACCGTATTTTCCGTATAATATCTTACTTTGTGGCTCTAGTAAATATTCTTGGTAGGAATAATGTGAAATAATAAAACTTATGAGTCTCAAGAGATAAGAATGGGTATTTTTGGAATCTAAACATAAAAATTATTGTTTGTATTCTGCCTTTTCTATTACTGAAGAACACATATATATTCTTTTTGTTTATGGTACATTAGAGTATAAATATTTTATGGTTTTTATTATTTTATGAACATATATCGTGAATTTATTATAAGGTAGAAAATATTTTTTGAAGTAATACATTCTCATGATATATAATGGACCATATATAACGTTTTTTTTCAGTTAGTTTGACGTACAATATAGGCACATTTTTAATAGGCTCCAAAATGTACTGGAGTGAGATAAGTTACTGTCCGGAATTAATGTCACAAACATGTTTTTTGAAATACATAAAATTTTATCTAACAAAAGTTTTCAGCAGATCTGAAATTACTTTGGAAATTAATGAATATAACAAAAGATGTGCCGGTAATCGAACCTGGATCCTTTGTTATCACGTACCAATGCTCTACCATTTGAACACCCAGTCCAGCATTCTTCAACTTTACAGCACAAGATGGAAAGTCAATCATGGGCACACATCTTTAGTGGCATGCATGAGATGAATTAAATCCTACTATCGGTGAATATATACATATAATTAAAAATTTTTGAGCTAAAATTACGCTGGAAATTAATGAATATAACAAACGATGTGAATTATCACTTACTACTCAACGCAAAACCAACAGATAGCTCAAGTGGTAGAGCATTGATCCGTGATGCCAAGTGTTCCTGGGTTCGATTCTCGGTCTGGATGTTTTTTACACTCTGTCGGTTGTACGTTGTGTAGTAAGAGATAATTCTCATCCTTTGTTATATTTATTAATTGCCAACGTAATTTCAGATCTGCTGAAAACTTTTATTAGATAAAATGTTATGTATTTCAAAAAACATGTTTGTAACTTTAATTTCGGAAAGTAACTTATCTCATTCCAATGTATTTTGAAGCCTGTTAAAAATGTGCCTATATTGTACGTCAAACTAACTGAAAGAAAAACATTATGTATGGTACATTAATAATCATGAGAACGTCATCAAACTGAGTGCAAAAAATAACCAGGTCGGGAATTGAACCCAGAACCCTTGGCTTTCACGCACCAATGCTCTACCATTTGAGCTGTCTGCTGGTTGTACGCTGCGTAGTAAGTCATAATTCACATCCTTTGTTATATTCGTTAATTTCCAGTGTAATTTCAGCTCTGCTGAAAATTTTAATTATATATCTATATTCACCGATACTGGTATTTAACTCGTCTCATGCATGTTACTGAAGATGTGTACTCATGATTGACGTTCCATCTTATACTGCAAAGTTTCAGTCTTGCCAACATATAAGAGAATGAGAAATACTAGACTGGATGTCGTCCGGAGAGCTCAAATGGTAGAGCATTGGTTCGTGATAACAATACTGTTAAAAATAAATGCGTAAATTCACGGTAAAACTACTGGCAGCAAAGCTGCCGGACTTTTTTCGTTCCGTTAGTAGATCTTCCGTTTCGAGAGATAAAAGAAGGTAAAACCCCGTGTGAAGAAACGGTAACTTTCCGTTACACTGTCAGAAATACTTCCTTTAAATAACGGAAGTATTCTTGGAGCACTGATAGGAAGGCAAATTTTCCGTTATGAATAAACTCAGTTTAACTCAGTTGTTTTTAAAAAACTCAGTTGTTTTTAAAAAAATTGCATCTTTTCACGTTCTGCCATCTGTGGACTACTGCGGGAGTATTTATTATCTGATATACTTCAAGAAGATTTTGTCTGGCCGACCGTGGGTTCGAACTAGGTATGTCAGCTCCTTGTGTGGAGTGTCTTGCCGATAAGACCAGTGGGCGCCCGCTAGAACAACAGTTTGAAACGATGATATGGGATTTCTTAAAATGGTGGATTAGAACTTAAACAATTTGGGGTTTAGAAACATGATAATTTTGAAGTTAATTTGCGGAGAGATTTCGTTATGAGATGGTGTTGAGGTTTTAAAACTGTAGTATTAATACAGGATAAAAACATGAATTATACATATTCTTAATTTGATTGTTAGATGTAAAATATAAATATTATATTTTGAATTAAATTCGATAAAAATGTTTGATTTTTTGAGAAAATCTATTTTTTTTTTCAACTATTATATATTTTTTAAATGTGTTCGCTTAGAATATATTTTCAGTGCGAGTGATTTTTATAATTTTAAAAAATAAGTTGAGAATAATTTTAAAGGAATGACAAAATTATTATTACTATTTTTTATTCTTACATGCATTATTTTTGTTTGCTGATTTTTTGAATAAAATCAATTTTTCTTCACTTAATTTAACTGTCATATATATATATATTTAATCTGTTTGTTTAGAATATATTTTAAGTGCGAATATTTTTTATAACTTTAAAAGTAAATTGCAAATAATTTTAAAAGAATGGTAAAATCAATTGTTACTTTCTTTAATTCGAAAGCCCCATTTTGTTGTTGTTGTTTTAAATAAACTCAAAATTTTAATTTATTGAACTTTTAGTTTTTTTTGTGCAGCAACATGTCAGTTTTTTAAACATTGAAAATAAATATGCAGCAGATAACGGAATATCTCCGTTGGCCCCTCTCGTCTCTGTCCGTTCCGTTGTTTTCAGGAAATATGAGGAAATTTTCTGATTTTTAACGAAAAATATCCTTTTGTTGTGAAATTCAGGAAAAAAAAATATGCGTGAATTTCAGATTATTTTTAACACAGAACGGATCCGGGTTCGATCCTCGGTCTGAACATGTTTTCACTCTGTTGTTTGTACGCTGTGTAGTAAGTGATAATTCATATCCTTTGTTATATTCTTTAAATAAAATTATTTAACGCTAGTTTTTTAAAGATGGTTGTCATATATCATATTGATTAAAAAGGTACATTGGACTTAAACTTATAATGCTAATTAAGTAGTTAGAAGGGTAAGTTTAAAAAAATAAACGTGAACGTTATCATCATATATATTATTTCTCCTGTCAACTTCCCTTTTTCTGTGAAAATACGAAACGCAGAACGACGAATGAGATAGCATATGAAAGGATTTTGAACAGACTTCTGACATAGCACATACAACATTTTATTAAGACATAATTTTGATTAAAATTTGCTGATAATTAAAAATTAAATCGGCATTTTTTTCATAAAAGAAATCAAAGGTTTTCCTCAAAATATTGTTACCAAAAAAATAAAATACCACATTATACGATGCTCAGCGATTATTATAAAAAACACCGCACGGGTTTATTTTATATTTATGATTAAAAAGCGAAATTGAAATTGAAATGTTTAGATTGATATTTCTATGTCCCATGTTTTTCCCGAAGCGGATGACGTCATCCTCTAATGCAGTTAAAATACGATTGTTAATTTTTCCTCTCGCGCGTGCCTTTAGCAATCTTGGATCCGTTTTTACTCCAACTTTGATGGAATAAATTAAATGATATTCTGGCTTGACTAACAACTAAATGTTTTTTGCAGATATTTTTATCCTTGCTTTTTCTTTAGAAGTTTAACCCTGCATCTAATAAATATTACATATTGATAAAAAATGGTACTTCTCTATTATCCCGTCGAGCACTTTTCATAACAAAAAACTATCGCCAAATAAACGGGAGAACGTTGCCATTGGAATATCAAAATAAATAAATAAATAAAATATAAGAATTTAAGGGCACAATTGTTATTTTAATCAATGAAATAACTCATAAATTAGTAAAACATAATGAAAAATACACGCCAATGTCGCGTTAAAAACCACTTGATGACGTAACAAACACGTATAATGTTTCTGACATCAAGTATAAATGGGACTGCATTTTTGGCGTTTAATCTTACAATTTGGCGATAGTTTTTTGTTATGAAAAGTGGTCGACGGCATAATAGAGAAGTACCTAAAAAATATTAGATTTCAGTGCGAAATCCTCGCACGGGCCTCTGGTTTTTCTAATTTGTGACATTGGTAATATAGAAGTGTGTTTCTTCTAATAAAAATAACATGACTGACAGATTAGAATTAAACGATCTCACCCATTCGTTAAGATGATGAATTGAGATGTAGAACCGATGTCAGAATCAAAGATAAGTATTAACCTCACGTCACCCAATTGTTAGAAAGACTTATGTAGTGGTATCAAGTTTATGGAACCAATTACAAACTACAGAAATTACAGAAATCACTCGCTCGTGGATAGCTGGTCAGATGCATAAGAATTAAATACATTGGTATAAAATCCAATTCCACCATCGTCAGGATGCGTGTTCAAGGTCATTCGAGTGCCTCGATTTTTTCTTAAATGTTTACTCTTGTAACTTTTAAGCATCTAATTTCATTTTATAAATTTATTTAGTCTGAGAATTACTTTCATTTTTTTAATTTTTTAAAATTAAATAAACCTTTAATATTGTTCATCGTAAAAGATCTGATTGAAAAAACTATATAAATAAAACTTCGACACTTTTTTTTTTCAATTGTTATACTCTATGCAGCACAGGTACCCCCGCTTTATGTAATTAATTATTTCCGAAGCTTTTTAAAATTAAATAGTACTTTAATATTTTTCATCGTCAAAGAGCTGACTGACTTAAAAAAAAAAAAAAAAGCGTTGACACATTTTCCAATTCTTATACTCTATGCAGCATAAGTACCCCCGTTATATGTGATTAACTCGTTCCAAGTTTTTTAAAATTAAATAGACTTGTAACATTTTTCATTGTGAAAGAGCTGACTGAAATTAAAAAATAAAACAACCATAACACCTTTTTCCCAATTGTTATACTCTATGCTGTATAGGTGCCCCCGCTTTACATGATTAATTCGTTCCGAAAAATTATCGAGTAAAACGTGTAAATTTATTTTAACATGCATGATATGAGTAGTTTGCAAAAGGAGGAGAAGAACTAAAATTTCAATTTTTCCAGTAAAATACTATTTTATTATTTGCAAAATGAAAAATATAATTAAAATATACGTATGTTAAAAGCTGAAAAACTCCAATCATGTTATTCTCCACAAGCTCTACTTCAATAGACAAACTAGATATGAATGAAATAAGTTCTCTGCATGCCCAGTTTGCTGTTTCTCCCCATTCAACAAAATCAATTTCACTCCTATCCCGTATAGAGAGATGGATTGCAAAATTACAATACAATTCTTTCATGTTATTTTTGGAGTTTTTTACATAAATGGCGTTATAGCTCAAACACGTATAGTGAGATCACATATACCAAAGGAAATCTGTAGAAAACGATAATTTGCAACTAGCATGCCGTGGCCATCACGAAACTCTATTCTATATCATTCAAATATACTTTGTGACATATTTTGAGGTTTTTCTCACACCGGACATTATGTTTTAAAAGGTAGCCCAAAACTGACTATTACCAAAGATTGATCCCTTTCCTACATAACGATGTATTGAATCAACCCAAATCTTTATTATCAGCTGAGAAATTTAGGTTAACATTGTCATTAAATTACCCCATCAGGTAGGGGTTTTTTTAGACCGCTGACCAGGACCCTACCTGCCAGGTTTTGCCTAGCTTAACGAGTTGATACCTGGAAACGGGGCGAAGATTCGCCTTCTCTCCGCTTGGCGAAGATGTGTTTGTTAAATCTATAGACCGACGTGGCTTCAGTGCGTCTTGTTGCTTTAATTGCTTTCTCTTAGTTGGCCGGTTGCTAATTGATTTTTGATGAGGCGATTCAGCACTGCGCAGTGTAGCGAAGTCATGCCGGACGGATGTGAGATGCTAGGATATTTACTATTTCCTCGCTGCATCGCTCATCCATACGTCATGCCATCGCTACTCGAGTTAGTCTCGTAATTTAGAACCTTGATCTAGTGACGAGACCTTCACCAGACTAGGCACCCCCAGAGGTGTAATTCACAGGTAACTTGGAGGACTTTACACCCACAACGAATTTTACATGCACCGGGGCCATTAGCGTACATGATCGCCGCATCTGAAAAGGAATGGGGTTAGACATTTTATAACACTTTTAATTCTACAAACTAAGTGCTACTTTTATACTGTAAGTACTATTACTTTATTTGTCTTAATTTACCTTTGGTTCTACCCTATGATAATTTTAACTGAAACTAAATATTCTACAGTTGCTTATTGCTACAGGGGGGACATTATATGCATAATTTACTAAATTAAGAGAGGGTTTGGACCATCGGCTATATATTATCTATATATAATTTAATATTTATAGTTTATATAACTTATATAACCAGGCAGGTTTTCGCCTTGAAATGCAAGAGAAAAATTTACTCGGGAACTTAGCCAATAAAACATTTATTAAAACAATGTTTACAAACATTTGGCAGCTTAATCTAGGTCTTTGATCGCAAATAGCCCCTCGTTTGCACACTGGCGTTGGTGGGTGGATGACAGGCCCTGATTATCGCACGGGCACCCGTTGCCCATGCCCTAAGCACGAAATTTCTGATGAGCACGAAATTTTTCATAATTTCAACTAAATTTCCATTAAAAAAGGATCATACTTGTGCCAATGTTTTTATTTCTTTCAGGACTTTTGTTTGCACTTAGTATCAGTTTGGTTTTATCATTTAATATCAATAATATCATTAATAAGTAAACTTCTTATCATTATTTTCTAGTATTTGATGTACTGTATTCATCAAGCCATTCAATTTTATCATTCTGCACATTTATTCGAAAAGTGACACAACTGAAAAAATGGGATATTTGAGATATTAACATGATAAAATGACAAAAATATACCTCAATCTATAATTAAAAGCACATTTCAATAAATAATAGAAAAAATATTTTATTTTTATTCCAGGAACCGTTATTCAATTTTCCGGAAAACGTAATTTTTTGAGTTGACATATTTCGAATAAGCGTGAAAATATGTAAAAAAAAAAGCTAGTATCAGTAAACCAACCAATCTAAGGTGGCACGAAAAATTCAAAGTGCCCTGGCCACAAAAACTTACTAGTTGAGCCCTGGTGGATGATGAATAAAAACTCGTTCCTTTCGTACAAAATTTCATCCGGTCGGGCTGGCCATCTCTTGTGAGAACTTGACTGCTCCATTACGCTCAGCTTATCCATCGTCTTCAATTTCGGTCACTTTACTGAGATAAAGCACCCTCTTGTGGTTGACCACCACAAAATCGCCCGATTCGAAGGCACCCTTGGTATTGCCATCTAATTCAATGTCGTTTTTGATTTGATATGGGAGTATCGACGACGGAGAAATGTCTGCATCAGATGCACGTGATTCGAGGTCGCCAAACGATTCAACGCTGTCGTCAGACTCTTGAAATGAAATCACCTCACTTCTGCTGTAAGTGTCTTTGTATGTGTTCATAAAAATGAAGACATCTTACTGGTAGACTTCGAAGCCTTTTTGGAAGATTGCACCCATCTCTATCTTTTTACCATTTTCCTTCCGGTGACAGATGTCGTCGCCTCTATGCTCCCTCTGGACGGTGTGTCACAAAGTATTAAGTGTCTATATTTTGGTTATACAGTGTGTTTCTAAATGAATATCGGGGTTTTAACGCTTTGTAGTATCTATTATAAAAAACTTAAAATTATACTTAAAACATAAAATGAAAGAGCAACTCAAACAGTTTTACCTACAAGCTTACAAGTGTTCAATGTGAACACATTTCGTCAGACGGCACACATCAAGTCGATAGCTCAGTTCTTCCCAAACGTCACTCTACGCTCACCCGATCTGACGCCATGTGATTTCTACCTGTTGGGGTTCATAAAGGATCGAGTGTATGTGCCTCCACTACCAGCTGACATACCCTACCTAAGAAACAGGATTGAGGCAGCTGTTTCAACAATTACCCCACAAACACTAATTAACGTTTGGGAAGAACTGAGCTATCGACTTCATGTGTGCTGTGTGGCAAAAGGTGTTCACATTGAACACTTGTAAGCTTGTAGGTAAAAGTGTTTGAGTTGCTCTTTCAATTCATGTATTAATTATAATTTTAAGTTCTATGTAATAAATACTACCAAGCGTTAAAACCCCAATATTCATTTAGAAACACCCTGTATTTTCATACCTCAAATAAATAACACCTGACAAAGGTTATATTATTCCAACATAATAACCATAAAGCATATTTATATGTGTTAGTTGGTTCTTATAGGTGTTAGGCTTCAATAAACAAAGTATCCAGATTCCAAGACAACAACGCAGAAGGAGATTTTAACGATACATTGGCCAGACAGACCAAGTGAGGAGTAGGGACTTCGAGTAGTGGTCATTAAGTGATGCGGTACGCCGTACAAAGTGGTGGCACTGCTGTTTGCTTTCCAGGAATCGTGAACAGGGCGGGAGATTTGAAATACGAAAACTAGACCATTGTCATAAATTAACCTCTACAATCAGAAAGTACTACGGAACTAATTTAAATACCTTAAATACGCACCAAAAATTATTAATATGATGTATTATACATTTCTTGAATTATAATATAGAGATATAAAAACCGTTTAATAATATTAAAAACGCATAGGAGAACAGCATCCGTCGTGTGTTCTCAAACTCAAAATTGGACCAACATACAGATTTTTAATTAAAAATCTAAAATATAAATTTTGGTTCATTTCTACCAAACAGTATCTGAGATACAGTTATAATATTCGTCACGAAAAAGCATAGCAAATAATATTTTTATAGTTACAACTTTATACGAGTTACAACAAAAATAGAATTAGTTATGCGTTCAAACCACACTTGCTCAAATATGCCAAATGGCTGTGACACGGCAACAATAAAATATTTTGAACACTAAAAAGTAGAAGATAAAATATAAATAAAAAAAAAATAAAGAGTGTAATAATTAAAAAAAATACGCTTTGATTTTTTCTTTTGCCACAAAAAAAATACGAGACTTTGAGAAGTCTTAGTTAGGCCGCGAACCGAGGGACACAAGCGATACAGAGCGCGTTTTTGGAGAAGAAGCAGGATTGACTTTCAGAATTCGTTTCCTGACTGGTGCGTTTTGTTGCTGAGGGCTTGGGTGTGCGACCTGCTTAATAGTACAAATCACACTCTGATACGACAATGTATCCGATTTTACTTTCTTCTATCTTTACAAAAAGAAAGTAATGGATTCAGGAAAATTTCCGACTTCCAGTTTTCGACGAATTTTTACGCTTTAGAAGGTTCTGAACACGATTTGACTGTTTTTAGAAAATGTCTGTCTGTGACTCCGTCTGTCTGTATGTGACAAAATTTTTTTAGGCGCTCTATCTCAAGACCTAACGCACGAAATTTAATAAAACTTTATATTCAGTTAGTCCCTGATATAAATTGGTGCTGATTAGCTTTTGGTGAAAATCGTCTTACAGGTGGCGCTGCTATGCTGCATTTTTCGCGATTTCCTCACTAGCTCCATCTCAAGAACTAATGCACTCATTTTCATCAAACTTCATATCCCGTTAGACCTTGACATAAATAGACGTTGATTACGTTTTGGTGTAGATATCACAACAAGTGGCGCTGCTATACCACTTTTTTCATGATTTTTATGATAGCTATATCTCAAGAACTCATGCACGGATATTCATCAAACTTCAGATTCAGTTAGACGTTGACATAAGTTGTTGTTGATTAGGTTTTGGTCTAAATCTCCCAACAGGTGGCGCTGCTATGCTACATTTTGCAGGATTTACACGATTTTAGCAATAGTCCTATCTGAAGAACTAATGCACAGAATTTAATAAAACTTTAGATTCAGTTAGACTTTGATATAAATTAATGCCGATTCTTTTTAGTGTGTGCGACACCTGTATGAGATAGAAGAAAGTTTTGCGATTGGCATATCCGACTAGTTTATTATATATATATATATATATATATATATATATATATATATATATATATATATATATATATATCGAATATTCGAACTGTGAACGGAGTTATGTGACTCGTAAAAATTAGGTTACGCAAAGAAAAAAAATCAAGTCGAAAGAAAAGGATGAAGTTAATTTTCCACATTATTAATATTTCTGACGTGAAGTAATTCTTCCTTTTTTAAGAAGAGAATCGTTTGAGACTAAAACGGTGATTAAGACTAATGACTGAATAAAATAATGTATTTATGGTTAATGATTCTGCGAAAATATCTTGCGGGTACAATTAATTATTTTTTAAAAAGATATGAATAATTAAACTAATAATATCTTACTTGTTTTTCCGGTAATTATTTTACCTTTTTTCAGGATATTGTTTTTCTTATTTAGTACAGAAAATGATTAATTAAGTCCGTAATTTTTAATTCCGGTTTTCTATGACTATAAATCAAGTTTTATTCAGGAGAGCATAGCATGCTCCATTCCATGTTTAAATATACGTTTACTCGATTGAAGGGAGATGATATATTTTTTATCCCACCTAAATTTAATTAAGATTCATACCAGAATTCTTGAACGAATTTTTTACATTTATAACTTTAGTGAAAAGAAGCTGTAAATTTATATTCCTTAATTTCAAATAATTTTTTTTCGAAAATTCTGGTGTGAATTCAATTTTAGAGAAACACAATTACTTGCTCCTGAAAAGGTTAAATGCTCTCAATGTACCACATACTTCTGGAATAATATAGCATAAATTCATCAATATGAAATGCATGAGGACAGCAGAAGAAGAATAGTTTTAGCCATTAAATCTAAATATTTATCAGAGTTATTTCTTGAATCAGAAATTTATAAAAATACCACTCCTTTTTAAAAATAACGTTTCTAGACATGTAAACCAGTGTTTTGATAGTCGAAAAGAATAGATCCAGATTTTCTTTTGGTTAATTTTGTTACATTAAATAAAGGAGGATTAAAAAAATATTGGACAAAGTTTAACGCGAGGTTCTACTTCTTCGGGTGAAAATTTTCGATTTTTTCTTTGAATTTTTAAATCTCTCAGTATGAAGATTGTTGCTCTAAAACGGTTTCGTGATATTCCAATTCCTTTCAATCGTTTTTGTAAGTTGAACGCCCACAACCAGAAAACGGCTTTCTACGCGCAGATCTACGCTCGAAGTTTGTTGCATCTCGAAACCATAATGGAAAAAAAATCTGGCAACCATGTCGAAAACCGAATCGAAATGTCGGGGTTTGAATGTTTTCGATTCCATGTTCAAATTTGTTAACATGTTGTTCATATTTGTTAACATGTTGTTCATTTTGTTCACATTTGTTCATGCCGAATCGAAACGTCGGTTTCGGTGTTTTCATTTACTACCTTAAAAGAAAAATTCGTATTAAAAAATACTTAAAACTAGTCGGATATGCCAATCCCAAAACTTTCTTCTATCTCACACAGGTTTCGCATATACTAAAAAGAATCAGCACAAATTTATATCAATGTCTAACTGAATCTAAAGCTTTATTAAATTCCGTGTATTATTTCTTGAGGAATGATTATTGCTAAAATCGTGTAAATCCTGCAAAATGAAGCACAGCAGCACCACATGTTGGGAGATTTAGACCAAAACCTAATCAACAAAAACTTATGTCAACGTCTAACTGAATCTGAAGTTTGATGAAAATCCGTGCATTAGTTCTTGAGTTTTAGTTATCGTGATAATAATGAAAAAATTAGCATAGCAGCGCCACCTGTTGTGCTATTTACACCCAAAGAAAAGCAGCATCGATTTATCGATTTATGTCAATGTCTAAGAGTATCCTAAATTTGATGAAATTCTGTGCATTTAGTTCTTGAGATATAGCTATCGTAAAAATCATGAAAAAGTGGTATAGCAATGCCACTGTTGGGATTTCTACACCAAAACATAATCAGCTTCTCTTCACGTCAAGGTCTAACTGAATCTGAAGTTTGATGAAAATAAGTGCATTAGTTCTTGAGATAGAGCTATTGCGGAAATCGTGAAAAATGCAGCATAGTAGCGCCACCTGTGGGTGATTTTCAACAAAAACTAATCAACACCAATTTATATCAGGGATTAACTGAATATAAAGTTTTATTAAATTTCATGCATTAGTTCTTGAGATAGAGCGCCCACAAAATTTTTGTCACATACAGGCAGAGTCACAGACTCACATGACAGACTTTTCTAAAAACAGTCAAATCGTGTTCAGGATCTTCTAAAACTTATAAATCCGTCGAAAACCGGAAGTCGAAAATTTTCATGAATCCAATACTTTTTTCTTGTAAAAATAGAAGAAAGTAAAAAAAAAAAAAAAAACCATTAATATTTGCATGTTTCATTTTTTTTTTTTTTTTTTTTTATTGGCGTGATTAATATTTATGGGTCCTTCCTTTATGAATATCTTTTGATATAGGCGCGTCTCAGAAAAATGTAATTTAAAATTTATTATAGTTTATGTTTTTTCTCCAAATTACTTTAACACGGAGTTTCTGAATCATTGGGGATTTATGCTTACAACTGTGATATACGCTATATTTCCAATGATGACTGGTCACTTGCGATTTTAGACGTTTTGTTAAATATCTGAAAAGCTACATGAGGAATTATCCTGAAACTTCAGGAATGTAAGTAACATGATAGACGTCATATATTTCCGCGAAGATTTTTTTCCCGAAACCCCATAAGGGGCCGTCAACAAATTGAAGAAAAACGAATATATTTTGGATAACCCTATACAAACTAATATTGCAAAAGCATTCAAACTGTAGATTATGATTAAGTAGATTATTGTAATAATTTGGGTTCATTTTTATGAAGATAGCATGTATACTCGAAGAGAAATTCAGGTTTTTATAAAAACAGTCCCAAATTTTATCAAGTTTTTTGCTTATAATTTGCAGAGTTTTTAATCTAAAAACAAGTTATTTTCAGAAAATATGACAAACAAAATTGTACACAATACCCCGCAATTGGAATTAAAAAATAATAAAAATTGTATGAAAAATGAGCAGGTTTACTAAATATTGTTTCACTGCGCATGCGCGAACTCAATCAAAATATACTGTGCATAATATATTAGCTAAATGTATAGACCAGCTTTTATGAAAGTCTCAAATCATAGCTTGAACATTATGATAGTAATCGTCGATAGAATAAGCTCGAACTTCGCTGTTCCCAAAAGGAAGCAAAAAGATGAGGGGTTGTATCAAATATAGAATGAGAGACACTTCATTCTTATTATGTCAACTTTTATAAGCTAGTATATTTGGAAAAAATCTTCGCGGAAATATATGACGTTTATCATGTTGTTTACACTTCTGAAGTTTCAGGATAATTCCTCATGTATCTTTCCAGATATTTAACAAAACGTCTAAAATCGCAAGTGACCGATCATCATTGGAAATATAATGTATATGTGCATCGTATATAAGATGCGTGTGTGCCTGGTTGTCGCTCGCACAAAATAAATGGGCCTAGTTTTGCAGCTTGATCACAACTGTTGGATCTGGATTTCTGCTATCTCCACACCACATTACCGGACATGACTTCATCTCGTTCAACATTTCTGTCCTGGTTGCTGCTCTGTCACTATAATTCGGATCTGGATTTCTACTCTCTCCACATTACTAACAATTAATTTTATGTTTGAATATCTATCACCGCTAACCACAGTGAGATAATATTGTTACATGTTTTGAGTAATGTGAAAAAGGGTATATTTCATGGTTTACCACCAGCTGAATCACCCCTGCTTATTGAAAGGTTGAACCAGCCTACTCTACCACTTCTAAAACTTCATCCAACCTTTTTTTCAATAACATTAAATTTAATTCATAGTGTATTTTTTTTTTAAAGGAAGAAACATGCTGGCCATGCGACTAACAGATATCCAGGTAATTGAAGGAATTTACATAAAATTAGGTACTTTCGTGTTATAGCGGCCCCGACAATTACGATTATGCAGCTATAATTTCGCCAAGGTTATCGCAAAGGTTATATACTCATCATATATATGCATATGCTTCAAACAGCACATTTGCCATATATGTCATTGTATACATATTATTTACATCTTAGATGTCCTATATACATCATATACGTCTTACACACATGTCATATATATACATCATATGAGCGTCATATATGACTGTAATTTAGCCATATGCGTCACGAAATGTTATATACATCATATTACTATAAAGTCATATATGCGTTATAATTTGGCAATAAATCTTGGTCGGTTGGCGATTCATCCTTGGCGTCCGCTATAACACGAAAGGACCGAAAATAATATACAAATTGAGAGAATAAGAGAAAGGAAAACACACAGTAAAATCATTATCCGATTTCAATATTTGATACAAACTAATTTGAAAATGTAGGGGAAGGTGACCTAAAATGATCCCTTTAAGGGAAAAACTTGTGTAAAATAACATAACTGTTTAAATAAAACTTTGGCCCTTTGCTAGTATGTTTTACACTATATTTTGCATTATAAACATGTTTTAATAATATTTTAAACCCAAATTGAGTAATGAATAGATTTTTTAAAAAGTGTCCAAAGGAACATTTTACCCTCCCCAAAGGGTAAAAGGATTCTTCCTTTAAAAATAATTGTAAATTGTTTTTTATCGGCAAAAGAAAGGATATAAAAGTAATTATGACAATACATAAGTGTAATTCACATCTAAAAACATACTCCATTAAGTAAACCAAGTAATATTTCTGTACATGAAAGACTGTATAGCTAAATAAGGTACTTCTCTATTATCCCGTCGACCACTTTTCATAACAAAAAACTATCGCCAAACTGTAACGCCAAATAAACGGGAGAACGTTGCCATTGGAATATCAAAATAAATAAATAAATAAAATATAAGAATTTGAGGACGCTATTGTTATTTTAATTAATGAAATAACTGATAAATCAGTAAAACACAATGAAAAATACACGCAAATGTCGAATTAAAAACCACTTGATGACATAACAAAAACTTATAATGCTTCTGACATCAAGGAAATGGGACTGCATTTTTGGCGTTTAATCTTACAGTTTGGCGATAGTTTTTTGTTATGAAAAGTGGTGGACGAGATAATAGAGAAATACCCTAAATAAATATGAAAATTAGTGCTTACCTTATAACAGATGTTATAAAACCGAATTTTTCAAAGAATTCTATTCAGACGCGTAATACTGCAATCGCTTGAATACCGCCATTGCTTCTTCTTCACATATCAGAACTAGTTTATGTGTTACCCTGTAGATAGCGCAACTTGTCTGGAAGAAAACATATGTGGATCGTTTTGCCCGATAGGATCATTTTAGGCCACCTTCCCCTACTCTTTAAAAATAAAAAACCCAAAAGCTTTATTACCATGTATTCATTCAATACCATACATAAATTAAAAAAATAATTATTAATACATAAACCTCCTTTATTTAAATTAATCTGGAAGCAATCAAAGTAATAATGGGAGGCATTAGTATCCATTATATGAAGCACTTTCGTATCAATTTGTTACTAACAGAATCCCCATCGATTAGCTAATGGTGATTAAGGTTAATGATCTTGAAGATACTTTAACCAATGTTAATGATACCTGCTTTTCTGGATGCAATAAAATTGTCTTCGTGGAGATATTTTCACATTTTGAGTACATTGTCGTTTGATACTCGATCAATGAGCCGATTAATTTTTTGGATCGGTTAAGAATTTTGTTAATTGAAAAAAAAAAGAATAATCTAAAAGGAATAAATCTTAGTTATTTTTTATGTAAAATATATCAACTCTGTAAGTATAAATCGCCGGTTACTCATCGTTCAATCAAATGTTATTGAAAGAACATTTTCTAAAAAAGACGCATACAGAATAACATTTACATAATATCGCTTAAGTCTTGGAGTATTAACTGGACAATCTAATCAAGGATTTATATAGAAGAAAGTATAATCTAAAAGGAATAAATCTTAGTTATTTTTTACATAAAATATATCAACTCTGTAAGTATAAAACGCCGGTTACTCACCATTCAACCAAATAATATTGAAAGAACATTTTCTAAAAAAGACGCATACAGAATAGCATTTACATAATATCGCTCAAATCTTGGCGTATTAACGGGACAATCTAAACACGAATTTAGAGATGATGGTGTATTATATATTTTCAAATGTGCTAACGTATGTTTTTTTATATTAGTCTAAAGATAATCAGGATAATTCATCGTGGCATCAGTATCCATTACGTTAAACTCCTTCATATCTTTCATTTCATTCTTTCATTTCATTCATTTCATATCTTTTCATTTCATTCTTTCAACTCTTTCATATCAATTTGTTTCTAAAAGACTTCCTAATGATTAACTAATGAAGATTAAGCGTAATAATGTTTATGTTATTTTAACCATTGTTAATGGTATCTGCTATCCAAGCGCAATAAAGTTGTTTTCATGAATAGTTATAGATTTTGATTACATTGTCGTCTCATACACAATCAATGAACCCATTGTTTTTTTTATGATCGATTAACAATTTTGTTTAAGGGAAAATGTATTATCTAAAGCGAATAATATCTGAGTAATCTTTTTTCATAAAATATATCAACTCTGTTCATTAAGTTCAAATGAAACGCCGATTACTCATTCAGCCAAATATTATTGAAAGAACATTTTCTAAACAAGACGCATCAGAATAACATTTACGTAATAGCGCTTAAATCTTGGCGTATTAATGGGACAATCTAAACACGAATTCAGAGATAATGGTGTATTAAATATTTTCAAATGTGTTAGCGTATGTTTTTTATATTAGCCTAAAGATAATCAGGATAATTCAGCGTGGCATCAGTACCCATTATGTTGAACTCTTTCATATCAATTTGTTTCTAAAAGACTTCCTACCGATTAACTAATGGAGATTAAGCTTAATAATGTTTACGATATTTTAACGCTATGTTAATGATATTTTAACGTTTATGTTAATGGTATCTGCTTTTCTGAGCGCAATAAAGTTGTCTTCATGGAGCGTTATAGATTTTGATTACATTGCCGTCTCATACTCAACCAATGAACTCATTGCTTTTTTTTTTTATTATCGATTAACAATTTTGTTTAAGGAAAAATGTATTATCTAAAACGAATAATATCTTAGTAATTTTTTGCATAAAATATATCATTTCTGTAAATTAAAAGTTCAAATGAAACGCCGATTACTCATTCAGCCAAATAGTATTGAAAGAACATTTTCTAAAAAAGACGCAAGCATAATAACATTTACATAATATCGCTTAAATCTTGGCGTATTAACGGAAAAAACTAAACAACATTTTATAGATAATGGTGTATTAATTATTTTCAAATGTGTAAGCGTACATTTTTTATAATTATCTGAAGATAATCAGGGTAATTCAGTATGGCATCAGTATCCATTATGTTAAAATCAATTTATTGTTAAGAGAGTTCTTATCGATTAACTAATGGTGATTAAGCGTAATAATTTTGATAATATTTTAACCATTGTTAATGGTATCTGCTTTTCCGGACGCAATAAAATTGTCTTCATGGAGAGTAATAGATTTTGATTACATTTTATTTTGATTACATTGTCGTTTCGTACTCCATTAATGAACCCATTATTATTTTTTATTGATCGATTAACAATTTTGTTTAAAGAAAAAAAAATGAATTATCTAAAGACACTGGGTCACTGAATGTATCAAGTTTTTTGATCAACTGACAATTTTAGAAAAAAACAAACAAAGAAAACAATAGACTTATCATCTAAAACGGATAATGTACTTGTTATTCTTTTTACAAAGTATATTAATTTTGTATATCGAGTTTTAATAAATCTCCAAATGTTACTAATATAACCAAATATTATGAGTTTTAATAAATCTCCGAATGTTACTAATTTAACCAAATATTACGAATTTTAATAAATCTCCGAATGTTACTAATTTAACCAAATATTATGAGTTTTAATAAATCTCCGAATGTTACTAATTTAACCAAATGTTAATAAAATAACATCTTTTAAAATACACACATTTAAACAATATTTTCACAATAATTCTTAATCTTGATGAACAACTATAATTTTTAGTGTTTATTAAACAGTTTTATCAGTGTTGAATTCAGACACCTTTTTCCGGGAGGGATTTCTGTAGCTAAGGGGGGAAGACATTGTAGAGTTCTTGGGAGGAATTGCACTTTTTAACCATTAAAAGCATAAAATTTCAAAACTTCCGGGGGGGGGGCTTTCATTGCTTCGAGGGGGAATCCGGCAAACCCCCAGAATTCAACACTGATTTTTATAGTGTTAGTGTAACCTCCGTTATTTAAATTAGTCTAAAAGGAATCAAAGTAATTCTGTGTGATATTAGTAACCATCATATGAAGTACGGTTCCTGTCAATTCGCTACTAAAAGGGCCCAAATTGATTAACTAAAAATTATTAAGTGTAGTGATTGTGAATATACTTTAACCGTTATTAATGATAAGTGGCTTTTCCGGTTGTAATAAAATTGTCTTCGTGGAGAGATTTACACATTTGGATTACATTCTCGTTTGATATTCGATGAATAACTCATTTACTATTTTGTTTCGTTAACAATTTTGTTTAAGGGAAAAAATCTTGTCATCTAAAACGAATACGAACTAGTTATTTTTTTACATAAAATATATTATTTCTGTAAATAGAGCCTTAATAAAACTCCGAATGTTATTAATTTAACCAAGTAGTAAATAAATAACATCTTTTTAAAACAAACATATTAAAACGATATTTTCACAATGATTCTTAATCTTGATGTAATAATGTGGAAATCTGAACAACTGTAGCTTTCAGTGTGTATTAACCATTTTCGTAGTGCTAGTGTAACCTAAGTTATTTAAATTAGTCCAAAAAGAATCAAAGTAATTCTATTTGATATTAGTATTTATTATATGAAGCACTTTGATATCAATTCGGTACTAAGATAGCCCAAATTAAATAACTAAAGGTGATTAAGTGTAATGATCGTCAATATAGTTTAACCGCTGTTAATGATAAGCGACTTTTCCGGGTGTAATAAAATTGTCTTCATGGGGAGATTTACACATTTGGATTACATTGTCGTTTGGTACTCGTTGAATAACCCAATAACTATTTTGCTTCGTTGCCACCTTTGCTTTTAAAAACTACGAAAGTTAACCCTTCCAAAAACTTTATTTTCTGAATGCCATTTTGCAATTTTTGCGATTTTTTCAATTTTTAAAAATTCGCATCGGCGGTTCAGAGCAAGGTACGAAAAACTAAAAATACCAGACAATATATACATTTATTCTTTTTTCGATTGTATTTTTGAAAAAAATTTCGAAAAAAATTCGCACGCAGGACTCACTTTTGCGAATTCCGATTTTCTGCGATATATAAAATCTGGCATCGGCTTTCTAAAATAACCAAACAAAAATAAAAAACACCTAAAGACATCTACTTTCTTTCGGGTTTAGGCAAAAAATTTTAGTTAAAAAAAAAACCCTTAACTTTTTTTAAAACGTTTTTTACCGTAAGTCAATTTCGCATTTTTAACGATTTTTTCCTATCTTTAAAAAATCGAATTGGCATTTATAAACAAGATACGAAAAACTAAAAATATCGCGCCTAATCTATATCTCTTTGCTTTTTAAAATCTGGTAACCGTTTTGAAAAATTTTAATTTTACTCTAAAAAAAAAACCATTTCCAAAACTCATTCACGCGATTTTGGTTTCTCGGCCCAGGTTTAAAAATCGGCAGCGACTCGGGACACATCGATACGGAAAAACAATAGACTCTATCTAGATCATAGACGCGTTCATTTTCTTATAAATGCACCGTTGGATTAAAAAAATATTTACATTCACCTTTTTAAAACCGATTGTTTACGTAACCCACTTTCGCGATTTCCGCTATTTTGGCAATGTGTACCCGTGTTTAAATTTCAATCCGACTAGGAAATTTGGTTGGGTCGAGTGTTCTGAAAAGACTTCTTCCAGAACAGATTGCGCCCCATGGCGGTGGAAGGTGGAACTACAGGCGTATTTCTGGCTCCATGGGCCCGATTATGATGGGGTTTAGCTCATTCGACTTTATATCTATAGCCTTAAATATTTTAGTTGCACTTTCGACCGCCAGGGTGCGCTTTCCGATATCGGGTTCTATGAGCCCGATTACGACGGGGTTTTTACCTCATTCGACTTGATTTCGATAGCTTTACAGATTTCAGTCATACACTGTAAAAAAAAATTCCTGAAAAAACGGAAATTGTACTGGCAATCGAGACGCCAGGACTATTTCCGTATTTTAACGGGAAAAAAAATCCGTAAATTCCAGAAATTTTCCGTGAATTCTGAAATATCCGTTTTTAAATTTCCGTTTTATAACAGATATCTTCCGTATTTTTTAGAAATTTTTATGTCGTTAAAATAAAATTTATAGGACCAAAAAAGAAAAAAAAGTTACTTCGCAAAGACAACCTTATAAGGGACAGATACATTTCAGCTTCTTATTTCCATTCCTGAGTGAGTTCATAGAAATTAACCAACCCTTGCCGCGAGCGGAATCGAACCCGTAATCTCTCGTGTACTAAACTGATGACCTAGACCACAGCGTTATGACCAGTCGCGGTTTTCGCTCAAATGCTGTTACTTATTTGAATCGCTTTTTATGATTCAAAAACTTGAGGTTTCATCAATAGATGGATTTTTCCAATGTTTTTAATATTTTCTTTTCATAATTTTCAATAATTTGCTGTATTATTTGGTGCCTTATAACAGATAAATTTTAATTTATTATGTATGATATGCATAAAATATTGTATTAAGAGTAATAAATGCTTCTTTTTGCAACAGTACAAACTAGTGTTGAATTCAGACATTTTTCTCCGGGAGGGATTTCTATGGCTCCGGGGGGACATTATACAGTTCCGGGGGGGGGAGGGAATTGCACTTTTTGACCATTAAAAGTATAAAATATCAAATCTTCCGGGGGGGGATGCGGACATTTCAATGTTTCGGGGGATAATGTCCCCTTCGGGCCACCCCCTGAATTCAACACTGGTACCAACATTTTCTTTTTTCGAACATATACTTTTTTGAAATTATTTGCCTGATTATCTATTTATCAATTCCAATAAAAACAACAATTATCTTAATCAGACTTGTTTATTACATGCTATTAAAATGATTTTTCTTTAATCTCTTATTTAAAAAAACTTATGCAAATAAACAATTTTATAATAAATTAAACGTACTTTTGCGTACGGTTCTGTTAAACTAAATAGTAAAAAAAAAAAAAAAATATATATATATATATATATATATATATATATATTGAAATTAATGATCTTGGGATAGACAAGTTTAAATATGGACTAACTGATTTAATTTAAATTAAATTAGTTTAATTTATAAAAATATGAACTAACGAAATAAATTAAAGACGTTATAAAATTAAAAACTTGATATTTATAAAAGTAAAGAAAAAATATTAACTAATTTTATAAATTTAAGGAAAAAATTGTAAACTTTGTAAAATTATAATTTATAAAATAATAAATTTTAGCGTAATTCATAAATTTATAAGCCAAATCAGTTTAGTTTAATACCAATTTGCATAGCTATAATTTGCACAGATATTATGTTATGAAACCTTTAGATAACACAATATTGCCTCACATTAAAAAAGATAAATTAAAACAAAAATAGTGAAAAGAAAATCATAATTTTAAAGTAATATCAAGAAAAAAATAAGTAGATTTAAAAAAAAAAAATTCTGTAATTTATAAAAATAAAAAAAATTTCTCAATATTTCATTAAAAAATATAAATATTACTATTATTTTCACAATAAATTGACATGGCCTCGGTTAGAATGGGCCAGCGAGTCCAGCCGGGCCAGGCCTGTATCCTAGAAGAACTCTAGTAAATACTACAATCTTAATTCGCATTTCAAAAAAGGCAATTTCTGTACTCAACCTTTAAACGTCATTTACGGAAATTGCACTGTTTTGGAAGAAATACGGACATTGTACTGTTTTGAAAGAAATACCGAAAAAATCCATTAAATGTACGGAAAACTTTCTGCATAATTACGGATTTGAAATCTCTTTAATGGAACTAATGTCATTTACGGAAATTGTACTGAAATTTTGGAAAAATGAAACTTCTCCGTAAAATTTTACGGAAAATCTCTTGTATTTTCACGATTTTTTTTAGATTGTATTCGTAAGAACAGATTGTTATTATCTCGGGCTCGGGCAACGCCGGGCGGGTTAGCTAGTTTTATATAATGTATATTAATTGTGTAAATAGAGTTTTAATAAATTCTCGAATGTTACTAATTTAACCAAATATTAATAAAAAAAACATTTAAAAAAATAAACACATTAAAACAATATTTACGCAATGATTCTTAATCTTGGTGTATTAATGGGGAAATCTGATCAATAATTTACAGCTATTAGTGTGTATTAATTATTTTCATAGTATTAGTGTAACATCCGTTATTTAAATTAGTCTAAAATGAATCTAAGTAATTTTGTGTGATATTAGTTTCCATCATATGAAGCACTTTGATATCAGTTCGATATTAAGAGAGCTCAAATTGATTAGTTAAAGGTGATAAGCGCAATGATCGTGAACATAATGTAACCGTTCTTAATGATACCCGCTTTTCCGGGTGTAATAAAATTGTCTTTTTGGAGAGATTTATACATTTTTATTGATTGTTGTTTGATACTCGATCAATGGACCTATTAAATGCTTTGTTTGGTTCGCAACTGTGCTTAATAAATAAATAAATAATAAAATAATAATAAAAGAAACATCTTTTATCTGACAGGAATAATTTATCAGTTGTTTTTCAAATAAAAATGTTTCAAATGTTTTTCTTCATCACATTTTACACCAAAACAGTCTACACACGCGATTTCCGTGAAATATATTTTTTTCGAAAAATCATCTTCTTCTTGTTCTAACAAATACTCCATTCTTTTATGACAAAAACTTGCATCTTTGTGATACTTTGAATTTCACGAATTTTCGCCATTTTCTGGCCCTAAAACCGGAAAACGCTTACAATTCATAATTTTCAAAATGTCATTAACATGGCAAATTTGAGTCGTGCAAAAATAGAATTTTTACAATTTTACTTTTTCATAAAAGTATTTTTTTAGGACCTAGGGACAGCATAAAAATCTATGCCGTCGCTGTGTCATAAAAGTTATATATATAAAAAATCTTCCCTATGTTCTAACAAATACTCCATTCTTCTACGACCAAAACTTACAGCTTTATGATACTTTGAATTTCATGTATTTTCGCCACTTTCTGATTCTAAAACCGAAAAAACATGTTCTTAGTGCCGGAAAACGTTTAAAATTCATAATTTTCAATAAATCATTAACGCGGTAAATTTTTGTTGTTGTTGGCGTATCAGAGAAAGTGCCAAGGAACTTCTCTGAAAGAAGGTGTGCCAGAGCCTCAAGAGAGGTTGGACTTCTAGAGCTGGTCTCCTAATTTTGAACCAATTCCAGATGAGAGACCTACACCTGGATTGGAACCCAAGAGGTAATGCTTATACTAAACTTGGAGGACATTGGTTCCACGAACAGATTTTACGTGCACCAGCTCCCATTAACGTGCTCGGTCCCACAGCAGCGGCAGTCGGGAGAGGTTGACACCCTTCCAAGCCTCCCTCACCTTGGTCGATGCTGCTTCGCTTTCGGTGATTTTACAGGAGCCGAGCTTAACCGTCCGCGCCAGTGCGAGTGCGGACAGTAAATTTTTGTTTTTCAAAAATGGAATTTTTACAATTTTACTTTTTAGCAAAAATATTTTTTAGGACCAAGGGACAGCATAAAACTTAAAAAGAAATAATTAAATATTTTGATGTAAATAGATTTGTATATGATGAAGAACATACATTTGAGTGATATTTGTAATTGGATATACAGTGGACTCTCTCTATTCTGAACACTCAGGGGACCGACCAAAAATGTTCAGATTATGGGGGTGTTCACTATAGAGGGAGATTGGGAAATGCATTACTATTACTACTATGTATTGAGTTTATAGACTGTATAGAATACTTAGCCTGGTTAACCATGCAAGTTACCGAGATGGAGGTGCTAAATTTAGAAGCTATTAAAAAAGTTAATTAAAAAAAGCTAATTAAAATGTTATATTAAAAAATTTTACAAAATATACAATTACATACTTACAATACATTACTTGAAAACATAATCGGTTCATTACTTAAAAAAGTGAGTAATTTTAGTCTGTTTTTGCATTGTGTATGCTCGTGCAGTGTACATGTTATCTAGTTGTTTAAGAAGTGGAAAGGCTTCCGGGTGATGTTCAGCCGCATAGTTCAACAGGTCTTGAATCCCTTGGCCATATTGCTTGAAGGTAATCGTGCTTCTTGTTTCTCCGGGCTCATCTGGTTCTGATTCGTCTTCACTACCCTCTTCCTCTTCAACGATGTTGTCGCAAACAGGAAGGCTTCCGTCGGCTTCGAGATAAGCTCCAGGTTCAATTTCAGTGTAAAGCTCCTGAAGAATTGACCCCAAGTCACTCACAGCTGTTGCTTCTTGGTCCTCTGTCCTTGATTGCTCATTTTCACATGGGAATCCAGCTTTGTAGAAGCATTTTTGGATGGTGTAGGGGGTTATTTCATTCCAAGCCATTGATATCCAATGGACAGCATCCATGACGTTGACCTTCTTCCTTAGTTCGGTTGCCGAATTTGCCTCCTCCATCACCACGGACATTTTCTTCAAAAAATGAATTCGGTTGTGAGCTTTAAAGGTCTTGATTACTCCTTGATCCAGTGGTTGGATTATAGAAGTAATACAGTTCGGTGGCAGGAACTTCCGGCTCACGTTGCTCAGCTGCACATTTGTATGTGATCTGGCATTATCCACAAAAAGAATTTTTCTTCCTTCTCTCTTTATCATCTCGTTAATGCCCTCCAACCATTGTGAGAAAATTGTGAATGTCATCCAGGCTTTTCGATTTGATTTATAGTGCACTGGCAATGATGATATCTTCACATTTTTGAAGCATTGTGGTTTTTCACTTTTTCCGATCACAAGTGGTTTGAGCTTCTCACCCGTAAACCTGGCACAGAGCATGACGGTAAGTCTTTCTTTTGACATTTTTCGGCTCACGCATTTATCGCTTCTTTCTGCTAAGGTTTTATTTGGAAGAGCTTTGAAAAAACAGCCCGGTTTCGTAGGCATTGAAAATGTCAGCGGCATCGAAATCGTTCGTTATATCCGGAAGCTTTCTTTTCCATTCCTCAACAGTGTCGATATTTACGTCTGCAGCTTCACCATTGATTATTTTGAATTCGATGTTATGCCGACTTTTGAAGCGAGTCAGCCCTCCTTCTGATGCCTTGAATTCCCGTGATTTTCTCCTTTTCTGCAAAATCCAGAACAATCTGCTTTAGCAGGGGTCCAGTGACAAGAAGATTCTTCGTTATCATTTGGCAAAAAAACTTCCAGACGTGATTGTTTATGTTCTCGTTTCCCGTTTTCTTTTCGAAAATTCTACACTTTGAGGAAGGTTCATTTGCTTCAAAAGTGGCTATAATTTATTTCTCTTTCTTGCTGATGGCGTTGACTTGGCCTACTGAAATTCCAAATTCAGATGCAATTTTTCTTTGGCTTACTTTTGATTTTAATTTTTGAACAACTTCGTATTTTTCCTGAAGCTTCAGTTCTTTCGTGTTGTCTCGTTTTCTTACTTATTTCTGACATATCTGCATAAGTGTTGTGAAGTTTTCCCTGTAACGATAGTGAAATAACAAAAAAAAATTACCTTTGACGATCAAAAAGAAAGAAAGAAACAGAAGCGATAATACTGCCAACCAGGTGTGCAAAAAAGAAACCATAATCCTTTTTTAACCACTCCCTATAACACCCTGTTGTCTCTTATCTGTCATTGGGGGGTGGGCATTTTATTTCTGTTGCGCAATCTTCCTATTTTTATCTCAGCTCGGGAGAGGGGAAATCCCGTGACATGGTTTTTACATTATTTTTCTTGTATCTCTTTGCATAAAAATTGATTGTTTTGATCATTTCATTTAATTTGATTATCATGATTTACTTTTTCTGACAAAAATATTCTTTCATGTTTTTTGTTTTTGTTATAATAAATGTTTTGTTTTGTTTTGTTAACTGAAAATTTTATCTGAATTATTGAAACAAATTTCAGCATCGGGTAGATCTTAAAATCTAGAAATGATTTTGTTTCTTTATTTTTAAATCGAGTTCATTGAACCCTTTTATTCTTTTGCAACAATTTTTCCGAATTTCCATGATGCGGGAATTCCCCGCATTCCGAGTGCAAACACGCGTTCAGTTTACGGAGAGGCGGGTTAGAATGGGGATCAAAAGTAGCGTTCATAATAGTGGGGTATTCAGATTAGAGGGTGTTCAGAATAGAGAGAGTTCATCTTTTGTTAAGTCTATGGAGTTTCGCCGGGACCGTCAAAAAGTGTTCATAATACCGGGGTGTTCACATTAGAGAGTGTTCAGATAGAGAGAGTCCACTGTATATTAATGTGTATATATTAGGTGGCGTAAATAATGAATAAATTACTTGTGCGTTTTATACATTGATAGCTCTTTCATAAAGATATAACAATTTGATGAGATTTTAAAATGTAAATAAAAGTTCACAGAAAATGCTTTTGAAAATTTTGCTTTTATTGACAAATTCAACCTTGTCTCTTTTACTTACCCATTATACGTAGTATAGGGTAAGTCCTGTAATCGTTTTAAAAATCGAAAATTTTTTTTGACGGATTTACACATTTCAGACACTGGAGATTAAAAAAAAAACATATTTTTAGAAAAAAAAAAAATTGCCGTTCGTCTGTGTGTCTGTATGTCTGTGTGTCTGTAAACGCTCTATCTCCCAAACAAATTGAAATAGACATTTGAAATTTGGTATGTACTTAGTATGTAATAATTGGAAGAAGCTTATTGAATTTCAGTAACCTCGATTATCCGGAACTATTTTTTTCGGACTCTCGAAATATTCGTTCTGATAAAATAAAAATTTTCGAAATTGTTTATTTTAAGGAGTGAATATAAAAGACAATAAAAAAACATAAATTTTGCATAAAGAATAAAGTCAATCGGATAATTAGTTGCCGAGATATTTGTAATCTTATTTTCCACACTCTTCGATTTTTTAAGACCCTGTATTTCATCCAACTTTCAATTCAAAGATATATTTTAATTGGAAATGAGATACTTAATCCGACGCAATAAACCACTAATTAATATAATTATCATTTTTGGAGTTATAAGGATGTTTCTTTTACCAATTCAGTAAATAGAGCATTTAAAGTTTATGACGTCATCAAGCCACGTTTTTATTCGAATTACAATGCATTTTATAAGTAGTTTACACATGTTTTATTTTCATGTTTTATATTATGCATATCCATGATGGGTGAGTATTACGGTGGCCCCCAACTATTAGTTTTATAACAAAGAAATACAAACAAATTAATCAGACATGCAATAAACATAAATCCTAAATAGCAATTTCAATAACGCTATAATATTTATTTTCATTTTTAGACTGTAGAAAAAAAAATTTCATTTTCCCAGAACAATTTTTTTTAATAAAGTGTAAAAATAAAAATAATTTTTACAACCTTAGTGAAAATGCCAATATATCTACACTTTTAGCACAATTATGTAACAAAGGATATTCTCAAATCCACATTCGCTACTTTTTGATACATCCACAAAATCCCTTTCATCGAAAAATTTCCCCGTAAAAATATAGAAATTGTAATGGCAAATAATGCTTTTTTAATTATTTTTACAGTGCAATCAACATATTCTAGTCCATAATAGCGTAAAATTATACTCGTTGGTACCAAATTCTTAATGTAAAAACAAGGGTTGACTTTTAAAGATTTCACGTTACTAAATCAAAATATAACAATGAAATTACTTATAATGGAACACGTACAATCTTTTAGGTGGCTTTTGTTTAAATTTAGACTTTTGTTTAAATTTAGATATTTTATATATTTCTAAATACTAGGTTGAAATTGCTTAAATAAAGAAATGTGTATAATAATATGTAAATAACATATACGAGGGTAATTCATTAAGTAAGTCACAAAAGATAATTAAATAATAACTTACAATGATATTCACTTCAAAACTATTTTTATTGCCCCAACACCAGCATCGTAAAATTCTTTGGGTTGCTGTCTCAGCCACATTAGGAATTCAAGTTGAACACAGGAGACACTTCAAAAGTTTGGTTAGCAACTTCTTCAACATCCATCATACAGCTTCGACTTAGCCGTAAGCGATTTTCATCTGTTTAGTCCACGAAAAAACCCTCTTGGAAGCAAGATGATGTTCACAGATGATGAAAAGGTTCAACTTGAAGTCCTAATATGTGGCTGAGACAGCAACTCAAAGAATGTTATGCAGCTGGTGTTAGGGCACTGATAAAACGGTGATATAAGTGTATAAATATTGGTGGAGAATATGTTGAGAAATAAAAATAGTTTTGAAGTGAATATCCTTCTAAGTTATTATTTAATCATCTTTTGTGACTTATTTAATGACTTTCCCTCGTATATAAATGTCTATAAAACATTATTTGTGATACTGCGGCAATAAGAATGAAGATATGTTAGTAGATATTGCTGGATACGAAAAAAAAGGGGACACAAGCACACACCAAAATAACAAAGCATTAGACAAATTTCAATAAATCATGATATATGTTATTAATTTGTTACCTATAGACAGCGAAAATACCTGTTCGTATTTTCAATATTATGCAGCATTTTAAATTAATATAATAATCCTTCATTATTTTTATGTACGTACTGGAAGAGATTGGATATTATATTTAGATTTTGGTATATCAAACCTATATAGTAGTTCACACATTCGTTTAGCAGGGAGGCGAAATTTTTACTTTTTTGTTGAATAGTGTTATCAAATCAAGACAATAAATGTAAAATGAAGTCAATGGCTGGCAGATATTTTCCTTTCAGAATTAATGTTTTGATATCATGATTCTAATTGATTAATTTAATTATATGTAATTTCTTTAAATTTTAATACAATATTTATTTATCCTTCCGTAATATATTATTAATAAATTGAATTAATTATTTATTAGTAGACGAAAAACGAATAGTCTTGACATAAAATATGTTTTTGCAGTAATAAACTCCGTATTTATTAATTAAAAAACAATATTTACTTTAGGGAAAATTTAGGAATTTTGCCTAGTTTATCGTAAAAGACTCATTGAAATTTTTCTTGACTTGTTTTTTTTATTAAAAAAACTGTATATTTCATGCTGTTTAATGAATTACTCACCTTAGCTGCAATTTTTAATTAGTATTTATCATTAAAATTAAAGACGATGCTCTCGAAAAAATAAGAATAACAATTTTCTTTAACATAAATAGCGTTCTTTAAAATTTATTCAATCTTTTTTAAAGAAATTAATTAAATTATGAACAAATTATCCATTTACTGTGAGAGAAAGTTTTGTTTAAATTTTGAGATTTATAGTGTCATTTTTCATTTTTTGAGATTTTATTTTAATTATTCGCTTTTAAAGCATTCATTAATTTGGTTAAAACAAATTCTTTTATGTCTGTTATCGGGATTTTATTCAAACATATAGTTTTTTAGGAAGCTAACATTGTTATTTAGAAAATGCGTATACTAATATTTTTTCTTCAGATTGAAAATCTTTCTGCTAGTATCGCAGAATTTGTAATATTTTTCTATTACTAAATAAGGCAAAAAATTTTGTACGAAATTGTGTTGAAACTTTACGCAAGCTATATTTATGTTTTTTTTGTACTTACGCATTATAAGTACCAGGAAGGTACAGCAAAAAAAAAACAATGGCGCCTAGTTACAGTACCCATTATTTTTTTTCTTTCTGTACTGTAACTACATAGTTAATATTATATAGTTGTCATATTAAAGAGAATTGCAGAAGTATTTATATATAACTATATAATATGATATATGATAGTTATAGATTCGAACAGTATAGTCAGAGATATAGTATGTGTATAGAATATACTATAAGGTAAAGTCAGGAGAGATGGCGCGGTCGGAGAGATTGCGCACATAGAGGTTCGGGGGAAAGAGTAGAGTGAGCGGGCAGCGACTCCAGGTAGTTGTACAACAGCAGTAGCGGAGTGTCTACTTGAAAGTGCACGTTGATTTTTTTGAGCGTCTAAGATTAAAGCATTGCTATTTTGATTTGTTTTACCAAAGTAAGTGCTTGAATTTTCATAGCTATTCATCAGGATTTCTATACAATGTCATTAGTACAAAATATTTTTAAATTAAACGATTTCTTATAAGCTACTAATCTAGACTAACAATGTGAACATCAACGGTTCGTTTTAGTAGCAGCCATGTTTAAATAAAAGGCCGCGCAATCTCTCCTAGAGAAATTGGAGAGTTTGCGCATCTGCTACTTAGGAAAGATGGCGCAGTGTTCCCATTAGTTTCCATGCTAGGAGAGATTACGCAGCTTATTCGTAAAATTGCATAAAAAATGAAAAAAGAAAATGGACTAATCTTAAGTTAAACGTGTTATCAAGTAACTTAATGTCATTTTGTAATATTATCTGGACTTGCTTTTTCTGATTCTTTAGTTTTTTTCCTTTAATTAAAATTTTTTAATCGTTTTTAAAATTAATTCCTTTTTCTGATTCTTTAATCATTAGGTTGAAATATTCACTCCTAATACAATAATATTTGTTCACAAAAACCTTACAACAATGTCATTTAAGTGTAATTATTATTATTAACAATTTAATTGTAGTTATTATTAGTAACAATCTCTCCTACCCATGAGCGCAATCACGCCAACCCTGTAAGGACAGATTGCGCAAAATAACTTTCTTGGTTTTGTTACAATTGTTCCATCAAATTGCAACCTAACAACAAAATAGCAATGGAAATGCATAAAAAACTAATGAAGTAAAAATTATTCATGGATAGTTTAGCAAAAAGTTAATATTTAGATTTTTTATTGTTATTCTTTTGAATTGTGCGCAGACTCTCCTAGCTTTACCTTAATATATTTATTCGGGTGGACATAACACATCCCAGGAATAAAATTACCAACGTGAATGTCTTTTATCACTAAAATCCGCCTACCTGATGTTATGTATTTAATAAATATAAGCTAAATTACGATTTTGTATTACTTTAGCTTGCTTTTATATTATTTACCATATTTAACGATGCTATGTATTTAATATGACAATAATGTATACTAAATTACTATTTAGGACACAATTGGCAATTGAAAACTATATTTTGGCGATTGATCTTCCTGGCACAGGTAATACGTAAGTACCATTTTTCTTGTAGTCATGAAAGTGTGAATTTTATGAAAAATCAATTCTTTTTGTTTAACTGGAGGTAAGTAGTATTTATATGATATATATATATTATTTTTTGCAATCTTCAAAGAATTCTAGATTATGTGAAAAAAAATTAACTGGTTTCAAAAAGAAGGTTGATGAATTCGATAATTTCGTTACGAAATCTCACTTTTAGTGAGGTGAAAGTAGATTTGTTATGAAAAAGCAGGTTCCCAATCGATGAATCCGATTTATTTGACAAATATCCCAGAAACAGGAACAATCGTGTATAATACATGTAACAAAAATCAAGAAAACAGGTTGATAAAATCGGCAAAACATAAATATCATCGGTTGTAACCTGCGACAATCCCTGGCATTGCTAATTACTTGAGACACTGAAACTAATTCTCGCTTCGGAGCAGCTCTACCAATTACACAATTTTTCTTGATGATGGCGTCCGTTATTGAAGTCAACTAATGACGTATGACATTCCAGAAGGTTCTGCTTAGTTTTGCTAATTTACTTCTGAGGGCTGTTAATATGAGAAGTTTTCAGATAGGTGTTTGGCGACTGGTTACAAAATTTGTCACCAACACAAAAACTAGTCGGATGTGTCAATGCCAAAATTTTCTTCTATCTCACACTGGTTTCGCATACACTAAAAAGAATCAGCACCAATTTATATCAAGGTATAACTGAAACTCAAGTTTTATTAAATTCCGTGCAATATTTTTTGAGATATGACTATCGCTAAAATCGTGTAAATCCTGCAGAATGCTGCATAGCAGCGGCACCTGCTGGGCGATATTTTACCAAAAACTAATCAGCACCAATTTATATCAGAGAGTAACTGAATATAAAGTTTTATTAAATTCCGAGCATTATTTCTTGAGATAGAGCTATTGCGGAGATCGCGAAAAATGCTGCATAGCAGCGCCACCTGCCGGGCAATTTTTACCAAAAACTCATCAGCACCAATTTATATCAGGGATTAACTGAATCTAAAGTTTTATTAAATTCCGAGCATTAGTTCTTGAGATAGAGCGCCCACAAAATTTGTGTCACATACATACAGACAGACAGACAGACAGACTCACAGACTCACAGACAGACATTTTCTAAAAATAGTCAAATCGTGTTCAGAACCTTCTAAAACGTATAAATCCGTTGAAAACCGGAAGTCGAAAATTTTTATGAATCCAATACTTTCTTCTTGTAAAGATAGAAGAAAGTAAAAAAATGAAAACCCAATTTGAGTTGAAAGATTCTTAGGTATGATCCCAAATTGTGCCATGCTTGTTTTGGTTACCACTGTTTATCCATTTTGGGTACTGTTAAATATCCACTTTGAAAATGGGTATTTAACAGTGCCCAAAATGGGTACACAGTGGTAACCAAAACAGGATGTTTTGGTTACCACTGTCGTTTTATTTTTTTTCTGTGAAGGTAGATAATACAGCATATATGTTTTCGCGCTTACATTTTACCTTTTGAAAGAAAAAGAGCTAAACTTCTTTTATTGTTGTATTATCTTTATTTCATTGTTTGAGGAATTTTTAACAATATTTAGAGTAAGCGGGGATAATTTGGTACTAGTGTTTTATTTTTTTTTTATATTTTATAACGCCCCCCTTTTGGTCCAGGGCACATAAAAAAAATAGGAATGATAGATAATGAATCTACAAGTGTTTATATTTGTCCAGAACCAAGAGAGCAGCGTTATATATATGTAAAAAATAATAAAATTCTATCACCCAATTAACCCCATTTTTTTCAAAATGTTCTTTTCTTTGTAGCTGACTGTCATTTTTCCAATATCAGAAGTCTGTATCTCATAGACCACTTGAGATAAAAGAAAAATACTTACAGATTATACATTATATGGCGAGGCTTTCCTTGCCAAATCGCATTTAAATACTTTCTCCTTCTTAGTTATAAACTGTCAAACATACTGATTTTTGAAAAGTTAAAAAATTGTATTTTTTATAATTCAGGAGGAAATAGAGATAACAGCTTCATTTTACTATAGGAAATGTTTGGAAGTAGTAATAACACATAAATACATACTGTTGTCCCTTTCTCTTCATGAGATATATCTTCCAAAACTGGCATTTTATCCAATATCTCAGTAATTTTTAAAATACTCATTAAAAAAAAAATACAGACAAATTTTCAGAAGTTAAATGATCTAATAGAAATCAGTGTGTAAATTTCAGATTTTAATTTTTTTCTTGTATATCTCAATTAGAATTATGCAGGCCTTTAAATTTTGTAAAAACGTGCTATGTATAGCAATTTTAGATGAACTCTAAAAAGATTTTTATGATACAATTTTTTTGGATTTTTATTTCTTTTCCATATAGGATTTTCCCATACAAAATTTGAAAAAAATTAAAAAATGATACAAAAACCCGTGATAGCTGAACTTCTGTAGGATGTTCCGTAGTGTGGTTTAGAATTAAAAATAATTATTAACTGTTTAATTGTTAAAAGTGATAGGAAAAAATAAACACCATGATTACCCAAAATGAACTAGATATCGGTTAATACAACGAGCATCGTCCAGTCCAAGTATCGGATAAATCGAATTTTTAAAAATTTCTCCCCTAATCAAAATATGTTGCACAGAAAATCAGTTTTAACGAAGTCCGCGTATAATGGATAATAGTTTTTATTCTCTCTTTAACACGTTATAAGCGGTTTCCACTTATTTTAAATTTAACACAAATGTTCTGCTGCATCAAGATACATTCTGCTTTATAACCCACCTCCCCAGAAAAAGAAAAAAAAACTATCCAGCAAAGATTTTTTTAAAGACTAAATTAATTTTAGTTAAACTAAATTAACACATTTAAGAGATTAACACAATTAATAAACTAAGTTAACAACTACATTAAAAACGTGAGTATAAAATATCACAAATTTACTGAATGGTGTATACAAATGTCAAATTAAAAATTTTATACATACATTAAAATTAAAAACGTTTCGACCACCTTCTATGGTCATCCTCAGGAAAAATTTGTTATACTAGGGGGCTCAGCCCCCTACTCGCTAACGCTCGCCAACCCCATCATCTCAGACGCTTTGGATTACCTACATGTTATTTTATTTTTAATAATTGCTAGTTTGAGCTTCATTCTATGGTTTCAATGCTCTCACACTGACGGCCATATTGGAGGTGGAGCTAATCTAACACAATCTAGTATGTTCATTGGTCTGAGCTCTGGAAACTACGGTTGTTGCCAAACCATAAGTTACAAATTCTGCCCTATTTTCGCGCCACGTAAGACATATATATATAGATTGCTTCTAAAGTTTCAAATGCAAAAAACAATCCGTCCGTTGCCACATTATTATTGCCGTCCACAAATTATTTGAATATTAATTTGTAATTTGAAGATTGATTTGATTTGTAATTTGTAATAAGAATTTGAATTATTTATTATTTTAATTTGTGGACGGCAATAATAATGTGGCAGCGGACGGATTGTTTTTCGCATTTGAAACTTTAGAAGCAATATAACAAATATTTCCTGAGGATGACCATAAAAGGTGGTCGAAACGTCGATATTTTTAATTTTAATGTATGTATAAAATTTTAAATTTGACATTTGTATACACCATTCAGTAAATTTGTGATGTTTTATACTCACGTCTTTAATGTAGTAATGTTTCGTGGTGTAATCGTCCAGCATTTATATTAAATTAACAACATTTTCTTTAAAATGGAATTTTATTTTTTAAAAGGGCTAGTAACAGAAAATCTACAAAAGAGCGCCAAAAAAATCTGAAGCGCTGCGTTGGACAGACCTGGTCTAGTACATCAGGAAGGGGCGGAAAATGAATTATAAGAGTCCATTTTATAACCTGTAACAACTACAAAAAAATAATTAAAAATGTAAAGTCGATTTTATATGATTTAAAAATAACCTACTTTCTTAAATTTACTTTTTGGCATTTTTATTGGAATATTTTAATTAAAAATAAAACGTGCCTTTTGAAATGCGAAATACACATCTGAAAACTTAATTACCAGAGTCTGACAACTACGAAAATCTTTAATTATATGTAATATAGGTATCCTAATACGAAAGTTCAAAGGAAAGAAGTATGATAAATGAACTTAATTGCATTTAGCTTTATAGTTTTTGAAACTTTTCTTGAGATGAATAATGGCTATAAATAATTTTTTTCCCGTTATTTCACTATTCCTTTGAAACAGTACACGGAAAACCTTTTTACTTAAAGTAAAAATTGAAAAGATTAAAAAAAAAAAAAATCAATATTTCCCAGCCTTGCAAAAATGAATGTTTTATAAAACTTTCTGTTACTTAATTTTGCTCCCTTTTTAAAGTAAAGATTAATTATATTAAGTTTAAAATATTTTCTTTTGAAAAAGCTTTAAAAATCAAATGACGTTGAGTAAATATCGCGAAAAGCAATATTTTTAATTTCTATTAAAGTATATAATTCTCGTTTTAAGCTTAATATTAAAAATGTCTTAAATTAATTAATTTCAAAATCAATTTAAAAGAAATCTTGCAAAAGTAGATCACCCGTTTCATCTTTTTATTAATGCATTTTTTCATTTTTTTCATTTTTTTTTTACTTTTTCATCATTATCATCATTATTATCATCATTATTAACAACAAAAACTGAAGTAAAACACCGTCAAATTCGTGGTATATAACAGAAGCATAGAATATTTAATTTAATAATTACCATAAAAAAAATTAAAAATCATGACGACTGTTTTGGATCGAAAAAAGCCCGTTACTTTTTAACAGAAGTATAGAATATTTAATTTAATAATACCATAAAAAAAAGAAAAATCATGACGACTGTTTCGGACCGAAAAAAAGCATGGTACTTCTTCAGGCGACTAAAAAGCGACTAAAAAATAGACGTGCAGCGGGAAAGCAACACGCATAATACTTAAGGCATATGCAACACTATGTAAGCAGATGGCATCCACCTCCAGAGGATATTGAAGATGATGAAGAGCCGGATGAAATATCGCAGTGGTAAAGTTGGCAGCAGACTGGTTTTACGAATAGGAGTGGCGTGGTTCGAAACCTGGCAGTTGCAAGTTCAATAATTAGTTCCCGAACAAGATAATTATCGATGGTTTAATGGTAGTAGCCATAGGGATTAACTGGGGATCCTGCACCAATCAAGAAATATCGTGGATGGGGTACTGTCAGAAGCTTTAATTCGTCTCACCAGTATAGAGAATATAATGAAAAGAAATAAAAATGCCACTGTGGTGTTGTTGGTAACACACTGGTCTGCAAATCGGAGGACCGTGGTTCGAATTATGACTGTGGGGAGCTAACCAACGCACTTAAAAGAATTAGAGTGTTCTTTTCTAACTTCATATGCATTTTTTTATTCGCATGAAGAAGGACCAGTTTAAATATTTTGATCCAAAACCATCGCGGAAACTCTTAGATTTGTTTTATTCAAACTTCTAATAAAAAATGTTTGTCTGGTCTTTAGTCTCTTTGTTTGTCTGGTTGTTATATGATATTTATGATTTATAAAAAAAACTAATCGGATGAACCAATCCCAAAACTTTCTTGACTTAAATCTCATACATGTTAATACTTCAAAACTCACCATCACATCGCCAGTAAAATCAATATTGTTCAACATTCTTTTGTACGTCAGCTGCTTGCTAATCGTTGGATTACTTGGGTTCAAGCATCCGATGTACAACACAACTACGAAAAGGCCTTTTGGCTTGTACCAGCAAGAAAAATAAATAGCCTCTTTATACCTCGTTTTTAAAATTTTAGCTAATTTTACTTGAAAATATTAAGCTAAAATGCGTGGAATCCAATTACAGAAGATTCATTCCCAGTTCTCGTCAATATTAAATTTGAATGAGAATTTCGCCAAATTAGACACTATTAGCCAAGTTGGCTTCATTTATGGCAGCCTATGTTTGTCGTCAAATTTCGCTATATTTCGCTAATTCTCGCCAAACTTGGCAAGAATTTGACGCTAGCGACTGTAAATATATAGTGTTAAGAATATAACAGTTGGAACGAGGCTAACAACAATGAAAGCAAATTTGCCAGAAACCTAGGTTCACTAAAACTCATAAATTCAACCCAGTTATGCAGAAATCTTGCTGTCTTGTTTTAAAATGTCAACCATCGTAAAATTTTAAACTGCTATATCTCAGCCATTTTTTAAGATAGAGGCAAAACAAAAAAGCTCCGTAATCCTTGGATCAAGGCCGCACATTTAACGGAAAATTCTTTTATGGTTTCTAATTTTCTTATTTAAAAACACATACATAATTACGTCTGGATAAAACTAACAATCATTAAAATAAATTTAACTACAGATTTTATTTTTTAAAACACATAAAAACAATTAAAATTGTAAAATAGACGTTTCGTGCACTTTCGTACACCTCATCAGTACTTCGAACACAATTGCCAAGCCACCAGAACCAAAACAAGAAAAATAGTTAAAGTCACAGTTTAGTTAAAACATTATACTGTGCAGAAATCTGTGCAGCCTCGTTAATAGGAGATTCAGCTAATTTTCTAATCTTCTAATTTTCTTGTACATATTTTTTAATTTGAAATCTTTAAGTCGCTATCACAGTGCCCCCTTCAAACGGAATATCTCAAATGCAACTGTGATCTTCTGGCTATAGCCAAAAACCTATAAATAAAATTTGGTTCAGGTCTATGCATAACTTCAAACATTTTCGACGATACAATAATAAAAATGGCTCAATAATTGCAATTACAGCGCCCCCTTCCGGCGAAATATACCCGAATTCAACTGGGACCTGCTGGCCATAGTCAAACAGGCCCATAAATGAAATTTGTTTAAATTCTATGCATATCTTCATGCACTTTCCGATGATACAATCAGGACAGGCAGACGGACAGGCTGATGTTTTGTAAAAACATGTTTTTTGGGATAGCTGACTTCTAAACATATAAATCCGTCGAAAACCGGAAGTCGAAAAAAATTTCGATTGAATACTTTTTTATATTATAGATAGAAGAAAGTAAAATGTTGGAAGTTGTACTTTAAATGGGACATATGAGGTGCGTTCGTTTTATAACTAGTTTCACAATGTAAAAAATACTTCTCATTATTTCAGTGAAATGAATTATATCGTCTGCTATGAGCGAAATGAGCATGCCTTTTTATTATTATTATGTATGCCACTTTTACAAATGCGAATTTTTTTCTACACCAGGCAGCTATACAAAATTCACCATGGAGATCTTGCTTTGCGAATGATTACCTCCATGGTTTAATATTTTTATGACTCGTAATGAACGAATCTCCTGTGTTTATTTACTGTGATGGATTGAGATATTCGGTTAACCTAATTGCCACTGAAGTTATCTCAAAATCTATACATTTTTTAATGTAATTCATCTCTCAAGCAAACAATTTTTTTGAACGATCTTTTTGAAATGTATCTTTTATGCAATTTTATTCGAAAAAATAATTTTGAATAAAAATGGCCTGCTTGCATATGAAAAAAGAAGTGATTTGCCCGTATTTGTTTTCCTCAGTCACAGGATTTGCGCTTTTATTACATAGATTACGTACGATAGGATTTAATAGAATAAAGAAAACTTTTATTAATATCTATTTTTGTTTTGATTCGGTTTTCATAAAATTTGACATCACTCGACAAAATTCTGCAACGATAATATATATTAAATTTCAAACCATTCGGTTGAGTAGTTTTTGCGGTGTTGTATTCGGACGGACGGACAGACGGACGGACCAGACGACGACTATAGGTGCTTCGTATTTATATAATTACGAACGCACCTAAAAAATGAAAATTGTAAAGCGTTTAAATTTACCCAAGATTTCTGTGGTACACTTACTTCATTTCAAGAACTATATTTTTACGTTGAAGGGATTTGTACGCTAATACAGGGTTGGTCAAATGTCCCTGAAAAAACTTTTGAATTTAATGTAAAATCAAGTAATTAGCGTACATTGAGTGCTGTTGACAAAACTGCCAATTTAATAAATAATTCGTAACTGTCTATGCAATTGGATAAGATTCGGAAAAAGCTAAGCTGTTATAGCAGTGCATTAATTGCCAACAGACTCAATTTGTAGTACTCTGTAGACGTTTTTGAAGTCTTTTTTTGGGGGGGAGGGGTTAAAAAGTTTACAATCTTGTTCATATTCCCATATATTATTATACAAAGAGAGGTATTATAAAAGGCAGGTAAACTGAAAACTATTTAAACACACATATGTAAGAAAAACACATTAGCACACTACAGTCGTATGTTACGCAACAAAAGGCGTTATCCAGTTTTATTTGGGACCACTTATGATTAATAAATTGCATATTCGCACATAATCTGTTTTGAGAAAACTTTGAGAAAATATTTGGCTTATATAAACTATTCATTTATGTTAGAGATGGATTATAATAGAAACTGAATACTGCTTTGTGTTCGAGTACACTGGATTATGTCATGAGTTTTAGTTTAAATGATTATATAAGATGCATGAATAACGAATGTGAAGAATTAAGAAAATAGTGGGATTTGTAGAATCAGGTAAAACCAGAATAAAATATCTGAATAAATATCGGTAAAACTAGAATATCGTTTAGATGTCTTGAGGGAAATTACTGTTTCAGTAAATATGTGGATTAACTCGGGAGAAGTCGCGCATACCCAGATAATGAATGTTTTTTCATTGTCACCAGTAAATACAATTAATAATCGTCACCTTATTCCGTCTGAGACAATTGTTACAAATTCTATGATAATGTAAACTGTAGATTACTTTTCAAAAAATAGTGGTGACAGTTGCAAAAACCGTACGCACCCTGGGGTACGTCATACCCCATGCGACTGCTCCCGGGTTAAACGTGAACAAAACTTTGAGAGATGCAGAAAAGTTTCCAGATAATCGCATTGCTCTACGTTATGTATTTTCTCAATAATGGTTAATTGTAATGGTACTGTGTATGTATAGCCAATATTAGGGACACAAAGAAAGGTATACTTGTTTAGTTAGAACGTGTATCAATACAAACTATACTAGTAAATCTGCAGATCAGGAGCCTCAACGTCAGCTCAAGTCACTGTTTTTTAATCTCACTTTTCATATTATTTAGCATCTTACAATCCGCAATTTAATTTTTTTCTATTGCATACATATTTACAGGCATATACAATTCTTCGGAGGTTTCAGAAATTAGAAACGTTAAATTAAACACGGTTTATGCAATGATATTCTGAAATTCTTACGAACTTCTTATTCTTGTAACTTTTTAGATTAAAAAAAAACGTATTAAAATAAATTCTTCATTTATGTCAATAGAATACAAAAATAATTTATTTTGCTAATAAATTATTGGAACAAAATAGTGCGTGTTGCTTTTATTATTTTTATCTTCTTTGAAATATCGTTGCTAGGCAACTGATAAATTAAAGAGAAAGGTAAAAAAAAATGCATTTTAAAATTTGTAAAAAACATGAAAATAAAACTTTTATATTTCCGGAACAGATGCAAAAAAATTTCCAATCATTTAAACAATTAATATCTCAATTCTAATAAATGTATCGTCAATTTTTCAAAATTTTTGGATATATTTAAAACCTCCATATCGAAAATCAACATCCATAATTTTACGTTGAAATCCATCATTCAAATATGCGATTTCCATTTCAGTTAAAAATGAAATTTGAAAATCGTCTGCAGTCCCATAGGAAAGCATTGTGATTTAAAAAGAAATGTTCTCTATTTTTCGAACGAATGAACCAAATTTAACCAAAAACTATACAGCTAATTCCGGGTATCTCACCAGCATACCCACCAAAAATCAACCTAATCGGATCATTTTTACGGCAGTTATCGCGGAACAGACAGACAGACAAACAGACAGACAAACAGACAAACAGACAGACAGAAACCAAAAACTTTTCGGGTCTCAACAGTAAGCCTTCACTGACGTTTCGGCAATAACTTATCAATAGACTGAAATAAATTTTCCATCTGTGTCCTGCAAATGCTTCTTAATTTTTTCTTTTCTTCATCATACTTTAAATTGGGTTACTTTGACCTTCAATAACCCCTCCCCCCCTTTTAAATCAGCCTTGGTTCTACTATGTTGAGAGTATCTATATTATAAAGTAAAAATATGTCTGTGAGTAACGGTGATGTCATATTGATGGTGGTAACATCTGACCAATAAACTTCGCTTTTACTGCAATTTTATTGTAACTTCTAAACTTCGCACATTTTTAATTTTTACACCGTCGAATAGAAAAGAAAAAAAAATGTTTCATATGATGTTTGTTTGAAAACTGTGCCTCAATTTACTGATATTTTAAGATTTTAAAATAATTTTCAAACTTGAATTTCTTTCAAATCTATCTCTATCGAGTACAGCCCGATTACGAAATATCAACCCGTTTGAATTTAAAACAATGTAAAGATCCCAGGATTCGTGTTTGGCTAATATTCTACAACGGAAACTTTATCAATAAATTAAAAAGAATAAAATAATATAAATAGAACACAAATTTAACAGACACGTAATCAAACTACGCACTTAAACTGCTGAAACTATCAGAATCAAAAAGCTGTTTTAGAGGTAGCGAAATCTTTGGCGATTTCTTCGATTATTTATTCCTGGCATGCGGCTAATACGAATGTATTGCTTTTAATAAATTTATTTGAATACTTAATTGACATTTTTCATATAAAAATGCTCTTTTGTGATTTTAGTGGGCAATCTAATAAAATATATTAAACTAAGGGGTTCTTCCCCCTGCTCCTTTTGTGCGCCAACCCTGGGACTGCTTTGGTCTGTATGTCTCTGTCTGGCTCTCTCAATATGTGTCTCTCTTTCTGTATATTTGTCTGTCTGATATATGTCTAACATCTGTCGGCTGTTTGTTTACCTATTGTCTGTCTGCTGCCTGTCTAACTGTCTATATTCTCTCGGATGTCCAAATGCTGTCTGTCTGTATGCTATCTGCTGTTTCTCTGTAAGCCGTATGTCCGTATTCTGTCTATCTGTCTCTTGCCTGCCTGCTAACTGTCTACTGCCTACTGCCTGTCTATCTGATATCTGTTGTCTGTCTACACTCTATCGGCTGTTTGTATGCTATCTATCTGTCTGCTCTTTGTATGCCTACTCTCTGTGCTGTTTGTCTGTCTGCTGTCTGATTGCTAATCTGTAATCTGTTGTGTGTCTGTCTGCTATCAGTCTTCTGTCTACACTTTTTCGGATATCTGTCGGCTATCTGTTTGCATCCTATATGTCGGCTGTTTCTTTGTCTGCTAGCTATCCGTGCTCTATATCTGTCTACTAACTGTCTGTCGTTAGTCAATCTGCTACCTGCTGTCTTTCTAGCTTCTATCTGCTGTCTGTCTGTCTATTGTCGGTCTACACACTGTAGGCTGTCTGTCTACTTGCTATATGCTATCCCCTTGGAGAAACCTTTAGAGAAGTCCTCTGGGCTATCTAAACCCTTTACTTACATTAGAGATGGATTAGTATAGAAACCTAATACTGCTTTGTGTTGGGGTACGCTGTGTTATATCATAATCTTTGGCTGAGATGGTTAGATCCGATACATTAACAAAGGCAAATCAGTGGACCCGTGAGAGGATTTTTCACTGCAATATAATATTTTTTTAGAAATTTCCAATATTTTTTAGATGCAGATTTAAATTTCTAAAGAAAAATTAAGAATAAAAATATCTGCAAACAACATTAGTGAAGCCAGACTACCATCTTTCTTATTCCAACAAAGTTAGTAAAAATTCATCAAAAATAGCAAAAGACACGCGCATGAAAAAAATTAACAATCGTATTTTAACTGCATTAGAGAGGATGACATCATACGCTTCGGGAAAAAACATGGGACAAAGAAATATAAATTGAATTTATAAAAAATACAATTTAATCTAATAAAACATAGCAAACCTTTTATGTTACACTTGAAATGCCACTGCTTTGATTGATCGATGGTGTCTTTTTCTTCTAATCATTTCAATTTCAAGTTTGCATTTCAATTTCAAGTTTACATTTCAATTTCAAGTTTGCAAATCAGAAATATAAAATAAACCCATTTGTATACATCCGCACTTTATCCTTTTCGTACTATTTATTGTTTAACAATCATTTCTGAGCACGATACAATGCAGTATTTTATTTCAGTGGCAAAATTCATTTGAAAAAATCTTTCATTTCATTTATAAAACAAATGCGGATTTAAATTTTAATTCACTGCCAGATTTTAATTAAAATTTATATTTTAACGAAATGTGAGTGTACTTTGTCAGAAGCCCGCTCAAAAACCTTTCGAATGATGCTTCATTCATTATTGTGCGTTTCTTAAATGCATAGAAGAGGAATGTTGATAACAGAAGTAATATATAATGATAGTATAGAGTGTGAATAAAGCTCAAGTATTATAAATATTGAAACTTAAAATATTTAGTCACAATTTCGTAATTTAAAAATATATAAATACATTGTGACCATATGTCATGCAACAAACGATGAAATCCGCTTCATTTGGGGCCATTAGAGATTAATCTACTGCTTATTCATACGCAGTCTGTTTGGATAAACCTTTAGAGAAATCCTTTTGACTTTCTAAACTATTCACTTATGTTTGGGTTGGATTAGTATAGAAACGTAATACTGCTTTGTATTGGAGTGCGTTGTGTTATGCATTAAGCTTTAGTTGATATAGTTAGATAAGATACATGAATAAAGGAAAATTAGTATGGAGCGTGAATAAAGCTCAAGTATTACAAATATTGAAACTTAAAATATTTAGTCACAATTTCGTAATTTAAAAATATATAAACACATTGTGACCATATGTCATGCAACAAACGACGATATCCGCTTCATTTGGGGCCATTAGAGATTAATCTACTGCTTATTCATACGCAGTCTGTTTGGATAAACCTTTAGAGAAATCCTTTTGACTTTCCAAACTATTCACTTATGTTTGAGTTGGATTAGTATAGAAACGTAATACTGCTGTGTATTGGAGTGCGTTGTGTTATGCATTAAGCTTTAGTTGATATAGTTAGATAAGATACATGAATAAAGGAAAATTAGTATGGAGTGTGCATAAAGCTCAAGTATTATTAACATTGAAACTTAAAACTATTTAGTCACAATTTCGTAATATGAAAATATATAAGCACATTGTGACCATATCTCATTCAACAAAAGACGAAATCCGATTCATTTGAGACCATTTGAGATGAATCTACTACATATTAACATGCAATCTGTTAGGAGAAACTTTTAGAGAAGTCCTTTGGGCTACCTAAACCATTCACTTATGTTAGAGGTGGATTAGTATAGAAACGAAATGCTGCTCTGTGTTGGATTGCTATTATGCTTTAAGCTTTGGTTGAGATGTTTAGATAAGATACATGAATAGAGGAAAATAGCATGAAGTGTGCATAAAGTTCAAGTATTATTAACATTGAAACTTAAAACTATTTAGTCACAATTTTGTAATATGAAAATATATAAGCACATTGTGACCACATGTCATTCAACAAAAGACGAAATCCGATTAATTTGGGAACATTTGAGATTAATCTACGGCATATTAACACGCAATCTGTTAGGAGAAACCTTTAGAGAAACCCTTTAGACATTCTAAACCATTCACTTATGTTTGGGATGGATTAGTATAGAAACGTAATGTTGCTTTGTGTTGAAGTGCGTTGTGTTATATTTTTTAAAGGTTTGTTTGAGATAGTTAGATAAGATATATGGATAAAGGAAAATAGTATGGAGTATGCAAAAAGCTCAAGTATTATTAACATTGAAACTTAAAACTATTTACTCACAATTTTGTAATATGAAAATATATAAGCACATGGTGACCATATGTCATTCAACAAAAGACAAAATCCGATTCATTTGAGACCATTTGAGATTAATCTACTGCATATTCACACGGAATCTATAAGGAGAAACCTTTAGAGAAGTCCTTTGGGATATCTAAACCATTCACTTATGTTAGAGATTGATTAGTATAGAAACGTAATGCTGCTTTGTGTTGGATTGCGTTATGTTATGCCTTAAGCTTTGGTTGAGATGCTTAGATAAGATACATGGATAAAGGAAAATAGTATGGAGTGTGCATAAAGTTCAAGAATTATTAACATTAAAACTTAAAACTATTTAGTCACAATTTTGTAATATGAAAATATATAAACATATTGTGACCATATGTCATGCAGCAAACAACGAAATCCGCTTCATTTGGGACCATTCGAGATTAATCTACTGCTTATGCAAAAGCAATTTGTTTGGAGAACTCTTTAGAAAAATCCTTTGGATTTTCTAAACGATTCACTTACGTTTGGGATAGATTAGTATAGAAACGTAATGTTGCTTTGTGTTGAAGGCGTTGTGTTATACTTTTTTAAGATTTGGTTGAGATGGTTGGATAAGATACATTAATAACGGACAATAGTATGGAGTGTGCATAAATCTCAAGTATTATTAACATTGAAACTTAAAACTATTTAGTCAAAATTATGTAATATGAAAATATATAAGCACATTGTGACCATATCTCATTCAACAAAAGACAAAATCCGATTCATTTGAGACCATTTGAGATGAATCTACTACATATTCACACACAATCTGTTTGGAGAAACCTTTAGAGAAGTCCTTTGGGCTATCTAAACCATTCATGTATGTTAGAGATGGATTAGTATAGAAACGTAATACTGCTTTGTGTTGGGGTAAGCTGTGTTATGTCATAGGCTTTGGTTGAGATGGTTAGATAAGATGCATTAATAAAGGAATATGTAGTATGGAGTGTCCATAAAGCTCAATTATCAGTATCTTTGTCTGAACTTAGAAATTACATGACCAAATGAAATGTGGGTTTTTTTCTTTACAAAATGTCTCTTTCAAATTCGACGGAACAATATCGTACCTCTATCATGAAAACACAACATTATTAGAGTATGCAATAGAATTACAGAGGATTCCCCATTAGTCACTGTTATGTTCACTTATAGAAAAAAAGTTTAATATCTATAATATGTATAGGTAGTGCTCATCAGTTTGTATGTTATAAAATGAATGTAAATATATACGGTGTAAGTTTGTAAGCATATACGTAATAAGAAAGTCTATATAAGTATGTAGATAACGTATTAATCGTGGAGCATTGAGCAAGAAGTTAATTTAAAAATTCATTCGAAAGGTTTTTGAAAAGGCTTTTGACATACTAAACTCAAAATTTGTTAAAATACGTTGTTTGATAAAATATTTACAAGAACGAAAAATCATGCGTCAAGTATAGATTATAAAACACTTTCCAACATTTTCAGAATACATTAACAAAACTTTACCGTTTAATAAGGGTCCACTGCGAGAGCGAACGTGACTACCTCTGTACATTTTCAAACCTCTCGAGTTGTGGTAAAGCAAGGTACCGGTTGGAACATCCCGACTTAAGGCCTAGGGCCTGGTTCCCTTTTGGTTTTCCAACTCCGAAGCTGTTGGGGGACGCCGACCCGTCTCCAAGTGTCTCGCGGTGACTCCCCGTGGTTTCGCCGCGTGTCGCAACGACCTACGTCGTCAACACGTGGGTTCAAGGTTAGAGGGTCCGCAGTGGGGAGCGGCTCTCTGACCGGCCGAAGCGCCATAGCGAGTCAAAGCTACTACGTAAAAAAAGTCTTTCAGGACTTGGGTTCGGTGGTCGTCTACGCGCGGTGCGCTCCCTCCTGGGCGACTGCGGCGCAGCTTACTTTTACCGTTTAATAAGCTGAAAGGTGATGTCTAAGTAAACAATTTGAAAAACGCATAACACTTTTGAAAGCCCAATTTCAGGAATTACAGTTCCCGAATACTTTTGTGTAGCCCTGTACACGATCTATAGATTTTTATATACTATACTACATAGTATGCTAAAATTTAGTTAAGTTAGGAAACGCATAGTACAGTTGTAAATTCTCTTTCAACAATTTCCGTCAATAAACGGAAATCTACTTGAGATCTTTTGTGTTGTTCGCTTTATGATCTATATAATTTATACGCACTAAATAATAGACAAAGAATAGCTTAACTTGAAAACACGTATCACAACTTAAGACGCAGTTCAAGAAATTCTGGTTAATAGGCAGTATTGAAACCGAAAGATTTTGTGTGTCCCTGTACGTGAACGATGAATGATATGCACACCATAATTCTATAGCAAGCTTCTTGTAATGCGCCTCAGTGATATATATCATTTTAATATGTTTGAAATGTGGAACGATAAATGCTATGCACATTCTGTTCTATATTAAATATCTTTTAGTGAACCTGAGTGATATATTTTTCAATTTCAATATGTTTGAAATAGTGTAACATTATTAAAATACACCGCAAACGATTTCTCCCCTAAGACCGTAATGTAACGGAACTCTTTTCAACGTCCCTGTAATTTACGATGAATGCTATGCGCACCATATTCTATACTAAGCATTTTGTAATGCACCTCAGTGATCTATATCAATTTTAATAATTTTGAAATACTTTAACATCATTAAAATACACCGCAAACGATTTTTCTCTATGGAATTTTTTGACTGTCCCTGTAAATGAACTATAAATACTACAAACTTCATTTTCAATACCGAACATGCAATCGTAAATCTCAATAACATACATCAATTACAAACTAATCCGAGTATTTGTACGAGAGGTAAGAGCTCAGACAGACAGACAGATGGCCAAACAGCCAGACAAACCGAATTCATAGACACTGTCCAACTATGTTGGAAAATGCGTTTATTGGTTAGTTAATAAATTGAAATAAATTTTACACCATTATTCTGCAAATATCTCTTCATTTATGCTTTTCTTCAACGCATTCCCTTTCATAAGTACTTACATATAATTATAAAAAGGGAGGAATTACGGAAACTGAAAACCATTTAATCACAGATCTGTGATAGGAAAACACATAGCCTTATGTCATACTATAAAAGACATAATCCGGCCTTCATGTGGCACCATTTGAGATTAAACTATTGCATATTCGCACAGAATCTGTTATGAGAACCTTAGAGAAATCCTTTGAGCTACCTAAACTATTCACTTACGTTAGCGATGGATTAGTACAGAAGCCAAATACTCCTTTGTGTTCAAGTACACAGTGTTATTCCATAAGCTTTATCTTAAATGATTAGGTAAGATATGTGAATAAAGGAAAATATGAAGGTGTGTATTAAGCGTTATTACAATAACTAGCTGACCCGCCCGGCGTTGCCCGGGCAGTCTGTCATTGAAAAATATAAGAGTAGAGTGGACTTCATAAAAAAATAAGAGATAAAATTTCAAAAGTATAACAGTTACGTTTAAAAAATGAAACGGTCAACGAAAATTATTACACTTACTTTTCCCTTTTTACTAAAAATCCCTTTTTAATTTTATATTGCTAATTGTATTTTTTAAATTATAAATATTAAATGCTTATACAAAAATCAATATTTCAAATGAAAATGTATAAAAATATATCTATTTAATTGTTAATGTTGACAAATTGTAATTACAATTTATTTGCACTATAATCAATAAATCATTGTTTGTTTCACTTTTATTCCGGTAGATGGCAGCACCAACCAATGAGATGTGTTTCATTCGGGCGTTGCAATTAAACAATTAACAACTAATCGCGATTTCTGTGCCACGTACGATAGTGTCATATATATATAGATTCTGAACTCTGAAATTACGTGACTTCATGAAATGCGTCTTTTGGTATACGTTTCTCCGAGATCTTTTAACACTTTCCAACATAGGTGAAAAGTAATTATGACATTGGTTTGTCTGGCCGTCTGTCTGTCCATGCTCTAACTCGCATAAATATACTTCGATTATTATGTCTCTGTAAATGAACGATAAATGCTACGTACTCCATAATACACACCACATTTTCCAACATAGTTGGAAAGTGTTTATGACTTCAGTTTTGTCTGTCCGCCTGTCCGTGCTCTAAGTCTCGTAAATATACTTCGACTTTTACGTAAGTGATATACGTCATTGAAATTTACCACAGGACATTCCCTATTGAAAGCGGAGTGGGTAGAGTTTATAATTCGTTTACAAGGACATACAAAATAATTCTGTTACATTATGATCTATAATGGAAAGTAGTTTAAAGTGCATTTTAGTAAATCTACGATGTTTAAAACATAAAAAAATGGATATGCATTATTGTGAAGCAACACAATATTCTTTCTGTGGAATATAAAATGCATATCATTTATCATTCATTTATAGGGACACACAAAGGATTCCGTTACATTACGGTGTATGGGGAAAACTTATTTGCAGTGGATTTGCATTATGTTACAGTGTTTCAGATATAATGAAGTTGATCTGTATTGTCGAGGTTTTTATTTATATATGTTTTTTTTTACTATATTAAACAGCTAAGTTTTGTTACAGTATTCTGGCAGTGTTGGAAGATGTTTCATAATATATGCGTAGCGCATGATTCTTCTTTCTTTTTCTTTTTTTTTAAAAATCCGTTCCTTTTGAACGCTGTTAAAAAACGGATAGGTAAAGCTGAGAAAATTATCAATATTGCTATGCCAGTTGTATAAAAATAGAGATAGTACCGATTATATTTTAAACCGCTGGAGTGATAGAAACATAATTCCAGTTACAAAAAGTACACAAATCAAGTACAGATTTTAGATATGGTTCTGTACATATATAACGTAATAAAATTTTCGGTAATTTTGAATTCCTTCTCACCCTATCGAGTTCATACGTTATCATTCCTACCCCCCCCCTCCCCGCGCTCCTTCTGATGATATCGTTATTAGCGTAGAAAAATTCTGTCTATTTTGACAATTTTTTTCTTTTTTTGTCTTTTTATACGTTTTTAGTGATACGCAGATATAGTAGTTATACGTTTGTTATTCACATACTTTACTGGTTAAAATGAAGAAATGAAGTTTACGAAGTATAACTATTATACATGAAATAACTTTATATCAAAAATCACTTAAAAAAGATGGTTATTATTTAAAAGTATTTTCTGTTCCATAATGCATTCAACAGTAATATTGCTTGCATTTGTCCCCTGAACGGGAAGGGGGAAAGCAGTACTTCTTATCAGCAAAACAGGTGGACAAAATTCTTTGACATTTGACAGAGGTTGCTGTGAGACCTATAAGCTACCAAGGCTGTTGTCTCGAATGATCCATATTTTTTATTCACAGAAATACCAACAGGACTTTGACAAATTACATAAATCTTCTTCTTATGGAAGGGATAGACATAGGGAAGTTGACAGAACTGAAGTTACACACACAATGACATCCATTCCTCACCCGGGATTCGAAACCTGGGCCCTAACCGTGGCTGACGCCTCCGCTACCAACCACGCTGCCGAGCGGCCCAATATTCTTTCTTTTTTCTCACTAGTAAACACAACAGATACATTTCAAATATACTTTGCATCTCATTTCTCCAAGAACAGATTATATGCGCATATAAAAATAGTAATGCCCAACGTTGAGACGTTATTCCACATTTTATAATGAAATGATTTTATAATAATTTAATGTTTTCAGTAATAACTTTGTATTTTCACAAATAGATAACAGACTATTTTGATGCAAAGAAAAAATTACAAAAAAAAAAAGGACAGAAAATTTTGGTTGGATCAAAAATGATAACGATATCAAAAGACAAACCTCCCCCTCCCCACAGTTATCAGGTATCAGATCCCCCTCGCCCTAAAGTCATAATGTTATACAGAGTGAGCCAAAAGTCTTGCCCTGATTATAATAATTCATTACAAAATAACCGTTTGTATAATAATGTAATTTGTTGTATCATTGCATATGTCAGTTTTAGTGGTTATTTTGTGCAATAGATGGCGCACACCTTGGCCTCCGCACTCTCCAGATATTACTCCTCTGGATTTTTTCTTTTAGGGCTATATCAATCACAGAGTCTTTGCCACATCAATTACTGATGTCGAAGAACTGAAAACTACGATACAAGCGAACGACATGTTAAAGAACACCGCTTAGACATTCTCCGAGCTACCAAGGGGGCACACGTTGAAATTTATTGAGGTACGTGGTCTTATAAAATATTATAACAGTACTTACAATGTATCCAAACAAACATATGTCTAATTATAATAGTTTGAGCACAATAAATACTTATAACCAGGGAAATACTTCTGGTTCACCCTATATATCCACAGTCCCTATGGCATTTGTTTGCAGAGGGCTGTATACATATTAAAATATGAAATTTAATTTTTATACGAATCTCTTTTCCTATTCCTTATGTTTAGAAAATTTTTACTCTGCGTCTAAGGAGGACATGATAAACCCCCGCATTTATCGGGCTGGAAAACGCATTTTTAATGCCAGAAACCACTGGAATTTCTTAAAATTCAAAGAATCCGACAACCTTTGGTACACAAAGAAGTAGACGTCCTTCAGAAAAACACAGGTGAACATTTTTCTAAATAAAAGTTATAGGAAAAGGGGTCTGTATAAAAAATTAAAGTTTGTATTTTAATATGTGTACAGCCCATTGTAAAACATCTTTTTATACATCAAGTCATATCTAACATCATGTTACGTCTAAAAGCTGTACTAGATTTGTATACTTTTTACTTTCTATTATCTATACAAGAATAAAGTATTCGATTCGTGAAAAATTTCGACTTCTGGTTTTCGACAGATTTATACGTTTTAGAAGATCCTGAACATGATAACTCATTAACGGCACATCCGATTTAACTCCATTTGGCGAATATATTACAAACCAATGTCGCAAGAATTGCGTAGATTTTCGTACAAATAGGCCGACGGATTAGATATATAATCCACTTTTAAACAATTTTCAAACCATTCTGCAACTGTTTCTATAAGAAAATCTCCAATCAAATGTAACAGAGTATATATGATAAATATAACAGCAATGTAATCAAACATTAGTAGCGCAGAGGCAACATCTCCAGTGTTAATATGGGAGATTCAACCTTCAAATACAACCGATTCCACGAAATAATCGCCATTTCTTCAAATTTTAATCACCCAATATTGTAGCGTGTGCGAACAGAGCGAGAACTAGAAAATGATCTGTACATTTTAAGAGCATCTTGCTAATATAAATATATGAAGTATTGATTGCAAAACGTGTATAAGCCACACATGTTAAGAATTAATGTAATTTTTTTGTAATAAATAATAAAAGTAAAATACCAATCTTGTATTACTCTTTCCTAAAACTTATTGTTTCAAATTTCATTGTGCTGATAGTTTTAAGTTTAGAGTATTACATGAATTCATAAATTTGAAACATGAAATATAAAAGCCTTAGAAGGAATAAAGGGTCTCAAACATTCAAAAATTGAAAAAGTTTATTACTATTTTTCTTTTTTTTTTGTAATAGATTCTAAACAAATCTAAAAGTAAAAATAAAAATAACTATTTGGATGTGCCAATCCCAAAACTTTCTTCTATCTCATGCATGTTAATACTTATTTTTTTAATTATCAATTTTAGAATCCAAAAATGCAGTATAGCAGCACCATATATTATATGATTTACACGAAAACCTAATCAGCACTAACTTATGTCATGGTTTAACAGAATATGAAGTTTGATGAAATTCCGTGCATTAATTCTTGAGATATGACTAACGCTAAAATCGTGTAAATCCTGAAAAATGCAGCGTAGCAGCGCCACCTGTTGGGCTATTTACACAAAAACCTAATCAGCAACAACCTATGTCAACGTCTAACAGAATCTGAAGTTTGAAGAAAATACGTGAGATAGAGCTATTGCGGGAATCGTGAAAACTGCAGCATAGCAGCGCTACCTGTTAGGCGATTTACACCAAAACCTAATTAGCAACAACTTATGTCAACGTCTAACTGAATCTAATGTTTGATAAAATTCCGTACATTAGTATTTTAGATATGACTATCGCTAAAATTGTGTACATCCTGAAAAATGCAGCATAGTAGCTCCACCTGTAAGGGCGATTTAAACGAAAACCTAATCCACAACAACTTATATCAACGTCTAACAAAATCTGAAGTTTGATGAAAATCCGCGCATTAGTTGAGATTGAGCTATTGCGGAAATCGTGAAAAATTCAGGATAGCAGTGCCACCTGATGGGCGATTTACACCAAAAATGAATAAGCACCAATTTATACGAAAGCCAAACTGAATTTAAAGTTTTATTAAATTCCATTCATTAGTTCTTGAGATAGAGCGCCCTCGAAATTTGTGTCATATATAGACGCACATACATACACACAGAGACTCACAGACAGACATTTTCTAAAAACAGTCAAACCGAGTTCAGGACTTTCTAAAACGTATAAATCCGTCCAAAACTGGAAGTCGAAATTTTTACGAATCCATTATTTTCGTCTTGTAAAGATAGAAGAAAGTAAAAATACATTGAAAAATTAGTAGCAGAATTGCAAATGCAATCGAAACATTTTGATTCCAATTGGGAGATGACAGATGAGGCAGTTAACTTTTTTACGCTTCATTTTGAAAAAAAGTGTAATTTTCCCGGCAATCTGTAAGATTTGAAAAATTTAATTTAATGGATAGTCTTACAAATTTCCCCTGTTTATATAATAGTATTGTCTGTAGAATCAATTAATATCATTGAGATAGGTAAACATTTAGATCAGGAATGTCCAACATTTTTACTTGAAAATCGTTGTTACCGTTATTTCCGAAGAAAATCTTTTTTCTTAGTAAGTCGAACAATTTCTATCATTAAATAATGCGAATTATTCTATGCGGAAAAAGTAGTTGTTCTGCGGTCTGCAGGTCCGCCCCGACCTGCAGACTTTAAATCAGGACACCCTGATTTAGATTATTTTTAGAGAGTAACTAATTGAATCGTCGATTGTTGAAAGGAACTAAGTCCTTATTTTGACATTTCTCATTTTAAGATCATTTCAATGTTTGTTTTTTTCATGTTTATTGACCGTTTCGTGAAGAAAGGAACTCAGTCTATATAATACAGTTTTGAGATCATTTTTGAAGTTGTAGTTGATGCCAAATGTTTTTGTCGGACGCCAGACGTTTTCCCCCAAAAATGAATGTTTAGCATTGAAGCTAATTTACTCTTTCTCTTCCTGTAGGGCTGATAAGGACTAGGACGCCGTTTGTGGCGTCTCTCTTCTTGTTTTTTAGACACCTCTCCCCAGCAATGTACTACTCCGGCCCTCAATCTTTTCTAGTTACTTTTAAAATAATAAAATATTTATTTCTTTCAAGATGGGTTCTGCTCTCAAAGCTGGTAGACGTGAGTTTCTGGGGTCAAACCCCTGTCGCGCTTGTCGACCTAACCGTTCGGAGTTTTCCGTGGTTTTCTTCGAACCTTGCCGTAAATACGGGTTAGGATCCCTTAGAAAGATCCCCACGGAGGGCACTCCCCCCTTAGGGCCTATATCCCCCGTGTAGATAATCAGCCGTCATAAAATCAATTCAACTCAACTCTTTCAAGATAGAGATTTTTTGTTAATTTCAAACATCGAACCTGGTATCTGTAACACATCTGGAGGCACGGTAGTGCCTCCGCCAAGTCGAGAAAGCACGGCCGTAAGCATACTTTTCTGGAAACAACTCAGGGCACTTTTGACCCCTCCATATCTCCGCGCTGGAGTATCCCAAAAATTTGAAACTTCATTTTTCTAGAGTATTTGGCACACAGAACCAAAATTTAAAATTACAACTTTCTGTCTTTTTTAGTTCAGACGATATATGAACTCGAACAGTCGAATCTTTGTCACTCACTCACTCACTCGTTCACGCGTCATCAAAGAGATTAGGTAGATCCCGTAGCCCTAGAAACTTGGCATTTGGAAAAAAGGTATTGTTTAGGATGCAAAGCAAGGAAAAATTATAAAATCCGGAAAATTCGAAAAAAAAAAAAAAAAAAACATTCGAAAATTCAACAAATTCCATCAAAATTGAAAATTGAAAATAATACGATCTTGTCTTAGAAACTTAAGATTTGGTGTGAAGGTAGTGTTTAGCATCCAGAAAACGAAAACATCAAAAACACCAAAAAAATCGAAAGCAAAATTTAAAAAATCGAAAAAAATCGAAAAATTTCAAATAATCCGATTTTGTTGCGCGAGAAACTTGGAATTCGGAATAAAGGTAGTATTTAGGATGCAAAATAAGGAAAAATTCAAAAATCCGAAAAAAAATCCAAAATTCGAAAAATTCGAAAAAAATTTAAAAATTTAAAATAATTTGATCTTTTAGCCTTAGAAACTGAAAATTCGCGGTAAAGATAGTGTTTAGGATTCAGAATAAGTTAAAATAAAAGCGCAATAAAATTCGAAAATAAAATAAAAAAATCGAAAAATAAGGAAAATTTGAAAATAATTCAATTTGATAGCGCTAGAAACTTGAAATTTGGAATAAAGGTAATATTTAAGATACTAAATAAGGAAACATTAAAAAATATGAATAATTCGAAAAAAAAAATCGAAAATTAAAAAAATTAAAAATTAAAAAAAAAAGAAAAAAGAAAGAAAAAGAAAAAGTGAGAAATTGAAAGTAATATGATCTCGTAGGTTTAGAAACTGAAAATTTGGTGTAAAGGGGGTGTTTAGGATTCAGAAAAAGGTAAAAATTAAAAACACAACAAAAATCGAAAATAAAATCAAAAAATCGAAAAAAAACCCCGAAAATTTGAAAATAATTCGATTTTGTAGAGCTAGAAACTTAAAATTTGGAATAAAGGTAGTATTTCGGATACAAAAAAGGAAATAAATAAAAAATCTGTAAAATTCGAAAAAAAAATTCGAAAAATTGAAAAAATTTGATTTTGTAGCTTTAGAACTTAAAATTCGGCGTAAACTTATTGTTTAGGATATAGAAAAAGGAAAAATTAAAACACAATAAATTCGAAAATAGAATAAAATACTCGAAAAAGATCGGACATTTCAAAATAATTCGATTTTGTGGCGCTAGAAACTTGAAAATTGTAATAAAGATTACAAAATAAGAAAAAATTAAAAAATCCAGAGAAAAAAAAAAAAATTCGAAAAAATCAAAAATTGAAAATAATTTTATCTCGTAGTCTTAAAAACTTAAAACTTGGTGTAAAGGTAGTATTTACTATTCAATAAAAGGAACAATTAAAAAATTCGTTAAATTCGAAAATATAATCGAAAAATCGAAATATCTTTAAAAAATCGAAAATTCGAAATCAATTTGATTTTGTACTGCTAGAAACATGAGTTTTAATTTAATTGTCCTATTAGCTAGTATCCCTAATTGTTTTATGTTATTTCCCCCGGATTATGGTTTTCTTTCCTTTCGTTTACGAATTTCGTTATAGAAAAGTTCCGCTATATACTGGCTACGTTATAGGCGATTTCTTTATAGACAGGTTTGTTTTCTTTCACAGGTTATACTCTATTTACTTCGCATATGAAATACAGATTGTTAAATGATGTTAGCCCACAAAAATTTTCACAGCTCCCCCTACCCTCCCGACATTACTGGCTGGTTATGGCTTGATAGTCCTTTCTAAATAAAATCATGGTGACTCTAAGATTCACTTGATTTATCTCTAAATTGAACCTAAATGATCCTAAGAAGACGGATCAAAGAATTACTATATTGGCATGACAATCTGGTAACTTAGAATTAAAATCGAAAAATCAATATATTTATAAAAAGTCGAAAATTTGAAAATAATTTGATTTTCTAGTCCTAGAAGCTTGACATTTGGCCGAAAGGTACGGTTTACTATACAAAGTAAGGAAAAATTAAAAAATCCGTAAATAATAAAAAAAAGACTAAAAAAAACGAAAAAAAAAAAAAACATCGAAAAAATGAACATATAGTTTGATCTCCAAAACGAAAAGAAAATCAAGAAAAGGAGAATTACTTACAAAAGAAGTGAAATCTCATCAAAAACGTCACCTGTAAAAAATGCAGCCAAGTCTCGTGACTCTTTTTCCGTAAAAAGTTCTGAGATCGTGTAAAGCCAAGTTTAGCTATCTTATTAACTCTGAAATTTTCATTCACAAATCACTCCTAGTCTCTACATCTTTAGTTAAATATTATTTTGTGACTTGGCAATTACGTAGCACGAGAATGTGATGTATATAATTAGTCTTAAATAATACCATGCCATCCCATAACATATTAAGGTGTAATAACTTCCCTGTGCGTATATAATTAGCCTTAATCATATTATCTCATCCCATCCCATAACATAGTAAGGTATAATAACTTCCCTGTTCTGCTTAATTGCCAAGTCACAAAATAATATTTAACTAAAGATGATGTAAAGACTAGGAGTGATTTGTGAATGAAAATTTCAGGGTTAATAAGATAGCTAAACTTGGCTTTACACGATCTCAGAACTTTTTAGGGAAAAAGAGTCACGAGACTTGGCTGCATTTTTTACAGGTGACGTTTTTGATGAGATTTTATTTTAGTATCCTCATTTCAGGTAGCAATCAACAGTACATATATTAATACCTACATTTTGAAAAGTCATTTTACGGATCGTGATGCAACATTTAATTTTTTTTAGTTCCCTTATAAAAATTGCGCTATATTTGTCTTTATTTTAACCAATTAAGAGTGCTTTTTTTTCGCTATAATTTTCTAAAAATTTAAACCAGATTTAAATATATCTTACCAAATTTTTACGTAACCTCAAATAGTATTGAAAAATTTAGATCAGTGGAAGCAGACAGACTTTTCGCGTACAAAATCTATGCTATTTAGGTAGATTTCGTAAGAAATACTACCTATTACATTCTCCCCTAAGTTGGAATTTCTGAAAATTTTTTGCAGATCTACGCCGATCATGACTACCAGAAACCAAAACCACCCCCAATTCAAAACTTTATCTATCTATCTATCTATCTATTTATATCACTTTTTTTATGGACAAGATAAGTTCAATAATTCTGCACAAATCTCTTCCAAACTGATACATAAAATCAATAGACATAAAGTCTTGGTGAAGCTCGTTAATGGACAAAATCGAACCAAGGGGGGGATGGGGGGGGGGGGGCTTTTTACGAAAATAGAAAAAACCCCATAACTTCTTTGATACGTATCGAATCCGTTTAAAGTTATTATTACTTCTAGGAAAAGGGCCGAAAATTTATGTATGACAGATTTTTGATATGATTAAAAATGGCCTCAAGGGGGGGGGGGATAGGGGTTTAAGAAGCAGCAAAGTCATAACTTCGTCAATTCACAAGATATCAAATCCGCTTAAATTTATTATAAATCCTCTTAATATTATCTACAACTTTTATATTGACATGTTTTTTATAGGACTAACCCTTATAGAAGAAAAAAAGAAATCCCTGCCGGATCCGCCTACAAACACAGGTAGATTTTGAAGTGGGCGGTCCCAACTGCCGCATTATGGCAAGAAGGTAATTTCTTCTACAATTCTCAATAAACAGACGCCCTACGGTCTGCGTCTTCGAAATCTACCTGTGCCTGTAGGCCGAGCCGTCAGGGATTTTTTAGATTCAATGTTATTTTAGAAATCATTCAAATATCATCTAATGCTTGAAAAAAAAAACAAGAATTTATTTGTCTTCTTTTTCTATTACTGCAATAGAAAAACTTTTAGGACATCTAAAGTAATTTAGTTAAACAGATAACATCCTTAAATATTGATTAAATAAGGTTATTCCATTGACCCCTGTTAACAGTTACATCTGCTTGGAATTAATCTCAATAATCGGTAATAAAACGGAAGGGATATGTTAATAAAGAGAAATCCGGTCAAACCTTATGCGGGTGTCATTGACGCAGAGAATTGCAGGCAATCTAGTTTGCCGAATAAAAAAATATAACCGTAATAAAAATAAATAATTTGGAAATGGAAAATTTCGAATTTAAAAATTATGGGCAGAAAGTTGCCCATGGAGAAAAATCTGAATTCTCCCATGTATGAATTATTTTTAAATGTATGAAAATCATAGTTTAGATTTAAAATAGATTTAAAATGGATTATTAAGATCAAATAACGTTGAAATTTTAAGTTTCCTACATTTATTACATAATTAGAAAACGAACCTCATATGACGTCTACAATAAAAATTAATAATTTGGAAATAGAAATTTTTTAATTTAAATATCATGCAGAAAATTGTCAATCGTAGGGAAAAATTTCACCTCTCCCATGCCTGAATTATTTTTAAATGTATGAAAAACCTATTTTAGATTTAAAATAGATTTAAAATGGATTATTAAGAACAAATAACGTTGAATTTTTAAATATCGCATATTTATTACAAAATTACAAGACGCACCTCATAAGACGTTTACAATAAAATTTAATAATTTGGAATAGAAAATTTTGAATTTAAATATTATGCAGAAAAGTGCCAATTATAGAGAGAAATTGCGACTCTTCTATGCATGAATTATTTTTAAATGTATGAAAAACCTATTTTAGATTTAAAATAGATTTAAAATGGATTATTAAGAACAAATAACGTTGAATTTTTAAATATCGCACATTTATTCCAAAATTACAAGACGCACCTCATAAGACGTTTACAATAAAATTTAATAATTTTGAATAGAAAATTTTGAATTTAAATATTATGCAGAAAAGTGCCAATTATAGAGAGAAATTGAGACTCTTCTATGCATGAATTATTTTTAAATGTATGAAAAACCTATTTTAGATTTAAAATAGATTTAAAATGGATTATTAAGAACAAATAACGTTGAATTTTTAAATATCGCACATTAATTCCAAAATTACAAGACGCACCTCATAAGACGTTTACAATAAAATTTAATAATTTTGAATAGAAAATTTTGAATTTAAATATTATGCAGAAAAGTGCCAATTATAGAGAGAAATTGAGACTCTTCTATGCATGAATTATTTTTAAATGTATGAAAAACCTATTTTAGATTTAAAATAGATTTAAAATGGATTATTAAGAACAAATAACGTTGAATTTTTAAATATCGCACATTTATTACAATATTTTAAGACACGCCTCATAAGACGTTTACAATAAAATTTAATAATTTGGAATAGAAAATTTTGAATTTAAATATTATGCAGAAAAGTGCCAATTATAGAGAGAAATTGCGACTCTTCCATGCATGAATTATTTTTAAATGTATGAAAAACATATTTTAGATTTAAAATAGATTGAAAATGAATTATTAAGAATAAATAACAAAATTTTTAAATATCTTATATTTATTACAAAATTATAAGACGAGCCTTATACGACGTTTACAATAAAATTTTAAAATTTGGAATAGAAAATATTGAATTTAAATATTATGCAGAAACTTGCCAATTATAGAGGTAAATTTGAAGTCTTCCATGCATAAATTATTTTTAAATATATGAAAAACACATATTTTAGATTTAAAAAATGGTTTATTAAGAACGAACAACGTTGAATTTGTAAATATCTTACATTTTAAAAACACAAATTGCACAAATTGTGCTTATTAGTTGCTAAAATCAGTGTAAAAATTGTTTTAAACTCATAAAAGAGCTAAAATCCTACATGTTTCGGTTTTAAACTTAAAGCCATCATCGGGGAAGAGGAACAACACAAACGACTACTGATCTTTTACTTTTCGACACGAGAAAATTGAAATAAACAGTATGGAAAAATTTAAATAAAATAAGCGGGCGCTCTCTGTTGCCAAAGAGCGGAAAACAAAACAAGGAATTAACAAGGGGTTAAAAATGTATCCCATAAACTAGGTATGTTGAAAGAAAAGTTATCATTACAAATGCAATCTTTTCTAATTTTAATTTCCAATGATTCCCTAATGGCGGCTTTAAATGGGTTATTGAACCTATGGATAATTCTTGCTTTATCGAAATTAATTACAGTATCATTATTTTTAGCGTAAAACCGGGAGAGTGCAGTGGATAACTTTCCAAATTTTATGTCGTTTTTATACTCTTTTAACCTTTCCAAAAACTTTCTTTTAGTCATACCAATGTAAAAAATTATACTATTATTATTTAAGCTAATGGGGATTTCATAAACACCTGCGAATTGATCAGGGGGGATAGGATCTAATTTACATGAAACTAAGTCAACCAATTTTCTGGGAGGGACAGCAATAAGATGGATATTGTATTTACGTAGGGCCCTTTTAATCCTTTCAAATATAATAGGTATATATTGGAATTTACGATAGTTTGGTTTATTATTGCTAGGGACAGGATGCTGAATTAAATGGCCATTGAATTTTTCTATAATTTTCTGTACGTGATGAGCGGGGAAACCATGGTCAATGGCGATATCTCTGATAAAATTAAGTTCATCATGGATGAATTCACTTGAACAAACCAGAAAAGCACGCTTGATGAATGAATTGAAGGCAGCAATCTTATAAGTGAAAGTTGTAGAGGCATTAAATGGGATTATTGTGTTACTTCTCATCGGTTTACGATAGACTTTACGTTTTAGGTTGTTGTCATCTTTAATTAATTGAATATCCAGGAACGGCAGTGATGAATTTTCTTCTATTTCCAACGTAAACTTAATATTTTCATCTATTTCGTTTATTTTTGAGAGGAAAGATAGGAGTATCCAGGATACTCCTATCTTTCCTCTCAAAAATAAACGAAATAGATGAAAATATTAAGTTTACGTTGGAAATAGAAGAAAATTCATCACTGCCGTTCCTGGATATTCAATTAATTAAAGATGACAACAACCTAAAACGTAAAGTCTATCGTAAACCGATGAGAAGTAACACAATAATCCCATTTAATGCCTCTACAACTTTCACTTATAAGATTGCTGCCTTCAATTCATTCATCAAGCGTGCTTTTCTGGTTTGTTCAAGTGAATTCATCCAAGATGAACTTAATTTTATCAGAGATATCGCCATTGACCATGGTTTCCCCGCTCATCACGTACAGAAAATTATAGAAAAATTCAATGGCCATTTAATTCAGCATCCTGTCCCTAGCAATAATAAACCAAACTATCGTAAATTACAATATATACCTATTATATTTGAAAGGATTAAAAGGGCCCTCCGTAAATACAATATCCATCTTATTGCTGTCCCTACCAGAAAATTGGTTGACTTAGTTTCATGTAAATTAGATCCTATCCCCCCTGATCAATTCGCAGGTGTTTATGAAATCCCCATTAGCTTAAATAATAATAGCATAATTTTTTACATTGGTATGACTGAAAGAAAGTTTTTGGAAAGGTTAAAAGAGCATAAAAACGACATAAAATTTGGAAAGTTATCCACTGCACTCTCCCGGTTTTACGCTAAAAATAATGATACTGTAATTAATTTCGATAAAGCAAGAATTATCCATAGGTTCAATAACCCATTTAAAGCCGCCATTAGGGAATCATTGGAAATTAAAATTAGAAAAGATTGTATTTGTAATGATAACTTTTCTTTCAACATACCTAGTTTATGGGATACATTTTTAACCCCTTGTTAATTCCTTGTTTTGTTTTTCGCTCTTTGGCAACAGAGAGCGCCCGCTTATTTTATTTAAATTTTTCCATACTGTTTATTTCAATTTTCTCGTGTCGAAAAGTAAAAGATCAGTAGTCGTTTGTGTTGTTCCTCTTCCCCGATGATGGCTTTAAGTTTAAAGCCGAAACATGTAGGATTTTAGCTCTTTTATGAGTTTAAAACAATTTTCACACTGATTTTAGCAACTAATAAGCACAATTTGTGCAATTTGTGTTTTTAAAATACTAGTTAACAGTGTAGTGTCCAAATGGATTCAATTATCTTACATTTGTTACAAAATTAGAAAACGAAATTTATTCGACGCCTACAACATAACTAATAATTTGAAAATGAGAAATTTTAAATAAAAATATATATAGAAAATTGGCAAAATAAAAACTTAAACTTTTCAATTCATGAATTATTTTTAAAAGAGTGTGAAACATATTTTGGACTTAAAATAGATTTAAAATGGATTATTAAGAACAAACAACGTTGAATTTGTAAATATCTTAATATTTATTACAAAATTAGAAAACGAAATTTATACGACGCCTACAATAAAAACTAATAATTTGAAAATGATAAATTAAAAAAAAAAGAAGATACATGGGAAATTGGCAATCATAGAGAAAAACTTAAACTTTCCCATTCAGGAATTATTTTTTAATGGATGAAAAACATATTTTGGATTTAAAATAGCTTTAAAATGGATTATTAAGAACAAATGACGTTGACTTTTTAAATCTCTTACATTTATTACAAAATTAGAAAACGAAATTCATATATATTCAAAAATATTAATATCAACCCTGTCAAAGAAAAAAAAAGTTCGATTTTGCGGTTTTGTTTTTCTCTCTTTTTTAAGCTCGCATTGGACTCAATTTCAAAGATACGGATTAAATAAAAAAAAGCACTTAAAAGAGCCTTTTTCTGAAGGTACATACAGTTCGTTTCCAAAAATACGAATATTAAGTTTATTAATAAAAATAACGTATGCAGGTCACTTTGTGCCTTCCGTAGACACTCTTAGACACTCTCTTTTTCCTACGATAAAAGTAATTAAACATCGGTGTTTGAACTCAATATTTTTCACGTTTCTAGTACGCTTGATTTACCCCAACTTTAAAATGCTTGAACCATTCCGACGCGACGATTAGAAGTATTTAAAAATAAATAAAATCTGCAAAATGCTTGCTCGGAGGATTTGGCTCATGTATTTATGATTAAATATCTATCTTTTTGCACAAAATTTTTACGCAGGCTTCAGAAATGCTATATTTATAACGGATAAAAACTTCGAAGAGTTCGGACAATAAATACTATTTTTTTTAAAATGTTAAACTACCAATCCCGGAAAAAAAGCGAGGAGAAAGCATAGTCCTTTTACAACTAAATATCAATATTTTTTTTCACGAATATTTTACACAAGCTTTAAAAGCATTATATTTATAACCGATAAAAATTTCAAGTGGTTTGGACAGTAAAAACTATTTGTTTTAACTGTTAAATGACATGGCGTAAAAAAAAGTCTTCTTACAAGCGCATTTACTAAATCTCACTATTTTTTCCCGAATTTTTTACACAGGCTACGGAAATATCATATTTTGCATTCATAAGAATTTCGAAGAGTTTGGACAATGATGATTATTTTTTTTTTTACATTTAATGCAACAGACGACCTTTCTCCCTTCCCTTTTTTTAGCATACTACAAAATTACGCAAAGGCTCAAGATTTTTTTTTTTTTTAAAGTATGGTCATGTCTTTTTCCAAAGTGGTGAGCCGTTTAAAAGAAATACGAATATTAACTCTTTGAAAAAAAAATTAACTTACAAAAGTCACTTTTGTCGAATTTTGTTATTTCCGCGCAATTCCTGTTTGGATTAAAATTAGGCACATTTTGATTAAGAAAACCTGAAATTCTAATGCAATATACTAAGATTTTAGGTAACTAGCTGATCCGCCCGGCGTTGCCCATCAGACTGTCAATGAAAAATATAACAGTGGAGTGGAATATAAAAAAAAAACTGAATAATATTTATTCATACTAAAAACTTGTAAAAAAACTAAATAAGAGATCAAATTTCAAAAGTATAACAGTTACGTTTAAAAAATTAAACGGTCATGAAAAAATTTTAGACTTACTTTTAAAGAATGAGAAGGTCAGGGAAAATTTCAGAAGCAACGCGTTCATGCATGCGAGGATTATTAAGCCTATTTTGGCGATTGCTTATGCTCTGTGTTTGACGGCGTTCTCGATCCAATCTATTTCAATTTTCTCTCCTTAATTCGGCTTCTTCTTCTGTTTCAAGCAATCGCCGAGATCTTTTACGGGCATTTCTAATGATATTTTGAAACTCCATAATTGCAGCGAAAGAGATTGCAGGGAAAAAGCGAAACGTAAATAAACCCGATTTACCTCGGCCTAAATCCTGCCAAAGGACTTACAATAGACTTACAAAGTTACACAATAAACAATGATATGCGTTTCATTCGGGCGTTGCCATTAAACAATTAACAAATAATCGCGATTTCTGTGCCATGTACGACAGCGTATAAATGAGGTTCCGAAATTATGAGATTCAGGGAGAAAATAATCAGTTTGAAAATTAAAAAAAATTCACCATTGGTTTACCATTGCGCACTCTTATTTAAACTTATAAAGTAAATTTATTTTTATGTTAATGATCTAAAATATTAATTCCTTAAACTAACCTTTTATCTGCTGTTCGAGTAAAATTTTTATTTAGAAATAATGAAATTTAACAGTAAAATAATAAGTTTGGAAATAAAAAGATTTTCCATTGAGGGGCTTCCGATACGAAGTACGTTTGGATAGATTTTCGTCTAAAAGTATCAATTCTTAGAAAATTTGGTTAAAGGTATAAAGGTATTATTAGGTTACTAGCAAGGGCCCTGGCAACTCCGGCTGATTCAGCTAGTATGTAATAAAGTAGTAAAAGTAAAACATGCCCAGTTTTCGCATCAAAGCGTTAAATATCATCATATATTTGAGAAAAGAGCTTAATCTTTTATTACCGCAATAAACAAACTTTTAGGAAAACTTAAGCAACTCAGTTAAACAGATAACATACATAAAGTATTGACTGAATAAGGTTATTCCATTGACCTCAGCTATAAGTTACAGCTGCTTAGAATTAATCTCAATATTTGGTAATAAAACGGAACAGATAGGCTAATAAAGAGAATTCCGGTCAAACTTTATGCGGGTGTCATTGACGAAATGGAGTTAAAAGTAATCTAAATTACCGAAGAAACGACTTAAAGCTTAATAAAAATAAATAAAGTAAATAATTTTGAAACGGAAAAGTTTGAGTTTTAAAAAATTGCGGGTAATTGATAATTATAGAAAGAAATTTTAAAAGTGGAGGACACACACACCTGATCATTCGAAACTCATGGGAACAGATGTATGTCGAAAGAGTTGGATAGTAGGGAGAACATTATTTGATGCATTTTGTAATTGTAAGAACGTTAAACTATTAATTAAACTACTAGTATAAATGAAGTAAATATCGACTATCACAAAATAAAAATAAAAAGTGTTATCATAAAAGAATGATTGCAAATAAAAATAAACCAAATTTAAGGAAGCTATGTTTTAATTATGCACCTTTGTTTTAAATTCATATATACCAAGAAAAAAAACATCACATATAGATTCTGAAACACTTTCCCAAACTTCCAAAATACTATAAAAAAACTTCAATGCTTAATAAGGTAAAAGTAGATATCTAAATAATCAAAGTCAGAGTGAAACCGGGCGGGGAGACCTACTTTCGGCTTAAGCTCAGCTATCCCCGCCCAAGCTAAATAAGCAATTTGGAAAACGCATAACATACTGTTAGAAAAGCTCTGAAACCGGTCTCCGCTTGGTCCAGTTGCCAAGGTAACTGGTCAGTCGACTTTATTTGAGGGAAGTTCGGTATTTTCTTTTCGCGCAAATTTCCCCCCGTTCAGCTGGTCAGTCCGAGAATTATCGCAGTCCGCTCCTACTGACGAAATTCTCTCCCTATAAGTTTTGGAGCCTTCGAAAGAAGCAACCCTACTCAGGGTTTTTTTTTTTGTCTCGGTAATAAAGTAGTTGAACAGCCAATTTTAGCAATTAACCCCCACAGTCAATTAGATTTGCATTCTTTTGGGCAGCCGTGTATATGATCTATGTATTTTTTACTCTACATATGGTTTTCTAAAATTTAATTCAGCCATAAAAGTCAAAAAACTTTTTTTTCTGTTTTTACTGCCCATATATGGTGACCTGAATTGTTTTGTGAAGCCCTGTATATGATCTACAGATTTTTATACGCACACCATATTAAGCTGAAATTTAGTTCAGTTAGGAATAGCATAACAGAACTAAACGCATCTGAAAACGTACTTCCAGTGATTATTCTGAAAGTTTAAAATTATAGAAGTGTGGTTTTAAAAGTCACATAATTAAAATAAAAAGAAAACTGCCCAGTTAAACTGAGGGCATTGAACTCACAGGCTATTTACACTAATTGTATATTATACTCTTATTTCAAAGAATTTGAAATAACCCGCTCGAACATTAAAGAAACCGACAATATATTAAGGGAATCATCCCCCGTTTCTCCCTTATAATTAACCAATGAACACCCAAAACTAATCAGGGATGTGCATTATTACAATGAACATATATACAAAATTTGAAGAGAATAGGATAATTTGGCATGAAAAACCCATTTACCTAAATTAAGGAGGGTTTGGCCCCCCGAAACACCTTTTTATTCTTAACCAATGAACCTCCAAAACTTATCAGGGAAGCGCCTTACCACAATGAACCTATATACAAAATGTGAAGAAAATTGGATAATTCTGCATGAAAAACCCATTTATCTAAATAAGGGTGGATGATTAGCCCCTCGTTACCCCTTTATGCTTAACCAATGAACCCACACACCTAATCAGGAAAGCGCCTTATCACAATGAACCTATAAACAAAATTTGAAGCAAAATGTTTATTTCTTTCAAGAGTTATCGCGTTACGTACATATATACATACATACGTACATACATACGTACGTACATACATTAGCTCTTAGGCTTTGATAGCCTGTGAGCTAAAAATGTTTTTTTTAAATTTTAATGTAAAATTTGAATTATTGCTTGATTAAATCATTTTGCTTCATAAACCATTAATTAATATGCCAATAATATATTATAAAACACTTAAATAAATTCAAAGTTCAAGGGATACTCAGTCTCCGTAAAATATAGTCAGCAAACTCACAACAACAACAACAAATTCCATACATTTAAATTACCAAATTGTCCCAGAAAATACGGAAATAACCGTACGACTGGAAATTATATCTTCTTTCAATTTATATTTAAAAATTGAGCTTAGAGGATAATCTTCATTGTGAAATTGTACCAAACTTTCAATACGAACAAGTAATTTCGACATCATATTTCGCTTTGTTAGAAAATTTTACCTTTTGGATACGGAATGAAAGTCATTTGGTCAACTCGTTTATGAATTATGAAGGTTTAAAGTTTGGAACTATTAATGTTAAATTCATTTGTAATTTATATGTTACATTTTAGGTTAGAGCTCATATTTGTTTCAAAAATGTATTTCGAAAAAAAATATATATATATAATTTTTAAAATTAATTTTTGAAAACAATTCAAATTTAATTTTTTTATTTTTATTATTTATTTTTATTTATTTATTTATTTTTTATAGAAATGGATTTTCAAAAATTTCAAGTATGCGAATCTAAAATTACAGCTAATTCCGTCAAGAAGATTTTGAGTTTAAAAAACACCCTCACTGTAATCTGAATTTGAAGCGATTGTAAATAATTTAATATTAAGAATTCCAAAATTTAAACCTTCATAATTCTTAAACTATTTGGCCGAATGATCGCCCGCTTGGTATCGTAAGGTAAAATTTACCAAAAATTCCAAATTTGGTATCAAAATTAGATGTTCGTATAGAAAAAAATCTCAGAGTTTGGTACAATTTCAATATGAAGACAACTCCTAAACTAACTTTTTTTAAATCTTAAATTGAAAGAAATATAATTTCTAGTCCAATGGCTATATTTTTTTATTTTCTTCTTTCTACAATAGAAGAAAGTATTGTAATAGAATTTTTTTTCGACTTCCGGTTTTCGACCGATTTACATGTCTTAGGGGTTAGATATATCGAAAAACATGTTTTTATAAAATGTCTGTCTGGCTTTTTGTCTGTGTGTCGGTGTGTGTCTCCTCTTTGTATCATCGAAAAGTGTATGAAGTGATGCATAGAATTGAACCAAATTTGATTTATACATTTTTGGTCATGGGCAGCAGGTCCCAGTTGAATTTGGGATATTCCACCGGAAGAAGGCACTGTGATAGCGATTTTTGTTACATTTTCATTATTGTATTATCAAAAAGTGCCGGAGGTTATGCATAGAATTGAACCAAATTTCAATTATATGTTTTTGTTTATGGCCAGCAGGTGCCAGTTGAATTTGGGGATATTCATACATTAAATAATTATACATTAAATAATAACCCACAACATGATATACATTATTTATGCACAACCTGTGGCCTGCGGACCGAAAGTGGCGAACATCTTCAGAAATTAAGAAAATGTGTATTTCATCACAATTGATGAAACAAATGCCCAGAAAAAATTGCAAATTTCGCCATTCAGGAGTGTAAAAATCATGAATTTCTATCATTCAGGAGAGTAAAAAATCATGAATTTTGTCGATCGGACGCGGAAAAATCATAAATTTCGTCACTTGGATGCGAAAAAAATCATAAATTTCGGCGATCAGGTGCAGAAAATCCTCAATTTCGTCGATCGAATGCTGAAAAATCCTGAATTTGATCAATCGGATGCGGAAAATCATAAATTTTGGCGATCGTGCGGGAAAAATCATGAATTTCATCGATCGGACGCGGAAAAATCAAATTTTGGCGATCGGGTGCGGAAAAATCATGAATTTCGGCGATCGGCTGCAGAAAAATCATGAATTTTGGCGATCGGACGAGGAAAAATCATAAATTTCGGCGATCGGGTAAGGAAAAATCTGGAATTTCATCGATCGGACGCGGAAAAAAAAATCAAATTTCGGCGATCGGGTACGGAAAAATCATGAATGTCGTCGATCGGACGCGGAAAAAAAAATCAAATTTCGGCGATCGGGTACGGAAAAATCATGAATGTCGTCGATCGGACGCGGAAAAATCCTGAATTTCATCGATCGGGCGCTGAAAAATCATACATTTTGGCAATCGGGTGCTGAAAAATCATGAATTCCGGCGATCAAGTGCTAAAAAATCATGAATTTCGGCGATCAGGTGCGGAAAAATCATGAATTTCGGCGATCGAACGCGGAAAAATACTGAATTTCATCGATCGGGCGCTGAAAAATCATACATTTTGGCAATCGGGTGCTGAAAAATCAAGAATTTCGGCGATCAGATGACGAAATATTAAGAATTTCGGCGATCGGGCGATGAAAAATCATACATTTTGGTGATCGGGTGCTGAAAAATTATGAATTTTGGCGATCAAGTGCTGAAAAATCATGAATTTCGGCGATCGGCGCTGAAAAATCCTACATTTTGGCGATCGGGTGCTGAAAAATCATGAATTTCGGCGATTGGCGCTGAAAAATCATACATTTTGGCGATCGGGTGCTGAAAAATCATGAATTTCGGCGATCAGATGAAGAAAAATCAAGAATTTCGGCGATCGGGCGTTGAAAAATCACAAATTTCGTCGAAGGGGGCGAAAAAAATCACGAATTTCGGTGATATGGGGCGGGAAAATGACAAATTTTAGGGGTCATTTTTTCACTAAAAATCAATTTCAAACACCTAACTCAATTAAAACTAACATTTTCACCACACAAATTGGACTTTAACATATTTTCAACAAAAAAAAAAAAAAAACCTTTGTCATTTTTTTCAAAAAAAATTATTTCGAACACCTAATTGGAATAAAACTTTTCATCACACAATTCGGACTCTATAACCTATTTTCAACAAAAAATAACTTTGTCATTTTTTCACAAAAATTAGTTTCGAACACCTAACTCAAATTAAACATAACATTTTCATCACACATTTCAGACTAACCTATTTTCGACAAAAAAAATAACTTTGTCATTTTTCACTAAAAATCAATTTCGAACACCTACTCAAATTATACTTGCCACACACGCACCATCACACATTTCAGACTCTAACCTATTTTCGACAAAAAAAAAAAAAATTACTTTGTCGTTTTCTCACTAAAAATCAATTTCGAACACCTAACTCAAATAAAACTTTTCATCACACAATTCGGACTCTAACCTGTTTTCAACAAAAAATAACTTTGTCATTTTTCACAAAAATTAATTTCGAACACCTAACTCAAATAAAACTAACATTTTCATCACACAAATCGGATTTTAACATATTTTCAACAAAAAATAACTTTGTCATTTTTTACAAAAATTATTTCGAACACATAACTCAAATAAAACTTTTCATCACACATTTCAGACTCTAACCTATTTTCGAATAAAATTAGTCGTTTTCTCACTAAAAATCAATTTCGAACACCTAACTCAATTAAAACTAACATTTTCATCACACAAATCGGACTTTAACATATTTTCAACAAAAAATAACTTTGTCATTTTTTCACAAAAAATTAATTTCGAACACCTAACTCAAATAAAACTTCATCACACATTTCAGACTAACCTAATTTCGACAAAAAAATAACTTTGTCATTTTTTCACTAGAAATCAATTTCGAACACATAACTCAAATAAACTCTAACAAATTTTTGACATATTTTGGACTCAACTTTATTTACACCCATAAAAATTTTAACCTATTTGCACCTCAAATTTCTGCTGACCGTTCTGCCCCAAAACATTAAGTGTTTTCAACATAATTTGGAACTTGTCTTTTTTTCACCCATGAAAACTTTAACTTATTTTCAACAATTTTTTGACTTAATCTTTTTTTCATGTTTTTTTTTAATTTTTGTTTATTTTTTTTAACTATTTTTTTTCCTAGTACAAATTGTGTTTCTTAGTCGTTTTGCAAAACTTAGCAATATTTTTCATCATTTTTCATTTTTTGGTGACACAATAATGCCATATTTTCACACTTTTTCCAATTTTGAATTTTCTTAAATGGTACACATCCCAAGTACCTCCTCCCCTTCTCAACTCCTTTCGAGCGGTCTCTCTGCGGGCATGGGCCTCACTGGTGCTGGCCCTTGTTTCCCTCCCCCTCCTTTCTTTCTCACCCCTTCAGTGTTGCCTTTTCGGCTTCCCGTGACCCCATCTTTCCCATTAGCAGTGCATGGCAAACACCCAAAATTCTCTTCAATCACCCTCTCTCACTAGAAACATGCTGCAAGCCTCTGGAGACATTTTGGACAGGAGGAGTGTTGCCTGAGCCCAAGGGTTTGTTAGTTCTTTTTTATTAAGTATTAGTTAATTCCATTTGTTTTTAGCATAATTTTTTGTAAGCCCCGATATCTCCCAGAACCTCTTCGTAGCCTCCTAAATAGCATGGTTAATACCAAGGAAGAAACTGCAAAGGAAGAAGGCTTTCTTATTCCAGCCACGCCGATGCAACGCTCAACGAGCATCTGCTCACTGGCATCCAATGATGCCACCTGCAACCGAGAATCGATTACTAGAATTGAAGTAAACACAAAAAGAGTAAAAGCTATCCTCAAAAAGATGGAAGAAAAACTGGACGAAAATATTAATCCTGGGAAACAGCCAATCAAGACAATACGCACCGCACTCCAACAAATTACTGAACTTGACCAAGCCAGGCATAATGAAATGAAGGACCTCATCAACAGAAACCTAATACTATCAGAACGGGTCAATTGCTTGGAAGAACATATACACGAACACAGAAATCACTATCAACAACTCCTACAACAGATCCCCAACAAAACAGATATCGCCGAAGCAGTACAGCAAGCACTTGCAAAAACACCCCTACCCACAGTAACATCCACAACTGACGCAGCACAAGCCACACACTCCAGCAACGACACAAACAGCACCTACAGCCAAGCAGTCACACAACAAGTAAGAAGAAAGAAACTATCAAATCACACAGAGAGGAACACACTCATCATCAAGGGAGTTGACACCATCACAAGCACCGACATAGACAAGACCCTACAACAAAACAAATATGCAGCACCTATTCGACCACAGCAGATCACCCGAAGAAGAAACCAAATAGAAATCATATGCAAATCAGCAAACGACCTAAACATACTCAAGAACGACATTCACCACCACCAAGCCCTTAACAAGAAACTCAGCGCGGTCCCAAAAGCACTCCCACAACAAAAGATGATCCTCCTGCAAGTCCCATCCCACACAACAGAAGAACAACTCAAGACATCAATCACCACACATTATGAAGTTAACGCACATGAAATCACCATCCTCAAAACACTTCCAAACCGCAGGGCCGAAGAAAAATCTGACTTCATCCTTCTGATGCCCAAGGCACTCGGACACTCAATAATAGAGGATGGTGGTCTCACAATTGGACTATCCACACACATCCTACGCCCACACACTACAGTTCCAAGATGCCGTAAATGCCAGGCACTCACGCACGTGGAAAGACACTGCCAGCGTGAAGTGCCTTCCTGCGTCAATTGTGGCCAAGAACACACAGACCCTAACTGCAAAAAGTCACCACGCTGCGTTAACTGCAAATTTCATAATGAACAAGAAGACACAGACTTCAACACACATCACCAGGCATCCGACCCGCTCTGCAGCACATATAGAAAACTATATCGAGAAACCAGAAGACGGCTGGACCAGGAATTCAACCACACGCACAGACCACCAACCACCACATCACAACAACGCCCGTCGCCACAACACCAACAGTCAACACAACCAGAAAGAGCCCCAACATATTCAAGACATAGAGGCCAACACCACCCAGACACCGTCAGCAGTACACAAGACGGCATGCTCCCACTACCTACACCACACCAACAGGACTGGTATAACTACTGGTCCCCCTTTCACCACCCATACTACCGAGAACAAAGGATGACGAACTATTTTAGACCTCCACCTGACCAGCAGGGCGGTTCCCGCAGCCACTGGTAAGACGGGTACTCACAGCCAATTGTAAGTACAATTAAATTATCCTTTTAGTAATCTTTTTAGTTTTATATAGCTTAAATTACTAGTTTAATGTCTTCTCCAGCCTCCTCCAAGACACAGGAGGAACCCCCCCCTTTCGGCCACCTCAAAATTCTTCAGATTAATTTAAACCACTGCAGAGCAGCAAATGAAGCCCTTAAGGCACATATAATTGAAAATAAAATAGATTTAGCCCTGTTACAGGATGCATACTGCGGGCCGGACGGCACTATTGGGAGTTTGCCATCTTCCTGGGCCATCTTCCAGTCAAAAGCCAATAGTGCACATCTAGTGATCTCAAACACAGCACTGCAATACGCACATCTCTACACAGGCACACATTGTGCATTTGCCACAATCACTGCAAAGGAAGGTCAGCTAATCATTGGCTCAACCTACGCAGCACCAAAAACAAATTTTGAGGATTCCCTCGAGGAGTGGAGCCACCTTATCACACAGAGGCAATTCTTTATCTGCGGAGGTGACTTTAATGCTAGCTCCACCTTATGGGGCTATGATCATGAAAGCCTCCGCGGGGATTCCCTCATCGAACATCTGACAGTCCATAAACTCTCCATTGCTAACATAGCCAATTCCACACACACTTTTGCCAAAACAAATTCTCGAGGAGATGTCATCGCCCAGGGTTTTCCAGATCATACCCTGGCGAACACAAAAGCACTCCAACAGATTCGGAACTGGCATGTATCAGATGTTCACTCTGCCTCGGACCACAAATACATAGAATTCGGCTTTGAAATTTCACCACTCTATACAACACAGAGAAGATTTAACACAACCCGAGGCAATTTCAAAAAGTTCAACAACATAATCAAATCACAGAAATCACTCCTCACCAGCCTTCTAAGGGACGTAACAAACAAAACACAACTCAATGTATTCACAACAAAATTAATTGAAACAATGCAAAATGCAGCGCGCGCGTCCTTTAGACTAAAGAACACTCGGAGAACACCAATCTTCTCATTTTGGACCTCCGAACTAAAAACTAAACGTAATCATCTCACGGCACTAAGGAAGAAACTTCGAAATCTTAGAAACACTGATCACGACACAGAATACTATCGCACCCTACAGTGCCACTACAGTGCCAATTACAGACATCTTTCGGCTAAATTTAAACGCAGTGTATTAGATGCAAGGAACACGGCCTGGAGGAAATTCTGTAGCAACCAAACAGACCCTTTCGGCACAGCTCAAAAATTCTTCACAGGCAAGTTTTTCACGCCTGATGAAATCAAGCTCGAACTGCCGCCAAACAGATCATCCAGACAGCATAATATGGAGCACCTCACAACAACCCTTTTCGGCCCTTCACAATATCCAAATGTAGATAACTCAGATCTTCATTTTGACTCACCACCAGACAAACCTTTTTCCAAATCAGAAATAGCACATGCGCTAAGAATATTAAACGATAAGAAAGCCCCCGGCCCAGACTGCGTAGATTTCAAAATTCTAAAACTAACACACAAAATTATCCCCGGGGTATTCACCAGTTGGGCCAATATGTGCTTACAGCACAACTACTTCCCGCACACTTTGAGACAGGGTGAAGTGGTATACTTCCTCAAACAGGGAAAGGATGCCTCTGAACCCACATCTTACCGTCCAATTTGCTTGCTCCCGACTCTAGGTAAACTCCTAGAGAAACTAATAGTCACCCGATTGGTTCATTTTCTGGAGAGCAACAACCTACTCCATCACAGACAGTATGGGTTCAGAGAGGGTCGGTCTTGTGACAAGGCCCTATTTGATATTCTTTCCACATGCACACAAAGTATAGAGGAAGGCAACTATACCTCACTCGTCTCCCTCGATATCAAAGGTGCTTTTGATAACGTGGAGTGGCGGGACATCTTACTTCAACTAATTGATATTCATTGCCCGAGCAACATAGCTGGAGTCATCGCCTCCTACCTCAGCGATAGAAGCATTTTAATAAATTGGGGAGCAGACTCCTCATCCCACAATATACAGAAAGGATGTCCACAGGGGTCTTGCCTTGGGCCAGTTCTCTGGCTAATTATTGCAAATGTCATCCTTTTAGAACTAGAAAGATTAGGCTTCATTCTATATGCATTTGCAGACGACTTCAGTTTTGTATTCTCGGGCCGTAGGCGTTTGGACCTGGAAAACTCAGCAGCTCGAGCTCTCCCGGTCTTTTGTCAACTCCTGGAACGTCTCCACCTCCAGCTCTCTACAGACAAAACACAATCACTAACATTCGCAAAACCCAAGAAGCTTAAGCGCAAACCCATAATGAGAATTTATGGGAAAAGCGTTTCACATGTCACACACCTTAAATTACTAGGAATCGTCATAGACGAACACAGGAGCTGGACGGAACACATCAACACCCTCAAGACAAAACTAGCTAAGTATCAACACAATGCACGCAGATTAACTTCTAAGTCTTGGGGAATTAAACCTGCAATGTTAAAAATCTGGTACCACGCAATCATAGAACGGATCCTCTTTTACTGTGTGGGCGTCTGGGGAGGAAATCTCACCAAGGCAGTCAAGGAAAAGTTGGTTTCGATCCAAAGGATGTTCTTGCTGCAAATGGTGAGAGGGTATAGGACAATCTCAACGGACGCACTCACAGTACTAACGGGGATCCCTCCAATCCTAATATCACTAGAATACGAGCACCAGAAAAACAGAATCCAACACCTAGAACATGAACCAACTACTACGCTACACTTCCCAAAAACAATAATACAGAGAAAAGTTCCAAGTTGGCACCTGCACCCCGCGGAGGAGACATCACAATTACAGGTATGCATCACCAAGAACAGTCACAGACCCTCGCAGCATCCAACCATCTACACTGATGGGTCGTGCACCGAAACTGGCGTGGCCGCAGCCTTCTGCGCCATGGTAAATGGAGTGCCGACCTATGAGTGGGCCTCCAGAATTGGAGACGATAACTCAGTATATCAAGCTGAACTGTTTGCAATTCTGAAGGCTTTGGAATGGATTGCTGCCTCCCCCACGCAGGAGAATTTTAAAATTTTCAGTGATAGTCTGTCTGGACTTCAAGCAATTTTTGCCCTACGGACAAAACACCCTCTCATACTGGAAATTAAAATCAAACTTCACCAACTGTACAAAAAAGTTACCCTTGGCCACGTCACTGCACACATTGGTATCGCAGGCAATGAGCTGGCGGACAGCCTTGCAAAAGAAGCCACCAAACGCCAATCAATAGACTTCTCTCTTCCGGTACCCCCATCTTCTATTCGCAGAAAACTCAAATCTAAAATACTCCCCAACTGGCAAATCTACTGGGACACCTCCACAAAAGGTAGACACACTTACAACCTAATTCCAAAAGTTTCCAGAGAGCTACTTAACCTCACTCCTTATACAAGTGCCTTCTTATCCGGGCATGGCCCGTTTAAAAATTACCTCTTCAAATTTAAAATTTCACGAACCGATGTGTGCGAGTGCGGCGATAGTGGTACCCCCATGCATTATTTCTTCTCCTGCCCACTGACTGTTGCTTGGCATCTTAGGCCTGCTCCTTCTAACCCACCTCCTTCTTGGCTGCTGAACATAATTACGCGTCCCATCTTAACTCATAAACTTTCAGAAATTTACAAATTACTAACATACCTATCTAACATAACCTAATCATTCAAAGCAGTTTTCTTTCTCCATAAATTAATAATAATAACTCGCTTATTTTAGTCATTAACGTAATCATTCCGTCATTTTTTATCTGCTTAGCTTTCTCCATTTAGCTATTTTGCAGCTTAATAGTTTCTCTCATCCGCAAGTATTGTTCTCTTCCTAGCAGGGGCTGAGTCCCCATTAATTAATTTATTCTTATCGGGAACCGCAAGTTTGGTCAGCAAGTAACGTATCGTCACCTCTAACACGAAGTTCATCCAGCCTCCATCCAGTGTGAGGGTTCCAGCGCAATTGTGTGGCGTTCCTTGTCGCGTGGGAATCTCACACTGGCACCTCCACATCTCAAGTGCCGTCATTTACGAACTGTACAATTGGTACAGTCTTATCTAAGAACTGCACCCTTCTACTAAATTAGCGGACTGTACAACTGGTGCAGGCGCACCTGTGGACCTCGTTCATCCTGTCTGTCGCTCCTTGTCGCGTAGGAACGCTGGTTCCAGCGACAGACCCTGTAATTTTTTTTTTTTTTTTTTGTATGTCTTTAGTTCCTGCCACCTGTCGCGTGGGGCTTTGCCCGGCAGGACCAGCCATTGGCGAAGTTTGTACTGCCACGTTTAATCCCTGCGTGCCGGGGAGCTAGCCGGGGAAGACATTAAACGCTCAACGGCTAGGTTCGCCCTCAGCCGAGTGGTCTTCCTCAGGCATTAAAATTAAAATTAAAATTTTAGGGAAAAAAGGAAATCAGAAAATCCTGTATTTGGCCGGTTCTTTCCATATTTTTAATCGCCAGTTTTTCAATTTTAATCGACGAGTGGCGACTGGCGAATGCTTATTTTCGCCTTTAGTCTATAATGTATTTCTCCCGGGATTCAAACGAGGTTTGAACTTCAACATTCAGTGAATGCTATTGAAATTTTTCAATATGTCTTACTTAATAAAGTAAACAACTTCAAAACAATTCTTGAAATCGAAGAATTTTAACATGCATTAACTCCTTGAAGGGCGGTGGGATATAGTATATCCCACTTAATTTTAATTCTCAAATGCCACATTGACACCCGAATTTTGTAATAAAATTTTGGTTTTATAATGCACGTGAAGAAAAGCTTTTACCTAATTTCAAATTAATTTTATTATAAAATCTGGTGTCATTCAACGATTTCAACATTTTAGCAACAGACGTACTTTGCCCCTGAAAGGGTTAATAATGAACTGAAAATATAACTTCATTGACGATAATGTTAATCGGATTTTTGAATGGCTGTTATTTATTGAATGGAATATGAGCGTTAGAATCAACCTAATAAATGTTTTCAATACATTTATGCACCCCGCGACACACATTTTCTTTCTTTTCCCTTTTTAACACTTTACAACATACTTGAAAAATGTTAATGGATTCTATTTGTCTGACTGAAGTCTATACGTGCTCTAACTCCTGTATACTTGTATTGTTATGCAATTAATATATATTATTGAGGTTTACTATGGAATGATTGGTATTAAAAATGAAGTGTGCAGCATTTATAGTTCGTTTACAGTGAAGAATTCCGTCTATGCACTCTAAAAACGACATATGAAAACTGAGCAAAAATACTCAAATCTGAGCATGTCGCATAGTCAAAATGGCTCCGAATCAAAATTACTCAAGTTTGAAACATGTATATATTCTCATTTCTGAAAACAGGCACATACTCAAGAATAAAACATCATGAGCTCATATTTGAGCATGTCCATGTTTCAAAAACGAGTACGAACTGATGTGATCATTTTTGAGTATTTCCATGTTTCAAAAATGAGTTTGAACTGATTCTAATCATTTTTGAGTATGTCCGTATTTCAAAAATGAATATGAACTGACCTCTATGTGCTCAGTTTTGGGTATGTCCATGTTTGAATATTCTGAGTATTTCTGGTATTTCAGAATTGAAAGCATTGGGTTGTCCTATATTTGAAAGAAAAAGTTTCATAACAAAATGAAAACATCGATTTACTCAGATTTGAAAGCGTAATTTTTTCTCAGTGTGGAGAAAAATCGTTTGCGGCGTATTTTAATGATATTATAGTATTTCAAACATATAGAAATTGATATAGATTATTGAGGTGCAATAAAACATTACTTTTGTAGAATGTGAAGTGCATGGCATGTATCATTCTTTTACAGGGGCACACAAAATAATTCGGTTACAGTACTGGCTATGAACAATAATTGCAGGAAGAATGTTTTCAGTTGTAGTATACATTTCCGTTTGTTGACGGAAATTGCTGAGGGGGAATTTTCAACTGTGCTATGATTTTTCTAATTGAATTAAATTTTAGCATACTATGTACTATATACACAAGCCTATAGATCACATACGGGAATGAACAAAAGAATGATTACCATCAGAAAAATTATCATCAATACTCGGATTATTAGAGAATTAATTATTAGAGAAAATACCATCAATACTCAGATATTATTCCAAGTATTGATGGTAATTGCTGTAATTGTGTTTTCAAATGTGTTATGCGTTTTCCAAATTGTTTGCTTAGACATAATCTGTCATCTTACTAAGCAAAGAAGTTTTGTTACACTATTCTGAATGTGTTGGAATGTGTTTCACAATCTATGCTTCATGTTTATTCGTTCTTGTTTATAACGTTTTTAAACATAGTTGAAAAGTGTTTCTGAATTCCGTTTGTCTGGCGTCTGACGGTCTGACCGTCTGTCCGTGCATTAACGTATGTAAATATACTCAGCTTGTCATGCAATCAATATATGTTATCGAATATTACTATGGAAGGTTCGTTATTGAAAATTAAGTATGTAGCACTTATGGTTCGTTTATAGGGACACTCAAAAGAATTCAGCTTCAATATGATCTATATGGGTAAAATCATTTGCTGTGTATTTTAATGATGTTGCACTATTTAATGCGTACTGAAATTGATATACATTACTGAGAAACACTATAAGATGCTTACTGTAAAATATGGTCTGGATAGCATTTATCGTTAATTTACAGGGACGCATAAAAGTATTCGGTTACAGTACCTTTAAGTGCAATAATTTCTGAAAGTGTGTTTTTAGTTGTGGTATGTATTTTTAAATTTAACTAGTATTTTGCACATTATTTGGTGTGTATAAATTAAATAGATCATATACAATGTCGCACAAAATAATTCATTTTCTTTTATTGACGGGAATTTCTGAAGGGGTTTCAACTGAGTTATGCGTTTCCTAAATGAACTAAATTTTAGCATATTATGTAGCATCTTTTCAAATCTGTAGCTTATATACAGGACTTCTCAAAGAAGTTGAATACTTTTTCGATTATAGATAGTAATTTGCTGAAATGGGGTCTTCAAACGGGCTATGCGTTTTCAAATTGTTTACTTAAATATAATTTAAGAAATAATATCTTAAATAACGTTTTGAATTAGTTTTCACCTTATTAAACGGGGAAGTTTTATTATAGCATTCTGCATGTATTGAAAAGAGTTTCATAATCTAGGATTGACGCATGATTTTTCTTTCTTGGTCCAGTCACAAACGATTTCGCTTTTACAAAATTTGCTGTATAATTTTTTATCAAATTAAATGCTAAATGTTACGCATTTGAAACACTGTGCAATAATTTTACAGCAGGACTAACGAGATAATTATCAATAAATGCTTATAATTGCTGCTAATACAACCTGTGTCCAGAAAGTTCGGTGAAGGAGCCTGTAGAGGTCGTTGCAGTACTAGTAGAATATCAACGCGCCGCGCGTGGTGAAGGTCAATATCTGTTTGAACGTTTGACAAGGTTCCGCCACTCCGCGACGCTCCGCCACTCCTGAGTACGCCACGCAAGGCTCCTGGACTCTTCTCCACGATAATGCCCGGCCACACACCGCCTTGGTTGTATGGCAGTTCCTGGTCGTGTATGGAGTTGTTACACTTGATAACCCCCCTTATTCACCTGATTTGGCACCTGCAGACTTCTTCTTCTTCCCTAGATTGAAGTCAGCCCAGAAGGGAAAGAGATTTACAGACATCACTGACATTCAACGCAACGTGACGGCCGAGCTGAAAGCCATTCCGAAAGAATTGTTTTGCAGGTGTTTCCAGGACTTATATACTCGTTCCCAACAGTGCATTACCATCCATGGAGATTATTTTGAAGGAGAGTAAAATGTATTTGATGCTGTACAATACTGTATTTGAAATAAAAATTCATTCACCGAACTTTCTGGCCACAGGTTGTAATTCTTATAAATAAATATTATAATAATGCTTATAAAAAACATGCCCATACACACATATGTATAAGTGAAGGTGTCTTTGTAAACAGATACAGTTTGTGAATAACTAATATTTTTCTTTGTATCTGTAGCTTAAAATTTTCACACGAGAAAGTTTCGTTTTTGTTTTTCCACCGTAACTCCAAAAAAGACTGAAATTCAGTTTTGGTTCCATTTCGGACTGAAAAGATTTATCGCTCGGGCACTAATTATTACGCAAATGTGCTCAAAAGAAATGACTGGGATATAGATAGAGAGTAGACCTTTCGAACATAAATAAACATAACTCAGTATTTTTGGATAATATTTTTAACACTTTAAACTATAGATTCAAACAAACAATTCATAAACAATGAACAATTGAAATTATCTTGAAGACAATTTAAAATTGTCACTATATATTGATAAATTTGTAACATGATTTCAATTTCAATTAAATATTATAGAGCTGTTGCCTTTTCTTGAGTTATATGATATAAGTCCAGCTTCATTACAACTTCAAAACTTAAATTTATTTACAGTTTTGTAATTGAAATGGAGTGTATAACTATAGAGCTATATCAAAAGTTATTGACACACTAAATTTAATTTTATTATTAAAATTAACCAGATGACCAATGTTTTTTTTCAATTAAAAAATATCTATTTAACACAAATAGCATGTACTCAATTTTTTTTAATTTGATACTCGTAAAACTGGCCCGTATTTAGGATATATTGCGCTCCTGTGCTGTAATTTATTTAACGTCCCCTATTCCTTCAGCTGAAGATTAGCATCACTTTTTATTTACAGACTGCCAACAATAACTGGTAAAATTATTTACTTCACTTTCAAGTTATACTGAGCCATTTACACTTAATCCAATACTAACACGCTAACCAATTCTGCAAATTAAAATATTCATGCAAATTATACTGAAGATATAAATATATGGTAAATATATTATTAAAAATATTTTTTATTCTAGCATATATGCAAATTTTCAGAAATCTTCATTTAATTTTAGAGAATCGAATAGCTTTTCTATTTTGTTATAAATGTGACATAGTTTCGATTGAAATCAATTGTCATTTGATGACCGTTTTAATAAAAAAAATCATGCAACGAAAATCAGTTTAAAACATCGACTTGGACAATATTTTCTGAAATATACTTTTTTATAGGAAAAGAAAAAAACGCTTTTCATTTTCTTGAAACATAAGAGACAGTGTCTGAAAATTGTATGCAATTGTGGATGAACGTGATCTTTATGTAAGAATGGCTTTCTGTAAAAACCATGCGTGTATTTATTTTCTAAATATTTGTCACCAAAATCTCAAAAGAACTTAATATTTTGTTCTGCTTTCTTGATTTTACCACCCTCAAAAATTTTCCGCCCACTAAATTCTGCCATCCTGATCAGACGTACATGTTGCACATATCTAAATTTGACTTTGCTCGTCATATATAGATATTAATAAATTAAGTAATAAATTTCATTCATTGAGTTATTAAAAAACTAGTCGGATGTGTCAATCCCGAAACTTTCTTCTATCTCACACACGTTTCGCATACACTAAAAAGAATCAGCACCAATTTATATCAAGGTCTAACTGAAACTTGTTTTATTAAATTCCGTGCATTAGTTCTTGAGATATGACTATCGCTAAAATCGTGTAAATCCTGCAAAATGCTACATACCAGCGCCACCTGCTGGGCGATTTTTACCAAAAAACTAATCAGCACCAATTTATATCAGAGACTAACTGAATATAAAGTTTTATTAAATTCCGAGAATTAGTTCTTGAGATAGAGCTATTGCGAAAATCGCGAAAAATGCTGCATAGCAGCGCCACCTGCTGGGCGATTTTTACCAAAAAGTAATCAGCACCAATTTATATCAGGGAATAACTTAATATAAAATTTTCTTAAATTCCGAGCATTAGTTCTTGAGATTGAGCTATTGCGTAAATCGCTAAAAATGCTGCATAGCAGCGCCACCTGCTGGGCGATTTTTACCAAAAGCTAATCAGTACCAATTTATATCAGGGACTAACTGAATATAAAGTTTTATTAAATTCAGAGCATTAGTTCTTGAGATAGAGCGCCCACAAATTGTTTGTCACATACAGACAGACAGACAGAGTCACAGACAGACATTTTTCAAAAATAGTCAAATCGTGTTCAGGACCTTCTGAAACACATAAATCCGTCGAAAACCGGAAGTTGAAAATTTTCACGAATCCAATACTTTCTTCTCGTAAAGATTGAAGAAAGTAAAAATGAACTAAGATATACATAATAAGCGATACTGAAATTTGCAGATAAAGAAAATCAGTCAGGATACTATAAGTAACCTACAAATTTTGGGTTAACAAAATTGTATTTTTAACATTAAATAAATACAAACTGATAAATATTTAAAATGCAGTAACTTGGAGATTCCGATATAGGTTTTTAGAGCAATCGAGTCTATTAGGTGACCTCAAGCCCCTATTTGAAACAATTAAGGTAACATTGCCTTTTTTATCTCCTGTGTACTAGTCATAATTAATAAAAAACTTGTTTCATACGTGATTAAAGATCAATTAATGCTCAATTATATTTCATAATTTCAACTGACCCATGGGACTCCCACTTTTGATAAAGATGCCGGTAGCCACCATAATTTTTCTCAACAGGCTCCGCCCCTTATAATATTGCTGACCAAATTTGGAGCAAAGAAGATTTTTAGTATAAATACCAGATTCTTTGAACACTCATTGTATTCAACCGTTGTTTCAGATAAACACTCTAGTTTTAACAGGTAAGTTTCTTTATTTTATGTTTCTTTCTATTTTGGAATAATTGAATAATCGAGAAAAGGTAGATAAGTTAACAAAAAAAAAGTTATTTAATATTATAATGTTTCTTTAACTTAAATAAAATTGCATTTAGTTAGAAAAAAATGAAGTTTGCAATTTTTAATTCTAAATAAGATAATAAATTAAAGTAAATCATTTATTTTTTTAAATAAATGTAAAATGTAAAAAATATTGTTTTAGATAAAATTTAAGAAGTTTTTCTTTTTATACACCCAGAAAAGGAATTGATTAAAACTACAAAACATGTTTTGTTGAGTACATTTTGGTTGTTTTAGCAAAATTCAAGTAAAATTGAACCATTTTACTTGAATTAACAAAACATGTTTGCTGACGATACAATTTTTTTTTTTGGAATTGCAAAAAAAAAAAAAAAAAAAATTTTTTTTTTTTTTTTCAAACAAAATTTCTATTGACCTATACTTAAACAAAAAGTTTTGTTGGGTCAACCAAATTTTTGTTGATTCAACAAAACTTTTTTCTGGGTGTAGTGTAAACCAGTCATTACCAAACTTTTATGCCTGACGTACCACTTGCAGGAATGTGCGTGCTTGGCGTACCCCTATTTTTTAATTTTTTTTATTTAACTCAACTTGATTTTATATCTAAAGATGACATTTTGTTATCAATGTTTTACTTTCTTTTGGCATGGCATTGTTATAAAAATATGTTCACAGGTGTGCTTGCGATGACAATTCAACATTTTAATACTTTTAGAACTTAATTATATATTAATAAATTAATTTTAAAGTGTTTTCCCATAAGCCGTCATTAAGTGACAAATCGACAACTACTCTTTATGGTTACAATAGTATATAAGTTACAACAACGACGGATGTAATTTTGCGCCATGCACGCTTCCCAAAATGAATCAACTGGCTGTGAAACTGCCGAAATATTTTAAATACTAAAAAAGTAAAAATATAAATAAAAAATAAAGAGTGTAATATATTTTTAAAAAATACGCTTTAATCAATTAACAATAGTTTGATATCAATTACAATATGACTATACATTAAGAAATCATTTTAAAAATCGTAAAAAGATAGTTTATATAATGTTTAATTTATTCTTTCCCGTTGTAATATCTTAATAAAGAAATAGAGCAAAAATTGTAAAGTTTTATAGAAATTTACTAGTTTTTATACCAACCGTAAAAAAAAGTTGGGAATTTTCCATAACAGATTTCGGTGTCCACGCAAAATTAATGTACTATAACCGAAATTTCTGGAAAAAAACATTAATCGCAGTCATGGAATTTGGCAGGATTTTCAAGATAAACATTTAATATTTTTTAAAGTGTTAAAAAAAAACTATTTTTACTTTTATAGTTATTTAACTTGTTAGAATCATGAAAAGAAAATTTAGAAACAATGAAAATAACGATAGGGTGCAAATAAACGTAATTTTCCTTCTACATTTAAGTTTAACTTTACAGGTAGCAAGATTTTTAAAACGGGAATATTTTTTCACCCTTGCGTATTTCTTGCATATTTGTTTTTATTTTGCTGAAGTAGAGTTGTAAGTCATCTTTAATATTTTGTAAGTTTTAGAATGTTGGGTATTTTTTACAACAGTCAATGTGAAAAACCCTTTTTACGGTGTCATTTAACTGCCTCGCGTCGAGTTCTGATTGTAAACGTAAACAGACTCGTAAAACATAACACCCATTCGCGTACATCCAAGAGGTACGCGCACCACACTTTGGGAAACCCTGGTGTAGGTTTTTAAAGCTTAATATGAATTGCTAATTGATTACATTACTCAAAATAATAAAATTCAAATTATATGTACATAAAGCGAAACCAGTATGTTGCGGTCATCACAAAATTAAATTTTCCTCTATATAAATAAAATCCTCTTTAACAAAAACTAAATGACAAGCTATTCGTTCTTGAGATACAGCTAGAGCGGAAATTGTGAAAAACACGGCATAGCAGTGACATCTTTTGGGCAGTATACAACCAAACCTAATAAGGATCAATTTACATCACGGTGTAACAGAATATGAAGTTTGGTGAAATTCCGTGCATTAGTTCTTGAGATATAGTTAATGCGAAAATTGGGAAAAATGAAGCATTGCAGTGCCACCTGTTGGGCGATTTACACCAAAACATATTCAGCAGCAATTTATGTCACATTTCTAACAGAATATGAAGTTTTATTAAATTCCTGTGCTTTAGGTCTTAAGATAGAGCGCCCACAAAATTTGTGTCACATAAAGACAGACATGCAGACAGACACGCGGTCTCACGGACAGACATTTTCTAAAAACTGTTAAACAGTGTTCAGAACTTTCTAAAACCTATAAATCCAGTGAAAACCGGAAGTTGAAATTTACACGAATCCGATGCTTTCTTCTTGTAAAAATAGAAGAAAGTAAAAATTATTAGTCAAACCAGCGGAATTAACTTTAGTTATTACCCAGGTGGTGTACTCCTTAGAATTTATGGCACCCCAATTTCAGATTATAAATCCGTGCTTAATATTTTTACATCAGATTAAAAGATTTTCTGTGATTTACCATATAATTTGTAATATTTTACTGCCATTAAATAAAGCGATATATTTTATTCTTAAATTGTACGCACACTGGTTAATACATACTCATAAATTTAAAACTTGATTCTGCATACATTTAAAAATTTAAAAATCTTGAGCATTTTTTAGCTTTTTGCTACGCATTAACTGTAATTTTGAGTTATTTATATTATTAAATTTGCTTATTGCGTTGTAACTTGCAACATTATCGAACTAAAGATGTATAACACAAACCGACAAACAAAAAAACTAACTTTTTTCCCCAAATAAAATCAATACTTTAAAAAACGATTCATTTGATAAAACAATTATATTTTAAAACGGAAATGTAATTTCCAAACATAACTTTGCGATATGGTATAAAGAAAAGTTGAACCTGAACCATGACTTTAAAATCCTATTTGAATGAAGCAAGACCGTATTGTTTGTTTACTTCTTGCTTTACTATTAAAATCAATATTTTAAACCATGTTTTCCTCGATAGAAAAATTACTCTTTACACCGGATATTCAAGCTCCAAACATAATTTTCTGATTTACTTATTGCGATAATCGAATCTGCGCATTATGACCTCAAACCCTTATTCCAAACAATTAAGATTGTACTGCTTTTTTATTACTTGTACGGCAGATATCATTAATAATACATGTTTTTCCTATGATGCTCCGTAATTAAAAGCCGATAAAACTCAATGATACATCGTAATTTTAACTGAGCCATAGGATTTTCCCATTATGATAAAGATGCCGGTAGCCACCATGATTCTTGTTTACAGGCTCCTCCTTCTGCGCTTACGCTGACCAAAATTACAGCAGAGAAGGGTTTTAATATAAATACACGAGGTTTCCAACCCTCATTGTGTTGTCATCTGTTTAGATAAAGATCCTAATTTTGATAGGTAGGTTGTGTTTATTTTATTTCGGAATTTTTCTAATTTTTGATATAGATTAACAATTTATAATAAATTATTGGCTATCAAAAAAGAGCACAAATCCAATACCTTCTTATAGATAATACCACAGGATTGGCAACGCTGAATTTTATGACGTAGTTACGGATCGACCAATTTTTTAATGTATACATGCATTCGTATTGTTATACATTAGCTTTGTAAATTAATTGTGAGATATTTTTTTTATGATTATGAGTTTTTAAAGTGGTGCACAAATGTATTTCTTTTAAATGCTAAAAAGTGTAAATTAACAACATAATACAAATTAAAATATATTTTATTAGGTTGTTTGACATGTTTCGACTCAATCCGAGTCATTTTCAAAGACAAATGAGAATATTCTATAATTGCACGGGCTTTGAAGTTATTATTTTCATGTACTTTTCTAAAAATTAGAAAAATTAGAAAACAAAATATTATCAAATGTTAAAAAAATTGTTATATATATTAAAATATAAAATTAGATTTTTAGAAAAATACATGAAAATAATAACTTCAAAGCCCGTGCAATTATAAAATATTTTCATTTGTCTTTGAAAATGACTCGGATTGAGTCGAAACATGTCAAACAACCTAATAAAAGTTATTTTAATTTGTATTAAGTTGTTAATTTACACATTTTAGCATTTAAAAGAAATATATTATTACAAGGTGTTATAATTTATTACATTGGTGCACAAATGTGTTGTACCCTTTTGTAAGGGTAATTATTAAGCAGACTTTAACCACCTCAGGGGCAAAGTACTCTTGTAGCTAAAATATTGAAATGATTGATTGACACCAGGATTCTCGAACGAATTTATTTTAAAATAAGTAAAAGCTTTTCCTCGTGTACCTTATAAATTCAAAATTTGATTATAAAATTCTGGTGTCATTGTGGCGTTTTGGGATTAAAATTAAGTGGTATACATAATATACCGGTGGACCTTCAAGGGGTTAAAGTAGGCACTTTTAGCTTTCCAGAAAACGAAGAATTGAAAATGAAATGGATTGCTGCGAATAATCGGAGGGATTACGTTCCAACCAAACAATCTCCGAATTTGTTTTTATTGCTGATTTATGTGTTGTACATTTTCATTTTTATTAACATTTTCTAACATAATTGAAAAGTGTTTATGAATTCGGTTTGTCTGTCTGTCCGTACTCTAACTCGTGTAGATATACTCGGATTGGCATGCAATTGATATATGTTATTGAAGTTTACTATGGCAGGTACACTATTGAAAATGAAGTGTGCAGCATTTACAGTTCATTTACAAGGAAACTCAAAAGAATTACGTTGCTTTATGGTTTATGGGAATAAATCGTTTGCCAAGTAGTTTAATGATGTTGCACTATTTTAAACATATAGAAAGTGATAATTTTCACTGAGGTGCACAACAAGATGCTTACTGTTGAATATGGGGTGCATGGTATTTATCATTCATATACAGGGACACACAAATGTGTTCGGTTACGTCCACTGTCTATGAACAATAATTGCTGGAAGTGCGTTTTTAGTTGTGGTATTTGTTTTTCAATTTAACTAATTTTTTACATATTACTTGGTGTGTATAGATGCTATAAATTATATACAGGGCAGCAAAAAAGATATCGAATACACTTCGGTTTATTGACGGAGATTGCTGTGTAGCAATTTTTAACTGTATAATGCGTTTCCTAACTGAGCTAAATTTTAGCATGCCATGTAGTATATATACAAATCTATAGATCATGTACAGGGTACATGACGTGAAACGTTTAGTTATTTCAGAGCAAACAACTTACTTCTTAAAATGTTAGATGAATATTAAACTACTGCGAAAGTTGCAGGATGATTGTGTGTAATTTGTGTTGATCGGCCCACCCCACCCCCCTGAATACTAGGATTGCGCGCTGATAGAGAAATGGTGGATGTCGTCGGCGGATTTTTTTCAGTGATTATACGGTCCCCTGAATTTGAACACCAGTATAAAAAGGCGGAGAAAAATTTTACAAAATACTGGTGTTCAAATTCAAGGGACCGTATAATCGCTGAAAAAAATCCACCTACTACATCCACCATTTCTCTATCAGCGCGCAGGTCTAGTATTCATGGGGCGGTGGCCCGATCTGCCGTGACGTCAAAACTCAGCTTTTATGCAATATCTATAGGATGGTGTTGAGCAGTCCCAGCACAAAAATAGATAATTAGGACGCAAATAATGGAAAATTTTTATGTACTTTAAATGTAAAATATAATTTATTTGAAGTATTTACTCATTGCTAATGGATTATTTTGTACTTAAAACCTGATATTTAAGATTTCCAAGATCCGTCCCGTGAAAGGACGCTCGAAGTTCCGATTTTTCATAATGGACGAATGCTTTAATGTGTAACTAGAACGAAAAATCATGCATGGGGCAACGATTATTCAACATTTTCTAACAATAAAAGAATATTAATAAGAAATTTAATTTTGTGATACAATGAAATACCTAAAAAACATATAACTCAGTAAAAATCCATTTTCACCAATTGCTGCCTATATGCGGTAATACGTGCGAATTATGCTGTGCATCCCTGTATAGGATATTTAGAGTTTATACACACTAGGTATTACACTAAAAAATTAAATAAGTTTAGAAATGCATTATCACAGATGAAGACGAACTGACAACAATTATTGATTCAGTCATGTAGCCGAATTCTTTTATTCGTCTCTGTAAATGAAAAATAATTAATAAGCACTATACGAAACATATTGTAGTGCACCTCAGTGACTTTTTTAAATTTCATTATGTTTGAAGTATCACAATATTATTAAAATGCACAGCAACCGATTTTTTTCCATTATGTAATAAAATTCTTTTGTGAACCCCTGTAAACGAACTATAAATGCAACTTATTCTATACACTTGAGAAAACATTTTGTTGACCATCTCAGTGATGCATATCAATCACGTTATGTTTGAAATATCGTATAACGTCGATAAAATGCACTGTAAACGATTTTTTCCCATAGACCAAAATGTAACGGAATTTTTTTGTGCAACGCTGTAAACGAACTATAAATACTACACACATCATTTTCAATACCAAACATTCTATACTGAACATCAATAGCATATAAGAATCACATGGCAATATAGTATATTTACCAGAGTTACAACACGGAGAGAAGTACAGACATACAGACAAATCGAATTCATAAATACTTTGCACTGTGTTGGAAAGGGTTAAAGTAATTTTGATCTGATAAATATTGATCATGTTTTCTGATCATGCATTATAATTATGCATTTTGTGTTTAACACAAAAATATTAGGCGATTTTAAACTTCATAATGTAAAAAGAAATTGGCGATTAATATTTATAGATCGTGATAGGTTTTTGCTATAAAATTTTTATGACAGAATATTGATTATGACAAGAGATGCAAATATGATTTATGATCGCGCAAAACCGCAACTACAAAAGTTCCATTTTATTATTTAAAATTTATATAGGGGTCAATATAGAATTTATTTACGCTATTGTTGATAAATATTGAAAGACTTGCCAATGTTTAAGCGAATATGTTGTCTCTTCAGGCACCAACTTACAAAAGTGGGGTTGTGATGAGTATACAGAAATATTTTATGTTTAATAGAGATTGACTTATTTTCTTAAAAACAAATTATGTCTTCCATGTTATTCTAAATGTATTATGATACTGAAAAATGTGAATTAGTGTAAAATGTAATATTTTTCAAAAATAAAAATGTTTTCTTTTTTACGAAAAAGAAAATTTAGTAGCTGCCAACATCTCTTGTTTTTCTAAACCCCTTTTTACGAAAAAAATATTCCATAGCTTCCAACTTCTCCTTTTTTTCGACGACTTTTTTTTAAAGTAATCTTCGACGTATTTTAGCTCAGAAATGTTTCCATTAAATAAAGCGAATATTTCTGTACAGAAATAGTAGTATATTCAAAAAACGGTAAATGGGAAACTATGCTATTTGTTCAGGATGAAACTATAGCGAGTAACTAAAACTAATTATATCCTTTAAAAATTTAAGATTTCAATAATGTAATGATTATAAATATTAAAATGATATGAACACGTTACATTTTTTCATATAAAAATAAGAAAAATAATAAAATTTTGTAAGAAATTGACAGTTTTTAAAAAAACTAAAGCTTCTCTGTTTTAACCATTAATTGTTGGATGTTTATTCGTAAAATGTTTAAATATCGTTACAGGTTTTGTGACATCTGGCATTTAAATGATTTATGATACCTGCGTAAAAAAATCTCATAAATTATGATATTTATAAACCTCTATCGTTAGCTAAAATGAAAATGAAACTTCAGTTTCGAAAATAAGATAACGAGTTAGCATCATCATCTCTTCACAAATGCAATATTTATTTAGGTTACTTACAATATTGTTGAGTAAAATGGTTTTTGCAAATACTATTTTGAAATTGATCGGTTGTGCATGTTGCATATATGCAACTCGGTGATAGGAAAGATCAAGTTACGCTATTTACTGAAGATTTGTATTAGTTGCAATATTCATTGAAATGGGAGAGTGAATAAAATGGTTTTTGAAAACTCTATTTTGATATTAATAGGCCGACAGTAGCGTATTCGAATAGGTTCAATGCCGTTATATAAAGTGTTCATGCAGAATCATTCCCGATGATTTGGATTAATTGAAATATGATATACGAACAACAATGAGTAAATCTGTTTTTCAAAACTTTATTTTGAAATTAATAGACCTATAGGATACGTGAATATATGCAACACAGTAATATAAAGGGTTGATTTAGATTCATTACCAATGATTTGGATTAATTGCAGTGTTATAAAAGTAGGACAATGAGTAAAACTGTTTTTGTAAACTCCATTTTGAAATTAATTTACCGATTGTGCATGCTACGTATGTACAACACTGTGATATTTAAGGTTAATTTAAGTTGGGTAAAATGTGTTTTAAAACTCCAATTTGAAATTAATATTCCGATTGTGTATTTGCATATGTGCAACATGGTGATATTAAGTGCTAAAATTTTGAAAACAAAGCAGAGTTGCCTAAATTATTCCCTTAGAAATTGTACTTGTCTAGAAAAAAAAATCATTAATGAGGTCATTTTTATGGATTGCTAGAAAAAAACCCTTTTACGCAAATGGCTAGTGGACACATTTTTTTAATTACTCCTTTAATGGTTCACAAACGGCTACTGAACTAATATTTAATAATTAGACTACTACATATTTAGTTTGTTTTAAAGTATGCATTGCAAATATAATAGACATTATTGTGAATATGTATAGAATATTGCATGTTTGTAATTATTGTAAACATATTTACAATATTTACCATCGGAAAAAAAAGAGAGAACATCGCATACATTTTATTCGTCAAATTATCAAACAAGGAAGCGGTAATTATCATGCGATGGGGAATTGTGTATTCTACAATCATTTATGAATGAAAAAAGCTTGTAGAACCGTTTTCATTTTGAAATACTTTCAAACTTTAAAATTTTTAATCAATAATTGAATGTGACGTCATGTTTTGATTTTATTGTACATTTCAACTTCAGATTCAAAATTTGAATTTATTCGGTTGAGAAGCTTTGTAATTACACAGATTTTTTTTAAAAACTCCCTAATGTTCAAACTAATTCTCAGTAGTTTCATCTATGCTTCTTGTAATTATATTTTTTTCATGTTGATATTTTCTTGTCTGTAATATTAAGTATCTCTAACATAATTACCGTACTTTTTTCGTTTATACCACGCCCTCATGTAAGACACGCACCTTGATTTTTGATATGTCATTTGAAAAAAAAAAAATATATATATATATATATGAGAACTATAATTCCAACAGGGGAGGGGGGAGATTGTGTTAATCAATTAATCAATTTTCAATATATTGCTAAAGGAATAAGTCAGGGAGAAAAGTGCCCCAAAAAATTGTTCTCATGCAAGGGAAAAACCATGAAAACCTAGCACAGTCACCCCACCCAGACCACACTGATATCAAACCCGTGAACTTCGTCCCAAAATCCGTATTTTGTGAAACTGCACGCTAACCACTAGGGTGAGTGGGGTCCAGAATAAAAAAAAAAAGATTTGTTCTCTCAAAATCTAACAATTATAATTAATATTTCATAATATTTATAAACCATTGATTCACGATTTCAATATTGAAGCAGAAAATGGCTGTCAAAAATCATACATGCAGAAGCCAGTAATGACGTAACTGGTTCGAAAACGTTACAAATAAAACTAAAGTTCAATGTTACCAACTATTAGAAAAATATAAAGTGACATACAAATAATCTTATTATAAGATAACAATAATTGTATTAGTAAAAAATTGATATGATATAATTAATAAAAGTAATATAATTAGTATTAATAATATTATTATCCTCTATATACATATATTATTATGCTCCAAATTACGCGGGACACTCTAGTATTAAATCCTCATGTATCCCGCAAACCCCAATTTAAGTTAATTTTTGGAATAAAAACCGCGCGACATACACACGCACACACACAAAAAAATACGTTTTTTGATTTTTCATTCATTTTTATAACTTTTCTGTATAAAATATGAATTATTAAAATACAATTTGAAAAAAAGAAATATGAACCGTAACTTACTCGTATTTTGGCAGAAATCAGTGTTTATTCTTGGAATTTGAATTCATTATTCCAAATAGTTTTTGAGTTATGCTTAACCCTTTACCCCAGATGTAACTAACTTTACATAGAACCACTAGACAATGATTCACAAACTTTTATGCCTCACAAACCCCTTGGAAAATTACAGGTGCCTAGCGTATCCTGTAATTTTTTTTATGTTTGTTTCACTTGTGAAAGTCATGAAAGGAAATATAAACAAAAATAGCAACGAATGGGTATAAATAAACATTCTTTTAATTACATTTAATGTAGCTTTACATGTTGCAAGTTTCTTAATATAACAGGTTACATTTCTTTACTCTTGAATATTTGTTGAAATTTCGGTGTGTAATTTGTTTAGGTACAATCATAGGTCATCTATAATATCTAGTCCTAGAATGTTGTTACATTTTGGTCAAGCAATGAGATGAAAAAACCTTTCACAGACTTATTTGGTTGCACCGTGGCGTATGTTGGTTGTTCACATAGACTCGTGACGAACCCTCAAGGAGGGGGAGGGTAACCCTGGAAATTGGAAAATCCTGCAATAGTGGATACACTGTAGCGAAAGGATTAAAAAAAATACTAGCAATACAATTTCAGCGACCGCATTATTTTTGGAAAAAAAAGATTAATTTTATAAAAACAATATTAATAAATGTGACAGCAAGTTTATTGAAAAAATATTTTATTATCATGATTTTACTTATTTTCTAGTAAGGATTAGTATTTATTAATTCTTAATTAAGTTTGTTTTAGTAAGTAATATAAATAAATAAATTATTCTTATTTATTATTTAGCTTAAAACAGAAAGATGAACAGAGTGGTATGGCTTTTGGTGCTTGGGGTGACTATCACCATAGGAGCTGTACAAAAGAAAAAAGGTAATGGATCATTTCATACCTCTGTGATCATTAACATTTTTTTAATCTACAATAATAAAGATAGAAGTTTGTGTCTTTCTCTCAGTGTGTGTGCGAGGCTAACGAAAAAGAAAGGCTACCGCGGTGCTTTACGCGTATCTTTTTTTACAGACCGCGAGAGTCACGTGATGCTCGCATCCACCAATGCAGGTGTACGGAAAGAGCATCACGTCACTCTAGCGGTCTGTAAAAAAAGATAAGTGGAATGCACCGCGGTAGCCTGTCTCTTTCGTTAGCCTCGGTGTGTGTGTGTCTGTCTGTATGCTGTATTCTGAAGAGACCGCACTGCATAGAACTGGAAGGTACCTCTATGTCTGTAGTTATGCACCTTAACGTCAGTTTTAAATTTTTTAATTAGATTTTTTTAAATTTAATTTTTATGCAATTTTTAGCTCATAAAAAGAGATTTTTTTTCCTCCAAATGAGGCGCGGCAGACGTTTCCAAGAATTCCCCGGATACGTAATCAAGGAAGAAGCGGGAAGGTAAAATGGCTCTTTTTTCTGCGTTTTTCGGAGCGCGCAACGTCTTAATCATTCGAAATACGAAAACCCCCCAGAACATATACGTTTACATTTCGTACTTTAACATTCCTAAAGGCGTAATCCGTTAAAAACTATTAACCCTTTCAAAAGTATTATTTCAGAAACTTCAAATTCGTGTTTCCCGCCCCGTTTTTGAAGCCTGCATCGGCCTAACTGTTTGAAATACGAAAAAAAAAAGACTAAACAAATAAACCGATATACATTTTCTTTTCTAACGGCGTAATCCGTTTATATATATATATATATATATATATATATTAAGAAATATTATTTTTTGAAATGTGTTTACGAATGGTTTAGTTCGTATCGAGAGATTATGTTCAAGGTTTGGCGATGCGATTGGCGAATTTATAAAGTGGATTACTCTGGCATTGATGCAGGGTTACCCTGTGAAGTTTGTACGGAGAAATATGATTAATTTTATAGGTAGAAGTAAATATCGAATTGAACTGAATTCATTTTTGAATGTTAAGGGTGGCCTAGATCAGTTGTTAGTTGAGTTCAGCTAGGGTTGGTTTCTGTTGTGTGTAGCTTGGTGTTTCGGTCGATAGTTTAGATTAATTTGGTCTCGGCAGGAGAAGAGGGACGTTGCTTGCGTAGAAACCTGTTTTAACCCTGCAGTGCATGTCGTTAGCCATGCCCTCCTGCCTTCTGGTTTAAAACAAGAAAATAATTAGGAGTCTCCTTTCACATAGGCAGGCATTACTAATTTAGCAACGGTTGTTCTTAGCGAGACAAAGAAGAACCTGGAATTTTTATATTCAATGCCGAACTCCGGCAAACGATTCATTTTCATAACAGTATTATTATTATATTAATTATAAAGCGAAATTTTAGAAAAAAATAAAAAATATTTCTTTAGAAGCCATCTTTCGAAAATAAATAGATAAATAAATAAATGAAAATAATATCCAGAAAGAAAAATCATGTATTAGGCGTAAATTATGAAACACTTTCTAACTTTTAACAGACTATTTTAAAGAAATTACCTTCTTTTTTTCATAGAAAGAAATCGATCATAGTTCGTACTGTAACCAAATACTTTTGTGCGTCTTTGTAAATAAACGATAAATGCTGTGTACTCCATAATGCACCCCATAATGTTGGAAAGTGTTTATGACTTCAGTTTTGTCTGTCTGTCTGTCCGTGCTCTAAGTATCGTAAATATACTTCGACTTCAACGTAAATGATATATATTATTGAGATTTACTATGGCATGTTCCCTATTGAAAACAAAGTATGTAGCATTTATGGTTCGTTTACAAGAACACTTAAAATAATTTCGTTGCATTATGGTCCATCTGAAAAAATTCATTACTGTGTATTTTAAAGATATTACTCTATTTCAAACATAATGGCATTTATATGAATTTATAAGTATAATAAAAATACTTTCTGTAGAATATGGAATGCAAAGACTTTACCATTCATTTACAGGGTCATGCAAAACAAATTCAACTACACAAAGGTTTAAAGGGAAAAATCGTTTGGAACTTATTTTAATGATGTTACACTTTCAAAGGTAATGAAATTTATATAGGTTATTTAGGCGCATTACAAGATGCTTTCTGCAGTACATTGAATGCGCAACATTTATCACTTATTTACAGGGACACTCAAAAGAATTCAGTTACAGTATGTCTATGATCAATAATTGATGGAAGTGCGTTTTCAATTTTGGTTTTCATTTTTAAGTTTAACTAAATTTTTGCACAATATTTGGTGTTCATATTTTCTGTATATCATTTACAGGGCTAAATATTGTCTATGGTTGTGAAATGCTTAACAGTGGTTTTTAATTGTGTAAAGCATTTTCCAATTGAATTATATGAAGTACGCTACACTGTAAAAAATGACCAATGTTTCTTATTTTATGAAAATATGCTATAACCACGAACGAAAATATAATATAATCTTCTGAGTTATCCGAAATTTCAAATAGCATGTTACATTGTCTTTTGAATCCCCAGAAACGAATACATTTTCAAAATTTAAAGAATAATTTATAAAAACAAATTATTTTTTGCTGCCCGAATTTTTCAGAAACGTTTCCGAAGGGTTTTTATAATATATTAATTAGTGTTCTCAGGCTGGAATACCTGTTTTTCGAATGTTATTCATTCTCAAGTACACGTTTTCAGCCGCATAAGTTAATTTATACATGAAAGAGTAAAGAAATAATCTTAATTTTAATGTTATTGTTAACGCTGTTAATTTTGCATGTTTGTCTGTTAAACATTTTTTTTAGCATGAAAATGTTTACTCCAGAATTGATAGCATTCGAAAAACAGGTATTCCAGGCTGAGGACACTAATTAATACACAATAAAATCCCTTCGGAAACGTTTCTGAAAAATTCGGGCAGATAAAAATAATTTATTTTTATAAATTATTCTTTAAATTTTGAAAATGTATTCGTTTCTGGGGATTTAAAAGACAATGCAACATGCTATTTGAAATTTCGGATAACTCAGAAGATTATATTATATTTTCGTTCGTGGTTATAGCATATTTTCATAAAATAAGAAACATTGGTCATTTTTTACAGTGTACAAGACTTTGTAGACTATAAATAAATTCATATCAGGGCAACGCAAAGAACTGGATAAATTGCCATCTATGGTGTTTAGAAGTGCTGTTTAATTGTGTTATGCGTTTTTTACCCGAATTAAATTTTAGATTAATATGTGGCGTGTGGTGTGTATAACAATCTGTAGATAACATATGGGGTTGTAAAAAAAATGTGTACAATTTCGTTTATTGGTGGTAATTTCTGAAGGTTTATTTTGAATAATGTTATGCGTTTTCTGACTGAGCTAATTATTAGCATTATATGTAGTATATATATCTTATAGTGGGCCTAACAAAATAATTCGACTACATTTCTGACTGTGTATGTTAATTACAATTAAAAATTAAAACATGAAAACATTTAGAATGAATCACAATTTATTACTTATTATTAAATTAGGTGTAAAATGAAATAAAGTTTTTCATGTTTTTAATTTGTATACGATGGTGAATTTAATGTTCCAACCATAGAATTTTTTTTTATATATTTAATAAGTTAATTGCAATTATTCTGTTTTCAAATGTGTTATGCGTTTTCTAAATTGTTTATTTAAAATATCTTTTTCATCTTTTGAAACGGCGACGCTTTGTTACAGCATTCTATAAATGTTGGAATGTGTTTCATAAACCTTACTTGACGCATGGTTTTCCTTTTTTTCTAAATGATAAGATTAAATAGTATCTTGAATGGGAATCGGCTTAAAATTTTGTAGAAAAGATCATTCACTTTTGATGAGAAAAAAGATAGTTCCTTTATTTAGTATTCATATCTTGCTATATCGAAACTACGTCAATAATAAAACTATATTGCAGGTTTTGCAAATCTTTCTTTACAGATTTGAAGCCCCTAAATATTGGGGCCTTAAGTCTGTGCCCCGTATGTCCATGTCATAATCTGGCATTGCGCGAGTCATAGGTTCTCCACAAATACTAAAAAATTGTTTCCAAACCAAACGTTTCATGAGAATTATTATGACTTAAATTATTATTTGAAATTTAGTAGATACAAATTGTACGAAGTACAATTAAATTACGACATACAATTAAAATACGTAATTAAATTGACGTTCCATTTGCAATTTGGTACATCTAAGGACCATTATATTTATTCCTATTTTTGTTGGTGAGTATACTGTTCTTAGAATACAAAACTTTTTAGCGATTTGAATCTTATACTTAATATAGTACGATATTAGCCGATGCAAGGAATTACTAAAATAGTCTGTACTCGTATGCGTAGAGAGTAATATATGAATTAAATTCTTACTTTTCTTCCTCTTACTTGAGTTTGACTGTTTATTTAATCATAAAGGTTTAATTTGCCCATCCTAATTTTTTTAGGCTAAAACAAATGAAAGTATACAAGGTAACATAAAATAATATTCAATATTTTTTTTTGAAAATGAAATAATAATAAAAAAAAGATGCAAAGAAACCATATTAAAAAAATTTAAAACCAAACAAAAAAAAAAAATCAACAAGAACTTGCAATGTGAGGCTGCATTATCAATTGCAAGAATTATCTGTAACATGTTTCTTCTTATTTATTTAGAAAAAAGACAAGGAATACCAGGAATGCCCGAAATCCCAGGAATGCCTGAAATCCCAGGAATGCCTGAAATCCCAGGAATGCCTGAAATCCCTGGAATGCCCGAAATACCTGGCATGCCTGCAATCCCAGGAATGCCAGAAATTCCCGGAATGCCTGCGATCCCAGGAATGCCAGAGATACCAGGATTCCCTGGATCACCTTTCAAATTCCACGACAAATCAAACAAGAAATTGAAACAAAAAAGACAAGCAATTCCCGGACTTCCAGGAATGCCCGAAATCCCAGGAATGCCTGAAATCCCAGGAATGCCCGAAATCCCAGGAATGCCCGAAATCCCAGGAATGCCTGAAATCCCAGGAATGCCCGAAATTCCTGGCATGCCTGCAATCCCAGGAATGCCAGAAATTCCCGGAATGCCCGCGATCCCAGGAATGCCAGAAATACCAGGATTTCCTGGATCACCTTTCAAATTCCACGACAAATCAAACAAGAAGTTGAAACAAAAAAGGCAGGCAATTCCCGGACTTCCAGGAATGCCCGAAATCCCAGGAATGCCTGAAATCCCAGGAATGCCAGAAATACCAGGAATGCCCGAAATTCCAGGAATGCCCGAAATTCCCGGCATGCCTGCAATCCCAGGAATGCCAGAAATTCCCGGAATGCCCGCGATCCCAGGAATGCCAGAAATCCCAGGATTTCCCGGATCACCTTTCAAATTCCACGACAAATCAAACAAGAAGTTAAAACAAAAAAGGCAAGCAATTCCCGGACTTCCAGGAATGCCCGAAATCCCAGGAATGCCTGAAATCCCAGGAATGCCAGAAATCCCAGGAATGCCCGAAATTCCAGGAATGCCCGAAATTCCCGGCATGCCTGCAATCCCAGGAATGCCAGAAATCCCAGGAATGCCAGCAATTCCAGGCATGCCAGAAATCCCAGGATTTCCCGGATCACCTTTCAAATTCCACGACAAATCAAACAAGAAGTTGAAACAGAAAAGGCAAGCAATTCCCGGACTTCCTGGAATGCCCGAAATTCCAGGAATGCCAGAAATCCCTGGAATGCCTGAAATCCCAGGAATGCCCGAAATTCCAGGTATGCCCGAAATTCCAGGAATGCCCGGAATGCCAGAAATACCCGGAATGCCAGCAATTCCAGGAATGCCTGAAATACCCGGAATGCCCCAAATTCCTGGAGTAAATGAAATTCCTGGATTTCCCGGAATGCCAAGGAAATCAAAGTAAAGGAACTAGATATTTAATGAACTTTTAAATAATTTCAAAAATAGGATAATGAAAGTATTTTTTGTATATTGCAGCCAGTTTATTTGAACAAAAGAAAATAATAAGTACAGGAAAGCTGAATCATCCAAAGACTAAATAACCTGTTTACAGTTACAAATGTATAAAATATATTTATAAATAAATATCTGAACAGTTACTTTCAAAGAGTTGTACTATTTCATAAATCATGTCGTCAACACAATCCAGAAGCAGTTAGCTGCACATTTTATTAGCTAAAATGTTATTTATACACACATTTCTAGTGTTGTATTTTCCACACAGTAATTTGATAAATATTTTTATTTTCAATGAAACATTAAATTTTACATATTTTAAATCATTATGTGTATTTTACAAAACTTTTATTTAAGGAATCGCTCATGGCAGGTAAAAGACAACCATGCAGACTTTTGTTTTAGCATCTTCCTAGTAATGTTGTATAAAAACATGACACTAAATGAACCCGAATTTATAGTGCGTAAAATTCACAACAACATTAAAGTTAGGAAGAAAGAAACATATATAATAATAATTTTTTGTGATAATAATTAGTGTTATTACTATTAATATTGGGTAGTTTTCCAGTATATAGGCCTGCGCGAGATACGAACAGAAACAAATTATACATTAAAAAGAACAATAATACTATATATGAATTTATACATATATATAGGTAAATATATAAACAAGCATAAAAGTTCATCAGGCTTGTTTTCATATGTCTTAATATCATTTGACATAAAATCTTACTTTCTGAAGCCCATATTGCACCAAGCTTAAAGAAAATAAAAAATATTAAAAAAAAATCCCGCTAAGGCATACAGGAAAAGTGGCAACTATTGTTATAATATTTGCTATAAGAATAATAAAATAAAATATTTAAAAATTTCTTAAAACTGGTGTGTGAAAGCAATTTTTACATATCTTTCGTACAAAAATGGTTGAATGACAAATACCAAAAATTATTATTTTTTTTTATTAGCCTTACAGATATTATTATAACTAACTCCATGGAATCATTGCTGGACATATACAGAAAAGCCTCCATAAGACAGTCGAAGATTTGAAGCTTTTTCAACCTCCTTACCCACTCCGTTCTATTTCATTATTTAGTTTTTGAAAAAGGTAGATTTCAGTAATGTATTCAGGTTTATAGCAAATGCTAATAAACATATACAGGGTTTTCACTCATATCATTATCTAATAACTAATTCCCAAGCTGTTAGCTTTAGAGGTATAGTTTTAATTGCAAGTTTCTAATGTTGTGCAGTGTTTAACCCTCTTTCAACGAAAAGCACAGGGTGATTACAAATGAATATCCCAGCTTTGAAGGGCTATTGAAAGAAAACAAAGAAAAATACAACTGTTTTGTTAATCAGAAATCAAAACTAACGGTTGAAAGTTTAAATTCAACACAGTTATAAGTGTTCAATGTCAGCTTCTCTAGATACACGAACGATACCGAGGTGCACGATAACTCATCACTGACATCACTCCATGTGATTTTTTTGGTGGCGCCTCATCAACGATCAGGTGTTTGTTCCACCAATAAAAACATTCGTTGACGAACTTAGGACACGCATATCTGCAGCCATTCAAAGAGTCACACCAGGCATGCTAAGAAAAATGTGGGATGAGTTATCGGACCGCCTCCAAATCTTTCGTGTTCCTGAAGGGAGCTCACACAGGGCTTAATTTCTGAGAAAAGAGCTGCGGTAGCCATAATATTCTGCAGTACTAACAACCGTAGCGCACTCCTCCGCTGTCTCTCCAATATGTATATTTCATACATTATTTTCAAAACTTCAAGCATTGTTTTGTTATTTAGCAAAATAAAAATTTTAAATACATCTATCTGCGTATACTTAACTATCAATTATTCAACTTTTTAGTTATTACTACTTCCAAATAGAAACCTTTGCCTAATGTTAATGTTAATTAATCTCAGAATTATGCGATTACATAAGCTCAGGATTATGATTTGGAATTAGTGTTAAATGATGAATAGTTCACAGCTCTGCAGAATAGAAAAAGACTATTTTTGTTTAGTCTTTATTTTAACAATGCGAAACAAGATTGTGAACTTCACAGAAGTATTGAAAACTAATGCCATCTGTTAACCCAAACCTGAATCAATAATAAAACATTTAAATCAGGCTAAATCAGGGCTGTCACTGGAGACTATTTTTTAAATTCTCTCACCACTATTTTAAGAAAATAAATTTTGTAGTCTATTTCTCTTGCCGAACAGGTGATGCCGGTTAAGGGGCTTCCTAGTTGCGATCAACTTTACGCCCAGACGAATGAGAATAGACTGTCTTGTAAAATGAGCCAGTGGGAAAAGTTTAAAAACTGCAATCAGCAATTAATAAGAGGGATAAAAATTTTAAAAAATAAATTTGGAAAAAAGATAAAGGAAAAAGTCAAAAATTAAGAGTTAGTAGTATAGCTGCAGTAAATTTACTACTGATAAATTAGTTTAATAAAAATAGGGTTCGGACAAGTTAAAAAAAAAACAGCACAAAAATGCCTGGCTGGAAAAGGAGGCAAAACATAAAAAAAGACACTTTTCAGTTTCCACACAATATATATATATATATATATATGTAATAATAAAAATTTTTCGCCATTTTTCCTTAATTAATTTATTCCAAATTCTTATAATTCTAATTTTTCCTCTCTTTTTAAAATATCTCTTAAATCTATTTTATATTTTATTCCATAACTTAATCAAAATATTCTTTTAACCCTTAGTTGCATAGTGATGTAAATTTCCACCACTGTTTATTTAACTTTTAATAAATAAATCAACTTCTTCGCCACCGCTATATTTATATAGAAATATTAATCCAGTAAATTTCCCGTGAACTATGTTGCTGAACAAAGTTAAAAATCTAAAAATTTCTAGTGTCTAATATTTAATATATGTATAAAAAACACAATTGTAAAAGAAAAACTCATGCAAAGAAGGGTTAATTATCATTATAAAAATCTTAATCTGTTAAAAGCTACACGTATTTGTAAAAACCTTAATTTATTTCTTCTTTTGAAACATTCAAATTTTATTTCTTTAGAACGTCTGTTAATATCATTTTTATTTTTATTAAAATTATCATTCGATATCCTAGAATCCTTTTGGCGCCCGCGTCTTTCCGCTTCACCTCAAAATTATACCACTGACAGTATTAAGTTCCCTAGCTTTGCAAGCTTCCTATTGGCTCGCCCTTTCTCTGCATTGTGGAAATATTCATTCGCCTTTTACCTTTAAAACGGGCTACGCTAGCTTGGAGAACAGATTTTTGTACGTTTTTCTTCTGTCAACTAGACCCAGTCACAAGGGGGTCAAAATGTGTATGTCATCGGTAGAGAATTCTTCAAAAACATAGTTTTGTGCCGTCATCTAATGCATTAAATAGCTTCGAGTTTTTGATGAGATTTAGTGGAGTTGTTAAATCGACGTAATTCTAATAAACAGTTGTCTCGTCAATACAGTTTGTTGTTCTTGAGTGGGAAACTGCCTGGATTGATTTACTTAGCCTGTTCTCCGGTTACGTGCGACTGCCTCTATGGAGTATAATTCGTGATCTTTGAGTCATCATATAGCATGGAACAGCGTTAGTAACTTGTGGCGGTGGAATAATAGTGCTATGATCTGGTGTAAAATTATAGAGATCGTGGCTGGCCTGTCAACGGTTGCTGGATATAGAATATTTCATAACACATATATATATATATATATATATTTTTTTTTTCAAAAAGATATAGAAAAATTTTCAATTTTCAAGTATAACAGCCCAGAGGGCACTGACTAGTCGGTGAGATTAAACTCGTTTGTGAATATTTCAAGCTCATTGATGATAACAAACATCTTTTCAAATGGGTTTTTGCATTTTTTGATTTCTTGGGCGATTTTTTGGATACTTTTGAGAAGTTTGGATAGTTTAAGGACTTCTTTCAAGTCGTTGAAGGTTTGGAATATTTCGTTTAGGGGATTAGGGTTAGGGAGAGGGGGATTTTGAGGAGTTCCGTCAGTGTTAGTAGAGTCAAAAGGTTCGTGTATAGCGTCATCAGTGACATTTTGGGAATTGCTATCTTTTGCCATAGCGGTATAGTTGAAACTTATAAGAATTTCTACAAAGTCGTAGTTTTCATTGGGAGTTTTATTTCTAGAAGTAGGAATTTTAGCTTTGTTTTTGGTGTTTTGGGGATTTTTCGGGCAGCCCCTGTACGAGGCAGGGTGCGTACCGCTGCAGTTAGCGCATTTAGGAGTAATTTTGCCCTGGTGAGGGCACTCAGTAGAGAGATGTTTGTCAGAACATTTTACGCATTTAGGGGTGAAATTACACGTTTCGGATGCGTGACTGTAACGTTGGCAACGGTAACACTGTTTAATGTTGTTTGAGTTGCGAAATTGTTCAATTTTGACGCTAATGTCACATAATTCCTTGATTTGATAAATCAAATTGAAGTCCTTGCGGGGGAGAACGTTGACCATATAGAGGGGCGTTTTTCTGCTTTTCATCATTGCGGAACAAGTAGCTTGGAAGCCATTGTTTTTCAGGTCGTTGATGATATGTTGGGGGTCAGTATTGGGGGGAGATGCCACGAACACAATTTTTTTGGGTCGCATATCCTTAGGGAAAATAGTTGTATATTTTAGGTTTTTGCCAGAAAGGAATCGCTGTATTTCTCTAAACTGGTTTTCAGATTTAGGTTGGACTTTTAGAAGATCGTTGTTAAGACTTACTTTGGGAGCGTTGTCTGCGTCGAGATTTTTTAATTCCTGAGCGATATTATGCCACCCGTTGTCTAAAAATTCGATGTATGTGGGATGGACGATTTCCTTATGCGACTCAGTATCGTCACCTTCCATTTCGGTATTTTGACTATCTTTTTAGGTTTCTAAATTTTGAGAGCTATCAATATTCACTTCCGAGGGTAAATCGGAGTATTTATTTTTAAGTGGAATGGAATTTTCCGATTCAGATATTTTCCTTTTGTGGAAGGTTTTTGGGGGAGAAAAAGTGGGAAAGTTTTTCGAGTAATACTCTTAAGCTTATTGAGTTTAGCCGACAACTCGTCACGGTTGTCATAATTTAGAAATTTACAATAGCCTGTGACGATAGGTAGAAAAACATCTGACTCACTTAACATAGTCGTAGCGAATTGACAAACTTTAGTTACCTCTTTCTTTAAGCAACTGTCAGTGTGATTGTCAGGCGTTTGTAAGGGTTGTCTGATGTAGGTATCTCGTTTGTGAAACAATTCACAATTACTTCGTTAGCAGGCTCATTAATCGTGGGGAATTCGTTGAAAGTACCGAGGAAATCAGTTTGTTCGATGCCATTGACAATCCTGGGAATGTTGTCATCCATGTCAATGTCGAAGGAGATCGTGGCCATGCCGATGAGAATAGCAAGCAAGATAGGAGTAATACCTCAGGCAGTGCGCCACTGACGCATAATTATTATAGCTGTCAAAATCTTTGTCGGTTATGATAAAATGTGTCCGATTAATTAAGACTTTCATGAATTCCGATTACAAAAGATTGCTGAAGAGTTTCCTTCAGTCGCGAATACTTACTAAACAGCCATAGTTAATATTAAATTTAGAAGCGTGTTTTCTTTTAAACCTTAAGTTTTTAAACACACAAAAAGAAAATACGAATTCCAAATCGCTGCATTACCGAATTTAATTTACTTTTTAGATTCTCATGCAACGATGTTGCTGCATCTAATGGTGCTCTTTTAAATTATTTTTTAGATAAATAACTAATTAAATTAAAATCCAGGGAAGGGAAATTGTGCCCCCTCCATCCCCCTACGGGCGCCTTGAAAGAACTACACGATTGCATTATATTGTGTCATGTTTCACAGCTCATTATTACTTGTTATACATGTATTTATACAAATATGAAAGATTTAACAGATTTTCAAAAAAGTCCAATTAATATTTCGCGATTTTCTTTGGAATCTATCTAATAGTCGTTAGTTATTATTGCATTAAATTGTGCTTTTTCTGAAAAATTATTTTTTTATTCCAGAAGTTAATTATCATTTTATTGCCTTCTTTGAAATTTATCTGTTAGTATTGCATTCAATCGTGTCACCTTTTCAAAGAAGCTCAGTTATCGTTTTATTGTTTTCTTCGAAAATTTCTCTATTATTAATTCTTATTTTTTTTAAATCATGAATTTTTACCAAGCTTCTATTATTCTATAAAGAGCACAAAACTACTGAATTTCTTTCATAATATTTTAAAGTCTGAGCGAGCACGATGAAGATTAAACGAACGGTAAGTTTTACGTTGCATTTACACTTTATTAAAATATCCATAAATGATTTAATATAGGGTTTCTTCAACCAAAGTCCGGCGGTCACTTGCGGAGTTTGCTTGCCGGCCATAATTTTTTTAAATTGTATAATTCGCATTATTTTCGCATTATTTAACCTGTCATTAAATAATGTGAATATTTCTACTTCAAAAAAGTGGTAGGTGTCAAGCAATCTGAGTTTTTAAAAATTAGCGAACTGGCAACATTACACCAACTGTTATCGATTTGACTAATTTTTTTTCTTGCTGTGGGTCGGGTTTGATCTTTTTTTTGTTGTGTGTAAAATTTATTCAAGGTAGACTTTTCTTTCAGATCGGATTCGGATTTACTATATGTTTTCCAAAGAATATCCAGAATATTGTAAAGTCTATTTATTTAATATGAACGATCTTCAGTTTAGGAAAAATAAGTATTTTAGTGCAATTGCACAAAGTGGCATAATTTTGACAGAATTTATTGTCCGCAAGTACATAAATCTATTGTTTTTTTTTACCATACAATCTTCTATAATCGTGATTTCACTAAAACTTAATAAATTTAATAAATTAATGTGAACGTTGCGAACGTTTAGTTTTAATTGGAGACTAGGGTTTCTCGTGACATCATTTACGTGACATTCAAAGTAAAGCCGATACCGTTAACTAAGCAAGGAATCCTTCCTCCGACCCCCAATTTTAATGACAACTTGATTATGAAATAGGGTAAGAGAAAAGAAAGTAAAAATCCTGGTATTAATTGGTTATCCCGGGTACGTGAAACGGGATTACTGTTAATTATTTAAAATTTTAAAATATGTAAATTTATATTTTAAAATATCTCTGCGAGGACATCTTTCCCTCCAATTGCAGTATATTCCTGACAAATTTCCAATATTCTGTAATCCTAAATTACAACACAACTATCGATAAGACAATTTTATCCATAATCGTAGTTTCCGGGTACGTGAGAAGGTATACTGTTAATTATTTTAAATTTTAAAATATCTCTGCGAGGAAATCTTTCCCTCCCATTGCAGTATATTCCCGACAAATTCCCAATATTCTGTAATCCTAAATTACAACGCAATAATCCATACGACAATTTTTATCCATAATCGTAGTGCTTTTCTTATATATAACAGGTTTTTCTCACGAATGGAAGCAATTAACAAATCTATTCCTTAACAAATAAGTATTTAGGCTTCTAGAGTGTTTTGGGTGTGATAAAAAGTTTGACATTGTTGGGAGATCTATAGCTTCTAAAAATATGGCAGTGTGAAATAAAAATTGCACTAAATATAAAAGAGAGAGAATTTTTTTATTATTTTATGATTTGTTTTTAAACTTTTATACTTCACCACGTTTTAATTTCCGTTTTAAACAGCATATATCTTCCATAATGTTCAAAATGTCAAGTGTTTTGAAATAGAAACATAATGTTTTAGGTTGATTTTTAAATTTCTCTCATCACCTCAAAATCATGTCTTATATGACCTGTTAGTTAGCAAATTTTCTCAAAAATATTGACTAACATAATCATTTTAAATAATATTAATTGACAGATTTTTACATTGGGGAATTTATAAGATATATTTTTTAGGAGTTTTTATGAAATTTAAAGAATGTACATAGGTCAAACTAAGCGACCCCTTAAGGTTCGCTTGGTTGAACTTAAAAACAATGTTAAAATTTGTGACACTAAACGCTCTGCGATTGCTAAAGCCTAGCAATAGTCTAGCAATCACAGTTTTAATTTTTCAGAAGGTTAAATAATTCAGAAGTACTTATCAATTTAAGACCTTGATTTTATGGAAACTTATCAATGTATGGAAGAATTCAGGCAACTTAGTTAATTATATGTCCAGTACACCAAAGTTTTCAAATGTCTGACTACCTTTCATTTAATTCATTGCCTTCATTTCCCCCTCCCCCTTTTTCTCATCCGTACTTAAACTCGTCCAGTCTAGCTGAGCGGTTCTATTGGTCTCCTACGTCACATGTGACTCCTGACTCCGCTGTTTTTTTTTTAAATCACCGCCATTTTAAATTGGTCGCGTGCGGAGACGCAAATATATTTATATGGCTTAAACTTTTAAATCAGTTTTTAACATTTTTTAATTTGGCACTGATGATAGAGCTAAACCCTAACTATATAGAAACCCTTAATAGACTAACTATAGACTAACCCTTAATAGATAACTATATAGAAACCCTTAATTAGATAGAAACCCTAACTATATGCAACTATAACTATATGCAACCCTAACTATATGAAAGAGGCTCCGAAAAAGCTGTTTTCTATGTTATATATTTTTATTTGTGCTATTTTTACGTTGATCATTATATCAACCATAAATTAATTCAATATCAATGAATGCAATAAATCAAAAAAAAAAGAATAAACATAATTATTAAAACAGAAGGACAAGGAAGAAAATTTATCCAAGAAACTTAATCTTACAGAAAGCGTACAAAATTTTAAGCACATGAAAGAAATTTAAATGATCTCATAAACATAAGTATGGAAATTGGGTTAATCAGAAGTATTGTCCATTATAAAATATGGCAAAGAGTTGGTCAATTGTGTTTTGTTTTAAATTATCTGGTTTGAAATATTTTGCTTAATTAATGCCATTGATTCTTTTTTAAATCTTACTTGAATGAAGTCACGGGTAACAGCTAATAAAAAATCCTTTTTAATAAAAAGCTATGCGTTGCTGACGACTGGTATTTTCGATAATAGTTGCCACAGATTAAACTCGGAAAATGAAACATTTGAAGTTACTGAAACAATTAATAGCTCGAAAAGTATTTGTCACAAAATGGTTAGACAAACTGCGTTAGAAAGGTAAAAAATTGTATTTTTCTTGATATAAATTTCAAATCTAATGATTATGCCGTTTTTCAAATATTGAATTTCAAAAATTACCAAATTTCACAATGGAGTACCGTAGCGAAATCTTCACGCGTAAAAAAAATAATGACAAAGACCACGCGTCCTGACGTATACTGGCTATAGCACGAGTCATAAATTATAGTAGCCTTAATATTCTGTTAAAATATAAAAGTGAACTACGATGTCACGAGTGCATGATTTTTATTTAATTTTAATATAATGATCTTAGAAACAAGGTTTTGGATTTTTTTTCGAATGGGACTAATAAATTGTCCAATACTGCATATTATTTTGAGTTTAAAAGAGGAAAGGTTGGGGGGGGGTGCTTTATATTATTTAGGTTTCCTCAGGAACCTTTGGTCAGAATTGAAAGTTTAATATATCAAAACGCCAAAAATTAAATCGATATTAAATCGACAATAACTATAACGACTGAATATATAAAATCATGAAAAATATAAAATCATTCAACATTGATTTTAGGTATTTTTAAGGTTATTATCATGGTCCCGGGCAACGCCGAGTATGTCAGCTAGTACTTCATAAACGTTGATAATTTTGAAACATTTTAAAAGTATCAGAAAAATATTTTAAGAGTGTTAACAGAAAGCTCAAAATTTTAGGTTATGTGCATTTTCATTTTTATAATTTCATAAAAATTTGCAAAACATTTTGGGGCAATCGTGCTGCAACAGTTTTTAATAAAATGTACAATTTCTATGCGACACACGTCCCTATAAAGGCAACTTAACCTTAGTATCAAATGATATTTTTTGTACGATATTTGGGGAATTAATGTGGATTAATTTCCTTTTGTTTTGTTTTTCAGGTACTTTTGGTTCTTTCAATTCTTGTGATTCTCCAGATAGAATCCTTGTTTGTAGATAGTTCACCTGCTGGACAGCGTGGTTGTATAAAATTGGCAGGTCGTCGAAACCCTAAGTATATGCAACTGGGATTGTATGGACCAAATTCACCTAATCCTGCCCCAAACGAAGGAGGGTTACTTCCAAATCTTGTCAGTGTAGGAGTGTTGGGTACTCATGTTGGTGTTGTATAATGTTTCTTGCGAAAAAGAAAATGGGTTGAAACAATACTCAGCTGATGCATTAATTACAAACACCTGCTACGGGTCCACTGGATATTTATAGAAAACTCGCCGTCTTTTCATTTAAAAAAAATATATTAAAAATATATACAACAATATATGTGGTATATTTAGCTGAATTCTACCATGAATAATGATTATTATATGAGATGAAATTCGAGTAAAATAAATCAGAAAATAGAATCAATATAGTTGCAGAAAAAGTTTCACCAATAAAAAGTTTCACCAATTGAAAAAAAGATAAATATGAAATAAAATTGATTGACGTCATAGTGGTAATAAAATGCCTAAGATTTCTCAATAATACAAGGAGTATAAATATGTGTGTGTACACATTGCAGATTAATATCACGTCATTATAGAATTAAAAAGAAAATCTTACGTCCTATTGGAAGTTTAACGAATTTTTCAGATATTTGAGAATAATACAAAGCGGGTATCAATATGAGTAACAGATAATAGTAAATATATGAGTTTAAGGAGCGTATTGAATCATGATAAAAATATTCTCATATTTTAACATTTTGAAAGTGTACAAGATGTTTAATTTTGAAATTAATTTTTTTAAGTGTCGCATTTAGTCTACATGACAGATATTATTATGACAGAATATAATAGCGGGATATTCGAAAAAACGAGAAAAACAGACCGGTAAATTTTTACTTTATAAAAAACATGACTTTTTTTTTTTTTTTTTGCTAAATGAAATTTATTTGAATCTATTAAAGAAAGGATAAAGTGTTTTGAAAAGAATATTAAACGAAATCCTTTGAGCGATCTTCGATCACACTTAGCCACTTGTTAAATGTTTCTTACCAATATTCCAGACACCAACCTGAAACGTAATTTCTGTTGCAAATGTTGTAAAAACCTAGCAAGAAAAACTTTCTTCACAAGTACTGATATACAAAAAATGGATCAGAGGGAATCCTGTATTACATAAAAAGTACTGTAAAGTAAGTCTAAAAAAAATGTTTAAAAATTTATTTTATGACTGCAATTCCTGATGTTCCAATAAATAAATAAATAAATAAATAAGTAAAAATAAACCGTTTCAATATAATAATTTGGCGTGGGATTTACGTTTGGTAAAAAGTTCAAATTGTGAATTTAAAACTTTTTTTTTTTAATTCCTACTATTAGCTCACACTTTCTCTATATATAATCTTGTTGGAATTTTCAATCGTTAATAAAAGATTTTCTCTTCATCCATTCAAGTTCAAATAAATTTTTTTAAACTTGTACTGGATGACAATGGATGTTAATACAGTTTTTTCAAATATTAGTTCATTAATTAAATTTAATTAATTAATTTATATTTTTATATGGAAGGAAAAAACACAACAGTTTCACAGTCAATTGGCAAATTTTAGCAACCATGGTTTTGACTCATAATTAACTAAAATGTTGTTCTAACTCGTATACAATTGTAACCTTAAAAAATATTTGGCGATTTATCACTTGTACCAGGCTAATGAAAAAATGCTTTAAAATTAATTTATTATTTTTTAATTATGTTTTAAATATAATAAAATGTTTTATTGTAATCGAAAACACACCTGTGTACATATTGCTTATAATTCTAGTATATCAGGGAATTAGCAAATGCGGCGTTAATGAGATATATGCCCCCATCATTGAGTTTTGACGAAGGAAATATTTTTGAACTGGAAATTTTTTTTACCAAATCTAAATTTCCACATTGAGGTTTTAGAAACGTATTAAAGACTCTTCAAGAAAGAAATGAAGAACTATAAAGTTAAACTACACACTTTTTAAATTAAAGTCTAATAATGCTTAAAGTGATAAAAAACATAACACGGAATATTTAAAATACCTTTTAATGTAGATTGCATATGTTTCGTTCCCACTATCGGTGACATCTTCAGATCTAAATGATAAATATAATATTCTTGCATATTTTTGGAAATGGTAAACATAAACCACGAGATCGCATGTCCAAGGCTAGCAGGTGCTTAAATTGGCCAAATTGGGAAACGTGAAAATTTTTATTTGTTTTTATTTTTATTGCTTTTTCAATCTATCGATCATCGCGTGCCAAATTTTAGCTAATTCAAAAGAAGCGGCTTCGTTACAACTGCTATCTTTTCGCAAATATATTTCTATAGATTCACGGACATGCGATCTCGTGGTTTATGTTTACCATTTTCAAAAATATGCGAGAATATTGTATTTATCATTTAGATCTGAAGATGTCGCCGATAGTGGGAACGAAACATATGTTATCTACATTAAAAAGGTATTTTAAATATTCCGTGTTATGTTTTTTATCACTTTAAGCATTATTAGACTTTAATTTAAAGTTAACAAGTGATTGTATTATATTATTTACACACTTTTTGTACAAACAATCAGTGACCAAGTTCACAAAAACACTTTCTAAAAATTTTGATCTGTTACAGTTGATTAGTCACTTCGTGCATTCTCGAAATTTTCCTCTAAACTGAAAATTTTCATATGCATGTGATAGCTTACTAAACTGTTTATTTTGTTTTTCAGTCCTGAAAGATTACACACATAGATGTGTTGAATGCCAGATATATACTGTAAAAAAAAATCCAATAACATTCCTGGGAAGTAATGGGTTATTATTTTCACGTAACGTTATCTTGAAAATAACAGTAATTTTTCTGAATCATTTTGTAATAGTCCCGTGAAATAGAAGTAAACTTTCTGTTAAATATCAGGAATGTTACTCATGTCAATTGAAACTTTCCTGATATTTCACAGGATGTTTCCTTATATTTCAGTGGAACTTTTCAGAATGATTCAACCAAAATTCTGTTCTTTTCAAGAAACATTATGTGATTCGTAGCGTTAAATTTCCCTCTAAACTGAAAATTTAGAGAGTTGGCTTACTCTGTTTATTTGGTTTTTCAGTCCTGAAAGGTAACTGCTACACACACAGACGTGCCGAGTGCCAGACATATAGTGTAAAAATTTCAGGGAAGTAATGGAAAATTCCTGGGAAGTAAGGAATTCCCGTGAAAAAGTAAACTTTCTGTTAAATAAAAGGAATGTTACTGATGCCAATTGAAAATTTCCTGATATTTCACAGGATGTTTCCTTATATTTCGGTGGAACGTTTCAGAATGATTCAGCTAAGTTTCTGTTGATTTCAAGAAACATTACATGATTCGTAACGTTAAATTTCCCTCTAAACTGAAAATTTAGATAGTTGTCTTACTCTGTTTATTATTTGGTTTTTCAGTCCTGGAAGGTAACTGCTACACACACAAACGTGTTGAGTACCAGACATATATTATAAAAATTCGTGGGAAGTAATGGGAAGTTTCTGGGAAGTAAGGAGTAGCTGCGTTGCTTGTAATGTGTTTTGAAAATAGCAGCAATTTTGCTGAATCATACTGAAATGTTCCAGTCAAATGGAAGTAAGCTTTCTGTGAAATATCGGAAATGTTACTCTTGACAATAGAAACATTCTTGATATTTCGCAGTACGTTTTGTGATATTTCAGTGGAACTTGTCAGAATTATTCAGCAAAGTTTCTGTTATTTTCATGGAACGTTACGTGACAAAAACAGAAATTTTGCTATATTATTCTGAAATGTTTCAGTGAAATGATAGTAAGTCTCCTACAAAATATCAGGAATGTTGCTGCTGACAGTTGAAACATTCCTGATATTCCACAGGAAGCTTTGTGGTATTTTAGTGGAACGTTTCAGAATGATTCAGCAAAGTTTCTTTTATTTTCACGTAACGTTTCATGAAAATAATAGAAACTTTGTTCAATCATTTTGAAATGTTCTAGTGAAATGTAAATAAGTTTTCTGTGAAATATCAGGAATGTTACTCTTGACTATTGAAACATTCCTGTTATTTCACGGGAATCTTACTGGTATTTCAGTGGAACGTTTCAGAATCATTCAGCAAAGTTTCTGTTATTTTCACGAAAAGTTAAGTGGAAATAACAGAAAGTTTGCCGAATCATCTTCCTATGCATTAATGTCTAGTATTGCGTACGCTAAACATCGGCCAATGCTCATTCCTAGTATCCCCTCTGTCGTATTATCGGTAAAGAGAGCATGAATCCGAGTGAATAATATCTATGCTGTCTTGATATTTCAGCTTAAAAAGAAGTGAAAATTGTTTTTAATTAGTATAAAACTATTCTTAAATGTGATTTGAATTTTTTTATTTAAAACAATTTAAGCTTTTGCTGTTGCTTTTGACTTATTTTAATAACAGAACTGTGAAATAACAGAAATGTTACTCCTGACAATTGAAACATTCCTGTTATTTCACGGGAACCTTACTGGTATTTCAGTGGAACGTTTCAGAATCATTCAGCAAAGTTTCTGTTATTTTCACGAAAAGTTAAGTGGAAATAACAGAAAGTTTGCCGAATCATCTTCCTATGCATTAATGTCTAGTATTGCGTACGCTAAACATCGGCCAATGCTCATTCCTAGTATCCCCTCTGTCGTATTATCGGTAAAGAGAGCATGAATCCGAGTGAATAATATCTATGCTGTCTTGATATTTCAGCTTAAAATGAAGTATTTTTTTTTAATTAGTATAAAACTATTCTGAAATGTGATTTGAATATTTATATTTAAAACAAAAGATTTCAATGTTGTATTTATGTATAGTAAATACAGTGATAAATGCAGTGAATTATTTTCTTTTATCTATTAACTAGCGGCCCTCCCTCGCTTTGCTTCGGGTTAACCTTGAAAACCTTCATCTCTTTGTGTTTTCTGTAGACCTTTTTAATGTGTACAATAATTAGTACATTATTTTGATAAATCTTGTAGGGTTCAGCCTGCGTTTGCAATGTATAAGCGGAAAAAATGAAATTATTTACGACATCACATTAAAAACCTCAAAAATAACAGTATTTCTCCACTATTTAATGGATATACATATAAACCTTCCTCTTGAATCACTCTATCTATTAAAAAAAACCGCATCAAAATCCGTTACGTAGTTTTAAAGATTTAAGCGTACATAGGGATATAGGGACAGAAAAAGCGACTTTGTTTTATACTATGTAGTAATTACAAAGCAAAATATATGGTTATTATACATATAAACCTTCCTCTTGAATCACTCTATCTATTAAAAAAACCGCATCAAAATCCGTTGCGTAGTTTTAAAGATTTAAGCGTACATAGGGATATAGGGACAGAAAAAGCGACTTTCTTTATACTATGTAGTGATTTATCTGAAATTACAAAGCAAAACATATGGTTATTATACATATAAACCTTCCTATTGAATCACTCTATCTATTAAAAAAAACCGCATCAAAATCCGTTGCGTAGTTTTAAAGATTTAAGCGTACATAGGGATATAGGGACAGAAAAAGCGACTTTGTTTTATACTATGTAGTGATAATGCATTGCCACCTTAGAGAAAAATTAAAAAATAACATTTTTGCTCTATTTGTCATCCATTGAAAGCTATTTAATTGCAAGTATATTAGAATGATATGTGGCATTAAACCAATTTAAGTTTTTGCTGTTGCTTTTGACTTATTTTAATTCTATTAATATCAGCAATGTCCAAAATTTAAGAACATTTTATTTTATTTTTTTTTTGTAATAAATCATCAATAGTCTCAGTTATACACGAAGAAATTCAATAATTAAAATAATGCATAAAATAGGAAGAGTAGAGAACATACTATTTTTTAAAGAAAACACTATCCAAGCAATGGTATAAGTCCAAACAGATATTGAACAATGTGTCTTTTTCCTAAAATATTTATATTTTGTATAAATATGAAACTATAAAATTTAAAGGATGCTGTGTGAGCAAATAGGTACAGAGAATTAATTCATTGTTTTCAAATAGGTACTACAGAGAATTGATCAATTGCTTTCAAATAGGTACAAAGAATTGATTCATTGCTTTCAACTAGGTACAGAGAATTGATTCGTTGTTTTCTACACCTGTTTGTATTTAAATTGCCGCTACCATACTTCATCTTACTGCCGCCATACCATTCATCTTTGGAAATTAACAATTTTTCTACTCCCACACGCTTTAAGATAGTTATCGCGATATATCACCAATATCAATGTTAAATCGTTGATATATTGCGATATTAAATTTCTGATACCGTCCTGCCATATTCCTGACAATTGACACATTCCTTATATTTCACAAGAAGCCTTTTGGTATTTAAGTGGAACATGTCAGAATGTGATTCAACAAATATTATTTTACTTTCAAGAAACAAAACTTAAAAATTTCTGTGCATAGTTTTTGACCCTATGATTTTTTTTTTTTTTTTTTTTTTTTTAAATTGAGCTATTTTGACCAATTTTAACATTTAATAAACATTCTTTGATTTAAAAGACGGTCTGCTTCAACGTGTTTATCATACATTTATCATACATTTATAATAACCTCACATAAATCCGGCCCATTGCAACGTGTATTTAAACCCAAGCCCCCCCCCCCTTTAGAAACAGTGTCTGAAAAGTTAAACAATTTCTATGTTGTAAATACAGATTTAAAAAGTATGCTACTCTTAAAGTATGAAATTTTGATTATAAAAACTTAAAAACTCGTTTTTAGTGCCAGAAAACATTGGAAATCCATAAAATTCAAAGTACTTTCAGAAGGTAATTTTGGTCGTAGAAGAATGGAATTTGTACTGTCTTACTTGTTAGAGAATTGTAAAAGTTTTTTTTTTTTTTTTTTTTTTTTTTTTTTTTTGGTAAATATAACTTATAGGACCTACGGACACTACAAAAATTTTAATTTCGTAACTTTTTGAAAAATAATTATATTTTGACGTAAATGAATTAGTAAATTTTGCCTTTCGATAAGGCGAACATTAGAAACATTTTTAACACTTTCCAATATAGTTGAAATTTTTTTATGAATTCGGTTTGTCTCTCCGTCTGTCGTTACTCTTAACTCGCGTAAATATAATTGGATTGCCATGTGATTGATATATGTTATTGAGGTGTACCATGCCATGTTCAGCATGGAAAAGTAAGTCTGTAGCATTTATGGTTAGTTTACAGGGACACTCAAAAGTATTCCATTACATTACGCTCAATAAGGAAAAATCGTTTTCAATGCAGTTTAATGATGTTACATCGTTCCAAACAAAAAAAAAAAATTGTTAATGCAACATTGATCTGTATGGCAGCATGATTTCTATAGATTCTAGAGTAAGTAGCAATTGCAGATCGTTTACAGAGACGCATAAAAGAATGCCATTACATTATGATCTATGGAGAAAAATCATTTGCAGTGAAGTTTAATGATGGTATACTATTTCAATGAAATTGATATACAATACTCAGGTGAGCTACAGCCAGTTTCTACAGATTATTGAGTACGTAAAATTTATTTACAGATACACTCAAAAGAATTCGATTACAGGAGTGGCTATGAGCGATAACTGCTGGATGTGCGTTTTCAGCTGTGATATACATTTTAAAAACTTATCTAATTTTAGTGTATGACGTGGTGTGTAGATCGTATACCGAGTTGCAGGAAAGCATTCTCAGACATTAGCGGTAATGGAATGAAATCACTGAAAATGTATCTTTACTGCGTTGTGTTTTTTTTATGTTTATTTTAGATATCTCATTTCAATTTATGAACAAAAAAGAATATTCCCATAGTGTTACAAAAGGGTGAATCTATGCTGCGGTATATGATTTCTCGTTTTTGCTAGAGTTAGAAATAACCTCTAAAAATAACGGTTTAGCAATTAGCTATTGGTTATAGATAAGAGGTGACATCCGGTATATTTTTCTATACAAATTGAAATTATTTACAATTTCGAAAAATCTGGATGGGGCAATCACCAACTTTTACCCCCCTCTTTTCGTAAAGCTGCCAAAGATTTTATAGAGTATTCTAATTCTGCTTGTTATATAAACATCTATAAATAAAAAATATATAGATTGTAAGTAATTCTGCAGTTTCTCATTAAGATAAAGTCAATTGTTGGTGTATATGCAGTTTTTGATTGTATATCTAACCGTTGGACTAGTAGAAATACTTACCATTAGCACAACAATCATCCAACTGTTGGATTGCTAGGAATTCTTAACATTTGTCCAACAATCAGCCAATCGTTCGCCTACTGGCAATTCTTATCATTAGCACAACTAGTAGCTAACCATTGGATTATATGCAATTTATCATCAATCAACTGTTGGCTCAGACGCAATTCTAACCGCTGTTTAAAACTGTTAGACCAACGTAAACCAAACGGCCAAAATCAACTGTTGCCCAACGACGGTGAAAAATATTGGGCCAACGGTATTATAACAATTATGTGTTGTTTGTAGACAAACTGTATTTATTCAAAACTTGAACAATTGAGATAAAAATATTAGATACATTAGTTGTTCTGAGCATAGAAGTAATTTTTAGAAACTCTTAATTTATTCTGAATTTCAAATCATTCATTTGAATGAAAATAACAGCCGAGTAGAATTCCTTGCACCTGTAGTTTCATGAATTATAATGAATACTTGCTCACATTCTTATTTTTAACGGGAGTACACCCTTCAAATAAATATATTTGAACCAGAAATTTTATTTAATCAATGAAATCAAGTAGATTTGAAATGTCCAACCACAAAGAAACGATACACATTTCATTAAATGAATTTTCTTGTGCAAAATATATATTTTTTATTTTAAAAAACCTGAAGATTGGCTAGTATGACAATGTAATAGGCATAAAATATTGAAATTGTAGATTTCAGTTGATTTCTTTGATATTCTCGGCTATGTATTAACATTTCTTTATGTTGTTTAACACATTGTTGACCGCAGTTTTCTATAAAATTGCCTAAGATTTGAAGCTGTAGATGTTCATTCTTCTTAACATTGGTTGGACAGATAAAGTTTGTTTCATGTTTATCCAACAGTAAATATACTACAATGTAAGGATTTAAAACGAACGTTCATACAATTGAACAAAACACTTCCAAGTACAGGGTGATTATAAAAAACTATCCCGATATATGAGTCCTTAACTGTCATACCGTTCACAGAAACTGACTGAAATTTTGGTTTTAAGTATTTTGAGGTATGCGCGTTACGGTTACAGGGACAAAATTTTGAAAATTTCAAATGGCAACACCTATTTTTTTTATTGGAATGTGATCTTCATAGTGAAAAACCATAAAAAGCGTTGGAACGGTACCTGTAGCACGGAAATCGCCGGCGCTAGACAGACTAAGAAGAATATTGAAAACAACCAATAAGGACAGAGAATCAACAGAAAACAAAACATTTTATTGTGTTTCACAAATTTTCCACGTCACACATGAAGACACGTTACATGTGGCAGATGGTTGATAGCACTGAGTAATAAAATGTTTTACTTTCTGTTGCTTCTCTGTCCTTTATTGGTTGTTTTCACTTTTCTTCTTAGTCTCTCTAGCGCCGGCAATTTTCGTGCTACAGGTACCGTTCCAACTCTTTTTATGGTTTTTCACTATGAAGATCATATTCTAATAAAAAAAATAGGTGTTGCCATTTGAAATTTTCAAAATTTTGTCACTGTAACCGTAACTGTTAGAGTTTAACTGTTGTTTTTCATACGATTCTTGAGCGCATACCTCAAAATACTTAAAACCAAAATTTCAGTCAGTTTCTGTGAACGGTGTGACAGTTAAGGACTCATATATCGGGATAGTTTTTTTATAATCACCCTGTATATGATCACACCATTTTATAATAATTTAAAAAAAAATATATATATAAACAAAGATAAGAATTTTATTTTGTAACATGTTCAAATTGATACTCCTTTTGTTGAACTGTCATATTACATCATGATTTCCAAGATGAAAGGGCTTTTCTTAAATTATCAAGTTTATTTTGTTCCACTTCTCGTTCACAATCTACCAGAGTTCATATAATGTTTTGGGATGCCGCTTATGAAGACCTTGCATTAAAAGTCCAATAAATATCCATAGGAGATGTTCTTCACATCTGTAGGGACTTGGGTGGGATGCATTTAAATGAAATAGTCTCAATTCTGGTTTCACTTCTCATTTTTAGGGTTCCGTACTTAAAAAGTAAAAACGGAACCATTATAAGATCACTATTGTGCCTGTCTGTCTGTCAGAGACTTTTTCTCGTAAACTATGGAACGTGGAAAATTCAAATTTGGGAGAGTTATAAGAACTATTGACTCACATATTTATAGATTATTAGCCATTCATAAATATGTTTAGGAAAAATTTGGTGGGTCTAAGTAAGTTACTTAAAGAAATTCTTTTAGTATATTGTGTGAAAGATCTCGTAAAACCGAAATCAAAAATACATTTGTTTTAATTTTAGGTATTATATTTTCAGAGATATCGTGGAAAATGCACTGCAAAAAACCTCTTTTTTCATAGTAAATTGATATTTTTCTATTGCAATCAGATAAATGTATCCAAGCCTGATCAATGGTAACTACATATTTCTATTTTGCACCTGTCACATAATTTTCATACAAAATTCTGCACATAATCTTACGTTAAGAAACATGTTTTCACATCAGGCGATTAGCTTTTTTTGATTAGCTTTACATAAAATTTTGTTTACATTTCTTATAGAGCTCTTTAAAAATTTTGTGATAGTGCTTTGGGGGGGGGGGAGGATTTTCTTTTAAAACATGAGATGACTATAGATATAATAAGCAGCAAAAGCTTTGTTCGGTTATGCGTACTTTAACCTTTTCCCAATCACGTGTAAACTTTGAAGTTTCATTCTTTTTAGTTAATCATGTGACTTATTGTACGTGCAGAAATATTAAAACCATACTTTTCACAGTTTTTTTAATGATCGAATAAGATTATTTCTCTTCTTAAAGTGCGAATACATAGTCTTCGATCCATTGTTTATTTTCCAGCGACATATTAAATCAAAGAATATTTTTATTTTTGTAGACGATAATCAAACCCTATTCCGAATCGATGCCATATAGGTTTTATTGAGAAAGTTAAAATCATTAAAATATGCGTGAATACCCTTCGTATGTAACGGGTGCGTCATAAATTCGTGCAAACTTTAAAAATTCATAATAAAAGAAGTAACGCTCGAAAAAATTTTCGATTTGCGCGAGTATGATCAGAAGGATTTTGGATTTTTTTTCAGGTATAATAAAAAATGATTCCAAAAGTAACCGATAGAGGGTGTTCACACGTCATACTGAGGCGTTTTATGCAAATCAGGCAGACACAAACAGATAATGACACAAATCACAATAACATAACACTGTGCATTTATTTTAAGGTAAAAGATGCTCAACATGATCACCACCACTAGGTATTAGGCAAGTGAGGAGCGTCAATACGCTTGTTACAGCTGAGTGTAGCATGTCGGCATCGATGCCACCGACGGTCCGTTTAATAAAATATTTCAGTTCCACCAAAGTGGCTGGGGAGCCCAAAACCAAAAATCCCCACAACCAAAAATCTGCCGGGGTCAAGTCTGGAGATTGAGCGGGCCACTCAAACTTACAACCTCGACTTATCACACGGTCTTCAATGAAAGTGTCTAACAGGAACGTCTTGACTTCACGTGCAAAGTGGGGCGGGGCACTATCCTGCATGAAGGTGACGACAGGTAACGCATGTCTTTCCTGTAATGCAGGCACAACGTCGTCACGCAAAAGCGTAAGATACCGTTCTGCAGTGACTGTACAGGTTTTCCAGCCGTATTCAGGACAAGGCTCTTCAAAAAAGAAAGGACACAGAATGAAAGACGCGGTGAAACCACGTCAAACAGTCACATGAGGAGCATGCAGTGGCTTGGTCAGGTACTCACGAGGGTTTGACGTTGCCCAGAAACGACTATTTTGCGCATTGACGTCACCATACAGTGAAAAGTGTGCTTCCTCCGTCCACATGACGTTCAGCAACCACGCTCCATTTGTGCCAGCGCCCATGTAGCAAACTTTAGTCTTTTATCTGTATCTTCTGTAATAACTGGTGAAGTGCCTGTATCTTGTACGGATACAGATCGAGATCCAAGATTTCGTGCAGAATACGTCGAATCGCCGATTCCGGAATGTCCGTTATTCTCCCAGCTTCACGAGTACTGCTACTCCCCGTTGATGTCTCGGCTGCCAATTCTTCCATGACACTTTTTACAACATGGACGTGATCCGCGTTCGAGGATGGCCTACCACTACGTGGACGATCCTCCAAACTCCCCGTTTCCTCAATACGTCGTACTAAATTGAGTATCCCACTCAATGAAATAGGGCTTTTTTGCGCCTTAAGTCCTTGCTCCGTGCGAAACTTTCGCAATGCAATAGTTGTGGATTCACCAATCTTGTAGAAAAGTTTAACCACCAGCGCTCGATCTGGTAATGATAGCATGCTGCCGAGATCGAATGACGAATCCATTTACAGCCAGGTGTTTTATTGCAAGCCCGATTTGCATAAAATGCCTCAGTATGACGTGTGAGTGCCCTCTATCGGTTACTTTTGGAATAATTTTTTATTATACATGGAAAAAAAAATCCAAAATCCTTCTGATCATACTCGCGTAAACCGAAAATTTTTCGGAGCATTACTTTTTTGCATTATTATGCATTTTTATGCATACATGGAGCATTATTATGAATTTTTAAAGTTTGCACGAATTTATGACGCACCCGGTATATAACTTCCTGATAAAATCTAACTAACATTTTATCACAGACTGATTACATAGATCAGGGTCGGCGAACCTTTTCACATCCGTGTGCCAATTTTCTGCCAAAAAAATTTTCAAGCGACCATGGCGTGCCAACCCTCCAAACCCTTCCCAACTGCGCCAAAAAAAAAAAAAAAAAAAAAAAAAAAAAAAAAAACTATAAAAATAACGAATAAAATTACTTTTATCATCATTAGATTAAGATATAATAACATACCTGCAGGTAATAATATTAACATAATATTAATATCAACATGCATATTAAATTGAATGATGTATAATATTGAAAACTAAAAACAAAATAACTTGTCACATGAAAAGATTAAATTAGTTATAGTAATAATTATAGAAAGAAGATAAGTATAAGAAATAATTATAGCAAACGTAAAAAAATATTAAAAACTCAAATCGAAACAACTTGCCAAATGACTGTAATAATTATAGTAATTAGATGGTGTTGGGGTGTTGCCCCTTGGGATCTGTTGATTTTGACATTTTAAACAACGTGGTGGTTTTATAATTGAGGTAATTTTATTTTTAAATAGACAATGAGAAAAGAAACATCGAAAAAAATCATTTACGAATCATATCTGCAAAATATTTGTTTTACACCTGCTATTAAATGGAAAATTATTATTTTAAAAATATATTACAGTGCATAAGAAGAAATTAGTAACTATATAAAACATTACCTAAAAAGTCTGCGAAAGAAATCTGTTTTCTCTTTGGTGTTCGTTGATTCAATTTTATTTTCTAATTTCATAAGCATTGCAAAACCTTCTTTTTTTCAGAAGAAAATTAAAAACTTTGTAAAGTACGTAATGCAGCAACAGATCTTGGAATTTCGGTGGTAGTTTCTTTTCACCGAATTCGTAATTATTCTCATTTAACTCATTGTCATAAATGTGTGTGTATTCTATCAATGTTCCGCTGTCGTTTGTACAAAAAAGAAAAATCGTAATTCGAAGATAAAGTAAGTGAAGGTTTAACAGATCTCATATTTTCGAGTCAAGATTTATTAAGATTTTTTACCACTATTGCCTTCTTTGGTTGGGATCTTAATAAACTGGCGTAATATGCAGAGTGATGATTTAACAATATCTAACTGTAATTGCATTTTTAAAGTAATTAGAAAGAGAAGAATGTAAAGCAATTAAACAACTTAATGTGATTTCTGATGTTGCATCTTGGATGCCATATGATGGGCTCATAATTGGTAATTTTAAATAAAATACATGATGAACTGGAGTCATCTGACAATTGATTCGATTTTAATTTTTAATATTGTTCATCTCTGATAATAATGATTCACAGGCATAAGTAGAGGGAGAGATTGTCAACATGGGACAAATGCCAACTTCTTCTGGAATTGAATTCAAAGTGTACATAATTTTACTATCAACATTTCTGTTTATGATGCCTGGTAGTCTTTCTTTTTCGATCATCTCCAAATCCTCTCTCAATTCGACAAATTGATGAGTCCATATTGAGTTGGATTGGAAGTCGATAAGCTACATTTTAATTTCTGAAATTTCCAACCAATGGAATACAATCAAGATCAGTTTAACAATTGGTGTCACATCTGGGTAGATAATAAATTTAACCATAAATGCATGACTTTTTCTTTTAGAATTGATTTTTTTATACTTATATTAAGGATTAGACACCAGAAATTTTAAGATAGATTTTTAAATTTGTTCAGTAGCATATTCTATGTAATTTTTAAAGGATTAATATTTTTGTATAAATATAGTGGTGGCAAAGAACTTGATTTATTTATTAAAAGTTAAATACAAAGTGATGCAAATTTGCATCACTATGCATTTAAGGGTTAATGGGTAAATGGGTAATTTATTGATATGACAAGTACACAAGTACTTATTATAACAATCAAAAGCTATTGCCAGTCATACTCGTACATTAATGGAAGAAAATAATGAGGTGGAGAATTTTGGGGAGTTTAACTGAATTTGACTTAATTAATGGCGTGCCAAAAATATCGTCTCGCGTGCCAGGTACGGCACGCGTGCCATAGGTTCGCCGACCCTGAATGGAAATAACGATTCAGAACACGCAAACTTGACCGTATACTCTTGACGGGTCAGCAAAGGGTTAAGCTTACAAATTTTTATAACTGCTCTAAACATCCTTTCTTCCATTTCATATTGAATGATTTTGATTTGCAAGCAATTCAATGTAATAAAGAAAATGATTAATTTTATTAATACAGCTGTAGAGGATCTTCAAGTGGCTTGGTGAAAACAATTTTTTTAGGAAGTATCAAACAAAAATCTGGCAGTTTATCTTCCTAATGTTAAGCGATTTTTTTTTTTTTTTTTTTTTTTTTTTTAGTTTTCTTTATACTTTGCAGTTGAAATTTAAAATTGTGTTAGTTCTGTCTATGTACATATAATTTTTGATATTTGTGATCGCTAAGACCACGGTTAGTGGTCAAAAAGTATGTTTATTCAAAATGCATTTTATGCATGCGTGTTCAAACAAATGAATTAAACACTCGTAAAATGTTAAAGATTTGGCGAACCACATAAAAGTGTCAGATGGACAGGTGTTTGACATGTCTGGTATAGACTGTAGCAGAAATCAAGAGAACCTGAAAATTAGTGTTTGTGATGTAAATCACAAGAAAAGAATACATTTGCTGAAATCCTGATTCCACAGAAACTCGTGGTTTTCATTGTTTTGTTCATAAAATGCATTTGTTCGAAGTTATTTAGGAAAAGTTTATTTGGAAATGTTACAACAACGGGATTTACCTGGGTCTGGAGTATTATGGAGAGACTGCAATTGAGACTATCACAGAGGAGCGTCCTGGAATATGTTCCATGAAACGTCACTTTATTTATAAGGACTGGATTCCCAGAAATAGGGTATATTAGAGATCGGCCGGGTAATGGTCACGAGTTGCTACGAGAGTAATTAACTACCAGTGCAACCAGTGACGAACGGTTTGTTTAGCAGTAGAATATATGATGCTATTTAAATGCAACGAGAGTTTCTTTTGGCAACAGGGCAAAGCGTGATCTGGTAGCTTTTAAACAGATGCTTCAATTATGTTATTGAAATTTTTTTGAATGGACTTGTTCTGATGGTGATTCTAAGGAGAACTGAAACAAATAAATAATGATGTCAATGTATGAAAAATCCCTTATCATGCAACTATTTTTAGAAAGCAACTGAAATTCAGCTCACTATATCGCGATTTTTTTTTTCACGATTTTCCACCTGCTTCTTTAAATGAATTTACCTATAAAATTGTCTACCAAATTAAGAAAAAAAAAACTTGTTAACGTTCCCTCTTGTGCAGCTTAAAATTATTTCATACAAATTATCATAATTCGTGTAATATTTAATATATTCATATTCTAAATGAAGTACATTTTTTCTACTACATTTTGTCAACTTTTCTGAAAGTGCGTTAAGTTAGACAGAAAATATTCCATAATATAAGGAAAAAACGCGATGAAAGTTTTAAAATAAACTTTTATATCTTCATGAATATACGTTCAATTCTTATACAAATGAACACAAATGCTGTAGAGGACCAACGATGTTCACTAGTACTGTTACAGATCATTTCCAGCAATTTATTTTACAAGTTGCTCACAAATATTATTAGGGTTTCGTCCATCTCACGAAACAATATTTGTCCCGCTACGTTGTCTGTCCGTCACAGAGCCGGTTCTCAGAAACTATATAACTTACAGACTTGAAATTTTGTGTACTGAATACCTACTATGAAGCTGAAAATCATAAAATTAAAAAAATAGCATTATTTTAATAGAGAGGAATAAAAAACTGAAAATCTAACAGCCTTTTCCTGTTAAATTTAAACATTTTTCGTTATAGCATAGTTGCCAACAATTAAAAATTCACAATAAAATTCTTTTTTACAATAATTAATTTCTACTGAAAGATTTTCATGTGAAAGATGAAAATGAAATAAAAAGTTTCACCAATTGAAAAAAGATTACTATGACGTATTAGTGGTAATAAAACGGAAATTTTCAAAGGTTTCTCAATACTATAAGGAGTATGAGTAAGTGTAAGTACAAAAAGCAAGTTAATATGACGTCATTAGAGAATTAAAAAGAAAATTATTCTGACGTCATATTTGAAGTTTAACGGCCTTTTTCAAATGTTTGAGAATAATACAAAGAGAGTATCAATATGAATAATAGAGAAAGCAAGTAGATATGACGCCTGCAAGTGATTATAACGTCATATGAGTTTGAGGAACGTATTAAATCATGATAAAAAACCGATTATGGAAATAATGGTCTATTTTAACATTTTGAAGGTCTCTATACAACATGTTTAGTTTATAAATTGATTTTTTTTTTAAATATTGCATTTAGTTCACATGACAGATATTATTATGACAGAGTATAATAACGGGCTTCGCCCGTTATCGGGCCGGTTCAGATTTTCGGAAAAACGAGAACAATAGACCGGTAAATTTTTACTTTATAAAAAAATGATTTTTTTTTCTTTTTGGAAAATGAAATTTATTTGGATTTATTAAAGAAAGGATAAAGTGTTTTGAAAGGAATATTAAGCGAAACCTTTTGTGCGATCTTCGATCAGACTTACCCACTTGTTTTTTTTTATTCTGCTTGTTGTTGGTATTTTTATTTCCTCATGATTAAACTATATCTGATAAATGTGGGATTAAACATGTTCTTTACATCAATAACGTTACAGTAGAATTTCTGAAGTATTCTAGATATCCTTTAATTACTGAAGTTGATTTTAATAATATGATCACCGACTGTATTGTTAAACTGACAGTAATTTATGTCGCTAGGAAAGTCGATAACAAGTAAAATGGATCAGATTATCCATTTGATAAGTAAAATGGGTATTAAAAAAAGCGCTAAATGTAAAGTCTTTGCGTCGGCACTAGAGTCCTGCATTGGGAAAGATAACCTGAATTTACCAGATCCCTGATCCTGCCTATGGTCCGAGTCGCGACGGTAAGCTCTGGTCGATTTCGGGCTTGGTTTTGAATCTTACCCGTCGGTTCTGGTTTAAACAGGTTTTTTTAAAAGAAATTTCTTATGAATGAATTATATATCTTCTTTCATATGAAAAAAAAGAAAACATATATTTGAATATGCATGAGTATATTATATATTTATTGTTCAATATAAAAGATAAAAATTGTGGTACTTGCGTATTAACGCCACCGCAGCTACAGATTTGGCGGTTTTTAAGTGCCGCCAATCTACATTTAAAATTTTTGCGACAAATCATGAAATAGAACACTTTATTTAAAATCAAAACACTTTCAGTAGTCACATCAAGTAGTTAAGTTTACACATCAAGTAGTCAAGTTTAGTAAATGAAGTTTAGTAAACTTCATTAATTAAAATAACAACTGTGTCCTTAAATTCTTTTATTTTATTTATTTATTTATTTTGATATTCCAATGCCAACGTTCTCTCGTTGCAATCTTCGCACGCGCATGCAGTTATCTTTTGGATTCCTTGTCACTTAAAAACTACCAAATCTGTAGCTGCGGTGGCGTTAATACGTAAGTACCAAAATTGTATTAGAGGTGAATTTATAAAATGTATTTCCCTAATTGTATTTAGGAAATGATTGATTTTCTTTTCCTTTGGGTTTCGGGCTGGAGTGCGTCGGATTTTGGGGTGTTGAAAATTATTTTGTTGGTGTAAGGGTCAATGATTTATTTGTTAATTATTATTATTATTATTATTATTATTTGGCGGGTTGTCTTAAAATAAAGTTTCCGATTTCTAATCGGGTTTGAGCAGGATTGTATGTCTGGCATTCAACACGTTAGTACAACATTTTACTATCATATATATTATTTCTCCTGTCAACATCCCTTTTTCTCAGAAAATACGAGACGCAGAACGAGGAATGAGATGGCATATGAAAGGATTTAGAACCGGCTTCTGACATAGCCCACTTAACAATTCGTTAAAACATGTTTTTGATTAAAATTGGCTGAAAATTAAAAATTAAATTAGCATTGTTTTCATAAAAGAAATGAAAGGTTTTCCTGAAATTATTGTTGCCAAAAAAATAAAATACAACATTATATGATGCTCAGCAATTATTATAAAAAACACCGCACGGGTTTATTTTATACTTATGATTAAAAAGCGAAATTGAAATTGAAATGTTTAGATTTATATTTCTAAGTCCCATGTTTTTCCCGAAGCGGATGACGTCATCCTCTAATGCAGTCAAAATACGATTGCTAATTTTTTTTTTTCTCGCGCGTGCCTTTAGCAATATTGGATCAGTTTTTAGTCTAACTTTGATGGAATAAATTAGATGATATTCTGGCTTGACTAACAACTAAATGTTGTTTGCAGATATTTTCATCCTTGCTTTTTCTTTAGAAGTTTAAACCTGCATCTAATAAATATTACATATTGATAAAAAATTATACTTCTCTATTATCCCGTCGACCACTTTTCATAACAAAAAACTATCGCCAAATAAACGGGAGAACGTTCCCATTGGAATATCAAAAAATAAATAAATAAATAAAATATAAGAATTTAAGGACACAATTGTTATTTTAATTAATGAAATAACTAATAAATCAGTAAAACATAATGAAAAATACACACAAATGTCAAATTAAAAACCACCTGATGACGTAACAAACATTTATAATGCTTCTGACATCAAGTAAATTGAACTGCATTTTTGGCGTTTAATCTTACAGTTTGGCGGTAGTTTTTTGTTATGAAAAGTGGTCGACGGGATAATAGAGAAGTGCCTAAAAAATATTAGATTTCAGTGCGAAATCTTCAAACGGGCCCTCTGGTATTTAGAATATAATTATAAATTAAAAAAATACTTTTAAAGCATTTTTTCTGTTAGCGAGGTGCAGGTTATAAATCGCCATATAGTCTTTATAATTATAACTGTATACGATTGGCATCAACAATGGAGTTAATTATACGTCAACTCACGCTCTCTAATATTTGTCAACCGCTGTGAAACTAAAACGAAATATTTTGAATACTAAAATAAAATATAAATAAAAAGTGTACTATTTTTTAAAATGCGCTTTTATGAATTAATAGTTTAATATTAATTAAATTATCCTTATACATTCAAAAAACAATTTACAAATATTAAGTAGCTATAATTCAATAAAAAGTTAAAATTTTCAGTGCAAATTCACCTTGTTTAATAATTAAAATTCGTAAAGATACAACTAAATGTAAATATATTGCTTGAAGGTGCGTAAAAACATTGCTTGAAGGTGCGTAAAAACATACATAAAACATTTAAAAGCAGATTAAAGCTCTTTTAAAAATTCAAAACGTTTTCAACCGAACTACTCGATCCTCATCAGTGAAAAACTAATTGTAGAGTTGAGTTGTTGTCTCTTCGCGTTTTCTAGCTTGCTCGGAATAAACCATTTTACTTCAAGGGTTTGGAATATAAGGTGGGATGGGAAAGGACATTCAACATTTCAAGAATAAGTACAGGTTAATAAATCATGTATTAATCCATTCCAGACTGCGTGGATATCATATGATAATATATCGTTACAGACTATTTCTTTTTTTTTATATTATTTCCAAAGATTCTCTTATGATAGCTTCCTGGTGATTATTTGTGCGGAATATAATTTTGGATCCATTATAATCTACTTTTATAGGTTCAGTTTGTGCTAATCTTGTTAACGCAGTGTGGGGTCTATTTAATCTCAGATCTGCTTCATGTTCTTTTATTCTGTCCCGAAATTTTCTCAGTGTCATACCTACGTACATAAAACGTACTATGATATGAGAATCATATATTAAATTTTAACCTCCCTACTCTTTATTTAAATTATATTTTTTCCCCTGCTTTTTCAAAATTTAATTGTGTTATCTATAACTTCAAGTAATAATCCCGCCGTAATTAAAACTCTTTCCCTTTTCACGGTCACTTGTACTGGATCGCTGATATCTCACGGTCTTTCGATTAAAATAAAAAGAAAAGATTTAAATCAGCACAGATGCCTTTTTGTAATTTACTTTCCGAAACCATGCTTATAACACAATACATTCGAATGCATTTTTGCGGCCAGAGAGGCAGTTAAAATTATGTCTAGCATTTTCATCCAAATCATATGCATGCCCTTATTTGGTCTCCCTAATAACTCAAACATTCACACCCAGTTCTAAAAATATATTATGGTCGTTAAAAACATAAGCTGTTTGGACTATCAGAGATTCCATTCGCATGGGAAAGTATTCGACCGTTGCAGTCTTCTTGGCGATATTAAATTTCGAAATGAAATACGTTCTTATGCCAACAATCTGGCACCCTTGCTCGACAAATACCATTAAATCTGTACGTTCCGTCTGGAAGTGTTCTCGCCTAGACAACCTGTTAGCAACCCTATTTGGCGAGATATATGTCACTCCGACTCGAAATCGATTCGAGAGAGCAACTTCACTCTGGCTCCGATCTCCTTGCTATCAATGTGCCTTTAATAAGGGGCTCTGATGCTGATCCCTAATCTGCATTCGATCACCCTTTTTGGAAACGATAACTGAATAAATATCCTGACGTTTATACTGGAGTTTTATCTTTTCTCATTCACCTCGAACCTGGATTCATCTTCGGATTATCGTCTTTTTGTGCAACAACCAAGTAACCCGAACAATTAAAAATACATTATACGTACATAAATATACTATACCATTCAAGAAAGATAACAAAGATTTTATGCACGTAGGTATGACACTGAGGAAATTTCGGGACAGAATAAAAGAACATGAAGCAGATCTAAGATTAAATAGACCCCACACTGCGTTAGTAAGATTAGCACAAACTGGACCTATAAAAGTAGATTTCAATGGATCCAAAATTATATTCCGCACAAATAATCACCAGGAAGCTGTCATAAGAGAATCTTTGGAAATAATATAAAAAAAAGAAATAGTCTGTAACGATATATTATCATATGTTATAGTCTGGAATGGATTAATACATGATTGATTAACCTGTACTTATGCTTTAAATGTTGAATGTCCTTTCCCATCACACCTTATATTCCAAACCCTTGAAGTAAAATGGTTTATTCCGGGCAATCTACAAAACGCGAATAGACAACAACTCAACTCAATAATTAGTTTTTCACTGATGATGACCGAGTAGTTCGGTTGAAAACGTTTTGAATTTTTAAAAGGACTTTAATGTGCTTTTAAATGATTTTATGTATGTTTTTACGCACCTTCAAGCAATATATTTACATTTAGTTGTATCTTTATGAATTTTAATTAAGTAGCTAGTTTAAAATGTTTTTTTTCTTTCCTGTTGCCATCTCTTAAAATATAAAAGGTGTAAAAATTGTAATTTATTTATAAATTACACAAACTTGCACGTTTGAACTTTCAATCAAACGTAAATCTAAACGGTGAATTTTCCATAATCGGGGACCACGCCAAATTAATGTATTGTACCGGAAATGTTTTGGAACAGCATGCATTGTATTCATGAAATTTAGATGTTTTTTAATATTAGCAAAGAATGCTTATAAAAGTGCGTTGTTTTAAAAAAATAATTTCTACTTTTCTACTTTATTTTACAAAACTTTTTATGTAATATTACATTCCCGAATTTCGTTTTAGTTTCTTGAAATTGATGACGACATAGGACTTCTATGCTGTTATAATTATCTCTTTTAATCGATGAATTAAGCACATGAATATCCAGAATAGCGTATTAGTATTAGTCAGTTAGATGAAAAGTGGGATATTATATATCCCACTGAGTTTTAATCCCCAAATGCCACAATGACAACACAATTTTAAAATAAAATTTTGTTTTTATAATGTACGTGAAATTACCTATTTTCAAATAAATTTATTTTTAAATTCTGGTGTTTTTCAATCATTTAAACATTTTTACAACAGAAGTACTTTGCTCTCAAACGGTTGAAATGTGTATTCTGCTCGCAAGGGTAACTTTTATTTAATACATTACATATTTAAAACTAGCAAGCAACGCCCGCTACGCTGGTCAATTTCTTTTAACGCACCTTTAATCAAGTGAAATTTTGACTTTGAATTTGACCATGTATTTAAAAACCCTATGGATCTTCACTTGGAATGTCCTTCTACATTTCTGAAAACTATACGAACGCTATTGCGTTATTGCATTTTTAATGTGTCAGACAAAATTTGGACTGTTAAGGACAAATTAGGCCAATTCTCTGTAGACTTTATTATGGAATACGTCAGCATTTAAAAAAAAAATGAATAATTGTGTTAAATTATGGTGTTTATGGGGTTTACATTATGGTGTCTATGGGGAAAAATCATTTCCGTTGGATTCAAATTGGATTTGAATGAAGTTACAATTTACAATACTTCAAATTTAATGAAATTGATATGCCTCACTGAGGTGGACAAAAATATGGTACTCGTCGAGAATTAAATAAAAATCGTGACATCATAATTCACTTTTACATTTTAACAGAATTTTAAGGCTACTGTAATTTGTAACTCGTGCTATAGTCAGTACATATATGTCAGGACACAATGTCGTTATCATTATCTTTTTTTTTTTTTTTTTTTTTTTTTTGCCTGAAGATTTCGCTATGATACTCCATTGTAAAATTTGGTAATTTTTGAAATTCAATATTTGAAAAACGGCATAATCATTAGATTTGAAATTTACATCAAGAAAAATACAATTTTTTACCTATCTAACGCAGTTTGTCTAACAATTTTCTGAGAAATACTTTTCGAGCTATTAATTTTTTCAGCAACTTCAAATGTTTCATTTTCCGAGATTAATCTGTGGCAACGATTAGCGAAAATCCCAGTCGTCAGCAACATATACCTTTTTATTAAAGAGGATAAATACACTTTTAATCCAAAGTTAACTGCACAGCGTTACCAATTATTTTCTATTTCCATCATTTCACATAAAAACTAGTCGTTGGGGGCCACCGTAATACTTACCCCTCATGGATATGCATAATATAAAATATGAAAATTAAACATGGGTAAACTATTTACAAAATACATTGCAATTCGAATAAAACCCTGGCTTGATGATGTCATAAACTTTAAAGGCTCGATTACCGAATTACGTAAAAGGAACATCCTTATAACTCCAAAAATAATAATCATATCAACTAAGAGTTACTACGTCGTATTAAGCGTCTCATTTCCAATTAAAATATATCTTTGAATTGAAATTTGAATGAAATACAGAGTCATGAAAAATCAAAGAGTGTGGAAAAATAGGATTACAAATATCTCGGCAACTCATTATCCGATTGACTTCATTCTTTATGCAATTTTTTTTTTAATTGTCTTTTATATTCACCCTTAAAATATAAAATAAACAATTTCGAAAATTTTTATATACCATTTATCAGAACGAATATTTCGAGAGTCCGAAAAAAATAGTTCTGGATAATCGAGGTTACTGAAATTCAATAGGCTTCTTCTCATTATTACATACTAAGTACATACCAAATTTCCAGTCTTTATCTCAATTTTTTCGGTAGTTAGAGCGTTTACAGACACACAGACGACAATTTTCCCCCCTAAAAATATGTTTTTCTGAATCTCCAATGTTTGAAACGTGTAAACCCTTCAATTTTTTTTTCCGGTTTTTAAAACGATCACAAGACTTACTCTATACTACGTATGTTAGGTAAGTAGTAATATAACGTTTTTGATTAAAAAACAACAACAACAACTATATTGCTTCTACTTTTTGATTTATTTTTCTCGCACTACATCTCGTATAATATTCATGTTATAATTTAGAAAAAAAAAACAGATACATTTTTTTTCAACGAAATATTTTAACGAAAAGATGACAAAAACTTTTATGTAAATTTCCACTGCACTTGTAGCAGAGGTTTGTAATCATCTGCATCAGCTGAATCAGCTAAGTAACAGCTTCGAGTAGTTGGGGTGCTCTTTCTTCCTGTCTTTTCTTTCGTGAGATAAATTACCCAACTCCAACATGAACACCCAAAACATTTACATCGACGAGGTTTGGAAGTAACCCTCCAAGCAGTGATCCATCGTCTGGATCTGGATTATCTCCAGGATAATAAGGTGCAGGATAATTACTTGGATAAAAGTTTTGTCCTCCAATTCCTAGTTGCATAAATTTAGGATTTCTATGACCTTTTTTACAACTACGTTGTCTAGCTGGCGAAGCATCCACAAACATAGATTCTATCTGAAGAACTGCAACAATAGCTAAAATCATAATCACCTGCAAAACAAAAAAAAATAAAAAAAAATTATTCCACATTAAATCCCCAAATATCATACAAAAGTGGAGATAATTTAATATTACAATAAGTTACCTTTATACACTGTAAAAAATGATCAATGTTTCTTATTTTATGAAAATATACTATAACCACGAATGAAAATATAATATAATCTTTTGAGCTATCCGATATTCCGAAAAGCGTGTTCCATTGTCTATTGAATCCCCAGAAAGCAGTACATTTCCAAAATTTAAAGAATTATTTATAAAAACTAAATTTCTCTAGCTGCCCGTATTTTTCAGAACCGTTTCCCAATAGTTTTTATAGTGTATTAATCAGTTTCTTCAGCCTAGAATACCTATTTATCGAATGTCATCCATTCTCAAGTAAACGTTTTCAGCTGCATAAGTTAATTTATACATGAAAGAGATAAGAAATAATCTTAATTTTAATGTTAATGTTAATGCTGTTAATTTTGCATGTTTGTCTGTTAAACATATTTGTTGAACATGAAAATGTTTACCTGAGAATGGATAGCATCGGAAAAAAGTATATTCCGAGCATAGAAAACTGATAAATACACTTTAAAAGCTACTCGTATATTATAAATTTATTTGTCATTATATTATATTTTCGTACATTCAGAAACATTCGTCATTTTGTACAGTGTATGGACCATAAATTTCAGCTTTTTTTAGTCATTTATAGTAAAGTTTAGATAATTTGTAATATTTTTAGCCAAACCCCATTAAAAGAAATTATCAAATGAAAATTTGTGTTAAAAAGGTCATGTACTGTATAGATAATGTACATTTTACTGAAAACTGTTGCATGCACGATTTTCCGAAAATATCTTGCTAGATATTTATAAAATTATAAAATCTTAAATAGTAAATGAATATTCACAAAATAATCTAAAATTTTGACATTTCAGTTAATACGCTTCAAATATGTTTATTTTTACTTTTAAAATGTTTCAAATTTTCGACGTTTATGAAATACTTTTATTGATTAAAAAATACAAGTTTTGTTTCGAATAGTAGTAACAGCAACAGTTTCAATGGTACGTTATTTTGTAGATACACTATTTTACAAAATAATCAGAAAAATAGTTCATATGATTTTGAAGCCAAGGTTAATTGCACATCGTTTCCAATTATTTTATATTTTCATAATTTCACATAAAAATAATATAATTTCTGATTAAAAAAGACAACAACAACAACATTTCTTCTACTTTCTGATTTATTTTCTCGCATTACATCTCGTATAATATTCTAGTTATAATTTAATTTAAAAAAATACATGCATTGTTTTTTTAAAACAAAATGTTTTAATGAAAAGATGCGAAGTTTCCTATAAATTTCCAGTAGACTCGCTGCAGAGGTTTTTAATCAGCTGCATCAGCTGAGTAGCAGCTTCTAGTTAGTTCGGGAGCTGAGTAGCAGCTCCATGTTTTTTCTTTCGTAAGATAAATTACCCAACACCAACATGAACAGCACCCAACACATATACATCGACGAGGTTTGGAAGTAACCCTGCAAGCAGTGATCCTTCGTTTGGAACCGGATTAGCTCCAGGATAATAAGGTTCAGGATAATTACTTGGATAAGAGTTTTGTCCTCCAATTCCTAGTTGCATAAATTTAGAATTTCTATGACCTTTGAATTTTTTACAACCACGTTGTCTATCTGGTGAACTATCCCCAAACAGTGATTCTATCTGAAGAATCGCAAGAATAGAAAAAACCAAAAGCATCTGAAAAACAAAACAAAAGGAAATTATTCCACGTTATTGAATCTCGCCCAATTCGTTCCTAATAATGAACATTTTTGTGGCCATCTTTAAAAGCTCTAACCCATCTCCGTACCATTCCATCGGTCATAGTGTGTTGTCCGTAAACTTCACTAATCTGACGATGAGTTTCAGGTGCTTTCATGTTTTTAGCTCTAAGAAAACGAATCACTGATCGTATTTCACAAGCGGCGAGATTCTCAATCTTCGGAATTATACTCAAACACAAATTTAACACGGTCGAATGTTTCCGTAATGTCGACTGTGGCTTGACAACAGATGTAAGTGAAGAGCGCGCACACACCTTTTACTTGACGGAAAAGCAAAACATGTTCTCCAACATCCCTCACAGATCCGTAGTCCTTGAGCGTTCCATGTTGAGCAGTAAGCAATGTGTTGTCTCCGTAGTTTACGTCGCTGGTATTCATCGACGATAAATAACCACTGTTACGGAAATCATACTTTCCATGGAATAGAGCATCAAATTCAGCGGTCAAAGCTCCAGAGAACAGATTTAAAGAATGTCATTAAAAATCCATCTTCTCGTTCTGTAGGTTTAATAACAGGACGGAATACCAATACAGCATCGGTGAATGTCCTAATCAGGAATCTACAAACTTGATAAAATCTGGTAACTAGCAAAAAATTCTATTCGTCAGTGAAAAACATTTACAACGCGGTACCAGGCACTTGTCGTCAAACCAGGGTGGCGCCGATTTATTGTGCAATGTGTGCGGTGCACACAGGCGCCATGATAATAAAGGCGCCAAATACCTATTATTCTTTAATCTAACTAAACTTTATTATTCGTGAAATTTTAATTAAGTTTTAGAGACTTATTTCAAATGTATTACTTATAAACTTATATTAATGTTATTAATCTTTAAAATGGATGTGATATATTAATTATTTTTAATTCTGGACACAAAAATCTGACTTGAAACTCACAAAAAAACATGAGCATCTTTTAGCATTGTGTCCAATTTTAGATACCAGAAAGCCTGGATTGACCATATTTCTTAATATTTTATTGAAATCTCCTTCCCTTCCCTCCACATTCTAATTACATGACATGTTAGATGGCTAGAGCGGAAAAGAATGGAGTTTTCTGTGCAAGAGATTGAAAATGCTTTTTAAACTTGATTCTTCTAATAAATGTATGAGAGAAGAGGAAGATTACTGTTTGCCACGCACGTGTAAGGGTGAGGGTGAGAAAAATCGCCGTTTGTGCTCATTTCTTAGGTCAATTTTTGTACAAAAAGAAAAAACACCATGTTAAGTACATCGCCACATCGTTACTTGGTTTATACGTTCGCCATGTTAAGCACATCGCCAGATTTAAAAAAAAAAACAACCTGGTCACCAGTGGTGACCTGGTGACCGTATTTGTCAAGCCCTGGTCCGAACTACGACAAATATTCACCATACATAGTCCATATTATTTAATAATTTTTTTAGTACTTGTTATTATTATTATTATTTTAATTGAGAGAGGTCCCTCAACCTACAAATCATATAGTAATGAATCTACTCTTATCGTTGGCGCAAAGTCTTTATAACGGCGATTATACTTCAAAGATAATGAATTTAAATGCGGATAACTTAAATTAATTATTATTTTTCAGACATAGTAATTTAGCTGGACAAACGGATACATTGCGCTACGAAGTCACTCAGGCCATAGGAGAGAGATTTACAAAGTCAATTAATAACGTAAGATATATTATGTAGCTTTTATTAAAGATAAGATGGTAAAACAGTATTGCCGCGGGGGTGACCCCGATTCCAAAGGAAACAATATTGGATATAAATAGCGGTCATTAAAAGAGTGAAGAAAAGCCCCGAGATTCAATTGCAGTGCATCAAACAAAAAATGAAAACTTTAAAACATAACACATTTCATATCAAATTCATTCGACCAATTTATTAATTAGCGTAACTGAATTTTCAAAGTATGCGTTAGAAGTTTATATGAAAAGGCAGAAAGAGAGACATAACACATGGGCTGATAAGTTCCCGGTCTGGCACACAGATGGCGCTGCAATTGCTGAACCGATGTTTTTTCTTAGTAAATACTAAACGTTAAAAGGTAGCAGAAAAATGTCATGACGATTCGCCGTGTGGATAAAACTTTAGAGTGGTTTCAGTTGAACGACTTTGTTGATAAACAAAAAAAAATGGATAAACAAGAATTTCAAGAATTGTTATTTGATGGGAAAAAACACCGTTCAAACAAAAGCTTGGCTTGATAAGCGTTTTCCGGACACTGCACCAGGTAAATCAACCATTATTGACTGGTTTGCTAAATTTAAACGTGGTCGTACGGACACCAGTGATGCACCACGCAAAAGAGGTGGTTACTCCGGAAAACATAAAAAAGTCCACAAAATCGTTTTGGGGAACCGTAAAGTGAAGTCACAGGAGATAGCTCAGACTCTGAAGATATCCAAGGAACGTTTAGATTTTATTTTGAATGAACATTTGTCTATGAAAAAGCTGTTGTCAAAATGGCTGCCGCGCGTGTTGACTTTTGACCAAAAACAACAACGAGTCGTTGATTCTGAGCACTGTTTGAAGCTTTTTCGTTATAAAATTATGTTATTTATTATAAAATTATTATTTTTATTCATTTATTAAATTATTATTATAAAATTATTATTATTATTAATATTATTATTATTAAATTATTATTTGTTATTAAAGTTATGTTATTTATTAAAGTTATAAGTTATAAAGTCATAAAGTTATAAAGTTTTGTTAAAAAGTTGTGTTTTCTTTATTAGACCGGGAACGTATCAGCCAATGTGTTAAAGTACACAACTTTAAACACGAGGAGCTCTTTACCTTAAAATACGTAAAGCTAAGTAATAAAAGTAAAGAACGAGTCAAATAATCACTTAAATAGACTACAGATTATGAGCATTAATAAGCGTTTAGTTTACTACGGGAGGAAATGCATATGGTAGTTTTAAAGGTCATAAAAATATGCATCGGAACTGTAAAAGTTGCAGGGCATCAAAGTTAATTTATTTTACTTTATAAAAGGCTGAAATGTGCTAAAAAGCTTCAAAAGGAATGACATATATATTAACCCCTAAAGAGACGAAGAAAATGATATATTTTTAAAAAGGAAATGAAGTTTCTAATTAACTATATCTGTAAAGAGGAATTTAAATTTAATTGGGAAACGCTACCATTAGTTTAGCACTCGCTTGCGAGTATATTCGCGTGACTGGTAAAGGATTTTAACCCCTTAACAGTTTTGTCGAAAAAACATACATGCATGAAGAGTTTTCTTTCTCTGTTACGCAAAGCTTTTAGATACAACTAATTTTTAATTGTAATTTTCGCGTTATTTTATAAAGATATTTTTCTATTAAATAAGGCGAATATTTTAGTTCGGAAAATAGTTGTGTCTGTTCCATATTTTTAATTTATAGTGTTAAAATAAAGAAGAAAATAAACTGTTAAGTGGTAAAAATTAAAAAAACTTAAATATCTTTACACTCTTTTATTTAACTTAACTTGATTCATGTATGTAAAAATGGAAAACTTTCCAAAGTCTTCCAATGTTGCTTTCTAACGTTCGCTTTATTAAACATATGATGATAACTAAAAATTTATCGTAACACTGGTTGAAACATGACTTTTTTAAAGTGAATGTATCTAAGGAAGGGCAATTTTTATTAATTAATAGAAAAAGAAGAAATGGATTCGTGAATGTAAAGAAAAATGTTCAAAAAGATTCATGACTACTGCTGGATTATTTGAAATTAAATTAAATGTAAAAAATGCTGTAATGCTAAGGGGATTTCACTTTATTATCAGTAAAATATTTTAGAACGCATTTTTGAAAAGAAATTCCAGCTTTATATGAAAAAGTCATTAATTGAGCTTCATATGAACAAAGTCCTCCCACCCATTCTTCCATAACTCAACTGACGCTTATTTAGCAAAAAAAAAAAAAAAAAAAAAAAAAAAATTGCAAACGGAAATAAATTGTGTCCCAATTGAATAAATGCATGTGAAATCACCTGATGCAACTCCTCCCCCCTTCTTTAAAATGAGATCCTACGTATTACTTACAGATTACACGCCACATTTTAAGCTAAAATTTAATCCAAGCTGAAACAAAATTAAAACGACTGACTTCCAAAAATTATCATACATAGGCCCTGCATAAGATTTTATTTATTTTCTACAAACATCGCTTAGTATATTAAATATAGTTCAGCTTGAAAATTTACAACTTAATTAAAAACCCCCTTTAGCAATTCACGCTCATATTCAGTAACGTTTACGAATACTTTTGTGTAGTCCTGTATATTATCTACAGTGCCACGTAAAATGCAAAAAAAAAAAAAAAAATTAAACTTAAAAGCACATACCATAATTGAAAATAAAATTCCAGGAATTTTCGGTAATAGATACTTCGGATATAGTACTGTATCCCAAATCTTTATGTGTCCCTATAAATGACCGACAAATGCTATGCACATATTAATATAAGTATCATATTATCATATCACATTATCAAATTATCAGACTATCATACTATCATACTTTAAGTATCATCACATCATATATTATAAGTATTCTATAGTAAACCACTATTGATGTATATCAGATATAATGTATATCAGTTTCTTTACATTTGAAATAGTGTAATGTAATTAAAATACCTGTGAACAGGTTTACCTCGTAGACCATTATGTAGAAGAATTCGTTTGTGCGGCCCTGTAAATGAAAAATAAATGCGTTGCATCCTATATTCAACAGAATGCATGATTTAGTACACTTCATTATTGCCTATCAATTCCATGCTGCTTTAAAAAGTGCAACGTCATTAAAATGCACTTGAAACGATTTTTTTCCATTGACCGTAATATAACGGATTACTTTTGATTGTCCCTGTGAATGAACTATAAATGCTACACATTTTATTTTCAATAGAGATTGTGCTATAGTAAACGTCAATAGCATATTAAAATAACAGATCAATATGAGTATATTTGTGAGAGTTAGAGCACAAAAAAATGGACAGACGGTCAGGCGGCAAGGCAGACAGACAGACATACAAACTGAAGTTATAAACTCTTTTCAAGTATGTTGGAAAGTGTTGAAAAGATATAATTATTACACAGTTCTTAATTAGAACATTAATACAACTTATCTATATACAATACTATAAAGAACGTTCCAAAGAAGCTATAAAATAGTACATATAAGATTTCTGGATAACGTTGCTAATTTTACCATACTAAAAACAAATATAAATATTTTCATATACACTAGAGTAATTGCGATCTAGTAATATACTTGAAAGCATCACGGGAAATATTACTGAAACCAGATTCACTGTAAAATATGCATTCCAATAACAAGAGGTTTTTAACATGAAAACAAATCGGAGTTGAACAAGAAATTTATGACATTTTGCACGATCCAATTATTTTCGATATTATTTTAAACCATTTCGATTGTATAAGTTAATGGATACTTTAATTAGTATAAATGCAACGTGAAACTTACAGTTCTTCCAGCCTTCATCGTGTTGTTCAGATTTTAAAATGCCGGGCAAAAGTTTTAGTCGGTTTGTGTTATTTAAAGGAAATAAGAAGCTTGGTAAAAGATCATGCTAGCTAATAAAAATTAGCATTAGAGAAATTTAGAATAAAGTGCTAAAACGATAATAAAGATTTTTTTATAAAGCTCTTAAAACATATTCATAGAATCTAATCATATTTAAAATAAATAGGAATAGCTTCACACAAAATAAATAATAACAAATTGGGAAATATTGCTTGATTTAATGCAATACTGACAGAGAAGGCAATGAAATGACAATTAATTTTTCAACTAACAAAATAGTTTTTTTTCAGAAATATAACACAAATGCATATGTCTAACGCAATACTATTGGAGAAATTCCAAAGAAAACCATGAAATAATAATTGGACTTTTTGGAATATCTGTTAAATTTTTCATATTCATATAGAATCACGTCTAACAAGTAATAATGAGCTGCGAAATATGGCAAAGTAATGCAATCGGATAAATTTCAACATCTTTCATGGCACACGCAAACAGTGAGGGGGGGGGAGAAGGCATCTCCCTGGATTTTCAAATTTAATTAACTAATTTTTCTTTTTTTTCTGTTGATTTTGAGAAAAAAGTAATAAAATTACTTAAATTTTTTTCTTCTTCTTATTATTTATTTATTTTTTAGCTTCTACCATTCCTCAGGCATTAGTATGTATTTTTTCAAGAGCAGTAGTAATATACTGCTACTTTTGAAATTTAAGTATATATACGGGCATTATAAAAACAGGATGATCTGTTTTTGGACTGTTTGAATAATAAAAATTATTTTTTTAAACTTACTTGAAATAAAACACACTCTAAATGTCATGTATCTGAAAAGGATATTAGAAAAAGAACACGTTCTAAAATGCCTTATTTTTTTCAGACAGTTTTTGCGTCTGAATTTCAGACACTTGAAACTTCTGAATTGCGGCCATTTTTTACATATCATTTTCCGGCAACAAGCAGCCATTTCTGACCACTTTATTTTTAGCATTATTCGCAGCGATGATTGACCACATTGAATGCTTCTTGATAAATGGGAAAATATTTTACCATAAATCAAGGGTAGGTTTTTTCCATAATCGGAACCTGATTAAAAAATGGACAAACTGAGCCGTAGCTTTGGCCACCCAATTCCTGATTTCAGGGACAACCAAATTTGGTATTCAGTTTTCGCAAAGCGGATACTTAAATTGGTTTCAACATTGTACTGATCATAATTGACATTTTGAGGTCTTAGAATAGGATAAATAAATAAATAAATATATCTAAATACAGTAAAATCTCCCAATAATGGACACCTCGGAATCACGGAATTTGTCCGCTACTTGGAGGTATCTGATTTTCATAGATAAAAGTATACAAATATGTTTCGAATTGAAAAAGGTGTTTTCTAAATTGAGTATCCACTTTTCAGGAATGTCTGTTATAGAGGTCTTATTATAAAACGTCCGTAACGGACACTACCGAATAGCGCATATCTCTGATCAGCAAACACCTACCCTTTTCAAACCACAACGTATGCATATTTATGTATTGCTACCCCAGAAAAGCGGGCACCTCTGAATAGTAGACAAATTCCGCCGTGCCGAAATGTCCGCTATTGAAAGGTTTTACTGTATTTAAATAAATATATTTTTTTTATTTTAATTTCATCTTACTCTGAAAGTTCTAAATATTAATTATAATTAATAAAATGTCGAATCTGATTTAGGATATCAGCTTTATGAAAATTGCATACCAAATTTGTGGGTTCTTAAAATCAAGGGGATAGGGGGGGGGGCGCAGGACTAGTGGCGATTTGTCCGTGCTCTTATCAGGCCCTACTTCTGCTTCTGGAATAAACCCAATCGTTCTTTATGGTTCGTTAAATATAGATGCCCCTCATTTGGAAAAGTCCATTTCGGAGGTTTTACTGATAGTGGACACTTCTAATTAGTATTGTAACTTTTCTCTAATTGTCACTTTTTTCAATTCACAACACATGCGTATTTGTATAAGTTTACCTCTGATACATTCAGCGGTCCCCGAATGAAAGTTTTCTATGGGTTTGTGAAATAATTTTCATAAAATTTTGTTTCTGCATAAAAATACCATGCTTACATCCTAAAAATGAAGTGAATTGCTTTTTTCTATTTAGATTTCAAAATAGCTACCATATTTTAAATTTACAATTAAGAATGCTTATGTAACATTATTATATTGATAAGCAATTTTTTATTGGTATTAAAATTTATTATGTAAATTTATTAAATTGTTCATGAAACTCTTTAAACCTCCTCTCCCCCAAAAAGGCAAAAAAAAAAAAAAAAAAAAAAAAATTTAAACTGTTATTATTTTTTTTTGGAAAATGTGCTTTTACTGATCTGCATCGCTGCTATGTACGTCGAATAGAAGCGATGAAAGACAAAGAGTAGAAAACATCATACACTAACAACTAAAAAAATTTCATAAAAATAATAACATCCCACATTCCTTGAAAATGAAAGTTACTGATTAGTAAGGTCAAAGGAAGAAAGTTACACAAATCTGTATAATTTTAATTACCAGGAGTAAACCTAGTTTTTTTCAAGGCTCAAAACGTTAAATTCATTTTCTGAAAAACTTTCAAGTTGGTTTGCGGTAAATTTCAGTACTCCAAAAGATTTTCAGGCATTCTTCTGAAATGCTTTTTATATTGATTTACATAGGATGGGTGTTCAAATGAAAAGGTACGAAACGTCGTAACAACCAAAGCGGTTGAAAATAGGAATATGCCGCTTTGGGATAACGTAGTGAGACATCTAGAGACGCGAATAAAGTGTCCGGCGTGGTTGTGGCGTAGCCTGCACGGGGGCCCGCGCATGCGCACAACCAAACCGCATCCCTATATGTCTCACTACCTTATCCCAGAGCAGCATATTCAAATTTCAATCTGTTTGGTTGTTACGACCGATGTTTCGTATCTTTTCATTTGAACACCCCTCGTATATGTAGCTGTGCTGTGAACTAAAAGGAGAAAAAAAGATCTAAAATTGCATTTTTTGTATTCCTGAAGGGGCTAGTAACTTGAAATTCGGCATGGTGGTTACTTTTAAGACGTAAATGCTTACACAGACCAGTTTTTTTCAATCGAAATTTAAATGGGTGTGCGAGGAAAAATTTCTATAATTGTGATTTCAGTGATATTGCTAGGGTTAGAAACTTGAAATCTGGAATGGTGGTGTGGCAATTCCTTCATTTCGTCACTAATTAATGAAAATATATAGTTCTGTAATAGAGACTGTTATACCCCCTTCCCCCATAAAGACGTAAAGAAATGAAGGGCAGAAATAAATTTTTTTAAGAAGGGTTACTCTAGTGGGTACAAATTCCACTCACGGGCCCTTCAAGTGACGTTATAGGAGCATAATTTTTCATAAGAACCCTCAAGTCTGACGTTACAATGCCATCAACCGTACTATAAATTACTAATACTCTAGAATACTTCCGAACACTGGAGAAGCATTTAGAAAACGTAAACATTAAATAGAGAGGTGAATGGGGGCCCAAGGGGGAGTTGCAATTCTCAGTCCGAGAGACCAAGTTTATCTCGTGTGTTTGCGAGACTCGGAGAAATTAGAAGACTGTCTGGATAACTTCCGGAGAAAATTTCTCCATAAAAAATATTAAATTTCAAGCTGTTATCTGTGGGAGTCTGGAAGAAATGGCCACTGCCCGAACTCATATACAACTGATTATTTATCTAAATAAGAAACTGAAATCTGGAACTGTACTTGTTCTTAACTTTCCGTATAAGTGTGTAAATGTCCGTGTTTTATGCTGTAAATAAAGGTGCTTGACAGTAACTCTCGCAATCTAATTGTTTTCACTTCAAGCATTACAGTAGTTATTTATAAGATGCAAATATTCGCTAAGAACGGCTTCTAAAAATTTTGAAATTTAAATGGATGTAATGCGTTCTAATGGTCAATTACTTAAAAATGTCTCCAATTTTAAATGTGAGGTAATTTCCCATGTAGAACATTTTCCTCCCCAGTCCATCCTCAGGAATATTGTGAGTTAAACACCATATTCCATCAAGCATCGTGAACTAAGGAAAATAATGTCATCAAGAGGTCTTCAGGCTACGAAAATGTCCACATTTTAGGATCTTGGGGTTACCCAGGAACACATTCTGGTACCTCCTGAGGAAGTTCTGAAGTAGATTATAGGAAGTTATGTAAGAGGAATTAAAGAAACTTCAAGTTTACGGAATGTGCTTAAACCCCCCACTGCTAATTATGATTATTCGACGTTATGCAAAATGCAGAAAGTATTGTTAACATGAAAATTAATTTTTGTATTTCTCTTACTTAGTGAAATAATTAATTTTTCAGCAGAGCTGAAAGTAATTAAGTAGCTGAAATTAAGTAATTAAGAGCTGAAAGTAGTAAAGTGATAATTCACATCTTTTGTATTTCTTATTTAGTATTTATTAGTTTTTTAATATATTATGCTTCATTTTATATAATTCCTTTTAGAAATAAATAGGAGCATTTAAAAAATAGACATGAATCGTAGACAACGTTGCATATTTCCATTCAGCTGGTAATAGGAACAATTATCATCTGGCGTAATCAATTGTAATCAATTGTACTCAAAGAAGCTGACGACATCGGAATAAGCCAGAATAAGACACGAAAAGTCCTGCTGTAGGTGACTGTAACAACATACTAAAATAATATTCCCATCAGCGTTTTACAAATCCCGAATTTAAGTTCTTCAAAAAACGCTCCATAAATTCATTTTAAAAATTTTACATTATATAGAGAATAGATATGATTTGAAACTTGATTATAATTCAAAAGTATGCAATCACTATTACGCTTAAAAGTTTATTTTGCAAAGCAATGCATTATATACAATACCGAAAGTTGTTCTACTTGGAAATGATTATAGAAATTTCGATTACGAACGTAACTTTGCACTATATCATAATTTCATTCACTTGTGACATATTCCATAACGCGTTATTGCTTATTATATACGATTCTATGCGTATTACAATTAATTTATTTTGGCTATAAAAATTTTAACAGCTTTTCAAATAAAGTCCAATTATCGTTGCATGGTTTTCTTTGAAATTTATCTGATATTATTGCCCATGTATCTAAAATTATGAAATTGCATCCAGCTTCTGATATTCTGTGAACTTTACAAAGCTAAATATAACTGTTCATTCTTTTGTAAGATTTAAATAACTGAGAACGCACAATGGCGGGAAGAAAGGTAAGCTGCGCGATGCTCTTATATTAAATTAAATGACACATCAGGTAAACTTTATAAATTTGAAATGGTTTAACGTAACATCGGTGCTATAATAATCGGCAATAAAAGTTCGGGTGAATATTATAGATTTATTACTCAACTGCAATGAGCGCTCACGGTAGAACTTACTTGTAAAGAATCAGGGTTCATAAGTCGTGTTTTTCGCACATGAAATAGACTACAACTCGATTTTGCTATACTGACTTAATTATTTCACTTTTTAATATTAAAAGGTTTATCCTGTACGATTTCAACAATAGTTTTTACATTTTGTTCGGATTTATATGATTTACACAAGCTCAAAGTTTGTATTATTCGTAGTTTTTGATGAAAAATACGTAATTTCTCCTAATTTTACCTCAAATTTTAATATATTTTTTAATATTTTACTATGTGCGCAGCTTTGCAACACTTTTATTTTTGTCTCTATTGTACATTTTGATGTATTTTATAATATATGTAAAGAAGAAAGTGTTGCACGATTGTGCTCATATAAATAATTGAGGTAAAATTAGGAGAATTTGCGTATTTTTCATCAAAAACTACGAATAATCCAAACTTTGAGCTTGTGTAAATCATATAAATCCGAACAAAATGCAAAAACTATTGTTGAAATCGTACAGAATAAACTTTCTAATATTAAAAAGTGAAATAATTAAGTCAGTATAACAAAATCGAGTTTCAGTCTTATATCATTGGCCAAAAACACGGCTTATGAACCCTGATCGTTTTGTATTATATTTAATTGTATTTAACTGTATGTCAATTCTTCACAAATTTTTAAGTATGAAATGTTGTAAATATGTTATAATCTTTTTAAAAGTCATAGAATTGCCAACTAAGATGTACCGAAAATGTTTTTTTTTTTTTTTTTATATTATTTCTGATGGCAGAGTTAATAGGTATAAATCTTAAAAATCTTGCCAGCTCTGTTTTGGCCAACCTTGTTATTGCGATGCACATTTTACAGTAAATCTGGTTTTAGGAATATTTTTATTATACACCGAATGCTTTCAAATTTATCATAATTCCTTAATGTCTCTATTGTGTATGAAAATATTTATATTTTCTTTTAATATGCAAAAAACATACAATGTTATTTAAAGATATTATATATCAGTTTATATCTTTTGTGGGAAGATTACTGATCCCATAGGACTTTTATGAGATTAATTATTGATTTAAATGAGAGCTACTTAACAGTAATGTATTTTTAAAAACAAATAGTTAAATTCGTGTAAATCAGAATTCTTGAATTTATTTATTATTATTATTATTCATAATTATATTTTAATCCTCGTTAATAGTTTCTGATCTAGGAGTCCTCGTAAGCATGTATTCTGCTTGCAGGTAACACATGATCGAGTAACATACAGCATTACGTATGGTTATGCTATTACAATGAAAATTTCGCTTCACAATACATACCATACTTACAATACATTTTAGTTATTTCCATTATTTTTGTAAAGGCTTTTGTAGAGAGTGTTGTATCGTATCATGATTTCGTTTAAATTTATCGCTACTGATTGCTTTTAATTATGCTATTATAAACGAAACTATCATATTTACTAGTAATATGCAGAACTAAGCATAGTTATTCAAAAACTTAATTATAATTTTATCATAATAATGAAATCAGCATGACAAATACTACATTACCATTGGACCCGTCCAAGGATTCAGCACGACAGTCTAATATTTTTTAGCAATATCGAATATTTTTTAGATGTAGGTTATTATTAGGTAGAAAATTAAGTTAAAAATATCTGCAAACAGCATCAGTCAAGACAGAATATCATCTCATTTATTCCATCAAAGTTGCAGTAAAAACTAAGCATCATCTAATAAGCATCATCTTCAATAGAAAAATTTATCTAAGTGATAAAGTGGTTAAAGCAAAATCATTATTATAACTTTTATTATTGTTTTTTCCATTATTATTACTCTTTATATCATTACGATATGGGGTAATTGGGGTAATTGTATGTAGGAATAATTGGATGCTTTTCATGTTTTTTAATGCTACCGACCAGTTTTAGGAAAAAACACAAACACATGCAAGTGTAAATAATTCCTTTCCTATATATAGCTCATACTTTTATACACTTTTTATCTTAACACTCTAAAGTGTATATATGTTACGGTTAATATGATTAATCCGACCATTATTAATAATAACCGGTTATTATTAATAATGACGAGATTAATCATATATACCGTAACATATATATTTATATATATAACGCTTAACCTTATCATTGTTTCGTTTTTAAAGTACCTGACGAACTTGGCCTAGCAAACCTTTAAAATAGTGATGAATTTTAACTTGTGCAGAACATTAGGCATTTATATGCGCATAAAATGAAAATTAAGATACCTAAGACATTTAGCATTAGCTCACACAACACTTACTGAATCGTTCAGAGAGTTCTTTCCGTTTGGGAAAGTTGGTTTGTACCGGAAAATTCTATCATTTAATTACTAGATATTAATTCCGATATGTAATGTCGAATAATTGACGGACAGAATTTTCCGGTACGAATTGGTTTTCCCAAACGGAAAGAACTTTCCGACCAACCCAATAGTATGTGAAACAAGTAGTTTATATAGGTGGTGACTTTTTTTTTTACTTTCTTTTATATTTACAAGAAGAAAGTATTTTATTTGTGAAAAATTTCCAGGGATTTATAAGATTTAGAAGGTTCTGAACACGGTTTGACTGTTTTTAGAAAATGTCTGTCCGAGAGCCTGTCTGTATGTGTGTAACAAAAAAAAAAAAAAAAGAACTAACGCACGGAATATAATAAAACTTCATATTCAGTTGTACATTGATTTAGATGATTTTTGATTTGATTTATATCAGTCATACTCAACCTGCGGCCCGGCGACCTTTCACGTGCGGCCCGAGACACATAATCATTAATCCCTATTTATAAAATTAATTCAGATGTGTATAGAAAGTTTTTAACTGTTATTTTATATATTTTCATGGGAAGACAATTTCCTGTTATTTATAGATGCTAATTTAAAATTACTTTAAAATATCTTAAATGACGATTCCTTAGTCAAAGTTTTACTTGTGTTATAATGTATAGATTTTTTAATCCTGAACACTAAACAAACATTATTCCAAATTAATTTAAATTGCACTGTATATTTCTACATTTTAAAAAGAAGTTTTTCCAGTGAGAAAGAAAAACTGATGTATATAAGAAAAAATTCCTTGATTTCTTTTTTTCTTTTCAAGAATTTGAAATTGCTGCAATGTTACAGTGTTACGTTTTATACTTATCATATCGCGCAATAAGACTTATTAGGGTTAAATGTTTGTCACCAAAAAAATTGGCAGCAAATGATTTATACCGCTATTTCAAAACAACAATTTGTGCGGCATTTGCAATAAAAATCTATATTTTTTACATTATTGTGCAAATGTGTTGCGGCCCGCCTATCGTCGGAAATATATGTTTGCGGCCCGCGAGAAAAAAAGGTTGAAAACGGCTGATTTAGATAGAAGAAAGTTTAGTGATGGCCACAACCAGGGCTTGACAAATGCGGTCACCAGGTCGCCACTGGTCGCCAATTTTTTTAAGCTGGCAACCAAATTATTTAATCTGGCGGAGATTTTTGGCTTGTTTGAGAATATCTATTTTATTTTTGTGCAAAAATTTAATTAAGAAATGAGCATAAAAAGCATTTTTCTCTCTCTCTTCCCTACTAGTGTTCATAAGCAAGGATATTTTTCTTTTCTCATACATTTAAAGGTAGAAACAAGTTTAAAAGGCATTTTTCATCGCATGCGTAGAAAACGCCATTCTATTCTGCTCTATCCCGATAGTATTAATATAAAGAAAATGTGTGTTTTTGTGGGAGAGAGAGAGGTAGGTTTCAATAAAATAGCAAGAAATAGTGTTAATCCAGCCTTTGTGGTACCTAAAATTAGATACAATGGAAAAAAAATGCACATCATCATACATAGATTTTTTGTAGCAGTCAACTGCCCGGACATTTGAAGCATTCGGCAATAAGCATTTCCCGAACATGCCGTTAATTTAACCTTTAAAGTATTTCTTTTTTTTCTCCAAAAAATATAATTTTGATAATTTTCAAGCGCTCCTGGCAGAGTCGTCTGTATTATATTTCTTTCTTATGTTTATGTTTTGCCGTTCATTGTCGCGTTTTCCGGCGGCATCAGCTGCGGCTGAACACTGTATCTTAAAAAAAATTAAGACCTTAATTGTTAGTTAATTTTTGAAGGTAGCGAGTAGTTTTTAGCGCGCTCTAAAGTAATATAAATAATCAATGTCTACTTTGATAAACATAGGTAAGATTTGCTTACCTCCTTTTTCAGCAATCATCCTCACTCCTCATTTTACCGTGTGCCAGGTCTGCCAGTCTCCATGTCGATTTAATCCATTATTTGAAGATGTACACTGCACTTGCACAAGTATATTAAAATTTATGAATTATTCCAACAACTTGATATATCCATTTTATGCTGTGCACACTGATGAATTATGTACTTTTGGAATAGAAAATTAGTATTAATAATAATACAGTATTCATAATTAGTTTAAAGTATTTAATTTATCATTCTTATATTTAATAATTACATAATTTTAATTTTAAACATTAGTTAAATTTAATTTAATAAGTTTAAGGGAGAACGAAATATACATGTTCCTTCTCCATCGCGTGAGAAAAAGCTTCTATTAAAGTTCTATATAGCAGAAAGAAAACAGTCTTAAGTCCCTTTCAGGTGATGTCATCTTTTAGTTCTTTGATTGGTTAAAAATGACGTAAAGTCAAATCACGTCATTCATACGAAATTCTGTTTCTTACTTCCTTGTTCAGTTCAAGAGTTTGTAAAAACCTCTTCATATTGCATCATCAATTGCATTTCCTCTTTGAAATTGAGTTAAGTACTTTTTATCTTGATGAGTTTAAATGAAGTAAATAAACTGTCATAGAAAATCAATTTGCGGAGATTATTTTCATGATATATTACCAACATTAATGAAGGGACCGGGAGGGATACTATGCTCTATAGTCTTGGTTTCTTTGTCTGAGCAGTCCCTCTTAGGCAATCAAATCAAATCAAATCAAATACGAAACTTGCTTTATATAAAGTTTTAGTACTATTCTGAACTAGATAATCAATAATTCTAAACTATGCTTGTTATTATAATTTTTCTCAAATAATTAATAAAAAGAACTTTTGTACTTTTTGAAAATCAGTGACGACGGGGGTAGAGAATATTTTTACTGGCAACTAGAATTTTTTGCGGGCTACCAAATTTTATTAAATTTATAAAGCTCTGGCCACAACATTCTATTTTATAGAATATTCTGAGATCTTGCAAATACTTCTTCCCAAGTAAAAAAAAATAATATTACGAATATTATTCCTGTTTAGTTTTTCTATTTAACTACGTGTAACAGTCATGTTATCGTACATTGTTTTTGGTCTTTAAAAAATCACGCACAAATTTTATGGAAATGTTGTCCCGGTGGAATTGGCTGAAATTTTGATACCTTGTAGTCCATACTATACATGTCGAATGTCTTAATCGGAACAATCCCGGAAAATCCTGGTTTTGATTCTGTCACTGTCTAAAGACCTTGTAAAATCCGTCGTAGGTGTAAAGGCCTCCAAGTTACCTGTGAATTACACCTCTGGGGGTGCCTAGTCTGGTGAAGGTCTCGTCACCAGATCAAGGTTCTAAATTACGAGACCAACTCGAGTAGCGATGGCATGACGTATGAACGAGCGATGCAACGAGGAAATAGTAAATATCCCAGCATCTCACATCCGTCCGGCATGACTTCGCTACACTGCGCAGTGCTGATCCGCCTCATCAAAAATCAATTAGCAACCGGCCAACTAAGAAAAAGCAATTAAAGCAACCGGACGCACTGAAGTCACGTCGGCCTATAGATTTAACAAACACATCTTCGCCAAGCGGAGAGCAGGTGAATCCTCGCCCCGTTGCCAGGTATTAACGCGTTAAGCTAGGCAAAAGCCTGGCAGGTAGGGGCCTGGTCTAAGGTCTAAAAAAAATACTTTAATTATTACTACACAGTTGTCAACCTTCCATTTCTTTCCAAGTCAAATAATCATAATTTGACTCAGGAAAATATTTAACGAAATATGTCTTGTATTCATGTGGTTTTTTATTAGTTATTATTTAATGAAAGTGCTGGCTTGATTTGATTTGAGAATATATCATATTTGCATCATAATATTGCAGCAGCCAAATTTTGTTCTTTTTAATCAATTAAAACCATAAATTTTATTAAATAATAAAATGTAATTAAAAATCACATGTAAGTAGTGTTGCCATCCCGGTACCCTTTTTCTTATTTAGATTGCTTGATTGCCTACACATTTAAAAACAAATAGTATATATCACGTTATCTTTGAATATTTCTACTTAAGTGGAGGTAATCAAGCAATCTGAATTAACAAAAAGCAGCGAACTTGCAACACTGCATGGAAGCAGAAAATATTCCATTAAAGAATTTTCTGGTTCAAATTATGTTCATTTATCTTGAAAAAAAAGCGGAACATTGGCAGCTAAATTAAGATCTTTAGACGATAAGCATCAAAATTAGACATTTTACAGGATTGGGCCGATTGAAAAATTGGATCAGTATCGCATAAATTACAACATATAAAACTTTCAGCCAAATCCAAACGGCTAAATTTCCATACAATTTGTACGTTGTATTTTTAAGAAAAAAAGTAATATTTTTAAAACAAAACTGAATTTCTTGCAATTCGTGTAAAATATTTTTTATGTTAATAAAACCGAGTTTATTATATTACTTTTGCTATGCTTTCTAAAGTCTATTTACTGACAAAAACTAGCATGCATTGTCACAGAATTACGGTTGCAGCACCCAGTTACCATCGAGGGTAAAACTGGTTAATGGTGATTTAATTTTTTTTTTGCATCTTTTTAAATAAAGGCAAGTTTTTAAAATGTGATGAAACGATTGAAATTTACTGTATTAAAATAAGTAAGTAAAAATGTTTCAGAAGTAAGGTTTTTTTCTACATTCTAATGCATTTACAGTGTTTTTGAGAATTTGTATTTCAATAATAATAAAAAAAAAATATTTTTCTCCAGATGTTAGGTAGATTTCGTAAGAAATACTACCTATTACATTCTCACCTAAGTTGGAAATTTTGAAAAAATTATGCAGATCTACGCCGATCATGACTCCCAGAACTCAAAACCACCCCCAGTTCAAAACTTTATATATCTATCTATCTATCTATCTATCTATCTATCTATCTATCTATCTATCTATGTCACTTTTTTCTGACCACGATAACTGGAAAAATTCTGCATTAATCTTTTACAAACTGATACATAAAATAAAGGGGCATAAAATCTCGGTCAAGTTCGTTAATGGGCAAAATCGAACCAAGGGGGGGAGGGTGGGGGGGGGCTTTTTGTGAAAACAGAAAAAACCCCATAATTTCTTAATTATGATACATATTGAATCCGTTTAAAGTTATTATTACTTCTAGGAGAAGGGCCGAAAATGTATGTATGACAGATTTTTGATATAATTAAAAATGGTCCCAAGGGGGGGGGAAAGGGGGGTTTTAGAAGAAAAAAAAAATCATAGCTTCGTCAATTCACAAGATATCAAATTCTCGTAAATTTATTATTAATCCTCTTAATATTATCTAAAACTTTTATATTGACAAGTTTTTTATAGGACCAACCGTTATAGCAAAAAAAAAATTAAAAACAAAAAAAATCCCTGCCGGCTCCGCCTGCAAACAAGTTATTTTTCGAAGTAGGCGGTTCCAACTCCCGAATATTTTTGAAACAGATAAATAAAATCAAGGGGCATACAGTCTCTGTCAAGTTCGTTAATGGACAAAATCGAACCAAGGGGGGGGGGTGCTTTTTGTGAAAACAGAAAAAAACTCATAATTTCTTACTTATGATACGTATCGAATCCGTTTGAAGTTATTATTACTTCTAGGAAAAGGGCCGAAAATTTATGTATGACTGATTTTTGATATAATTAAAAATTGCCTTAAGGGGGGGGGGAAGGGGGGTTTAGAAGAAAAAAATTCATAACTTCGCCAATTCTCAAGATTTCAAATCCGCTTAAATTTATTATTAATCCTCTTAATATTATTTAAAACTTTTATATTGACAAGTTTTTTATAGGACCAACCGTTATAGCAAAAAAAAAAAAAAAAAATTAAAAACAAAAAAAATCCCTGCCGATTCCGCCTGCAAACAAGTTAGGTTTCGAAGTAGGCGGTTCCAACTGCCGCATCATCGTAAAAAGGTAATTTCTCCCGCAATTCCCGACAAACAGGCGCCCCACGGTCTGCGTCTTCGAAATCTACCTGTGCCTGTAGGCCGAGCCGTCAGGGATTTTTTTATTTTAAGATAACTAACTTTTTTAATAAGAAAAAAAAAACTTTTTTTTTTTTTTTTTTTTTTAATTACAAAAAGGCGACTCAGTTGAGTCTGCGTTCGCATACAGCTGTAATGTCCCACGCTTCCTAACAAATCGATAAATCAGAATTGAATTTATGAACAGTTTTATAATTTGTAGGCTTACAGTTATGATTTAAAAAAATGTAATTTTGTCATTTTTTATCAAAATGTCATTTATCTGAAAAAATGTGTAGGAAAAATCGATATTTTTTGGTTGTCTGTAAGGGGGCGGAAAAATCAGGTTATAGCGAAAAAGTTTTATTTATTCTCTATTCCAACCTTAGTCACATCTATGCAGAATAATGTCAAAAAGTTTCCTTAAGATCGACTGACAAGGAAGGACTCCATATGCGCATACTCAGAAAACTTTGAAAAAATTACAGAATATTCTTCTCATGAGGATATATACGTTTATAAAAAAATTTGCTGCGGAACATCGATATAACGTTCGTAAAAAAATATGAAAATTCCGTGTTTTGGAGATTTATCGCTGGGTTGGCGACACAATGAAATAAAAAAAAAAAAAACATGCATTTAGGATAAATTATCTTTTAGGAAAAACGTTTTCTGCTCTTTATACTGAACTAGTTAAAGTAAGTTTAACTTAAATAATTTCACTTCTATAAGTACGGTTTTGCCATATATATTTATATGTACATCTAAAAGAGAATTAACGATCGCATTCTACGGTTTAGAACAAAATTTGAATTGATTAAAAGTGCTTTGAACTAAAAATTAATTGTGTGATTCTGAGCACTGTCAATTTGTCATCGATATTGTTAGTGCCGGAGACAATTAGAGAAAAGTCTTGTTGTCGTGGAAACAATGACTTATTCAAAGTCGAAATGTATAATGAAAGAGTGTTTAATCGGACATTTACTGTTAAAATACACTTAAAGCTTAAACAGCCTTCAAAACTTTATAAAATTAAATAACTTCAGCAATAGTTAATTTGTATATGTATTACATAATTTTATAGAAAAATAATAAACTATTTAATCGTTGAAGTTTAAATTCATGAAGTTCTACGCGTTTAAACACTCATTTAACCAGACATTTTCAAATACATTAAAATCGCTTGCATTTGGCGACGAAAAAGTTTTCCTCGCCAAATCGCGTTTTTTTGCGTCAAATACTCGACGAAAAAAGTATTATATTTTTTTTTACAGAATTTCTGCTTGGATTCCGCAGCTAATATTTGACTGAACTCTTAATACGTACATGAGTAGCTTCATTAGAATTTTTTTCTAAATATTCTGAGTATGCGCTTTAAGGAGACCTTCCTTGTGAGTAGTTTTTTCAGAAACAATGCAAGTTTAAATAATGTTCTGTGAAGGAAAACGTTTTCAAATTGTCTTTTAATTATTTTTTTTTCACTAAAAAACATTAAATGTTGAAGCTTTCCATTAACTCTTCCCGGCACAGACAAAATTCTGTTCGTAAAATAAGAAAATAATTGACTGACACCGGAATTCACAAACGATTTTTATAGAAAATAAGAACTTATTTTAAGCCTTCATTATAAAAATAAAATTTTATTAAAATATTCTTGGTGCCGGTTGCAAGTTTGGAATTAAAATTAGGTGTTCCCAGAGTGGGACTACTGTGCCGAAAAGGATTAATCAGCTATTCCAAGAGACATACAGGACAACTTCTTGTTCCTCCAACAAGGCATTCTTCGATGTTCATCTGAGAATGTAGATTAGCCCCTGTAGAAAAAGGGGGAATCTACATAAAGCATTTTCTGAAATAGAGCAATCTATACATTCAGAATACTCTATATTTTATTAGGACTTTTTACATCATATCTGTAACTGTAAATGAACGTTACTATAGAAATAAAGAAAGCTTGTGAAATAGTTTTAAGGAGTACCTTTTAAAAAGGAAAAAGTGAGCAAATGTTTGAAAGTATGCAATCTTTAAAAATTATTAGACACAATTACAGAATTCTTTAAAAGAATATTTAAACAACTTTACTGCTTTCAAAGACATTAAATACACTTTTTTTATATAGATATTAAATGATAAACAGATGCTTATACTATATTAATAAAAGATGGACGCACTCATATAAATTAGTTATATGAAGGTATATTTTGATTACTGAGACAAATAGTGATTCATTAAAATAACTTACTATCATAAAGCATTTTCTGCATTTTCTGCATTTTCTACAAGGCACTCTTCGATGTTCATCTGAGAATGTAGATTAGCCCCTGTAGAAAAAGGGGGAATCTACATAAAACATTTTCTGAAATACAGCAATCTATTCATTCAGAGTATTCTATATTTTACACTGCTCAAAACAATTAAAGGATATTTGAAGTTTTATATAAAATAAAGATATAAACGAAATTTTTTTTGCCGAAAATAGAAGAAGAGAATCACAAATGCAAATTTGTCTGGTTTTCAAACTGTGGAGTATGCAAATTTTGAGTTCGACGTCAAAAACGTCGCTTCAGCGGCAGCGAATGAAATCTGACTTTCAACTGGATAAAAGAGAATGAAGACAAGGATGATCGGCATTCAGTGATTGCTTTGTTTCGATGAGTACGATGTCTCAGCGAAGTCATTTGACAGATTCAGAAGCTTGGAGAATTGTTGGTAGGTTAGAAGGGGGCCAAACTCAAGCCGAAGTAGCGCAAGCCATTGGAGTGTCACAAAGTGTCATTTCCAGGATCTGGAACCGTTTTTTGGAGAGTGGATGTGCAGGCCGAAGACCAGGGCAATGTCGTAGACGGGCAACAACGCCCAATGAAGATCGGTATTTAGCGTTAACAGCTCGGAGACACCGAAACATGAACACTACTCTTCTCCAACAACACCTTCGCTCGGCTACAGGCACCACGATTTCAACTCAGACCGTCCGAAACCGGCTCCATGCTGTAGGTCTGTATGCTCGCCGACCGATGGTATGTGTTAGATTAACATCAAGGCATCGTCGCGACCGCAGGGAGTGGGCAACCGAGCATGTCAACTGGAGGAGAAATGAATGGAGCAATATCCTGTTTTCTGACGAGTCCCGTTTTTCTGTGCATCCGGATAATAGGCGTATTTTCATCTGGAGGGACCGTGGCAGTAGGAATAATCCTGCGTTCGTGCACGAAAGTGTCAGATTTGGCGGTGGAGGAGTGTTGGTGTATGGTGGCATCTCCATTGACGGGCGCACTGACCTCTACATCATTCGAGATGGAGCTCTGACTGGTCGCCGATATAGGGATGAGATCCTCAGACCTATTGTAGTCCCTTACGCTGCAGCAATCGGAGATAACTTCATTTTAATGGACGATAACTGCAGGCCACATCGTGCAAACCTGGTGGAGGATTTCCTTTTCGAGGAAGGAATCGTTCGAATGGAATGGCCAGCGTGTTTTCCAGACTTGAATCCAATCGAGCACGTTTGGGACGCTCTAGGAAGACGAGTTTCTGGCCGCCAACAACCCCCACAAACTCTCCAAGAACTGGAAAGAGCTCTTCTGGAAGAGTGGGGCAGAATACCCCAACTCGTCATTAATAGCCGCATTGAGTCCATGCCTCAAAGGTGTTCAACGTTGCTGGCCGCCCGTGGAAACCATACCCCCTACTGAAAATGATTTTCTTTGAAGAAAACACCTTTTCTTATTCTTTTTTTCTCATATGCACAAATTGTGTTTTTTTCCTTTTGTACACAAATGCGCAATAAAATGCATTTTTTTCTGCCAAACATGTGTAATTTATTCTCATATAACCTACTATGTCTGTCGACCATGTATCAATCTGCTAAAAAGTTTCCCTGATACAAAATCCACCTAAAACTGCAATATCCTTTAATTGTTTGGAGCAGTGTATTAGGACTTTGTACTTCATATCTGTAACTGTAAATGAACGTTACTATAGAAATAAAGAAAGCTTGTGAAAATAGTTTTAAGGAGTACCTTTTAAAAAAGAAAAAGTGAGCAAATATTTGAAAGTATGCAATCTTTAAAAATTATTAGACACAATTACACAATTCTTTAAAAGAATATTTTAACAACTTTACTGCTTTCAAAGACATTAAATACACTTTTTTTATATAGATATTAAATGATAAATAGATGCTTATACTATATTAATAAAAGATGGACGCACTCATATAAATTAATTATATGAAGTTATATTTTGATTACTCAGACAAATAGTGATTGATTAAATTAACTTATTATCAAAACTGCTCCTGTTACTACTTTTCGAATTAATATTTGTATTATATCAATAATAAAAAATATATAATAAATCTCTGAAATTCGGAAACATTAAAAATCTATATGAATAAAACATATTTTAAGAATGTTTACTGAAGGCAAAAATTTTAGATTATATTGTGTCTATTCATTTATTATTTAAAAAGTTATAATTTCTGAAAATCTGACGAGCTACTTTGGCAAATAGTGCTTGTATATTCAAAAATAAAAGTTTTGAATAAAATGTATCCTAGGATACCAAACAGAAAGTCCTTGATGGAAATATGGATTATTTTAATTAGGAAATATGGAAATTAGGAAATATGGATTATTTTAATTTTGGAACTCTTAATATTTTGGAATTCATTGGTCGTTTCATAGTTTTAAAATAAAAAGTTCTGTTTGTTCGAACTCTTTGAAATCTTTATTGGAGATAAATAAAACGGTTTTACAGCCCGTGTAAAAATTTCGTGAAAAAATATTGTTACCTAGCTGTAAAAGAGATGTTTTCTTCTCGCTTTTTTGTTTGTTTCTTTGCTTTCGCGTCCGCTCTTTTAACACAGCAATAAAAAAATAGTTCTCATCTTCCGAATTCTCTGACATTTCAATTGGTTATAAATATAACTGTATCCAAGCTCTATTTAAAATTCTGTATGAAATTATATTTTAAAATGAAAAAATCGCAAAAAAATATTGATATTTAGTGATAAAAGCGCTCATTTTCTTGTTTACGTTAGGGTCGTTTCATAGTTTTTAAATAAGAAGTTCTTTTTGTCCGAACTCTTTGAAATCTTTATTAGTGATAAATAAAACGGTTTTACAACCTCTATAAAAATTTCGTAAAAAAATATTGTTACATAGTTGTAAAAGAAATGTTTTCTTTTCACCTTTTTGTTTATTTGTTTGTTTTCGCGTCGGCTCCTTTAACATAGCAATAAAAATATAGTTCTCATCTTCCGAACTCTCTGACATTTCAATCGGTTATAAACATAACTGCATCCAGGCTCTCTTTAAAATTTTGCGAAAAAATATGCATATTTAGTAGTGAAAACATGAGTTCTTAAAAAAAAAGATTTAGCTTTCAATCTCAGAGCAAAAATATATTAGAAAATCTATGCTTTCAATGCAATGGTGATTCCGTTTTCAATCAACGATTTTCAACCCCCCTGGGATAAACAGGTGAGGGATAATCCATCAAGTTTCCTCTTTCTGAGGGGAGAAACATTCAAAAAATGTTGACGCATGCGCAAAGAAACGATATTCGTGTGGAAATTAGACAGAATGCGATTTTCGTTTTAAATATATAGATATATATTTAAATATAAATTTATTTTTAGTAGTTTCAACTCTTCGAATCCAAAATTACAGATCATTCCGGTAAGTAGTTTTATAGTTATGTTTAAAAAACTACCCGCATCACTCTCAAAAATAAAACACTCAATTTTGACGATTCCGCAATCCTCAGGCCTCATTTCCTTATTTTTGACAATCATTTCGTCACAGAGTCACGTGGTTTTTGACGAAACGCGAATCCTCAATTATCTTGACAAAACTGTTTCCTCGCTGTCAAAAATAAAACTCTCACTTTTGACGATTCCGCAATTCTTAAGCTATATTTCGTCATTTTTGACAATCATTTCGTCTCAAAATTAAATGATTTTTAATGCAATGGAAAATCTCAAATATTTTACAAAAATGTTTCCGCATTCCCGGCCAGACTATTTTTGTTACAAAATCGTTCAAAAAAAAATACACGAAAGTATTAAATTTACGATATATTAATGAAAACAGAAACAAAAATATTTCATCCTTGGGGGCCGCTATAACACGAATGTACCAAATTTCTACTTTATTTTTTATATCTGATAATTTGCGTCCATCCTTTTTGTAAAGATTTTATGCATTTCTATTACCTATTCAAAGATAAATTTTTCTGAAGTTACAGAATTTCGTTAAAAAAACGCTTACAAAATTCATCTAAAATTACAGAATTTCGTTAAAAACGGTTTAAAAATAGTAAAACGCGAACATCATTTGGTCCATTTTCGACTGCAAGCATCAACATTTCCCCAATGGTTGAAAAAAAAAAAATCCCAATTTTAGGTGCTTTTTTTTATTTAAGAAATATATTCACATAACCATCAAATTTAAAATATGTATAACTGACCTTTCCCCTCTATAAACAGTAATCTTATCCGCTGAAGTTGATGAACTCGCCTCCAAAATATGCACTTCAAAATTAATTATTTCCTATCAACAAATTAAGCATATTCATTGAACAAAGGAATTTTCTCTAATAAATTATATTAATCAAGCCATTTTCTAATTATTTATTAACCAGAGAAAAACCATAATAATAATCTAGCCTTATTAATTAAAACATGCAGAAGTTATAACAACACCGATAAAAATACAATCTGCTTTCTAAAAATATAAACACACATCAACATCTGGTAAATACTTTTAAAATCAAATAATTCCGAAGTCCCGCTAGCTGAGAGGTAAGACGCTGGTCTGTCAAGCTAAAAGTCGCGCGTTCGAACCTCACCGAAGGAAGATCTTATTTTTCCTCCCAAAGTCAATTAAAAAAGCTTCTAAAAGCTCTGATAGATGGAACCACCAACCTTTTTTTTTTTTTTTTGGAACTTTCAAAGAATCAATTTGACGAAACCACTTTCTTCGTAATTTTGAGGATGCAAATTTACTCGATTTGACGAAATATTTACTCGGAGCATTTTCCAAGAAACAGTTTCGTCAAAACCGAAGAAAATTTCTTGAAATCTGAGTATTCATTTTTGAGAGTGATTACAATCTGTTTCGTAAAACAAATGAATTTAACATTAGGAATTCCAAATTTTAAACCTTTATAACTCCTAATCTACTTGGCTGATTCCCGTTTTAAAATCTATCGTCAAATTTACGGAAAACGCCAAATATCAGTCAAAATTAAGCGTTAGAATTGAAAATTTTAAAGTATGTTACAATTTCTAACTTAAGAGCCTACACTAGTCACGGGAAGAAACGCTCGAGCTAATGTTAAGACTATGGGAAGGTTCTTGCGCGATTTCTCGCTCGCATTTTAATATATTTAAATGCTTTCTTTTGCATAGGATAGCTGAGGTCAATCTCCAACGTTGTTAGTTTTTACTTTTTCGATTTTTGTTGCAGTTTTTTTTTAAGCAGCCATTTTCAATTTTTGAACCGGTTGGAACCGGTTCTGAAAGTGAAAGTACCTTTATATAAAACTAGCAAGCTACGCCCGCTACGCTGGTCAATTTCTCTTAACGAACCTTTAATCAAACAAAATATTGATATTTCATAATTCACTTTTATATTTTAACAGAATAATAAGGATACTATAATTTGTGACTCGTGCTATAGCCAATATACACGTCAGGACACGTCGCCCTTATCATTATCTTTTTACGCGTGAAGGTTTCGCTATGGTATTCTATTGTGAAATTTGGTAATTTTAGAAATTCAATAGTTGAAAAATCGCAGAATCATTAGATCATTTTTCTTTAGAAATTGTTCTTAGAGCGCATTTAGATCTTATAAATAACAATCATGCCGAACTTGAAGTTTCTAGCTCCTTCAGCATCGCAAAAATCGCAATTTTAGAACGTTTTTCGCTTCTGCACCCCCCTCGGGGTAGTGGCACCGACATAAAATATAGCCTATGTTGGAGCAGGGATAGTTACCATCCATTTGCCACCATCACTTTTGAAATCGCTTTAGTAGTTCCAGAGATTCCATACAAATTGTAATTTAGAATGTTTTTAGAAAGTTTTTTGCTTATTTCAGCCTTTTAAATTTCAAATTTTTTTAGACTTTGTTCTTATAGAGCATTTAAATCTTGTAAGTAACGACCATACAAAATGTCAAGTTCCTAACTCCTTCATTATTGAAAATATCATAATTTTGGAATGTTTTTCGCTCCTGCACCCTCTGCGGGCAGTGGCACCGACAAAAAATTTGGCATATGTTGGAGCAGGGACTGTCACCATACATTTGCCACCATCACTTTTGAAATCGGTTCTGTAGTTTCAGAGATTCCATAGAAATTGTAATTTAGAATGTTCTTAGAACGCTTCTTCCTCATCTCACCCTTTTAAATTGCGAATGTTTTTATAATGTGTTCTTAGAGAGCATTTACATCTTATAAGTAACTACCATACCAAATTTGATGCTTCTATCTCCTTCAGTACACAAAAAATCGAAATTTTAGAACGTTTTTCGCTCCTGCACCCCCTGGGGGTGGTGGCACCGACATAAAATATAGCCTATGTTGGAGCAGGGATTGTCACCATTAATTTGCCACCATCACTTTTAAAATCGCTTCAGTGGTTCCAGAGATTACCCACTACAAACAAACAAACAATCTTTACTACTTTATATATTAGTATAGATAAGGGGGAATTAGCCCCTTGTTCCCCCCTTTATACTTAACCAATCAATCCCGAAAACTAATCAGAGATGCGCCTTAACACAGTGCACCTATAAATAAAATTTGAAGGAAATGGGATAATTCTGCATGAAAAACCCATTTACATAAATTAAGGGGGGTATTAGCCCCCCGTTCCCCCCTTTATACTTAATCAATCAATCCCGAAAACTAATCAGAGATGCGCCTTAACACAGTGAACCTATAAATAAAATTTGAAGGAAATGGAATAATTCTGCATGAAAAACCCATTTACATAAATTAAGGGGGGTATTAGCCCCCCGTTCCCCCCCTTTATACTTAATCAATCAATCCCGAAAACTAATCAGGGAAGCGTCTTACCCCAATGAATCAATAAACAAATTTTGAAGCAAATAGAATAATTCTGCATGAAAAACCCATTTATATAAATTAAGGGAGGGATTATCCCCCCGTTCCCCTCTTTTATACTTAACCAATCAATCCCGAAAACTAATCAGGGAAGCGCCTTAACACAGTGAACCTATAAACAAAATTTGAAGGAAAACGGAATAATTCTGCATGAAAAACCCATTTATATAAATTAAGGGGGGATTAGCCCCCCGATCCCCCCCCTTCATACTTAACTAATCAATCCCGAAAACTAATCAGGGAAGCGCCTTAACTCAGTGAACCTATAAACAAAATTTGAAGGAAAACGGAATAATTCTGCATGAAAAACCCATTTATATAAATTAAGGGGGGGGATTATCCACCCGTTCCCCCCTTTATACTTAACCAATCAATCCCGAAAAGTAATCAGGGAAGCGTCTTAACCCAATGAACCTATAAACAAAATTTGAAGGAAAACGGAATAATTCTGCATGAAAAACCCATTTATATAAATTAAGGGGGGGGGAATTAGCCCCCCGATCCCCCCCCCCCTTTATATTAACTAATCAATCCCGAAAACTAATCAGGGAAGCGCCTTAACACAGTGAACCTATAAACAAAATTTGAAGGAAAACGGTATAATTCTGCATGAAAAACCCATTTATATAAATTAAGGGGGGGGGAATTAGCCCCTTGTTCCCCCCTTTATACTTAACCAATCAATCCCGAGAAGTAATCAGGGAAGCGTCTTAACCCAATGAACCTATAAACAAAATTTGAAGGAAAACGGAATAATTCTGCATGAAAAACCCATTTATATAAATTAAGGGTGTATTAGCCCCCGATCCCCCCCCTTTATACTTAACTAATCAAACCCGTAAACTAATCAGGGAAGCGCCTTAACTCAGTGAACCTATAAACAAAATTTGAAGGGAAACGGAATAATTCTGCATGAAAAACCCATTTATATAAATTAAGGGGGGGGGGATTAGACCCTTGTTCCTTGTCCCCCCCCCTTTATACTTGACCAATCAATCCCGAAAACTAATCAGGGAAGCGCCTTAACTCAGTGAACCTATAAACAAAATTTGAAGGAAAACGGAATAATTCTGCATGAAAAACCCATTTATATAAATTAAGGGAGGGGGGAATTAGCCCCTTGTTCCCCCCCTTTTATACTTAACCAATCAATCCCGAAAACTAATCAGGGAAGCGCCTTAACACAGTGAACCTATAAACAAAATTTGAAGGAAAACGGACATTTCTATGAAGAGTTATCGCATTACGTACGTACATACATACATACAGAACCGGCTGCCAAACTCTCAGGGCTTGACAGCCAGTGTGATAACTGAAAAATCGCAATTTTAGAATGTTTTTTGCTCCTGCACCCTTTGGGGTTAGTGGCACAGACATAAAATATAGCCTATGTTGGAGCAGGGGTCGTCACCATCAATTTGCCACCATCACTTTTGAAATCGGTTCGGTAGTTCCAGAGATTACCCCCTACAAACAAACAAACAAGATTTACTCCTTTATAATATTAGTATAGATAACTGGAAACAAAATCGAAAAAGCAAAAACTAACAACGTTGGAGATTGACCTCAGCTATCCTATGCAAAAGAAAGCATTTAAAAATTTTAAAATGAGAGCGAGAAATCGCGCAAGAACTTTCCCATAAGACTTAACATTAGCTCGAGCGTTTTTTCGCGTGACTGATGTAGGCTCTTAAGTATATTGCATCAATTAGTAGACACTAGTAATCGATTGATACCAGTCACATATTTATATGATGATTTGTGACATAACAGAAGGGATCAATATTCGGCAAAATGTAATCAGATTAACAAATGTAGATTATGGTTACATTTTGTAATCATTAAGCAAGATTATATATTAAAAAAATCCAAAATAAATGAATTTATCTGATTATTGATTGATAGTCTATAATTGAAATAATGATTAATTAATTACGTTACAAACGATTACTGTAAAGTCCGAAATATAGCCCCTTTGGCAACCTGAAATATGATCAAAATAATGGAGGGGATTACAAACAAAATTAAATTTCTGGAAAACATACCGATCGTAAAAAAAAAAATCCACATGAAATTCTTCTTAAATATTTGTATTAACTATATTTAAATTCTAAATAGTATAGAGAAAGGTATATTTCCCAAGTATTTAGAATAAAATGCAGCCATCCCACTTAATAAATGGTTTCAATATATATTCTGCATAAATATCCGTATATAAGATAACTAAACTGGAGACGTTACTTGATCATAAAGAAGACAACATACAATAACACTGGAATTTCAAGTGATTAAAGCTATTATGTCAGCATAATTACCTTATTTAAATCTCACAAGTGCAAGTTTCTAACTTCCAGCCCAGGTGCGTCATACAGTGTTGGTCGAGGTCTGCCATACAGCTTAAGTAACTGATATTTGGCAAGTTACTAATGTGTTGTATGAGAGAACAGATGTACCAGTCATTAAGTAAATATTAAAATTTTCCTAATATATTTAAAAAAAGAAAAATGTTTTGAAAAAAAAAAAAACTGTAGCTACAATGATTAAATTTTTATTTTAAAGTCTTTCAACAATTTTGACCTGCAATTCAATCAAATTTTGCTTCGACAAATACTTGTTTGGTGAATTAAGCTATTTAATGATTTAAAAAAAAAACATGCATACACTCCATAGTCCATAATATAACAAACGGTAACTAAAAATGTATCTACCAATTTTCATTTTAGATTCTTGTAATCTATGTAACAATGATTAATGAATTACTGTAAGCAGTACTGATGATTACAAGTACCCATTATTAAAAATATTATGAAGTAATCATGATAATTTGAGATCACGATTAATTTAATCGTGATTATTAATCTAAATACAAAAGTAATTGATTATGCCTAACACTGATAGGGATGATCATATTTTTAGGGTTTAGGGCGGCCTTCTACATATTAAAATTGAATAATTACAAGTGTGGTGCAATGTCACTATGAAGATGACACACTAAGCTTCTTTTTATAACATAAATTAAAATAATACACAATTTCCTGTCCAATGGATTTTTTCTTTTTTTCTGGGACAATTCCACGATTAAAATCTATGGGATGTTCTCCTTTTTTTTTTCGCTGACTGTATAATCTACATATCATGATATTAAAAGTTATTTTTACCGCAAATTTTTATCTAACGAAAAATTTTGAATCCAATTTTGTAATAAATATTACAAATTATCTGAATTTTAATATGAATGACTAAAAAAAACTTGGAATATGCGGTCGATTTAAATGTGACTGATAGTTAATCTTAAATGATCTCAACTTTTGTATGATGCTTGATGAATTAATATTCATTAATTTTGCTTTTGTTTGCTTTTATAGATATTTGTGGTTTTTGCTATTGTTGCGGTCCTTCAGATGGAATCATTGTTTGTGGATTGCTCACGCGTAATAAGGAGTGGTTGTAAAAAATTCAGAGGTCGTAACTACTCAGTAAGTCCTAATGCACCTCCAGCAGAAAGTCGGCCATATTCTCGACCTGGACTGCTTGATGGGTTACTTCCAAATATCGGGTGAAGTAAAGCTTAGTAGCTGGGAAGCTCAGCTTGCGAACAACTAATGAGAATCTGTCAAGTGCAAAATTTCACCAATATTTCGCCAACCTAGGAAAAAGTGGTCATGTATTAATCTTACTTGGGGTTTATTTATGAGTATGTGTATGTTTATGTCGTTTTCAATCAATTTTGAAATTTTATTAAATCAAATTTGTTTTTTGATGAGTTGAACAAAAAATGGTTAAATATCTGTTTCGCAAGTGACTGATTAAACACTAAGAGAAAGAGGAACTAAAATTTTTTCACGATTCCCCTTGAAAGTCACTATTTAAATCAGTTTCTCTTTTCATGTGTTTAAAATCTGTCTTAAACAGGGAGTTCAAGAGCGCGAATCTCCCTGATGAAAAGAAATTACTGTTTCAAATATCCATTTTGAAAAAGGCAGGCATTATTATTTAGTATTTAACATTCTTAAATTGTTGAACTTTTTACTGTGTTTTTTCTGTTGATATGGTTTTATAAAAGGATTACACGAGGGGTTCTAATAAAAAATTATGAATCGATAACTGGTGGGGTAGATTTTTGCGTTTCGGCGCGTTGTCGAAGCCTCTCCGCTGGTTCACTGAGATTGGTTGCACACGAGATGAACTACCGATCTATTAACGTCGGTGCTGGGTGATACTTCATAGAAAAAAGGAAACCAGGAGAAAGTGTACTCAACTGATTACAGACTTGTCCACTGCAAATCTATGGAAAATTGTAGTCATCCTTTCATTGAATAATTTTGATTTTTTCGGAAGTACAAAATAATGTATTCTGTTTAGCAAAATTTGAATATGAATGTTACATGAAATGCAATGTGAGAATAATAAATTAGAATGCTGTAGCCATATATTTGTTGTTTTACATTTTTAATTAAAAAAAAAAAACATTATATTTTTTATACTGATGACAATATAAATACCAGAAAATGTAGAGATGTATCTTCAGGAGAATTGTAAGAACAATACTACAAATTTTCAAGGTGAATTATATTTAGTAACATATTCAAAATAAAAATATCTAAAAAATTATAATAATGAATGAAGCACCTTAAAACAGCACGAAGCACAAAAAAAAATTCAATAATAAAGTTACAAAACCCTTGTGAAAATATGCAAAGCTTTATTATTTAGTTTTTTCAAAATTAAAATTTTCTTGTAGGGTGGATATAATGCATTATTTTTAATTAAAGTAGTCTGCATTAAATTATAAAAATTTTGGAAAAAATACAAATTGGTTATTTTTATCATAATTATTTAAAATGGTTTTTGCAGTACACAAAGCCTTGCACAATACATATTTTAAATCGTAATAAAATGTACAGGGTGATTATAAAAAAAAAAACATCCCGATATATGAGCCCTTAACTATCATACGTTCACAGAAACTGAATGAAATTTTGGTTTAAAGTATTTTGAGGTATGCGCTCAAGAATCATATGAAAAGCAACAGTTAAACTTTAACAGTTACGGTTACAGTGACAAAATTTCGAAAAATTCAAATGGCAACACCTACTTTTTTTTATTGAAATGTGATCTTCATGTTGAAAAACCATAAAAAAAAGTTGGAACGGTACCTGCAGCACGAAAATCGCCGCTAGACAGATTAAGAAGAAAAGTGAAAAAAAAAAAACAATAAAGGACAGAAGAGCAGCAAAATAAAGTAAAACATTTTATTGTTCAGTGGTCTTCACCATCTGCCGCATGCAAAGTGTCATCATGTGTGAAGTGGAAAATTTGCGAAACGCAATAAAATGTTATTTTTTTCTGTTGGATCTCTGTCCTTATTGGTTCTTTCCATTTTTTTTTTCTTAGTCTGTCTAGCGCCGATGATTTTCGTGCTACAGGTACCTTTCTGACGCTTTTTTTTTGGTTTTTTACTATGAAGATCACATTCCAATTAAAAAAAGTAGGCGTTGCCATTTGAAATTTTCGACATTCTGTCAATGTAACCGTAACTGTTAAAGTTTAACTGTTGTTTTTCATATGATTCTTGAGCGCATGCCTAAAAAAAAACTTAACTTTAAACCAAAATTTCATTCAGTTTCTGTAAACGGTATGATAGTTAGGGATTCATATATCGGGATAATTATTTTATAATCACCCTGTAGAATAGGAAATTTATACCCTTAAATAGGGAAAAGTAACCAAGTACATGACATAACACAATTTCCTCTTGTTAAAAAACAGCTTGAGCCAAAAGGGTCGTTTCTGGTTTATTCCATGTACAGGGTGATTTTTTTAAAAGTTGTGAAAGTAAAACCCTATAACAAAAGAACCACTGATCCAAATGACCTAAAATTTCAACAGTATGCTCCCAAAGCAATGGGTATTTTTTTGGCATGGTTAAAAAAAAACTTAAAATCGCACCGACAGATGGCGCTGTAAGGTAGCAGAAACAAAGAATATCGTCTGTGGGAGGAAAACAATGGACGGTACTTTGAGAAACCATCTTCCGTAGACCCTCTGTCGTCATTGTACCTTTTCTTAAATTCTTAAGTGTCCAAAATCTCCTAAGAGTAGTTGCTGCGCTGACATTATTCTGATTATACAGTTTCACTAACAACGCACGGTCCGTCAATGGCGCAGTCATTGAGAGGATTTCCGTACAATAAAGAACACGAGATGTGCGTACTTCACGTTTGCATCGCCAATGTTTGTGTGCAGGGCGCAAGTTCGTCTCCCGACTTTACTGCATGTACAGCGCCATCTGTCGGTGCGATTTTAAGTTTTTTTTAACCACGACTAAAAAATTCCCATTTCTTTGGGAGCATACTGGTGAAATTTTAGGTCATTTGGATCAGTGGTTCCTTTATTATAGGGTTTTACTTTCACAACTTTAAAAAAAAATCACCCTGTATATTTTTACTTGAAATAAATCGAATAACTTGTTACATGAAATAAATCGTAAAGAGCCCACTAGTCACTTTTTTGGCTACTACTATTCCAAATATCAATCTTCAAGGTAAAATTTATTTCAAATGCTGTAAAATTCTACCACAAAGACTATAACTTGAGATGGTGGTTGCAAATAAGTGGCAGGTGATTCCCATCATTTTTTTTTTACATCTCATATGTTTTACCCTTTTCACGAAAAGTGAAGTGAAAAGATATGTAATCATCCACTCGTGGAGAACCAGCCGTTAAGTATAGGAACTGTTCTGAAGGAGGAAAAATATTTAATGAAAATTCATATTTAAGATTACAGACGTTGAATATTTGAATATATAAGAGATAAAAGTAAAATTAATAAGAAGTTAGTTTTTACAGTTCAAGTTCCCTATCACTACATATCTTACCATAAAAAATCCCTGACGGCTCAGCCAACAGGCACAGGTAGATTTCGAAGACGCAGACCGTGGGGTGCATGTTTTTTGGGAATTGCAGAAGAAATGACCTTCATTCAATGATTCGGCAGTTGGAACCGCCCGCTTCGAAACCTAACTTGTTTTCAGGCGGAGCCGGCAGGGATTTTGTTTTCATTTATTTACTTTTCTTTTTACCGTAAGAGTTGGTCCTATAAAAAACTTGTCAGTATAAAAGTTGTAGATAATATTAAGAAGATTTATAATAAATTTAAGCGGATTTGATATCTTGGGAATTGACGAAGTTATGAATTTTTTTCTTCTGAACCCCCCCCCCCCACCCCCTACCTTCTTGGGGGCATTTTTAATGAAATTAAAAATCTGTCATACAAAATTTTTGGCCCTTTTCCTAGAAGTAATAATAACTTTATACGGATTCGATATGTATAAAAATTAAGAAGTTATGGGTTTTTTTCTGTTTTCCCGTCTGCTTGTAGGCGGGGCCAACAGGGTTTTTTTTTTTTTTTTTTTTTTTTTTTTTTTTTTTTTTTTTTTGCCGTAAGAGTTGGTCCTATAAAAAACTTGTCAATATAAAAGTTGTAGATAATTTTAAGGAAATTTACAATAAATTTAAGCGGATTTGATATCTTGGGAATTGACGGAGTTATGAATTTTTTTCTTCAAAAACGCCCCTCTCCCCCATTGGGGCCATTTTTAATGATATCAAAAATCTGTCATACATAACTTTTCGGCCCTTTTCCCAGAAGTAATAATAACTTTAAACGGATTCGATATGTATCATAATTAAGAAGGTATGGGTTTTTTTCTGTTTTCACAAAAGCCCCCCCCCCATTTCCCCCCCCTTGGTTCGATTTTGCCCTTTAACGAACTTGACCGAGATTTTATGTATCAGTTTGGAAGAGATTTGTGCAGAATTATTGCAGTTATCGTGTTCATAAAAAAGTGACATAGATAGATATATAAAGTTTTGAACTGGGGGTGGTTTTGGGTTCTGGGAGTCATGATCGGCGTAGATCTGCAAAAATTTTTCAAAAATTCCAACTTAGGGGAGAATGTAATAGGTAGTATTTCTTATGAAATCTACCTAAAAGTAGTAATAAATAATAATAAGAAGAAAACGTGGAAGAAGCATAGTTTCACCCCTGAAAACACCTGAGCCATTTACTAAAACGAGGCATTGCGTTAACTCAAACTGCGATCAATATGCTTCATAGTTTTGTGTGATAAGAAAAGTATAAAGATATTAATTAAAATGTTTACGAAAAAGTAAACTAATGCTTAATATATCTAATATTCTTTTGTATGACACTACCAATAAACTTTAGAAGCAATATGAGTACGAAGATGTGAACACAATGTGAACTATAATATACAATTTGCAATAACAATATAGATTCTGCTCAGTTAAATAATATTTTATAAAAGTAGGAAAAATGATTATAGGTTCTTTTTGTGAAAAGAAAAGTTTATTCAGAATGTTGTAATTTTCTTTTAGTTTATGATAGTTTAGTTTAAAGTATCAAACAGGGTTTATTCAGATTTTGTCTCATTGTGACATGTTTATTGAACTAGAAAATATGTCTCATTAGAGGACAATTTCCTTATATGTATAATGTGGAACAGTTCCTGAGCTTTTTTGACGTATGCATACCGGAGAGCAGCGTTTTCCTATTTTATTTAAAAATGAGAAGCTTCCGTCGTCACTAATGTAATAGGCTATGATTCATCTTTTAAAAAATGAAATTCAAATGAACTTTTCGTAGAATTTTATAAGTATATGGATCTTTAATTAATATGATCATCCTTGCTGCCAATCTGTGACTATTTTTTGTTTAAAAAATAATTTGACTATTGAAAACGAGAAAAAAAAATCCTTCTCGGTGTAAAGGTTAATAACTTAATAAACATTCCATGCAATTTTCAAATTTTGGGTAATTTCCCATACAGCCCATTTTCCTCCCCAGGCCATCGTTATGTATATTTTGAGTCAAACACCATCATCCCCTAACATCCTTAACTATGCAAAATAATGTCATCAGGAAGTCCCCAGGAAACGAAAATGCCCAAATTTTTAGCATCCTGGAACGTTCCCAAGGATCTTCCTCCTGAAGAAGTTCTCAAGAAGATTATAAGAAGTGATAACGGAGGAATTTAGGAAACATATTGACGGAACGTACTCAAAAATACATTAATATATATGATTATTCGACGTAATATAAAATGCATATAGAATTGTTAATATAAAAAGTAGTTTTTATATTTTTATTATATTATTTTTATTTATTGTTAGTTTTTTAAAAATGTTATCCTTCACTTTAAATAATTCCCCTTTATGAGCATTTAAAAAATAATAAAAATGAAATGTAGACACTGTTGCATATTTACATACATCTGGTATTAGGAACAATTATCATAAAGTGTAATCACTTGTATGATATAAATAAAAAATGATGATGATCATTGATAAAATTGATCATTGAAAATGATGATAATCATGCTCAGTTGGCAGAGCATTGGCAGCTTTAGCCAAGAGGTCTCGGGTTCAAATCCTGGCCAGGACATTTTTTGCCGAGTTGGAAAATTGCATCTCCTATGATTTATTCCCCAGTTAGAATAATTGTGTTAAAAATAACCTGTGTAATCAATTGCAATCAAAGAGGCTGACGACATCGGAATGAGGTAGAACAAGAGAAGAAAATTACGCCGTAGGTCACCATAACAACATACTAAAATTATATTACCATAAGAGTTCTACAAAGCCCCAGTTTAAGCGTTTCAAAAAAAAGTTTCATAAATTTATTTTAAAATCTTTACATTAGGATTTTAAATAGAGAGAGTATATGTTTTGAAATTTGCTTATAATTCAAAAGTATCCAATTAGTATTAACTTACAATTATCCTTTGCAAGGCAATACATACTTTTAATACCAAAGGGTTGTTCTACCTGGAAACGATTACAGAAATTTCGATTACAAAAGTATTTTATAAAAGACTTTGCACTATGTTATAATCTATTCAATTGCGACATACTCCAGAATTAGTTATTACTTATTATATACGAATGTGTGTGTATTAGAATGCGTTTATTTTAAATGGGAAAATTCTAACAGCTTTTCGAAAAAAGTCCAATTATCGTTGAATGGTTTTCTTCGAAATTTCTCTGATATTATTGCGCATATATCTAAAATTATGAAAACGCATTCAGCTTCTCATATTGTGTAAACATTACAAAGCAAAATGCAACTGTTCATTTTTTAGTAATATTTAGAAGTCTGAGCACATACAATGGCGGTTAGAATAAAGGTAAGTTGCACGTTGCTTTTATAATAAATTAAATTACACATCACGTAAACTTATAAAGTCGAAATGGTTTAACATAATATTGGTGAAATTACATCCTGGTGAATGTCATAGATTTAATAATTTAATAATTCTCCGAACTACCCATTTTTACAGACATTATTTTATTTTTTTAACATATAGATAGGCATTGTACAAGTTTCGAAAGTCTTAAAAACGTCTCTAAAATCACATCAAACCATGAAGATGCCTGGGACAACAGGTGAAAATATTTTACTTTTGTGATACTTTTAACATATGACTGGTTTTATGTGATTTTAGAGATGTTTTTAAGACTTTCGAAACATGTACAATGCCTATCTATATGTTGAAAAAATAAAATAATGTCTGTAAAAATAGGTAGTTCGGAGAATTATTAAGTTAGAAAATGACATTATGAAAGATCATAGATTTAGTACTGTCATAGATTTATTAGAATATTCCAATGTGCGCTCCTGTTACAAATTCCTTGTAAATTTAATGCTTTACTTAATTGAATATAACGAACTGTATGACAATTCCTTAGAAATTATAATATGGGAAATATTGCCAAATATTTTATAATATTTTTAAATGTCATATAATGTTCATTAGCTATTTAACATGTCTCAACATTTTTTTAAATGTTGTTTTTTTCATGCGGCAGAGTTAATAGGTATAAACCTGTAAAAAGTTGCCAGTTTTTTTTAGGCCGACATTTGTATTGCGATGCATATTTTACAGTAAATATGGTTTTAGAAATATTTATATTGTATCCTGACTGTTTTTAAATTTGTCATAATCACTTAATATCTCTACTGTGTATGAAAATATTTATATCTTCTTTCAATATCCATAAACAAGCAATCTTTTTCAAGAATCTTATAAATGAGTTTATAGCTTTCTTGGGAAGATCAGTGATAATATACGACCTTAATGATATTTATTATTATTTTTTAAATGAAAGCAACTTGATAATCATGTCTTTAATGGAAATATCTGCATCTGTTTAAATCAGAGTTGTTGATTTTTTTTTAAATAATTATTTTTTAAACCGCGTTAATCGTTTCTAATACAAGAGTCGTCATAAACATGTATTTTACTTGGAGATAACACATGACAGAGCAACACACTGCCTAACATATCAGATACTATTACAATAAAAAATTTGTTTTACAATACTTTGGTTATTTCCATTATTTATTGTAAAAGCCCTATACAGGGTGTTGTATCGTATCATGATTTCGTTTACATTTATCGCTATTGATTGTTTTTAAATACAGTATTATAAACGAAACTGTCATATTATATTTACTCTTAATATGCAAAACTAAGCGTGGTTCTTCAAAATTTAATTATGATTTTATCTTAATAAAGAAATTAGCTTGACAAATACTTCATTATTATATGAAAATATGTTTTGACATTCGATTATAATTAAAAAGTATCCAACTACCGTTATGCTTTTTGTTCGAGTTTTGTTATGCGTCGACGATAATTATTTTGTCAGTTTGATTTACGTTTCGATCCAGTGGAAATAACTTTTTGGCGTTATTGAAAAGACAGACTAGTCAGTGTCATCTACAATAGAAAACTCTAGCCTAATGATAAAATGGTTAAGGCAGAATTATTATTATTTTTTTTATTATTGTTTTTGTCATTATTATTACTTTTTATATCATGACTGTATAGGGTAGGTGGGTTAATTGTGTAAAGGATAATTAGATGCTAGTGCTTTTTATTTTTTTAATGCTGCTCTGCAATTTTACGAGAAACACAAACATATGCAGGTGTAACTGAATTCATTTTCTACCGCTAGATTTTGTAAGAAATATTACCTACTACATTCTCCCCTATGTTGTAATTTCAGAATTTTTTTTGCAGATCTATGCCGATCATGAACCCTAGAACCCCCCCCCCCCCACACACACACACACCACCACCACAGTTCAATACCTTATCTATATCACTTTTTTATGGACACGATAACTCCCATAATTCTGCGGAAATATCTTCTAAACAGATACAGAAAATCTCGGTAAGTTCGTTTATGGGCAAAATTGGATCAAAGGGGTGGAAATGGGGAGGGTTTTTTTGAAAACAGAAAAAACGCATAATGTCTTTATTATGATACATATCGAATCCGTTTAAAGTTATTATTAGTTCTAGGAAAAGGGCCAAAAATTTATGTAGGACAGATTTTTGATATAATTAAAAATATCCTCAAGGGACGAAAAAAATGGAGTTTTAAAGAGAAATAAATTCATAACTTCGTCAATTCACAAGATATCAAATCCTCTTAAATTTATTATAAATCTTCTTAATATTATATACAACTTTTATATTGACAAGTTTTTGATAGAACCAACTCTTAGAGTAAAAATAAATAAATAAACATATTAATTAGATGTTAATGTTAATGTTGTTTGTTTTTTACGTTTGTCGGTAAAACACGTTTATTCAAAATGAAAATGTTTAATTGATAATGGATAACTTGTTTGAAAAAAGTGATTAATCCAGTATAATAAAGAAAAGTGTTCAGTGAAACTGATGCTATTGAGCTCACAAACTATTCACACTAATTGTATATTATACTCTTATTTCAAAGAATAATGCCCCTCGAAAAATAAAGAAATTGACAATAAATTAAGGGGGGGGGGGTTTAGTCCCCTGTCCCCACCAATTAACCCCCAAAACTAATCAGTGAAGTGCCTTATCAGAATGAACCTATATACAAAATTCGAAGCAAATCGGAATATTCTGCATGAAAAACTCATTTATGTAAATTAAGCAAAGGATTAGCCCCCGTTCCTCCCTTTTACACTTAATCAATGAACCCCCAAAAACTAATCAGGGAGGCGCATCAGAAATAACCTATATACAAAATTTGAAGCAAATCGGAAAATTCTGCATGAAAAACCCATTTATGTAAATTAAGCAAGGGATTAGCCCCCCCGTTCCCATTTTACACTTAACCAATGAACCCCCAAAACTAATCAGGGAAGAGCCTTACCAGAATGAACCTATATACAAAAATTGAAGCAAATCGGATAATTATGCATGAAAAACCCATTTATGTAAATTAAGCAAGGGATTAGCCCCCCGTTCCTCCCTTTTACACTTAACCAATGAACCCCAAAAACTGATCCGGGAAGCGCCTTATCAGAATGAACATATATACAAAATTTCAAGCAAATCGGATAATTCTGCATGAAAAATTCATCTAAATTAAGGGGGGATTAGCCCTCAGTTCCCCCCTTTATACTTAACCAATGAACCACCAAAACAAATCACGGAAGCGCCTTGTCAGAATGAACTTATATACAAAATTTGAAGCAAATAGGATATTTCTAAAAAGAGTTATCACGTTACCTACATACATACGTACGTATACACTGTAAAAAAAAATTCGGAAAAGTTTCCGGTAGGAATAGGATTTCCAGTTGCCCGTATAGGACAGGAAACTTTTCCGAACCAACACGGAAAAAAAAACGAAAAAAAACGAAAGTGTTTTCTTTCCGTCAGGAAACTTTTCCTGTTTGATTCAGAAACTAATCTTTAGACACAGAATAAATTCCTGGGTCTTACGGAAATCTTTCCATTCACATAAAGAAACGTTTTGGTAGAACGGTAGAATTGACAGAAAGTATTCCAATTTAAAAAGGAAAAGTTTCCATTCACACTAAGAAATGTCTTGGTAGAACGGTAGAATAGACAGAAAGTATTCCGTTTTAAAAAGGAAACTTTTCCGAATCAGTCAGTAAACAAATCATGAAAAAATTAAAAATTCCTGTGTAGAATAGAAACTTTTTCTTTGCTTTACGGAATTTTTTTTCATTATGATCGGAAAATTTTCTGCATTGTAAAGAAACTTTTGTTTTAAAGAGTAGGAACATTAACAGATGAAAATATTGCTTTTGGACACTGTTTTGATATCTTTTTATCTCAATTAAATATTATTAAGAACTTTTTTGAATACATACACACATTTTAAGTATTTGTTATCATAAAATGCATTACATGTAATGCATTTTATAATAACAAAATACTTAAAATGTATGTATGTATTCAAAAAAGTTCTTAATAATATTTAATTGAGATAAAAGGAAATCAAAACAGTGTCCAAAAGCAATATTTTCATCTGTTTTTGGTCCTACTCTTTATAACAAAAGTTTCTTTACAATACAGAATCAGCTTGAAATTTTATTTATTTGTTACAAGTATACTGATACGTTTAGCGCATGGGTATTTACATTTTTTTAAAATAAGTATTTTATACAAGGAATGCTAGGGAAGTAGCTTTATAAACAAGGAGAAGTAATTCTCGTAAAAAAAAGTGTATAAATAAATAAAAAGTACACAATGAAATGGATTTTATGTTCATAAAATACATAATATACTTTTATTTTCTTTAGAATGTGTGTATATGTTTCCTAGGGGAAAAAAAAAAAAAAACTTAATATATTTTAAGCGATATAAAAGAAAATCAAAATAGTGTCCAAAACAAACCTTTTCATCTGTTGTCTGTATAGCAAAGTGGACTGTATACAGAGATGCCAGCTTATTAGTGCCAGAATATACATAAGCCAGTGGTGAAGTGTGTGTGGGAGATGATTTCCCCAGGCACTAAATATTTAGGTGATGCCAAAAACTGTTAAATAAGATATTAAAAACGGAACAAAATATTTTCAATTTGGACTGGATATTTAAAACCCACACTTATGTCATTGGGTGTAGCACAAGTATATGACATGTTGCATGCGTATGAAGTGTATGCAACTAACATTGAAGTTTTATTGGTGCTGGAAAGACTTTCTATTGCTGTATATCCAAAACAAAGAACATACAAAACATTTTTTTAATCACAATAGTGACCGCCCCTCCTTAAAAAAATAGAACTTCTTTTAATTTACGCCTTAAAAAAAAACAATCTTATGGGGTCGTCTTCGTTCTTATTGCACAAAACTCCGAACTTTTCAATATGTACATCTAACTTTGACATTATATTTGCCTCTTTCGGTAACTTTTTCTCAAGGATACCAAAAGGGAAGTCACTCGGTCATAATGCTTAAGAATTATGAAGTTTAAAGTTTGGAACTCCTAATGTTAAACAGCTTGTGGAGTTTTTTTTTATATAATTCAATACTTGACGTAATAATTTTATATTCATATATTTTATTTGAAGCTTTTCGAAATCTATTTCGGTTAAAAAATTATAGATTATGGTTTATTTTATGGTTTAATTTATAAAAAAATGTATTTTTAAATTAATTTAAAAAATTAATTTTAATAGAAATAGATTTCTAAAAACTTCAAATATGCAAATCAAAAATCACAGCTGATTCCGCTAAGTAGTTTTTAAGTTATGCTTAAAACACTACCCACATTACAGTCTGATTTGCAACAATTACAGATTAGGAGTTACAAACTTTAAATTTTCATAATTTCAAAACTACTTGACTGAGTGAATTCCAGTTTGTTATCATAGGGCAACATATACTGAAAAAAAACAAACATGATGCCCCAATTAGATGTATCTATTGAATTTGCTACAATTTCGGCATGAATATGACCCTCTAAGATTATTTTTTCTTTAATTAAATTAAAAAAGACAGTTTCCAGAAGAATAACTTTGTTTTTTACTGTGACAGTTTGGAGATTAAATGTTCTTTTTTGTCCCCAAATACACCCTGCGCATATGATATTTCAAATTTGTCACTTTTTATACCCAATTTGTGTCACAGAGACACTTTCCAATTAGGAACATTGCTGCACCTAACTATTATAACCCAATTTGGGTGCTTTTCTGCTATTACACACACACACACACACACACACACACACACACACACACACACACACACAAAAAAAAAAAAAAATCCAGAAACTATTTTATAAATTTTGAAAATTTATATAGAGCAGCATTGAAACTTTAATTTTTTATCTTTTATGTGGAAGGTAATTTTTTTCTCCTGTCTAAATTAAAAACGCCATAAAATAATAATGATAATAAAGTAAATCTAAAAACTTTTGAAGTCATGTAAATTATAAGAATGTACAGAATTCAGCTAACCCTAATAAATACGTTGATGATAAACAATTTTCAGAAGCCATACAATTTGAAAATGTACAAGACTTTGAACTTGAAGCTCAACTGAAAATTACATAACAAAAAGGCTCAGTAAATAAAAATCATTTTTTGTTAAAATTTAAATCAGCTATTTTTTTTTAAATTCAAAATACAATTTTAAAATTACACGTTTTAAAGTAAAATAACCGTTACTAAATCATTAAAATTAATAATTAGAAAAGCTCATTTAAATTTATTTGAAATTAAAAATATATAGAGAAACTCATTCACTTGTTTAATTTGAAATATTTTAATCATATAAACAGTTAAAAATATAGTTAAAAAATGGAGCAACAGAAAATGATATAATTTGAAAATGTGAATTCTCTTTTACTTTTGAAAACATGAAATAAATTAAACAAATTGTCTTGTGTTATATATCACTTATTTACACTAACTGCAATTTAACAATATACTTTTTATTGACCTATTCTGTATAAAATATATACCACCTTAAATTACCCCTTTGATAAAATAAAAAGCATATAAACTCTTCATTACTAAAAGCTAAATCTTTTTGTTTTGACCAAATTTCTCGATTAAAAATCTTAAAATATAAAAGATAATGTAAGAATTTTATTCAGAAAAAAAATGAAATTTTAAACATTCTATTCTAGATCTGGATTATATACAGTATTCCTTTAAACATACCTATTCCAGATTATATACACTACTCTGGAATACAGAATACATACACTATTCATTTAATGAAGTTGGAGCATATATTAAAAATACTTAAGATAATTATGATTATCTGGGTATAAATTTCAATGGATCTGAAAAAATTATTCTTTGTTATTAAAATGTTTGAAAAGAAATACCAATTTTCCAGCTTTATGAGTTCTTTATAAGCGATTACAGAGTTTGCAATGAATTAAAGTTTGATTTTTTTTTAAATTTAAAATAAAAGAAACTTTTAAATCAGGTGTTTGATTTTTTTTAAAGATTTTAAAACTTTAGTTGTTTATTAGTTTACATTTATAAGCAATTAAAATTAAAATTATATTAAAAAATATATAAAAATATTTCAGAGTATTACTAACCGCATGGAATCTTTATTTTCCGAATCTTTCCATAAATAAATTACATTGGAATATCGAACCATTTGTTATTTACATGTGCACAATGAAGTCATGAGATATCAACATAAATAACAATAAATATACTTTTGATTGACCTATATTTATTTATTCTAACGTTTTACAAATCCTCGCAGAAACTCTCCATGTTTTTGTATTAAAAAATTCACATAAGATTTGTACATATTTTTTTAACAAATAAATTTATGCTTTAATCTTTTAACATTTCTCAGCTGAGATTCTCTATTTTCAAATTAGAATTTTTATTTTTAAGTGTGATATTTGATTTAAATAAAATTCAAAAAGCAAGGATTTTGAGTTCTGTCTCTCCCAGTCCTTAAATTTACAATGTATTGTTGTCAAAAATAATATTTATAATGAAATATCTTAACCTAAATTTGAAAAAAAAAGTGTATTTAAATAAATCAGTTGATTTAAATCAGGATTGAAATCAAGTTGATTTAAATCAATGAACTCTGATTAAAAATTGTTAGACTATACAAGTGTTATTTAGCAATTATTTAATTTAAATTGAGATTATAGTGCTGAAATATAATTTCAATTATATTGATCTAAATATTTTAAGATTTCTGAACTTTCTGTATTATAACTGATTAGATAACGTTGAAGAAATTGGCAATGAAACTATGCTTAGATTTCAAAAGATACCAAAATTTACCAATTGCTGTAAAAAAAAAGTAATTAAAAAAAAAATTCTTTCCAAAATCACGTACTTGCATACAATATTTTAACAAAAGATTATATTGAAGTAAAAGTTATAACACCAATCTGGCGAATCACTAAATAAACTTATCAAAAGCCAATTTGATAACTTAAAACCTGCATTATATTTTGAAGAAATAAAATAAGGACTTGTGAATAATACTTATAAACTCTTTACAAATTAAAAAAGCAAAAATATGGAATATATAAGCACTTACTTACAGTGGATTTCCAGTTGCCAGTAAATGTATATATATATTTTTAAATATAAATTAAAATAAAAATACTTTTTAAAAAAATTCTTAAAAATTAAGGAAATTTTAAAAAATGTACAATACCAGTATTGGACATCTGTTTCCTGCTGGTGAAAGCTATATTTTGATAACTGTATAAAGGAATTTATCACCTCTTTAAAATTTCCGTAGGTTACCATGGGATTTCACAATCAGCATTAAAGGAAAAAAAATGATGCCACAGAAATATAGTAGAAAAACGTGATAATTTTACAAAATGTAACAAATAGAGATTTAGCAGACTATCAAATATTCGGCTGAGTACTAACTTTTTAAAAAGTATATTGATTACAAATTTTTTTTATCATGATTAATAACAAAGAAATAAATGTTTGTGAGTCTTTTATTCGTCAATGGCAGATCACTTAATAGCAGAATATTAAAAATTGCAAATAATTCAGAAAAGATATCTATAAAATAAGAGTGCATTCAATAAAAAATCGGTCTTAGAAAATATGTATGTGCTATTTTTTTTTTTTACTTAAACTTATTAAAATAATTCAAGCGCATTTAATTTACACAAACATTAAATTGCACGTATTGACAAAATACAATTTTTAAAAAAATATATAAATTACTCGATTTTTTCTGGCTAACAACAAAAGACAGAAAAAATAAAACAAACATTTATACTGAAAAATAAAATTTATTTTCAACAAAACTATAAATCAAAATGTTTTAATAAAACAAATTACAGCACTGTATTTATGCTATTGGCTTTTATTCCTTTAGAATTGATGCAGTTAGTAAAAAAGCCTGCCTAGATTCCGGCCTGATAACAGTCTTAATTAAACACCCAGTAGGATGCTACAGCAACGAAATTGACTCAGTTGAACATTTCTCCGAAAAAAGTGTCACACCATCAACATACGAAAACACCTTGACGTCCTTTCTAACATCCTCATTCTCTATTAGGCAAGGATGATCTGTTTTAGCTGTAAGGCGACATTGATCACTGCAGTATTATCCTGTAATAATAACAGTAATAATATTATTTTTTTTTATTGTACTAATTGCTAGTGACCATGTATATTTAAAAAGATAAAAAACAGCACAAGAGCAAAGAATGATTAAGGGGACACTTCGTCTTCAGCGATAAGTATTTTTAAGAACAACATATTTGAAAATTTTCCTTTGAATAAAGAATTCAAAATTCCTAAAATTTTTAAAAAATTTAAAAATTAAGGAAATTTTTAAAAATGTACTCTACCAGCATTGGACATCTGTTTCCTGCTGGTGAAAGCTATATTTTGATAATTGTATAACGTAATTTATCATTTCTTTAAAATTTGCATAAGTTACTATGGGATTTCACAATCAGCATTAAAAGAAAAAAAATGGTGCCACAGGAATATAGTAGAAAAACATAACAATAATTTTACGATATGTAACAACTAGTGATTTAGCAGATTATCAAATATTCGGTTGGATACTAACTTTTTAAAAAGTATATTAATTAAAAAAAATTATATATATTAAATTGGAAATAAAATAATAAAAAGAAAAGTGCTCAGTCAAACTGATGGCATTGAGCTCACAGGCTATTCACACTATTTGCATATTATACTCTTATTTCAAAGAAAAAACACATTTATATAAATTAGAAGGGGGGGGGGGTCATTCGCTCCCCTATTTACGTCCTTTATACTTAACCAAAAAACGTCCAAATCTAATCAGGGAAGCGCCTTATCAAAATAAACCGGTATACAACATTTGGAGCAAATTGGATAATTCGGCATGAAAAAACTATTTATCTAAATTAAAATGGACAATTAGTCCTCGTTCCCCCTTTATACTTAACCAAATGACCCCCCCCCCCCCCCCACACACACACCAAAAAAAAAAAAAACGAATCAGGAAAGCATCTTATCAGAATAAACCTATATAAAAAATTTGAAGCAAATTTGTTAATTCTGCATGAAAAACCCATTTATCTAAATTAAGGGGAGGGAATTCGTCCCGTTCCCTCCTTTATACTTAACAAATGAACCCCCAAAACTAATGCGGGAAACGCCTTATCACAATGAATCAATATACAAAATTTGAAGAAAACTAGATAATTTTGCATAAAAAACCCATTTATCTAACTTAAGGTGGATTAGCCCCTCGTTCCACCCTTTATTCTTAACCAATAAACCCCAAAATTAATCAGGGAAGTGCCTTATCACAATGAAAATATATACCAAATTTGAAGAAAATCGGATAATTCTGCACGAAAAACCCATTTATCTAAATTAGGGGGAGCATTAACCCCTTTTCCCCCCTTTTATACTTAACCAAAGAACCCCCAAAGCTAATCAGGGAAGCGCCTAATCAGAATTAACTTATATACCAAATTTGAAGCTAATCGGATAATTCTGCATGAAAAACCCATTTATCTAAATTAAGGAGGGGGGGGGGGGATTAGCCTCCAGTTCCCCACCTTTATACTTAACCGATGAACCCTCAAAACTAATAAGGAAAGAGCCTTATCACAATGAACCACATACAATATCTGAAGAAAATTCGATAATTCTGCATGAAAAAACCATTTATCTAAGTTAGGGGGGATTAGCCCCCATTCCACCTTCATACTTAACCAATGAACCCCCAAAACTAATCAGGGAAGCGCCTTATCAGAATGAACCTATATTCAAAATTTGAAGCAAATTGGATAATTCTGCATGAAAAACACATTTATCTAAATTAAGGGAGGATCAGCCCCCCGTTCCACCCCTTTTATACTTAGCAATTGGACCCCCAAAACTATTCAGGGAAGTGCCTTATCACAATGAACCTATATGCAAAATTTGAAGCAAATTGTATAATTCAGCATGAAAGATCAATTTATCCAAATTACGGGGGATTGGACCACGTTCCCCCCTTTATATTTAACCAATGAACGCCCAAAACTGATCCGGGGAAGCGCCTTATCACAATGAACCTATATGTAAAAATTGAAACAAATCTGATAATTCTGAATAAAAAAGTCATTTATCTAAAGTAAGGGGGGGGGAGGATTAATCACCGTCCCCTTCTTTATACTTAACCAATGAACAACCAAAACTAATGAAGGAAGCGCCTTATCACAATGAAGCTAACACATGGGCTGATAACTTCCCGGTCTAATAAAGAAAACGCAACTTTTTAACAAAACTTTATGACTTTATAACTTTAATAAATAACATAACTTTAATAATAAATAATAATAATTTAATAATAATAATTTAATAAATAAATAATAATAATAGTTTAATAATAAATAACATAATTTTATAACGAAAAAGCTCCAAACAGTGTTCTAAATCATTGACTCGTTGCTGTTTTTGGTCAAAAGTCAACACGCGCGGCAGCCACTTTGACAACAGCTTTTCCATAGACAAATGCTCATTCAAAATAAAACCTACACGTTTCTTGGATATCTTCAGAGTCTGAGCTATCGCCTGCAACTTCCCTTTACGGTTCCCCAAAACGATTTTTTGGACTATTTTTGTGTTTTCCGGAGTAACCACCTCTTCTGCGTGGTGCATCACTGGTGTCCGTACGACCACGTTTAAATTCCGCAAACCAGTCAATAATGTTTGATTTACCTGGTGCAGTGTCCGGATAATGCTTATCAAGCCAAGCTTTTGTTTGAACGGTGTTTTTTCCCATCAAAATACAATTCTTGAAATTCTTGTTTATCCATTTTTTTTTGTTTATCAACAAAGTTGTTCAAATAAAACCACTCTAACGTTTTATCCACACGGCGAATCATCATGACATCTTTTCTGCTACCTTTTAAAGGTTAGTATTTACTAAAAAAAAGCACCGGTTCGGCAATTGCAACGCCATCTGTGTGCCAGACCGGGAACTTATCAGCCCATGTATTATATACAAAATTTGAAGGAAATTGGGTAATTTTGCATGAAAAACCCATTTATTTAATTTAGGGGGATTAGCCCTTGTCCCGCATATATATTTAACCATTGAACCCCCAAAACTGATCAGGGAAGCGTCTTATCAGAAACAATCTATATACAAAATTTTAAGCAAATCGGATAATTCTGCATGAAAAACCCATTTATGTAAATTAAGGGAGGATTAATCACCGTTCCCCTCTTTATACTTTACCATTGAACTCCCAAAACTAATCAGGGAAACGACTTATCACAATGAACTTATGTACAAAATATGAAGCAAATTGGATAATTTTGCATGTAAAACCCACTTATTTAATTTAGGAGGACTAGCCCCTGTTCCCCCTTTATATTTAAACATTGAACACCCAAAACTGATCAGGGAAGCGCCTTATCAGAAACAACCTAATACAAAATTTTAAGCAAATCGGATAATTCTGCATGAAAAACCCATTACATAAATTAAGGGGGGATTAGTCCCATTTCGCTCCCTTTATACTTTACCATTGAACCCCCAAAACTAATCAAGGAAGCACCTTATCAGAATGAACCTTTTATAAAAAAATTTGAAACAATTGGATAATTCTGCTTTAAAAAATCATTTTTCTCAATTGAGAGAGGGGGGGGGGGGGAATTAGTCCCTGTTCTCCCCTTTATACTTCACCAATGTACCTACATACAAATCAAGGCAATTAATTTGAGCAAGTTAGATAATTCTGCATGAAAAACCCATTTATCTAAATTAAGGGTAGGATTGGCCCCCGTTCCCCTCGTTTATACTTTACCATTGAACTCCCAAAACTAATCAGGGAAGCGACTTATCACAATGAACTTATGTACAAAATACGAAGCAAATTGGGTAATTTTGCATGAAAAAACCATTTTTTTATTTTAGAGGGGGGGGGGGGATTAGCCCATGTTCCCCCTTTATATTTAACCATTGAACCCCCATAACTGATCCGGGGAAGCGCCTTATCACAATGAACCTATATACAAAATTTGAAGCAAATCGGATAATTCTGCATAAAAAACTTATTTATCTAAATTAAGGGGGAGGAATAATCACCGTTCCCCTCTTTATACTTAACCAATGAACCCCCAAAACTAATAAAGGAAGCGCCTTATCACAATGTAGCTCTATAAAAAATATGAAGAAAATTGGGAAATTTTGCATGAAAAACACATTTATTTAATTTAGGGGGAGATTAGCCCCTGTTCCCCTTTTATATTTAACCATTGAACCCCCAAAACTGATCAGGGAAGCGCCTTATCGGAATGAACCTATATACAAAATTTGGAACAAATCGGATATTTCTGCATGAAAAACACATTATCTAAATTAAGGGGGAGGGGATTAGCCCCCAGTTCCCTCCTGTAAACTTAACAAATGAACCCCCAAAACTGATCAGGGAAGCGCCTTATCAGAATGAACCTATATAGAATATTTGAAACAAATCGGATAATTCTGCATGAAAAACCCATTATCTAAATTAAGGGGGGATTAGCCCCCAGTTCACCCTGTATACTTAACCAATGAACCCCCAAAGATAATCAGGGAAGCGCCTTATCAGAATGAACCTATATACAATATTTGAAACAAATCGGATAATTCTGCATGAAAAACCCATTTACCTAAATTAAGGGGGTGGGGGGATTAATGACCGTTGTCCTCTTTATACTTAACCAATGAACCCCCAAAACTAATGAAGGAAACGCCTTATCACAATGAAGCTATATGCAAAATTTGAAGCAAATTGTGTAATTCTGCGTGAAAACACCATTTATTTAATTTAGGGAGGGGATTGGCCCCTGTTCCCCCTTTATATTTAACCATTGAACCCCCAAAACTGATCAGAGAAGCCCCTTATTGGAATGAACCTATATACAAAATTTGAAACAAATCGGATATTTCTGCATGAAAAACACATTATCTAAATTAAAGGGGGGGGATTAGCCCCCAATTCCCTCCTGTAAACTTAACAAATGAACACCCAAAAGTGATCAGGGAAGCGCCTTATCAGAATGAACCTATATAGAATATTTGAAACAAATCGGATAATTCTGCATGAAAAACCCATTATCTAAATTAAGGGGGGATTAGCCCCCCCCCCCAGTTCCGCCCTGTATACTTAACTAATGGACCCCCAAAGATAATCAGGGAAGCGCCTTATCAGAATGAACCTATATACAATATTTGAAACAAATCGGATAATTCTGCATGAAAAACCCATTTACCTAAATTAAGGGGGTGGGGTGGGGGGTTAATGACCATTGCCCTCTTTATACTTAACCAATGAACCCCCAAAACTAATGAAGGAAACGCCTTATCACAATGAAGCTATATACAAAATTTGAAGCAAATTGTGTAATTCTGCATGAAAACCCCATTTATTTAATTTAGGGAGGGGATTCGCCCCTGTTCCCCCTTTATATTTAACCATTGAACCCCCAAAGCTGATCAGAGAAGCGCCTTATTTGAATGAACCTATATACAAAATTTGAAACAAATCGGATATTTCTGCATGAAAAACACATTATCTAAATTAAGGGGGGGGATTAGCCCCCAGTTCCCTCCTGTGAACTTAACAAATGAACCCCCAAAACTGATCAGGGAAGCGCCTTATCAGAATGAACTTATGTACAAAATACGAAGCAAATTGGGTAATTTTGCATGAAAAAACCATTTTTTTATTTTAGAGGGGGGGGGGATTAGCCCATGTTCCCCCTTTATATTTAACCATTGAACCCCCATAACTGATCCGGGGAAGCGCCTTATCACAATGAACCTATATACAAAATTTGAAGCAAATCGGATAATTCTGCATAAAAAACTTATTTATCTAAATTAAGGGGGAGGAATAATCACCGTTCCCCTCTTTATACTTAACCAATGAACCCCCAAAACTAATAAAGGAAGCGCCTTATCACAATGTAGCTCTATAAAAAATATGAAGAAAATTGGGAAATTTTGCATGAAAAACACATTTATTTAATTTAGGGGGAGATTAGCCCCTGTTCCCCTTTTATATTTAACCATTGAACCCCCAAAACTGATCAGGGAAGCGCCTTATCGGAATGAACCTATATACAAAATTTGGAACAAATCGGATATTTCTGCATGAAAAACACATTATCTAAATTAAGGGGGGGGGGATTAGCCCCCAGTTCCCTCCTGTAAACTTAACAAATGAACCCCCAAAACTGATCAGGGAAGCGCCTTATCAGAATGAACCTATATTGAATATTTGAAACAAATCGGATAATTCTGCATGAAAAACCCATTATCTAAATTAAGGGGGGATTAGCCCCCAGTTCACCCTGTATACTTAACCAATGAACCCCCAAAGATAATCAGGGAAGCGCCTTATCAGAATGAACCTATATACAATATTTGAAACAAATCGGATAATTCTGCATGAAAAACCCATTTACCTAAATTAAGGGGGTGGGGGGATTAATGACCGTTGTCCTCTTTATACTTAACCAATGAACCCCCAAAACTAATGAAGGAAACGCCTTATCACAATGAAGCTATATGCAAAATTTGAAGCAAATTGTGTAATTCTGCGTGAAAACACCATTTATTTAATTTAGGGAGGGGATTGGCCCCTGTTCCCCCTTTATATTTAACCATTGAACCCCCAAAACTGATCAGAGAAGCCCCTTATTGGAATGAACCTATATACAAAATTTGAAACAAATCGGATATTTCTGCATGAAAAACACATTATCTAAATTAAAGGGGGGGGATTAGCCCCCAATTCCCTCCTGTAAACTTAACAAATGAACCCCCAAAACTGATCAGGGAAGCGCCTTATCAGAATGAACCTATATAGAATATTTGAAACAAATCGGATAATTCTGCATGAAAAACCCATTATCTAAATTAAGGGGGGATTAACCCCCCCCCAGTTCCGCCCTGTATACTTAACTAATGGACCCCCAAAGATAATCAGGGAAGCGCCTTATCAGAATGAACCTATATACAATATTTGAAACAAATCGGATAATTCTGCATGAAAAACCCATTTACCTAAATTAAGGGGGTGGGGTGGGGGGTTAATGACCGTTGCCCTCTTTATACTTAACCAATGAACCCCCAAAACTAATGAAGGAAACGCCTTATCACAATGAAGCTATATACAAAATTTGAAGCAAATTGTGTAATTCTGCATGAAAACCCCATTTATTTAATTTAGGGAGGGGATTCGCCCCTGTTCCCCCTTTATATTTAACCATTGAACCCCCAAAGCTGATCAGAGAAGCGCCTTATTTGAATGAACCTATATACAAAATTTGAAACAAATCGGATATTTCTGCATGAAAAACACATTATCTAAATTAAGGGGGGGGATTAGCCCCCAGTTCCCTCCTGTGAACTTAACAAATGAACCCCCAAAACTGATCAGGGAAGCGCCTTATCAGAATGAACCTATATAGAATATTTGAAACAAATCGCATAATTCTGCATGAAAAACCCATTTTCTAAATTAAGGGGGGATTAGCCCCCCCAGTTCCGCCCTGTATACTTAACCAATGAACCCCCAAAGATAATCAGGGAAGCGCCTTATCAGAATGAACTTATATACAATATTTGAAACAAATTGTGTAATTCTGCATGAAAACCCCATTTATTTAATTTAGGGAGGGGATTCGCCCCTGTTCCCCCTTTATATTTAACCATTGAACCCCCAAAGCTGATCAGAGAAGCGCCTTATTGGAATGAACCTATATACAAAATTTGAAACAAATCGGATATTTCTGCATGAAAAGCATATTATCTAAATAAAGGGGGGGGGGGATCAGCCCCCAGTTCCCTCATGTAAACTTAACAAATGAAACCCAAAACTGATCAGGGAAGCACCTTATCAGAATGAACCTATGTATAAAATTTGAAACAAAACGGATAATTCTGCAAGAAAAACCCATTTATATAAATTAAGTGGGGATCAGCCCCCGTTCCCTCTCCCCCCTTTTATACTTAGCAATTTAACCCCCAAAACTAATCAAGGAATCGGATTATCAGAATGAACATATATATAAAATTTGAAAATTCAAAATCGGATAATTCTGCATGAAAAACCTATTTATGTAAATTAAGCGGGGGGGGGGGGGGATTCCGGCTTTGATAACCTGTGAGCTAAAAAAAAAATTCGGGTTCTGTGAACTCCAAAAATAGTAGAATTTTCAGAACATTTATGATTTATATGTTGACATTATGACTCATTTGAACATTTTTTTATTTCTTGAAATTTGCACAGTATTAACACGTGCATTTAAATACATGACAAGATTTAGTTAAAGGAAAGCACAAATATGAAATAAAATCAAATTAGATATTTTTATTTTTTTTGTTAGAAACCCACATACAAGATAATTTTTATATAAATTAGGATGAAAAACAATACAGAAATGTAACAAAAGCTATTACATGTTTTCTTTTTCTTTCTTTTTTTTAAATTTTTAAATGAAGAATTGAAGCTTTATATTTTTAAAATAAATCCCCCCCCCCCGCACCTCTACTGACAAAAATTCCCTGTTTGCTTTTTTTATTCTGTTTATTTTAAATTATTAGAAAAGATTAAAAGTCATTTTTTATTTTCAAAATAATGTGAGAAAAATAAAATTTAATCAATTAAATTTGAATATCCAGGGTGGGGCAGTTGAAAGCTTCTGTATGCAAGCTTTTACAGCATGAATATAGGTAAAATCAACCTCAAGTTATTAAGCATATTCTACTTTACGTTTTTTACAACTAAAATATTGTCTGATATTAAAAGACTACTGAAATTTATTTTACCATATACCATTATAAATTTCGTTATAGCACCCTGACATACATTTCTCAATTTTTTAATCAACATTATAGAATTTAATGGACATTCCTTTTTAATTGAATTTTAATACACTACAAATAATAAAATGTTAAATTGATTCTATAATAATGTAGTACCTGAAAAAAAAGACAATTTATGATTCTGATATGGCATCGAACACAGAAAAAAATCTCATGAATTTATTTTAAGATCATAGGTATGTTATTGATATCTTCAGTGTTGAATTCAGGCATTTTTCTCCGAGAGGGATTTCTGTGGCTCCTGGGGGCATATTATAGAGTTCCGAGGGGGGGGGGGGGTATTGCACTTTTTGACCATTAAATCATAAAATCCGAAATCTTCAGAGGGGGTGGCCATTTCAATGCTCCGGGAGAGAGGAATGTCCCCCCCCCTCCCCCGGCTATCTCCTGAATTCAACACTGGATGCCTTACAGAATTAAACAAATAAACAAGTACCTGAATTTAGAATAAGTTAAAAACTATTTAAAAAGCAGTCTACAAAAATTGAGTTTTCATTAAGATAATATCTAAGTTAGAAATTTCTGGCACATCAAAATATTTTTTTGATTGGGGATATTTTTCTCATAAAAAATAAACTGAGCGAGAAATAAGATAATATGCATTTTATTTCAGGCTACGCAGCTCCTTAAACATGTTATTCGGTTTGATAATCATGCACTGTAAATATATGGACATATCAAATCCCAAATATTAAAAATCACATAAATTTTAGTACTTACCATTGAGAAGTTAGAACTACGTAGAACAATTGTCCAATATTTAACAACATGGTGTACTTCTTCTTCGAAAATCTCGATTCTGGTCTGTTATCAATCACGTGACGCCACGCCTTTCATACGTCAGCAGAGAGCGAGACTGCGCAGTAAGTCCGGTGAATGCTATTTTCCATCCTTTCGGAAACTAATACGATATAAAAAGATTATTTTTATGACTGTAGGAAAACTTTCTGTTGTGATTCGGAAATTTTTTTTTATCGGTTGTTTTCCGTATCGTTAAGGAAATTTATCTTTTACGAAACGGAAAAGGGTTGGAAATTTTTTACAGTGACATACAGAAAATGCGGCACATTAGCTCTCAGGCTTTGTTAACCTGTGAGCTAAAGACTACTTCGAAACGTTTCGGAAGATCAGTAGCAACAAAAGAAACCTTGTTTTTATAAATGATTCTTTAAATCTCGAATGTATATTGGTTTCTGTGGTTTCTAAAGATAAAGAACACTCTTCGGATTCGTTAGTAACTCGGAAGATGTTTTTGTACCTTATCCTTTGTACTTATAGTATAATTTCCTAAATCAAGAAACACCTGTCTTTTTTTTTGCAGTGTAAAATATTATTTTGAATACTGAGGCAATTAGTGTCTAATTAAAATAACTTACGATCGAAACTTGTTTCTGTTACCACTATTCGATTTAAAATTTGTAGTCTATCAAAAAAAAAAAAAAAAAAAAAAAAAAAAACACTTTAAGAATATTTTCTGAAGGTACCAAATTTTAGATTATTTTGTGTACATTCATTTACTATTTAAAATGTTATAATTTCTGAAAATCTGACAAGCCACTTTAGCAAAATCGTGTTTATAAGTCAAAAATAAAAGTTTTGAATAAAATGTGCAGTCGACCATACAATAACAACAAAAAAAAAGAACACCCGTTACACTGAAAATTATGCCTTCTTTCGATTTTTTTAAAATCTTGGTTAGGGGGGAGGGGGGGGTACCTCCATACTGAAATTACACCAAACTAAAACTTTCATACTAACACCCCTATACGTGACATCATATTTGGAATTGTTTGGAAAATTTCATCCTTTCTTCTTGGGATACTAAACGGAAACGGAAAGTCCTTCGGTCAAACAGTTTAGGAATTATGGAGTTTTCTTTTTTTTAAGTCACATTTTTGTATCATGAGTCACATTTTTATATGATCATTTGCGACATAATTAGTATTGGGTAAAATGTAATCAGATTAACAATTACAGAATACGATTACATTTTTAATCGTTAATGAGTATTACATATAAAAAGATAACCAGAGAATGAATTAATTTAAATGATTATACGTTAATATTCTGTAATCGCAATCATGATTACTTTATTACCTTATAAACGATTACTGTAAAGAATGGAAAATAGCCCCGTACTCTCCCTTTGGCAACCTGAGATATGAACAACATAATGTAGGGGCGTATAATTAAAATTGAATTTCGTGGAAAAGTGCAGATTGTAAAAAAAAATTAACATGAACTTTTTCTTAAATATTTGAATGAACTATATTTAAATATTAATTCGTATAGAGAAATGTATATTTCGCAAATAATTGGATGTTTTCGAAATTACCTTCCATTGCAAAAAAAGTAGTCGAATTATTTTGTTCAGCCCTGTATATGATCTGTAGCTGTAGATATATCATACATAGCATGATAAAATTTAGTTCAGTTTTAAAATTCACATTTAAAAATTTTCGCCAGTCGATGGAAATGCACTCGGAATCTTTTGTCCAGCCCTGTATATTATCTAAATTTTTGTTCACATCAGATATTAAGCTTAAATTTAATCCAGGTAAAAAACGCATAAGGCAACGTAAATCTCACTTCCAGCAATTACCAACCATAAACGAAAATGTATTTTGTTCTTTGCGTAGCCCTGTATATTAACTTATTTATATTCTACAAACTTATATTAGTCTACTAAATATAGTTCAGTAAGAAAATGCATAATACAATTAAAAACTACCCTTAAGCAATTCACTCCGATAGTACGTAATACTTATGAATTCCGTTGTGTAGCCCTGTATATGATCAACCGAATTTATACAGAAAAAAAATTAGTTAGACTTAAAAACGCAAACCAAATTTGAAACTCATATATCACAAATAGACTGTAATTATCGCACGTATACTGTAACCGAATTCTTTTGTGTGTCCCTGTAAATGAACGATAAATGCAAGGCACAACATATTTTTAAGCGATCATTTTATAATGCACCTCAATAATGCGTATGTGACATATTATTTTGAATCCGGGGTGGAAACTATTTTAGTTACAAATAAAACTTGATAACTTCTTCATAGACTAATAAATTTAATATTTACAACGTATTTACATGTTACTATTTACAAAATAACTCATTTAATTTAATATTACGGCTTAGCTCAGATGCCTTGTCGGCAACAACTCTGTAAACATTCTTCTCTTCTGGTAAAGTCAAATTTACTCAGCTTGTCAATTCTTTGGAAAGAAAAAAATGAAGAGGAGAGAAAATATGATGGAGTGAGTACAGTTCGAGCGTTACACTCTTCCCCTCACACTGCATTACTGGTCCCTCAGATGCAATGTGCATTTCCTGGGTGGATTCCTCCGGGATGCTTTCTGGTGACTAAATACCTCTGTTGTTCTCGCGTTTTTTGAACCTTTAGTAAATATTTGCTGGCTGGGCGTCTGACGTTTCCCGGGTCTGCCTCTTGGACGAATGAAGCCTTTAGAACATCCACCATCATCTTGCTTGTAAGGACACAAAGCTGATATATGATAATTTCCTAAGGGAGAAAAAGGGTTTTCTTTAGTAGCAATGGTATAAGAAGTAGGAGATCTTTGTTTTAAAATAACATACGGGCCATCGCGACGGGGCATGAATTTAGTTGTTTTGTTATTTTTCCTTTGGCTAATGGGATGCAAAGTAACCCAAACATGATCGCCTGGTTTGTATTGTTCAGAAGCTTTTAAATGTTTGTCGGCATAATATTTGTGCTTATCTTGGCTTTGTTCTATGCGATCTCTTATCTGCATAGTAATTTTAGCAAAGTTTTTTAAATAAAGGGTTATTTCCGGTATGAAATTATCATTCGCAATTACAGGGCGTAAGTCATGAGCAACATCATCGGAGGTACGTAATTCACGACCGAACATTAAACATGCAGCTGTGTGACCTGTGGAACTACATCTTGCAGTATTAAGGGCAAAACGGATTACTGGTAATTTTTCACTCCAAGTTGTATGATCATGTCCAACTAGCATCGCTAAGCGGGGTTATAGATCTCGGTTTTTTCTTTCAACCGGATTTGCTTGAGGGTGGTACACCGGAGTTAAACTTTGATCTATCTTTAAGAGAAAACAAACTTGTTGCATTACAGCACTGATGAATTGCGGACCATTGTAGCTAATGATTTTTCTTGGAAAACCATATCTTAAATACACATCCTCAATTAAGGTAACAGCACATTCCGTGGCTGTTGCGTTATTTAATGCGAAAAGTTCTACCCATTTAGTGCTACAGTCTTCAATTATAAAAATCTACTTTTTATCATCTGCTGTTTCTGTAAGGGTCCAAATAAGTCTATTGAGAGGGTCTCAAATCTTTGACTATGGACAGGTGTTTGTAAAAGTCCAGCAGGTTTTTGGTTACTCGCTTTATAACGAATACAGTCTACACAATTTTTAACATAAGCTGCGATATCTTTTCTCATTCCAGTCCAGTAATATCTTTGGGATACTCTGTAATAGGTTCCCTCGGCTCCATAATGGCCTGCGGTCGGTGAATCATGGTAATTCTTCAAGACTTCTTTCCGTTCTTGAACAGGAACAACCAATTGGGCTTCTTCTGAATCTGATTCTGAAGAGTAACGATATAGGACTCCTTGGTTTAAGAGGTAACCACGTTCAGTCCAATTAGCAAAATCTGTATTATTTTCTTTAGATTCAAGCGCTTCAATGATTTTCTTCAAATATTCATCCTTTAATTTCTCTTCTCGGATATCTTTAGGACATCTAATAGGCATTTCAATCGAAATTGTGCAAATTTCACAAGAGGGTTCTTCATGACTGCAAATAGAGCGAGACAACATATCAGCAACAACGTTTGCTTTTCCAGGAATATATTCAATCTTCAGGTTGAAAGATTGTAACTGCAAAGCCCATCGGGCTAGTGTGGTTTTAAACTCATCAGCCATTTTAGGGGCTGGTGATCGGAGGCAACTGTTACTTCATGTCCTTCAATGTAGCCACGGAATTTATTTAAAGCCCAAATGACAGCAAGTGCTTCTCGCTCGGTGGTAGAATAGTTTCTTTCTGGTGCAGTTAACAAACGACTCGCATATTCTATTGGATGCTCTTCTTCTCCCTGACCCTGGAGGAGGACAGCACCTAGAGCATATCCACTGGCATCTGTACGAAGAAGATAGGGCTTGGTCGGATCATTTTGTTTCAGTACTGGAGGATTGATTAATGAACTTTTCAATGTTTCGAAAGCGCTTTGTTCTGCTTCTTCCCACTTCCAAGTTGCATTTTTCTTCGTAAGATTACTTAGAGGTCTAGCTATATCTAAAAAATTGGGAATAAAACGCCTGTACCAGAAGCAGGATTGCAAAAAAGATTGAACTTGTTTAACAGTCTTAGGAGCAGGCATTTGTTGAATTGCAGCGGTTTTTCCAGGATCAACTTCGATTCCAGAGCTTGATATCCAATGTCTTAAATATTTAAAACGGGGTCAAGCAAAATTGCATTTTTCATGATTAGCATACAATTTGAATTCCAATAGTTTATAAAAAACTGCTTCTAAGTCAGACAAATGTTTCTCAAAACTTTCCGACGAAATTATAATATCATCTAAATAAGACAATACAAATATGTCTTTGAGGGACTTTCGAAAGTTATCTATTAATCTCTGAAAGGTTGCTGGGGCATTTTTCAATCCGAAAGGCATTCTAATGTATCGAAAAGTTCCGAATGGACAAATAAATGCAGTTTTATCTCTATCAGCAGCATTTACTTAAATTTGGTGGTATCCAGACTTCAGGTCAATAGTGGTCATGTAAGGTGTATGTTTAGCTTCATGGAGAAAATCATCTACCCGCGGTAATGGATAATTATCGGTCTTTGTGATGGCATTTAATTTTCGATAATCGACGCAAAGGCGAATTTTTCCATTTGGTTTTGGGACCAATACTACTGGCGAGGCATAACGAGATTCGCACTCTTCTATTATACATTTAGAGAGTAATTCATCTAATTCTTTATGCAAAATTTCCTTTTTTGCAGGTGACATGAGGTAAGGGGGTACTGCTACAGGAGGATGTGATCCAGTATCAATATAATGTTTAACTTTAGGTGTAGCCTCTTCCCCTAGTTGGAAGCTACTTGTAAATTTTCGAAGCAGTTCAATCAACCTAACTCGTTGCTCTGAAGTGAGATGTCTACCTTCATCTTCTCTAAGAGAAACAGTGTCTAATTCAACGGTTTTTATTGCTAATTCACTGGGAGGTCTATATGTATCTTCGGCGAATCTACACTTCCACCTGCATCTATCAGCAAAGAACCATTCTTGATTTACTACATCCAAAACAATTTTTGCTTTGCGTAAAAAATCGATTCCCAAAACTGTACGATTATTTTTGGCATTCGGCAGAGCATAAAGTTTTGTTTTAACATCGCGAACTTCAATTTTAATATGAACTTCTGTTTTATAAACTTTGGTAGTGTTTTGTAGCCCATCCGCTAAGACTACGATCATTTGAGTTTTTTCAAACTTCACACCTTGGTCTTTTAATAAAGAATACAAAACTTCACCCGCAACGCAATGTGTTGCGCCAGTGTCAACACAAGCTGTGCCAGAGAGACCATTTATACTTATTTTTACCAATAATGTAGGTGATGTTTGCATATTACATGTACGAAATTCTAGAGATTGAAAGTGCGCCGATACATTTTTCGGAGAACAAGTTGGACACTTGTATTTAATAACTCCCTGGTTTCCACATCCATAGCAACTTAACATTGGCCGATTTAAATTTGAAGGATAATTAATTTTATTTATCTTGGACTCATTTTGATTGCCAAATTTACCAAACTCATTTCTTTTAAAATTTAAAGGCATTTTTTCAAAGCGATTAGAATTCCCGACCTCACTGATTTTATTTGATCTCTTTATTTCTACTTTGTGTGACCTCAAATTATCATATAAATCTAACTTTTCAGCGAATTCAACAGGATACGATAAATTTTCCCATTGGTCTAAATAACGCTCTTTGCAATCAGGGGAAACCTTTTTCTTTAATTGATCAGCAATAATTAATTCCGATAGTTTTTTAAAGGAATTTATATTTAATTCGGATAGCCATCCCTCAAAATAGCTTCTAATTTCAAAGTAATATTCTTTCCAGCTAATATCGGTTCGCTTTGGATGTCGATTAAATAAAACTCTAAACCTTCCAGCAGTTAACTTGAACCTCTGCAACAATATATCTTTAATATAAGAATAATCCTCAAATTTTTCTTCCGGTTCACGCGCTATAAATTTACCGATTTCATTTGGAAGGACTCCAATTAAATACGTAATCCACAGTTCTTTAGAAACCTTTAAAAGTTTCATTTGCCTCTCAAAAGTTATTAAAAATAAATTCATATCATCCTTTTCAGGATTGAAATCGGGTAAAACCTTTTTCAAGTCAACGCGGATTGAAGAAGTTTCTAGACGGTTGCTTGTATTTGCAACAACATCTCTTGTTCCTGTTTCTAACCTGATTTTCTGTAGCTCAAATTCTCTTTCTTCGGCTAAACGTTTCTCTTCCTCAAGAGTCTTTCTTTCTTCTACGATATTTTCTAAAATTCCCTGTACAAAATCTATGTTATCTTTAAATGCCTCACTATTTACAATTTTATCACGTAATTCGAGGACTTTATCATCGCTACTTATTTGTACTTTTAACTCTGAAGCCAAAGTGATTAAATCAATTTTCTTACCCTTAGAAAGAAACGCCATCATTTGAATTAATTATGTTTTAGCCAACTTCAAACTTAATTTGTGTTACGAATAACTCTTAGCAAAATAATTTAAATCAATTCTTCATATAATAAATAAAATAATGCCAAGCACTCATTTATAATAATAACTTCAATAATAAAATAGCTCAGTGCAACTATATAAATGTATAAAATAAAGCAAACGAGTTTATTTTTCAATAATAATTATTAGATATATTTCTCTTATGAATATCTTCATTTAATTCCGATACTAAAATACTTGAAGCTGCAGACGATTTTTCGTATTTCAATTCTAAGGAAAATACCATTCAGGTTGTATAGAATAATTCCAAAATATTTAGATTCTGGACGAATCAAATACAATTTTTCAAAAAAATCCGCAGATTCCGGATGAATCAAAAGAAATACTTTTTGTACTTTAGTATCTAAATTTTCTTATTAAACAGTTTGACACAATTTAAAAATAATACTTATCTTCATATCTTGCCTATATTCGGGCCCGACGTTGGGGAGCCAATCTTTGTAACATATTATTTTGAATCCGGGGTGGAAACTATTTTAGATACAAATAAAACTTGATAACTTCTTCATCTATACTAATCTATACTAATATTATAAAGGAGTAAATCTTGTTTGTTTGTTTGTAGGGGGCAATCTCTGGAACTACCGAACCGATTTCAAAAGTGATGGTGGCAAATTGATGGTGACAACCCCTGCTCCAACATAGGCTATATTTTATGTCGGTGCCACTAACCCCAGGGGGTGCAGGAGCAAAAAACGTTCTAAAATTGCGATTTTTCAGTTATCACACTGGCTGCCAAGCCCTGAGAGCTTGGCAGCCGGTTCTGTATGTATGTAATGTACGTACGTAATGCGATAACTCTTCATAGAAATATCCGTTTTCCTTCAAATTTTGTTTATAGGTTCACTGTGTTAAGGCGCTTCCCTGATTAGTTATCGGGATTGATTGGTTAAGTATAAAAGGGGGGAAAAAGGGGCTAATTTCCCCCCCCCCTTAATTTATATAAATGGGTTTTTCATGCAGAATTATTCCGTTTTCCTTCAAATTTTGTTTATAGGTTCACTGACTTAAGGCGCTTCCCTGATTAGTTTTCGGGATTGATTGGTCAAGTATAAAGGGGGGGAACAAGGGTCTAATTCCCTCCCCCCCTTAATTTATATAAATGGGTTTTTCATGCAGAATTATTCCGTTTCCCTTCAAATTTTGTTTATAGGTTCACTGAGTTAAGGCGCTTCCCTGATTAGTTTACGGGTTTGATTAGTTAAGTATAAAGGGGGGGATCGGTGGGGCTAATCCCCCCCTTAATTTATATAAATGGGTTTTTCATGCAGAATTATTACGTTTTCCTTCAAATTTTGTTTATAGGTTCACTGTGTTAAGGCGCTTGCATGATAATTTTCGGGATTGATTGGCTGAGTATAAAGGGGGAACGAGGGAGGGCTAATCCCCCCCTAATTTATATTAATGGGTTTTTCATGCAGAATTATTCCGTTTTCCTTCAAATTTTGTTTATAGGTTCACTGAGTTAAGGCGCTTCCCTGATTAGTTTTCGGGATTGATTAGTTAAGTATAAAGGGGGATCGGGGGCTAATTCCCCCCCCCCCCCTTAATTTATATAAATGGGTTTTTCATGCAGAATTATTCCGTTTTCCTTCAAATTTTGTTTATAGGTTCACTGTGTTAAGGCGCTTGCATGATAATTTTCGGGATTGATTGGCTGAGTATAAAGGGGGGGAACGGGGGGATAATCCCCCCCTTAATTTATATAAATGGGTTTTTCATGCAGAATTATCCTATTTGCTTCAAAATTTGTTTATAGATTCATTGGGTTAAGACGCTTCCCTGATTAGTTTTCGGGATTGATTGATTAAGTATAAAGGGGGGGGACGGGGGGCTAATACCCCCTTTAATTTATTTAAATGGGTTTTTCATGAAGAATTATCCCATTTCCTTCAAATTTTATTTATAGGTTCACTGTGTTAAGGCGCATCTCTGATTAGTTTTCGGGATTGATTGGTTAAGTATAAAGGGGGGGAACAAGGGGCTAATTCCCCCTTATCTATACTAATATATAAAGTAGTAAAGATTGTTTGTTTGTGTGTTTGTTTGTTTGTAGGGGGTAATCTCTGGAACCACTGAAGCGATTTTAAAAGTGATGGTGGCAAATTAATGGTGACAATCCCTGCTCCAACATAGGCTATATTTTATGTCGGTGCCACCACCTCCAGGGGGGTGCAGGAGCGAAAAACGTTCTAAAATTTCGATTTTTTGTGTACTGAAGGAGATAGAAGTATCAAATTTGGTATGGTAGTTACTTATAAGATGTAAATGCTCTCTATGAACAAATTATAAAAACATTCGCAATTTAAAAGGGTGAGATGAGGAAGAAGCTTTCTAAAAACATTCTAAATTACAATTGCTATGGAATCTCTGAAACTACAGAACCGATTTCAAAAGTGATGGTGGCAAATGGATGGTGACAGTCCCTGCTGCAACATATGCTAAATTTTTTGTCGGTGCCACTGCCCGCAGAGGTTGCAGGAGCGAAAAACGTTCCAAAATTATGATATTTTCAATAATGAAGGAGTTAGGAACTTGACATTTTGTATGGTCGTTACTTACAAGATTTAAATGCTCTATAAGAACAAAATCTAAAAAAATTCGAAATTTAAAAGGCTGAAATAAGCAAAAAATTTTCTAAAAACATTCTAAATTACAATTTGTATGGAATGTCTGGAACTACTAAAGCGATTTGTAAAGTGATGGTGGCAAATGGATGGTGACAATCCCTGCTCCAACATAGGCTATATTTTATGTCGGTGCCACTACCCCAAGGGGGGTGCAGAAGCGAAAAACGTTCTAAAATTGCGATTTTTGCGATGCTGAAGGAGCTAGAAACTTCAAGTTCGGCATGATTGTTATTTATAAGATCTAAATGCGCTCTAAGAACAATTTCTAAAGAAAAATGATCTAATGATTCTGCGATTTTTCAACTATTGAATTTCTAAAATTATCAAATTTCACAATAGAGTACCATAGCGAAACCTTCACGCGTAAAAAATAATGATAAGGGCGACGTGTCCTGACGTGTATATTGACTATAGCACGAGTCACAAATTATAGTATCCTTATTATTCTGTTAAAATATAAAAGTGAATTATGAAATGTCAATATTTTGTTTGATTAAAGGTTCGTTAAGAGAAATTGACCAGCGTAGCGGGCGTAGCTTGCTAGTAAAATTATAAAGGAGTAAAGATTGTTTGTTTGTTTGTAGGGGGTAATCTCTGGAACTACCGAACCGATTTCAAAAGTGATGGTGGCAAATTGATGGTGACAACCCCTGCTCCAACATAGGCTATATTTTATGTCGGTGCCACTAACCCCAGGGGGTGCAGGAGCAAAAAACGTTCTAAAATTGCGATTTTCTAGCTATCAAACTGGCTATCAAGCCCCGAGAGCTTGCCAGCCGGTTCTGTATATATGTATGTACGTACGTAATGCGATAACTCTTCATAGAAATATCCGTTTTCCTTCAAATTTTGTTTATAGGTTCACTGTGTTAAGGCGCTTCCCTGATTAGTTATCGGGATTGATTGGTTAAGTATAAAAGGGGGGAAAAAGGGGCTAATTCCCCCCCCCCCCTTAATTTATATAAATGGGTTTTTCATGCAGAATTATTTCGTTTTCCTTCAAATTTTGTTTATAGGTTCACTGACTTAAGGCGCTTCCCTGATTAGTTTTCGGGATTGATTGGTCAAGTATAAAGGGGGGGAACAAGAGTCTAATTCCCTCCCCCCCTTAATTTATATAAATGGGTTTTTCATGCAGAATTATTCCGTTTCCTTTCAGATTTTGTTTATAGGTTCACTGAGTTAAGGCGCTTCCCTGAATAGTTTACGGGTTTGATTAGTTAAGTATAAAGGGGGGGATCGGGGGGGGGCTAATCCCCCCCTTAATTTATATAAAGTGGTTTTTCATGCAGAATTATTCCGTTTTCCTTCAAATTTTGTTTATAGGTTCATTGGGTTAAGACGCTTCCCTGATTACTTTTCGGGATTGATTGGTTAAGTATAAAGGGGGGAACGGGGGGCTAATCCCCCCTTAATTTATATAAATGGGTTTTTCATGCAGAATTATTCCGTTTTCCTTCAAATTTTGTTTATAGGTTCACTGTGTTAAGGCGCTTGCATGATAATTTTCGGGATTGATTGGCTGAGTATAAAGGGGGGAACGAGGGAGGGCTAATCCCCCCCTTAATTTATATAAATGGGTTTTTCATGCAGAATTATTCCGTTTTCCTTCAAATTTTGTTTATAGGTTCATTGTGTTAAGGCGCTTCCCTGATTAGCTTTCGGGATTGATTGGTTAAGTATAAAGGGGGGGAACGGGGGGTTAATCCCCCCCTTAATTTATATAAATGGGTTTTTCATGCAGAATTATCCCATTTCCTTCAAATTTTGTTTATAGGTTCACTGTGTTAAGGCGTTTCCCTGATTAGTTTTCGGGATTGATTGGTTAAGTATAAAGGGAGGGAACGGGGGGATAATTCCCCCTTAATTTATATAAATGGGTTTTTCATGCAGAATTATCCCATTTCCTTCAAACTTTATTTATAGGTTCACTGTGTTAAGGCGCATCCCTGATTAGTTTTCGGGATTGATTGGTTAAGTATAAAGGGGGGAACGGGGGGCTAATACCCCCTTATTTTATATAAATGGGTTTTTCATGCAGAATTATTCCGTTTTCCTTCAAATTTTGTTTATAGGTTCACTGTGTTAAGGCGCTTCCCTGATTAGTTTTTCGAGATTGATTGGTTAAGTATAAAGGGGGGAACGGGGGGATAATCCCCCCTTAATTTATATAAATGGGTTTTTCATGCCGAATTATTCGATTTGCTTCAAAATTTGTTTATAGGTTCATTGGGTTAAGACGCTTCCATGATTAGTTTTCGGGATTGATTGGTTAAGTATAAAGGGGGGGAATGGAGGGGGCTAATCCAGCCTTAATTTAGATAAATGGGTTTTTCATGCAGAATTATCCGATTTTCTTCAAATTTTGTATATATATTCATTGTAATTAGAGATTTACCTGATTAGTTTAAGGGGTTCATTAGTTAACTATGGGGGGGGGTAACGGGGGGATGACCCCCCCCCCCCTTAATATTTTGTTTATTTCTTTATTTTTCGATGGGCTTATTTTAAATTCTTTGAAATAAGAGTATAATATACAATTAGTGTGAATAGCCTGTGAACTCAATGCCCTCAGTTTAACTGGGCAGTTTTATTTTTATTTTTTATACTGAAGGAGCTAGAAATTTGAAATTTGTCATTGTAGTTACTTATAAGATGTAAATGCTCTCTAAGAACAAAATAAAAAAGAAATTGAAATTTAAAAGGGTGAAATGAGCGAAAAGCGTTCTAAAAACAGTCTAAATTACAATTTCTATGAAATCTCTGGAACTACAGAACCCATTTCAAAAGTAATGGTGGCAAATTGATGGGGACAATCCCTACTCCAACATAGGCTATATTTTATGTCGGTACCACTAACATCAATGGGGTGCAGGATCGAAAAATGTTCGAAAATTGCGACTTTTTTATACTGAAGGGGAAAGAATATTGAAATTTAGCATTGTAGTTACTTATCAGATGTAAATGCTCTCTAAGAAAAAATTAAAAGAAAATCGAAATTTAAATGGGTGAAATGAGCGAAAAGCGTTCTGAAGTCATTCTAAATTACAATTTCTATGGAATCTCTGGAACCACGGAACCGATTTCAAAAGTGATGGTGGCAAATTGGTGGAGACAATCCCTGCTCCAACAGCATCTTTAATAAAAAACTATGCGTTGCTGACGACTGGGTTTTTCACTAATTGTTGCACCAGATTAATCTCGGAAAATGAAACATTTGAAGTTACTGAAAAAAATGATAGCTCAAAAAGTATTTGTCAGAAAATTGTTAGACAAACTGCGTTTGAAAGGTAAAAAATTGTATTTTTCTTGATATAAATTTCAAATCTAATGATTATGCCGTTTTTCAAATATTGAATTTCAAAAATTACCAAATTTTCCAATGGAGTATCATAACGAAACCTTCATGCGTAAAAAGATAATGATAAGGGTGACGTGTCCTGACTTATATATTGGCTATAGCACGAGTCACAAATTATAGTAGCCTAATTATTCTGTTAAAATATAAAAGTTATTTATGAAATGTCAATATTTTGTTTGATTAAAGGTTCGTTAAAAGAAATTGACCAGCGTAGCGGGCGTAGCTTGCTAGTAGACTAATAAATTTAATATTTACAACGTATTTACATGTTACTATTTACAAAATAACTCATTTAATTTAATATTACGGCTTAGCTCTGATGCCTTGTCGGCAACAACTCTGTAAACATTCTTCTCTTCTGGTAAAGTCTAATTTACTCAGCTTGTCAATTCTTTGGAAAGAAAAAAAGAAAAGGAGAGAAAATATGATGGAGTGAGTATAGTTCGAGAGTTACACGTATAATTTTCATTATCTCTGAAATAGTGAAACATCATATTATACACTGCAGACGATTTTCCCCTGTAGAACAATGTGTAACAGAATTATTTTATTTGACCCTGTAAATGAACGATAAACACAATGCACACCATACTTTTAAGAGAGCAATGCATAATGTACCCCAGTAATGTATATAATTTTCATCATGTTTGAAATAGTGAAACAACATTAAATTATTCTGCAAACGACTTTTACCCGTCGAACAATATTTAACAGAATTATTTTGTTTGACCCTGTAAATGAATAATAAATGTTTTGTACCAAATTCAAATTTGTACCAATTTATTCTAAAAAAAGCATGTTTTAAAGTATATGTACAAATATGTATCCACTTTATTATGTTTCAAATGGCGTAGCATTATCAAAATGCGCGTGATACGATTATTTCCCATTGACTGTAATGTAACGGAATACGTTTGACTGTCCCTGTAAAAAAACTATAAGTGCTACACCCTTCATTTGTAATAGGGAACATGCTGTAGTAGACGATAATAACATAAAAAAATTTCAGGGCAATCAAAGTATATTTACGCGAGTTAGAGCACGGCAGACGGCAAACACTCGATTTTGTTACACTGATTTAATTATTTCACTTTTTAACACTTTCCAACCTAGTTGAAAAGTGTTTATGACTTCGGTTTGTCTGGCCGTCTGGCCGTCTGGCCGTCTGCCGTCTGCCGTCTGTCCGTGCTCTAACTCCCGTAAATATGCTCGGATTGCCCTGCAATTTTTATATGTTATAATCATTATCTATAGCATGTTCCCTATTTCAACGGAAGTATGTAGCACTTATAGTTTTTTTACAGGGACACTCAAAAGAATTCCGTTACATTGCGGTCTATGGGGAAAAATCATTTGCGGTTTATTTAAATAATGTTTCACTATTTTAAACGCATTGAAATTTATATATATCACTAAGGTGCATTAGAAGAAGCTTAATATGGAATAGGGTGCGCATAGCACTTATACTTACTTTACAGGGACAGTCAAAAGAATTCCGTTACATTACGTCTATGGAGAAAAATCGTCTGCGCTTTATTTAAACAATGTTTCCCTATTTTAAACGCATTGAAATTTATATAAGGTTCATTACAAGAGACTTACTACAGAATATTGTGTGTATAGCAGTCATCGTTCATTTACAGGGACACACAAAAGAATTCTCTACTGTATGTTAACAATAATTCCTGGAAGTGCGTTTTAAGTTACTAAACGCGATTTTAATTTTAAATCGCTTTTTGTCTATTACGTGGTGTGTATAAATTCTGTAGATCCTATACAGGGAAGCACAAAAGTTCGGGAAAACATTTCCGTATTATTTAACTCCAGACGGAGAATTTTAAACTGTGCTACGTGTTTCCTAACTGAACTAAAATTTAGCATCCTATGTAGTATATATACAAATCTATAGATCCTATACAGGGCTGAATAAAAGTATTTGGATTACTTAGATGTTATCTTTTAGCTTATTGAAGAGTATGATTCGTAAAATTATTTTGGAAGCGTTGGAAAGTGTTACATAATCTATGCTTGACGCATGATTTTTCGTTCTTGTTAATATTAGAATGTTTATCCTGTACGATTTCAACAATAGTTTTTGCATTTTGTCCGGATTTATCATATATTCTAATACGAGCAAATCTTGTGTGTGGTTATATATATATATATATGCAAATTTTATCTTAAAAATCGGCTCTAACGATTTTGACGAAATTTCGTATCCCACCGTTTTGAGGCACCAGAAAACCATTGGGCTAGGTCACATGTTCGAGACAATTCAATTAGTGGGTCATTTTGGGTCATTTTGAGTCATGGTCAAGCTAGTTGTATCTAATAAACGGTTTAAAATATTTTGACGAAATTTTGTATCCGACTATTTTCGGGCACGAGAAGACTATTGGGCTGGGTCACATGTTCGAGAACTTTCGATTAGTGGGTTATTTTTGGGTCAAAGCGGGTCAAATTAATTGTATCTAAAAACCGGCTCTAACGATTTTGATTAAATTTTGTATCCTACGAGTTTCGGGCACGCGAAAATCATTGGGCTAGGTCACATGTTCGAGAAAATTCGATTAGTGGGTCATTTCTGGGTCATTGTGGGTCAAGACCTAAAAAGCGGCTCAATTTACACTAAATTTTGCATCCAATGATTTTCGTGCACGAAAAGACTGTTGGGCTAGGTTACATGTTCGAGAAAATTCAATTAGTGGGTCATTTTGGTCATGGGTCATTATGGGTCAAACTATTTTATCTTAAAAACGGCTCAGACTATTTACACTAAATTTTGCATCCTATGGTTTTTGGCCACAAGAAGATTGTTGGGCTAAGTCACATGTTCGAGATAATTCAATTAGTTGGTCATTTTGGTCATGGGTCATGATATTTGAACTCAAATTTAATTTTGACCGAGCATAGCTCGGTCTTACCTGCTCGTATGACTTACACACGCTCAAAGTTCGCATTATTAGTAGTTTTTGATGAAAAATACGCAATTTCTCCTAATTTTACCTCAATTATTTATATGAGCGCAATCGTGAAACACTTTCTTCTTTACATATATCATAAAATACATCAAAATGTACAATATATGTAAAAATAAAAGTGTTGCAAAGCTGCGCTCATAGTAAAATATTAAAAAATATATTAAAAATTGAGGTAAAATTAGGAGAAATTGCGTATTTTACATCAAAAACTACGAATAATAGGAACTTTGAACTTGTGTAAGTTATATGAAAACGAACAAAATGCAATAAATATTGTTGAAATCGTACAGGATAAAACTTCTAATATTAAAAAGTGAAATAATTAAGTCAGTATAACAAAATCGAATTTTAGTCTTATTTCATGGGACAAAGACGCGGCTTATGGACTCTGATACTTTCGGCTACAATGATAGAATTTTTATTTCAATAGATTTCAACAGATTTGACCTACAGTTTAAACAAATTTTGTTTCGACAGACATTTGTTTGATGCATAGGGCTATTTAATCACTCGTTAAGAGAGTTGGGCAAATTTGTAATTACAATTTAATTGTATGTAATTAATTATAGTGACAATTAAATGTCGTAAAAAAAAATCTTGCATTGCTGTAGCCGGAACCCTATATGGCGAAATTTCGGTGCTTAAATGTGTGTAGCTATAATAAATTACATACAATTAAATTTTAATTGTAATCACAAATTCGCCCAACTCTACTTCTTAAAAACAAGCATAACCTTCGTAGTTCGTATTATAACAAACGATAGCTAAATATGTAATCACAAATTTTCTTTTTAAATTTTAATAACATATATAATAATGAATAATGAATTACTGTAATCAGTACTGATGATTACAAGTAGCCATTATTAAAAAATATTATGAATTAATTATGACCACTTGAAATCAAGATTACTTTAATCTATTTATACAAGTAATCGATTACGCCCAACACTAGTATGAGTGATCATTTTTTACGTTACGAGTTCGGGCGGTCTTCTATATTAAAGTTGAATAATTGTAAGTTATGTACAATTTCACTATGAACACGACCACTTTATCTTTTTTTTTATAATAATTTTTTTAATTAAAAAAATGCATCATTTCCAGTCGATTTCTTCTTCTTTTTTCTGGAACAATTACGCAATTAAAATCTACGGGATGGTCTCCTTTTTTTTTGACCGACTGTACAATCTTTATACTATGATATTAGAAGTTATTTTTACCGCAAACTTTTATCTAACGTAAAATTTTAAATTCAGTTTCGCCAAACATATTAAAAAATATCTGAATTTTAATATGAATGACTAAAAAAAGTTGAAGTTTTTGGCCAATTTAAATGCGACTCATTCTTAATCTTAAATTATCTCAATTTTTGTATGATACTTCAGGAATTAATATCCATTAATTTTCTTTTGTTTTCTTTTTCAGATATTTGTGGTTTTAACTATTGTTGCGGTCTTTCAGATGGAATCGTTGTTTGTGGATTGCTCACGTGTAAGAAGGAGTGGTTGTAAAAAATTCAGAGGTCGTAACTATTTGCAACTAGGATTGTTTGGAGCAAACAATTATCCTGCACAACCGTCGCTTTCAAATTGTTACTGTCCTCCACCAGGGGCACAACCGCCTGGATTTGCACAGTTAGATCCAAACTGTCCTTTATGTCCTGATGCTCCTCCGGCAGAACCTCGCGGAGCTCCTCATCCCCTACAGCCCGGAATGCTTGGAGGGTAACTTCCAAATTTTGGATGAACTAAAGCTTAGCATCTGGGTAGCTCGGCTCGCCAACAACCAATGAGAGTCCACTAAGGATAAAGCTTCGCCAAAGATTCGCCATTATATAAGGGAAAAATGGTTCTGCAGTAATATTTCTTCGAGTTTGTTTATGGGTCATTCCACAGTATTTGGCTTCGCAAGTTTGAAAAAAAAGTTTTATAAAAAGTTATGTGTAATACATCATTTTAAAGCTTTAAATCTCTTCTATTAAAATTTATCCAAAATATTATATATATTTTTAAAAATCAAATAAAAATTAGAGCATTTTTTTGCAGCCATATAGAAAAATTTGGTCATAGGTCCCATACGTAACAAATAGCTTTGTCCCGTACGTAACAGTAATAATTAGCTTTCATTAATTAATGACGCAATTTTAAAAAATAATTTTAAAGTTAATTAATAAAATGTATATTTCTGCTTCTACTCATTAAATTTATTTGTGAAAATATTAAATAAATTCAGAGCAAAAACCAAATTGCTAGAGGTACTTTAATTTTTTTTTTGTGATGTAACGTACGTAACACAACTTTATTAATTAAAAAATATATATGTATTGGCTCAAACAAAAAGAAATTTCATAAGAATCTAGTTGAAGTGATATGTAATGCATTAAAAATAATTGCAAACTTTCTCATTTATACAGAAAAAAGTACAAATATCTCAAAAATTTGCTGTGAAATGTCCCGTACGTAACACATGAATACCGTGGAATGACCCTTATGAGTATATGGATGTTTTTTTCAATTGAATTTTAAATTTAATTAACTCAATTTTCTTTTTTTCTGATGAGTTATAAAAAAAATGTAAAATTTATTCTTTACAAGTGACTGATTAAAAACTAAGAAAAAGTGGAATTAAGTGGAAGTCACTGTTTAATCCGGTTTTTCTTTTCATGTGTTGAAAGCTATCTTAAACACAAGATAAAAGGGCGAGACTCTCTGATCAATAATAAATTACTGCTTCAAATATCCTTTTTCATAAAAGCAAGCACAGATTTATTATTAGTAGTATTTAACATTTTTTAATTGTTAAACTTTTTTAAATTCCTACTATTAGCTCACACTCTCTCTATATATATCTTGTTGGAATTTTCAATCGTTAATAAAATATTTTCTATTCATCCATTCAAGTTCAAATAAATTTTTTTAAACTTGTACTGGATGACAATTGATGTTAATACAGTTTTAATTCATTAATTAAATTTAATTAATTAATTTTAAGTTTTATATGGGAGACAAAAATTTCTCCCATTGTTTTCATAAATGAAATGAAAGATTTATCTCAAATGAGTGATGCCAACAAAAAATAAAATACCGAAACGATGATTATAAAATAATGTTCAATAAAAATAACGTGGGACATTAATGTTGCACGGGTTTATTTTATATATTTATGATTAAAAAGTAGGAATTGACTTTAAAAAAGTTATATAACTTGTTTAATGTTTATATGATTTTAAAAATATACTACACGAGGGGTTCCAACAAAAAATACTTAATGTGTGCTCAGATAACTGATGCTAGATTTCTGCTTTTCGGCGCGTTGTTGAAGCCTCTCCTTTGGTTCAGTGTGATTGGTTGCACACGAGATGAGCTACCCAGCTATTAACGTCTTGTGTCGGGTGATGCCTCAAAGAAAACGGTCAACCGGGAGAAAATGTACTCAACACATTGCAAACTCCTGCAGCGTGTCCACTGCAAATGTATGGGAAATTGTAGTCACACTTTAATTGAATAATTTTGATTTTTTCGGTAGTACAACATAATGTATTCTGTTTAGCCTTATTTTAATATGAATGTTATACGAAATGCAATGTCATAATAATAAATTCGAATGCTTAAGCCATATATTTGTTGTCTTCCATTTTTAATTAAAAAAACTTTATTTTTTTTAGTGTTTCGTTCATCTCACGAAACCCTATTACTCCCGCTCCGTTGTCTGTCCGTCACAGAGCCGTTCTCAGAAACTATATAACTCACAGGCATGAAAATTTGTGTACTTTTTGCTAAATGCCTACTATGAAGGTCAAAATATTAAAATTTGAAAAAATCGTATTATTTTAATATAGACAGATAAAAAACAAAAATTCTAACAGCATTTTCCTATTAAATTGAAACATTTTTTGTTATCGCAGTTGCCAACAATTAAAAATCCACAATAAAATTCTTTCTACAGTAATTAATTATCTATTGAAAGATTTCCACGTAAATAATGAAAATGAAATAAAAATTTTCACCATTGAAAAAAAGATTAATATGACTTCATATTGGTAATAAAGCGGAAATTTTCAAACATTTCTCAATAAAACAAGGAGTATGAGTATGTGTATGTACAGAAAGCAGATTAATATCACGTCATTAGAGAACTGAAAAGAAAATTAATCTGACGTCATATTGGAAGTTTAACGGATTTTTGAAATGTTTGAGAATAATACATTGCGAGTATCAATACAAGTAATAGAGAATACTAAATATATGAGTTTGAGGAACGCATTGAATCATGATAAAAACCCGATTATGAAAATATTTGCATATTTTAACGTTTTGAAGGTGTACAACATGTTTAATTTTGAAATTGATTTTTTTTAAATATCGCATTTAGTCAACATGACAGATATTATTATGTCAGAGTATGTCAGAGACGCTGTCAGACCGGTTCCGATTTTCAAGAAAACGAGAAAAATAGACCGGTAAATTTTTACATTATAAAAAACATGACTTTTTCTTTCTTTCTTTCTTTTTTTTTTTTTTTTTTTTTTTTTTTTTTTGGAAAATTAAATTTATTTGGATTTATTAAGGAAAGGATAAATTGTTTTGAATGGAATGTTAAAGGAAACGCTTTGTGCGATCTTCGATCACACTTCCCCACTTGTTTTAACTGACGACAATATAAAATAACAGAAAATGTAGTAAAATAAACTTCAAGAAGGTTTTAAGATTCCCATTGCTAACAAAGTAAATTCAAAGCAAATAGTAATTTATTTTTCAAATTTCAGTTACAAAGTGTATATATTCCAATAACATGCTTTCATTATAATTTTTAAATGTCTATCTTTTTGCATATACATCCATTGTTTTACAAACCTTTTTATTCAACTTCGAGATTTCATCATTTCCTTTTTCAGTGATATTTTGAAGGGTAAGCTGTTGGATTATAGACATTTAAATTTAGCGTATTAAACATGTTGCTTCTTTGATACAAAGACCATCAGCTCTTGAATTAATTTACTTGAGTGTCTTATTGCTTTATAAAATGACTTTTTTTCCTCGTCTGAAATGATGGTGGTATGTATGACCTGACAGATTTCCAGTGTGCACTTATAAACGTCGCACATCCCGCTGCAAAGTGAAATCTTTGGTATCCCGATTAGTGGTGATTTCCCACCCAGTCTGTATAACATCCGTGATCAACATCCGTGATCAGCATACCATTCATTTCGTGGTACAACGTGATGTGAGACGTTGTTAATTGTACTTGTTGCTTCATCTTCCACCCTTTCTCTAAGTACATTTACCAGTGGCGACAGAAATGTTCTATTCATTCAGTCAGAGAGACAAGCTCTGAGCTACATAATGAAAACTTCATCCCTCCCGTTATCGGAGAAAATAATAAATCAACATTTCATACATTTTTTAAAACAATTCAAAACTGAAATATTGATTTATTATATTCTCCGCTGACAGGAATGATGCATTTTTCGTTTCATAGCTTACAGCCTGGTTGTAACTGGATGAATAGAACATTTCTGTCGTCACGAGATGGCGTACATGCAGAAGGGGAGGGATATAATGTAACATATGGTCCAAATTATAAAGGTAGAAAAAACATAGAGAGGGCACGTGTTGATCTGATGTGAATTCAAAAATGCACCCCTAATACCGGTTCCAATTCGGTCCAAACAGTTGCAGCTTGCTTTTACACGCCTGAACTCTAATGCTCCCCTACAAAACAATTCAGTCTTCGTTCCACGTGATTCTTCTGTTTGTGCTGAGTGAGGGGATTTAAATTGAAGCGAATACCTACTTCATATTGAAAAATGTTTTGACGGTATACTGCATCTCTATTATACTTAGAGCTCTAAGGATCCAAACAATATCTTTAAACCACTATCAATCTGCTAGGTCATACATAAATATTTCATATAAGCAAGGATAATAGTTTTTTGAAGGTTTCAACCTTAACAAATACTTCAATAAATTTATCCACCAATTCTCCTTCTATCAGCTCAGAACAATAGACCACACATACACATATATATGTAGGTGATCATGTTAACATTCAGCGATGCCTCTAAGAAACGTACTCAATTACAGTAACCTTGTGCGAGGCTCCAACGGAAGCCAATTAAAATTTTTTCTAAGGTAAAGCTAGGAGAGTCTGCGCACAATTTAAAAGAATAACAATAAAAAATCTAAATATTAATTTTTTGCTAAACTATCCATGAATAATTTTGACTTCATTTGTTTTTTATGCATTTTCATTGCTATTTTGTTATTAGGTTGTAATTTAATAGAACGGTTGTAATAAAACCAAGAAAGTTATTTTGCGCTATCTGTCCTTACAGGGTTGGTGTGATTGCGCACATGGGTAGGAGAGATTGTTACTAATAATAACTACAATTAAATTGTTAACAATAATAATTACACTTAAATGACACTGTTGTAAGGTTTTTGTGAACAAATATTATTGTATTAGAAGTGAATATTTCAACCATATGATTAAAGAATCAGAAAAACGAAGTAATTTTAAAAACGATTAAAAAATTTAAATTAAAGGGGAAAATAATTAAAGAATCAGAAAAAGCAGGTTCAGATAAGATTACAAAATAACATTAAGTTACTTGAAAACACATTTAACTTAAAATAAGTCCATTTTATTTTTATTTTATTTTTTTAGGCAATTTTGCCAATAAGTGGCGTAATCTCTCCTAGCATGGAAACTAATGGAAACAATGCGCCATCTCTTCTAAGTAGCAGGTGCGCAAACTCTCCAATTTCGGTAGGAGAGATTGCACGGCCTTTTATATAAGCATGGCCGCTACTAAAACGAGCCGTTGATGTTCGCATTGTTAGTCTAGATTAGTAGCTTATGAGAAATCGTTTAAGTTAAAAATATTTTGTACGACTGATATTGTGCAGAAATTCTGATGAATAGCTATGAAAATTCAAGCACTTACTTTAGGAAAACAAAACAAAATAGCAATGCTTTATCTTAGACACTCGAAACAATCAACGTGCACTTTCAAGTAGACACTCCACTACTACTTTTGTTCAACTACCTGGAGTCGCTGCGCGCTCACTCTACTCCTTCCCCTGGAACCTCTATGTGCGCAATATTTCCGATCGTGCCATATCTCCTGGCTTTACCTTACATATTTTTTTATTGAATAATTTTACTTTTTTCAGAAATTTAAAATAAATCAATTTTTTAACTACACTATATACTGTAAAAGAACAACAAATGTTTCTTAATTTACGACAATATGATATAAACACAAACGAAAGTGTACAGTAACCTCTATCGAGTTACCCACGATTCCGAAAAGTGTTCTTTATCATTTGAAACCTTAGAAACCAATATATTTTCGAGATTTAGAAAATCATTTATAAGAACAAAGTTTCTTTTTCTGTCACTAATCCACGAAAGCGTTTCTGAGCAGTATTGTGGTGTATTAATAAGATTTTTCGAACTGAAATATTGATTTTTTGTATGCTATTAATTATCAATTAAACATTTTCACCTGCATAATTGATATGAATTTATAAATGCAAGCGTAACAAAAAAAAATAATTTTAATGTTAATGTTATCGCGGTTAATTTATTATGTTTGTCTGTAAAATATGTTTGTTGAACATGAAAATGTTTAATTGAGAATTGATAGTATCCGAGAAATATATATTTCGGGTTTAGAAAACTGATTAATACACAATAAACATTATTCGGTAACGATTCCGAGAATGAATAACAGAAAAAAAGAAAAAAAAACTTTTTTTAATAAAAGCTTTTTAAATCGCAAAAATATATTCGTTTCTGAGGTTTTTCAAGATAAATAAAGTTTTTCGGAATCGTTAGTAACTCGGAAGATGTTATTGTATATGTTCGTTCGTGATTACATTATAATTGCCTAGGTTAAGAAACACTTTTCTTCTCTTACAGTGTAAGATTAATATGACACGAAACATAATGCGGGAAAAAATATCAGAAATTAGATCATACCTGATCATATATAGGTCGATTTACATTTAAAATATTCACGAAAACTTGAGATTTTTTACAGCAAAAGGAAAGGAAAATTTTCAAAGAACACCATAAATAAGTTCATATCTCAAAAATTCTTAAAATTTAACGAATTATCGTATCGGAAAACCGCCCCTGAAGACTAGGCTTATGCGCTGACGCAAATTGGCGGCTATCGGATTTAAAAAATTCAAAAAAAAAAAAAAAGTCAAAAAAAGAGATTTGTACCATACGATTTGACAAAGTGTGTGATTTGTCGTGACGAATAAAATCAAGAAAAAAACTCCCAATGTCTTCCATAAGTCATTCCAAATATCAAAGACACACAAAAGTTTTAAAAAATTATCGTACCAGAGTACGGTTTCACCATAAAACCCCGTTCAGAATATTTTTTTTTCACCGTTTGTACGGTACCTTAAATTAAAAAAAACCGTAATTCGTAAAATTTTTTTAGCCTTATATTTCTGAGATTAAATAAGACGAAGACGAGATTAAATAAAACGAATTGAGTAAAATCTGCCCTTTAAAAAACACCAGTATTAAAATTGAAGAAACCGTATTAAAGCTGAAAAAAATCCGCCTACAATAGCCATCATTTTTGTGTCTACTATTATTCGGGGATCGTTGATTGGAATGAGGTTTGCACCATAAGATTTGTCAAAGTGTGTGATTTGTCGGGACGAATAAAAGAAAGAAAAAAAACTCCCAATGTCTTCCACAAGTCATTCCAAATATCAAAGACACACAAAAGTAAAAAAAAAAATTATCGTACCGTAGTATGGTTTTCACCATACAACCCCGTTCAGACTAGTGAAGTTAATGCACTTAATTTTAAGTCTCTGAAGTTAACGTTCTCAAACACCGTAGTAATGCATGAAGATTTAAGCCTAATTCCGGGTCGGCCGCTCCAGAAACGTATGTTAAGTGCCTTAACTGTCCTAGTCTGAACGGGATATAAGACTTTCTAATGGCCGGATTCTGGTGCCAGAAAATAAATGGTTTATAGAAACTTGTAAATATTTCTTGTTTTTGCCAAAAAAATATATATTGTATAATATATATACATATATATATATATATATATAATATATATGTCACGATTTAGGGATGAGAGATGTCGCAATGCTGAGGCAGTTTCTTTTTATATAAATGGGTTTCTAGATATTGGATGTTATTTTGTGATAATCAGACGAGGGCGGTTCCACGCTAGGAGTTTCAAAGTGCAGTCGTCGTACTAATAGCAGATGTCGGTGTAAATAGTCAGAATAAATTCTCGAGCAATCACCAAAAGGCTTTTATTTACAGCTTAATAGTCTAGGCGAAGAAATTCTTTCACAATTATTCGTCATTTCAGATCTTAAGATAGGCTTCAATTAGTAATGACATGATAACAGCAGATGTTATTAGCTCATATCAACTCGAATACAAAATACAGGCATTAAAAGATGTTAGAATTACTCAGACTTAATAATCCATAAAGAAGCATTATCCAGGAAAAGGTTTGATCTCCATTTCACCAATACCAGGTACATATTCGAATTTATTAGGAGCTCAGACCCCAAACACACTCTTCGGGCTTATCTTTTCGTCTGACGTTCGAAAGCACGGAAACCGCGATATATGGTTTCGAGGAGAGTATGAATACAGAGATCATGTGACGGCCGATGTGCCAATGGAGGACTGGAATTCTTTACGAGAGGGGTCAAAATTTTAGGGAAAAATGGCTTCCTGTCCAAAAGCGCGCCAACGAAAATTCAAGATTGTTCCATCATGTTCTATAGACTAGCTGTGAATCGGATGTGTTTTAAAATAACTGATTATTGTTAATTACTGAATCGAGGCTATGGAATAAATTTTACGTTTGCGGAAAGGAAAGAAATAAAAATTAGAGAAATGGTTTATTGATGTTGGATAAAAGCCAGAATGGAATTAGAATAAAATGTTTTACATTTTAAAATAAGAAAAAGATTTTATGATTTTGAGAGGTACATTTAATACTGGAAATTATAAAAATAAACACAGACTATTTAGGAATTTATAAATATAAAAAGGAAACAATACGGGTTTTTTAAGGGATGAATATTAGGAAGCTTTTATAATTTAAAGATAAAGACGCAATCTATTTAATTAACTAGTCGCCATTAAATATTGAATTTAGATAAGCGGATTTTGGAATAAATAGAGTCAGGATACATTAATAAATAGAGGAAATAAATATTATAAAGTAATTTAGAATAGGATGGGATGAAAATAATTTAGCGGTTCAGGATAAATTTTAAATTTTGTTATATATATATATATATATATATATATATATATATATATATATATATATATATATATATATATATATGTCGTGTTTCCAAGTTCAAATCCGGGAAAAAGGCAGTCGTGCTCGTGATAAATAGGGTTAGCGATGTGATTGGTTTCCCTTTTAGCTCGCATCAGGCGCGGCAGTGTGGTATCATCAACAACAAGAAATGTCAGTCCATATTTTTGTCGAAGAACCTTTTATTTCCAGTTTTAAGACATCTCTTCAGGGAAAATGCTCATTAGCCAACGCTAAACGAAAAAAAATACAACGTTCCATTATTTTCTAGAATCCGTCCCGATTCTTTTAGCAAACACCAGCGTCGAAAAAATCCTCTCCGAATCAGGATGATCGTGTTTTTAAACTAGCTTGCGTAATAATACAGAATACGTCACGTGACCCACTTCTATCGAATCAAAAGGTCTCTTTTGGAACTTTATCAATATTTCCGGCGGATTTATTTTGTTGTAAAATGCAAAAACTTTCTACGCCCTTCCAGAATATTCCATAATCTCGTACCAGATGCCTGTCATATCAACAAACGAGTTTATCTGTTTTTGAGGCTGTAGCTAAACTTCGAATTTAATACGTAATAAAAATAATAAGAAGAAAAGAAAATGAATCTTTATAAAAGGGAAAAAAAAAAGAAAGAATTAAAGTTTTTCGGAAATATTTTAATAGACATTTGATATTTAATAATAGGATAACTTTATGAAATAAGGTTTTTTGAGCGGAATATTTTAAGAGATACGATATTTTAGCATTTAAATAAAGAAGTTATAGCAATTTGACCACACGGGAATAATACTAATGAATTTTAATAATGGATTAAAATAAAGATGTTCTATTTAAAGAATAAATTAAAAAAGCTATCGCCATTTTTAGAATAACTACATTCGAATAAATATTATTAAGTGGATTAGGAATAATTGGCTTTACATATGGATAGTAAAAGGCTATTTTAAGAATGAGAATTATTTTAATAAGCTGGGTTATATACCGAATATTATTGAATGGACAAATTTTATAGAATAATTGCGGAAAAAATTTAAATTTTGTAATATTATCCCCCCTCCCTAAAGATTTTGGATGAAGTTAATAGTTAAGTAACTATAAATTCAGACAATATAAATTTAATACTTTAGAAATTTGAATTTTGACTAGTATAAATTTAGAGACTGCCAGCAAGGAGATGGGGAATTTCTGAAGAACTGGAAGACAAAAACAAAAACAAAAATAAAATAATAGTAATCAATTAAAATTAATAGATAAATAAAAATAAAGCTACGAGCATTTCCCCTGTAAAATAATACAAGAAATGGTTACAATCTCACTTACCATTTGTAAGTGCACAAGAAAAATACAATAACAATAAATAATAAATATTAATAAACAAGAAAAACAGGATAATAATAGTAACAGAATTTTGCGTTTACCAAGTTCACAAGCTTTAGAATAAGTAGTCACTAGCAAATTGTTAAAACAAAGTTTTTTAAAAAAAAATTCGACTTAATTCAAATTTGAGTTCATTAGATCCAACTGTTTTATTTCAGTCTCTTTCTTGGATCGTGATAAGTCCTCATTTTGTTTTTTTAAAAAAATGGTTACTGCAGTCCCTTTCATAAAAATACAGTTTTTATTTAAAGGCTGAAAATAAAGACATTACTCCATCAAAATTTTAAAACTGTAGTCATTCTTACCAATACTTTATAATGACTTTATAATGCTAGCACTTGTCACAACATCTTCTCTTAAGTATCACATTAATTTTCTCACATAATAAACAAGTCAAATTATCTCTTGGTCGTTTATTGTACTTGGAATATGTTATCTTTGTTATATTCCTGTGGGATTTGTTATATTTCTGTTGGAATCCCACCATCTTTAACTAATATTTGTCAAACATTTTTTCACTAATAAATAATATAACTCTTCAATAATATAAATAAATGCTATAATAAAATTCAATTCATAAACATAACAATAATAACTTTCAATATAACTAATACTTCTCAACATATGTAGTAATTCATAATATAATTCAATAGTAGAAATAATAATATAATAACATCAGTATAATTTAAGAAAATATCACAGTTTGTTTATTTATTGTTAGGAAAAATATTGGTTGAGGATAAAATAATTACATAGCAAATAAATAAATTTCTTATTTTTTTAATTATATAAGAAAGTATTTTTGCCAGTCGAAAGTATACAAAAAAAAATATATATAATAATTTCAAAATCCAAATAAATTTAAATCTAAATATTTAGAAATTGAACTCTCAACCATTAGTTCCTTACAATAATTTTTTCCTCTGATACCCTTTTACAAAATTATACTGTTAAGTTATAAGTATTCATCCTAAATGTAGAGAGTTGTTTTTTGGCAAACTGAGAATAAATAAAGACAATACATAACAATAAAAGATGTTAATTTTAGCTGAGAAATGGAATACAAAGGCAATTAGTTTAGATACTTAATTTTCTATTGTCACACCAAAACAATCACTGTAAAATCACATCATCACTATCCAATCATTTATATAATTATAGAAATACTTATAAACGGTTACTATTTGATTATCTATTGAAGTAAATAACATAATATTAAATTTTTGAAACAATTGGTTTAAGAAAAAGTAAATAAAGTAAAAATAGTTTATTTTGATATAGAATTAAAACATTTAATTTCATTTTTCAACATCAATTTGACAATTCCTAAAATCAAAATACACATCTTATGCCTGCATAAGGTGTCTACTCAACCTCAAAAACTCTCAAAAACAAGTAATATTCTCGTTGCGCACCAAGAACATACCTGATAATGTTGAAAATTATTGTAATAAGAGATATTTAAATAATTAGAATTTACTCTATTGTTTTTACTTTAGTTTGATTTTGTGATGGTGATTGTGATGTCTGTGTTGGTTTTGATTGTTGTTTGGGTTGCTCATGAAATAGTCTGAAATTATTTGGTGAAAAATATGGTCTTAATTTAGACACATGTACAATAACTGAATTTAATTTAGTCTCATAATTAAATTTGTCTATTTCATAGGTCACATCAGAAAGTTTATTTATTATTTTGTATGGCCCAGAGAAAGTAGGTTCTAATTTTCGAGTGTTAGGATATTTAAATTCTTCACAAATTACATAATCTTGTATTTCTAGTGGAGATTCAACAAATTTTCTATCATAGAATCTTTTACTTTTAAGGTGGAATTCACAAGTTCGCGCTTTTGCAATTTTGAGTGCTTTATTCTCAGGAGGGTAATAATTTTGTTTTAAAGGAGATTCATAAGGTAATTGACCATAAAATAAATAGGCAGGTGGGAATTTGGTTATGGAATGTGGTGTGTTATTGTATTCTTGGATGACTTGGTCTAATAATCTAGTCCAAGGTATTTTAGAAGAAATGGAATTAACTTTACATTTAAGTCTAGTAACTATTGTTTGGTTCACTCGTTCTACCTTCCCATTGGTTTGGGGGTGATGTGATGATGTAAAACGTTGTTGAACATGATATTTTCTGAGGAATTTTTTGAATCTTGGAGACCTAAAAGATTTATGTCTATCGCTAAGTATTGTTTTAGGTGCTTGAATATTGATAATTTGTTTTAAACAGTTAGTATATGTTTCGGTAGTAACACTTTTGGATGGAAAAGCCCAAACAAACCTAGTTGCATGATCTATTATTATGTGTAAGAATTTTTTTGTTGAATTGTAATAATTAAATCCATCCACAGTATCAATAGAAAGACATTCAAAAGGTTGATCTGTGGCTGGCATAGCTTGTAACAAGCCAAATCTTTTTTGTTTTGGTTTTTTATTTCTCTGGCATGTATCACAATGTTTAACAAATTGTGTAATATCTATTGTCATGTTGGGCCAATAATAGTTTGGAGATATTAAGTTAAGCATTTTTTGTATTCCTAAGTGTCCAAAATTATCATGAGCAATATGTAATAATTTTCTCCTGAGTGACATTGGTACTACTATTTTTTTTAATCCTTTTCTCTGAATAATTATAATCCCATTCTCTTTTTTGTATTTTCTGTCACAAACATTATCTTTATCTTGCATCGCTATAATTTCTTTTTTGTCCAATAATAAACTTACATGTTGATTAAGATAAGCAACAGGATTTCGTGACAACATGTCCGCTTCGACATTTGTAGAACCTTTTTGATACTTGATCTCATAATCGAACATGCTAAGTTTTAAAGACCATCGAAAAAGTCTACCTCTTAGATTTTTAACATTCTTTAACCATACCAGAGATGCATGGTCGGTATGGATTGTGAATTTAGTACCATGAAAATAGTGATAAAACTTATCAAGAGTATCTATGATAGCAAGGCATTCCAATTCAGTTATAAAGTAATTTTGTTCATAACTCTTCAAAATTCTAGAATGGTAAGCAATAGGATGCAAAAAATTATCTTTCCCTGGTTGTTTTAGAACTGCACCTACTGCTACCTGAGAGGCATCTACAAACATGTGGAGGGGTAATTTTGGGTCATAAATTTTTAGAATTGGTTTTGCAATTAGAGTATTTTTTAATTTCTCAAAAGAGTTTTGACATTCTGAGTTCCATTCCCATATTGTGTTTTTCCTAAGTAATTTATTGAGGGGGTATCTAATTTCAGCATATTTATCTATGAATTTGTGATAAACATTAATGGAACCTAAAAATCGTTGTAGTTCTTTAACATTAGAGGGAGGTTTCAATTTTTTAATTGTCTCAATATTGGTATTAGCTGGAGTTAAAGTCCCATTGGTGATCTCATAGCCTAAGAAATTAATTTTATTTTGATTTAGTTTACATTTAGAAAGTTTAAGTTTAAGGTTTTCTAGTTTACAGATTTCAAAGATTTTTGCTAAGTGATTTAAATGTTCTTCTAGAGAGGAGGAGAAAATTATGATATCGTCGAAATAATGGCAAGCAAAATCAATTTTATACTTATTGAGGATTCTTCTAATGGTTCTATTAAATATCGGGGGCCCTGTCTTTATACCAAAGGGGAGCACCAGCCATTCGAAGAGGCCAAAATTGGTGGCAAAAGCTAATTTTTCTGTATCGGATGGATGTATTGGTATGTGCCAGTAGCCAGAGGCTAAGTCCAAAGTGGAAAAATACTGGGCACTACTCAATTTATCTAAAATTTCATCGATAAGAGGTAAAGATTCTGCATCGTTTTTAACTATTGCATTTAATTTCCTATAATCTATACATAGTCGGGTCTTTTTACCTTCCTCTCTTTTCATAGCCAAGGTGACGGGGGCAGAATAAGGACTATTGCTTTCTTTTATGAGACCAGCCGCTAACAAAGATTGAATTTGATTTTTTATTTCTTTTTCTTCTAAGGGGGAAGTTCTGTAGGGCCTCAAAGATATAGGTAGGTCAGATTTTAGTAAAACACGTTGTGGTTCAATATTTATCTTACCCACATCATATTTATGTTTTGCAAAAATATCCCTATAATTTTGAACTATTTCCCTTAAATCCCCATTTTCAATTAAATTTATTTCCCCAATTAAATCTGAATTATAATCATTAATATCGCGAAAATTTTGAGGAGTCATTGAACTTCTGTAATCAGGCTGCACGTTACAATCATTGTAATTAGCTGCAAAAAAGTCCTGAGTATTCACAAAATTTTCATTAGTATATGGTGATACTTTGTCATCATTATATCCATTTAAACTCTCATTACTATCACCATTTGTTAATAACTCATCTTTACATGAAATAGTATCTTCATTATAAGTTGTTATCAAGTTACCATCATTAAATAAATTCAAATTGTCACAATCAGAAGTTATCAAGTTATCCTTACCTTGTTGTAGTTTTTTTACAGTTACAGTATTAAAATGAAGTGATCTCTCATCATGTATGGATATACTCCTATTTATAATCTTCCTTCCCTGTTTTACTGTACAATTCTTACAATTTATATTTAAATTAAATTTTGAACATTCTTTTAACCCCAAGATGCAGTAATCTAAATCTGTATCACATACTAAAAAGTCAACATATTTTTGGATTTTACCCACTTTAAGAAGAATACTACACTTTTGATTAATTTGTAAAAATCCCTTTGCCTGACCAATAGTAACTGGAGGAACAATTTCAATTTTAGCATTAAATTTTTTAACAAACTTTAATGGTAAAATTGCGATAGTTGAACAGGTATCGACGACACATGGTAAATTATAATTATTCGTATATCCATACACAATTAATTGTCAAATATTAGGAGTACCAATTGGAAGAGTATCAGAGGGTGTTGTGTTGTTATTAAAAATACACTCTTTTTCCCAGTGAAAAGCATTCATTACACCCTTGTTTACACAAATTCTACATGGCCTAGATGGGTACTGGTTCTGAAAATAATTGTTTTGTACTCTGTTTTGAAAATTTCTAGGTCTTTGAAAATTATAGTTTGGTCGAGGAACCCAGTTTCGAGGAGAATTAAATTGATTATTGGGCCGATTTGACTGAATCCAATGCCTAGGAGTATTAATTTGTTGAAAATTTGGTCTATTAGGCTGCACACTATATCGAGGAATGTCAAAATTAGTTGCATTAGGTTTACTTGGTAATGATGGACTTGTAACAGCAGGGGTGGAAATTTCCACAAATTGCTTAACAATTCTATACCATTCTGTTGTACTCTCAGGAGGGTTAACAATTAGATAATTTTGATATTCTGGTTTTAAACCATCGGTTAATCCTTGTAGTAATATAGTTTCACATAAATGCAATTTCCTACCAATTTCAATTTTCTTTCTAAAATAAGTTTCTAAGTTATTTAAACTATCCAATTTCAAAGCAGAAAATTCAGAAAATTTCGGGATATTTACCCTAATAAAATTCTCAGTTAAGATATCAGCTATCTGTTCGTATTTAGTGCAATTAAGGCAATCATTAATGTAAATCTTAAGAGCTTCTCCCTTTAAATTTTGAGAAATATTTTTAAACTTCCAATCATCATCCTTCTTTTCTTTTTCACAAGCATCATCAAAGTATTTTAACCACGCCTGTATCTCAACTCCTAAATCTGGATCAAATGCTATAAATTTTGGTTCTGCCATAATATTTAATCTAACAAAAGAGTTAACTCGATCTTCTTTTAAATATCCGGATCTTAAAAACATTAAATTTTAAACTTATAACACTATATACCATACAAATAACGAAATAGATAAAATAGTAAATAAATATGTAATTTACGATCTCAGTAACATTTTAAAAATAATAGATTTTTTTTTTTTTTTTTTTTTTTTTTTTTAAGAATATCTGTTCTTAAAACATGAAAATATAAATTATACCGCTGTCTATAATATTACAATGACGTATCACACGAAATCATCAAATAAATTAATTAACCTTAACAACACTTAAATATTTGCAACAGAAATAAATTTTAAAAACAAAATTTTAATCAGTATAACATAGTATATAAAACCTTTAAATTTCAAGGTAGACTATTAAATAAATAAAACATTTTAAATATAACATAAACTAATAAATATCAACATATAAAGATACCAATAAATAAAAATACCAACTTACAGTTACTCTTGAGCATATTTCACAGGAAAGTCTCACACATCTAAAAATCTTTAATTTTCTTGATAACACAAAAGTTCTGCTTTTTCGCAATTCTTTAAAACCAACACCATGAAGACGCTTATGAAGATGAATAGTATATTCTCTAGCAACAACTTCACTTAGGCCAACTTTTCCTCTTCTTTTCTCTTTTAGGCTTGACCATTTTTAATTTATTATAAAACTACAAAATAACAAAACACCAGACGTAAACGTGCTGTAATGGCGTAGACGTCCTCGTAACATATTCTTCTAATCGGCAAATTTCACGTTTAACTACACAAACTTTCTGTTGATCACCAGCATCCTGTCCGACTTATTATATTAATGTCGTGTTTCCAAGTTCAAATCCGGGAAAAAGGCAGTCGTGCTCGTGATAAATAGGGTTAGCGATGTGATTGGTTTCCCTTTTAGCTCGCATCAGGCGGCAGTGTGGTATCATCAACAACAAGAAATGTCAGTCCATATTTTTGTCGAAGAACCTTTTATTTCCAGTTTTAAGACATCTCTTCAGGGAAAATGCTCATTAGCCAACGCTAAACGAAAAAAAATACAACGTTCCATTATTTTCTAGAATCCGTCCCGATTCTTTTAGCAAACACCAGCGTCGAAAAAATCCTCTCCGAATCAGGATGATCGTGTTTTTAAACTAGCTTGCGTAATAATACAGAATACGTCACGTGACCCACTTCTATCGAATCAAAAGGTCTCTTTTGGAACTTTATCAATATTTCCGGCGGATTTATTTTGTTGTAAAATGCAAAAACTTTCTACGCCCTTCCAGAATATTCCATAATCACGTACCAGATGCCTGTCATATCAACAAACGAGCTTATCTGTTTTTGAGGCTGTAGCTAAACTTCGAATTTAATACGTAATAAAAATAATAAGAAGAAAAGAAAATGAATCTTTATAAAAGGGAAAAAAAAAGAAAGAATTAAAGTTTTTCGGAAATATTTTAATAGACATTTGATATTTAATAATAGGATAACTTTATGAAATAATGTTTTTTGAGCGGAATATTTTAAGAGATACGATATTTTAGCATTTAAATAAAGAAGTTATAGCAATTTGACCTAACGGGAATAATACTAATGAATTTTAATAATGGATTAAAATAAAGATGTTCTATTTAAAGAATAAATTAAAAAAGCTATCGTCATTTTTAGAATAACTACATTCGAATAAATATTATTAAGTGGATTAGGAATAATTGGCTTTACATATGGATAGTAAAAGGCTATTTTAAGAATGAGAATTATTTTAATAAGCTGGGTTATATACCGAATATTATTGAATGGACAAATTTTATAGAATAATTGCGGAAAAAATTTAAATTTTGTAATATATATATATATATATATATATATATATATATATACACCGTGTCCCAAAAGTTTAGACAACCAATAATATTTGCATTAACATAAAAAGTAATAAAGTACAATTAAAATTCGTGAGAAAGGTAATAAATAAAAGCAGTTTTGCTGATAAACACATATAAATTATGATCAAAGGTTTGAAATTATAAAATATATATTAACGTATATAACAATGTGCTGTCCCAAAAGTATAGAAACCTGTAATTTTTTTGGTTTTACATTTATAAAATTAACTAAAAACTTACTTTTAATATTTAATTGTATTGCCACGACACTTTATAACATCAAATACTCGTTGTTCTATAGAATTAACTAAGCATTGCATTACAGAAGGAGGTATTTCATACCACGTTTCATCAATTGCAATTTTTAAGTCATTTACACATGTATATTGCTTTCCATTTTCATATATTTTACAAGGTAAGATCCCCCATATGTTCTCCATGGGATTCAAATCTGGACTAAGTGCTGGCCAGTCTAATAGTGTGATATTGTTTTGCCTAAACCATGTTTTCGATGATATGGAGGTATGGATGGATGCCCCATTTTGTTGTAAAACACTGTCCAGTCCTGCTAGCAAATACATAATTGGCAGTAAATTGGTACGTAAAATATCCTGATAATCTTCTGATTTCATTTTTATGTCCATAAATCCTAGAAATGTTTGGCCATTGAAAGAAAACCCCTCCCAGGTCTTTACGGATCCTCCGTCTTGTTGCCTGCTGAAACAGTTCTTGGGTTCTTTACTTAGGTCATGCCAGTAAAATTTATGACCATCAGGGCCGGCCAAATTCCATTTCTTTTTATCACTGAAGATGTAAGAAATCGATTTTTCACCGTATAACATATGCTTTCCAGCCCACTTTAGACGTGCATCTTTATGTCTCTGCTTTAAGCAAGGTTTTGCTTTCATTCTCTTGTAAACAATATTTGTTGAAGCTTTAATTCTTCTGTGTACCGTACTTTTTTAAATTCTGGAAATTGATTCAATTTCGCGCACAGATAAATTATCAACTGAAGCCCTTTTTAATAGCATTCTATCATCAAGTAACATTGTTTTCTTTGGTTTTCCGACTCTCTTTCTAGTATTTCATGTTCCACTTGATCTCAAAACTCTATAAATACTGCTCAAGGATCTCTTTATTCTTCTCGATATTTTTACAGGATTTTGACCTTGCGCTTTTAAATGTAAAATCTTAATAATTTCATCTTTCGAAATTTCTTTAGAACGTGGCATTTTTATTAGAATATGCAGGAAATGTCTTTTCTGAATAACAAACAAATCAATACATTGAACTCATTTGATTCCACAAAATTTCAACAAATTATTATGCTAAAAATACAGCAGACGATATTTCAATTAAAGGGAAAAATTATTCTGCATTTATAGAAACAGACAAAAATAAAAATACTTTATTTTGTGAACAAAAATGTAAAAGAAAACATGTAATGTTTTATTGTGTCTATACTTTTGGGACAGCATATTGTTAGATAATTTAATGTATACTTTATAATTTCAAACCTTTGATCATAATTTATACGTGTATATCAGCAAAATTGCTTTTATTTATTACCTGTCTTTCGAATTTTAATTGTACCTTATTACTTTTTATGTTAATGCAAATTTTATTGATTGTCTAAACTTTTGGGACACGGTGTATATATATATATATATATATATATATATATATATATATATAATGTATAACATATATAATGCTTTACTTAGTGAGTTGTTCAATATATCTTTAAATTTATTATCTCCTATTGTTTGATTTTCAATTATTTCTTGGTTATCTTGATTTCTGTCAACTATATTTCTTCGATATGTTATAAGGAGCTTAATATTGCCATTTTCAGGCTTAATGCGGACATTATTCAACGAAATAACATAGGGCACCCTTATCATGTTTAGTAAACTAGAAATTAAAAAAAATCTGAGTAAAATTTGCCAATTTTTGTTTCTAATAACTCCATTTTCCTTGACAAAAATTACGTTTTTTTTCTATATGAATGTCTAAACGTTCAGCAATTTCTGGCAGTCGCCTCTGCTACCAACCACGCTGCCAGGCCAGCCCGTTTTGTTCTGATCTTGTCCTGTGCAATAAACTAGAAATTTTGAAAATACTCTGAAATTGGCTGAAATTTAACAATTTATATCTAAAAAGATCCCACTTCTCATTCAAAAATATTTTTTTTCCATATAAATGTCCAAAAATTCAAAAGTTTAGAATATACCCCTTAACTTTAGTTCATAGCACAGCTAAATATGTGTAAAGCAACGTAAAAAATAGTTCACATAAGAATAACTGTAAAACTTTTGAACTGCTGAAATTTATCGTAAACTAAATTTCAAGTGTTTCCGAAAACGCATTTGACTTTTTCAGTCTTGAAAAAAACTGTGTTTATTCTAGGTACATAAAATGTTACAGACTGCTATAACATACATCCCTCAAACTTACTAGTCTATTTTCATTTTCAAGTATCACCAAAAATTTTTGGAATTGCTTTCCTCTGAACGGCTGCAGTAGATAGCTTTTTGAAATGAAAGTTACCTGCAGGGACCGATTTGCAAATTTGGGGGCCCTGGGCACAGATGCTTATGGGGGGCCCCCTTGCACCAATGCTTGAGTAAAAAGATATAATAAAAATTAAAATAAAACGTGTAAACAAAATCTAAAAAGAAAAAACGTCTTTGTAGAGATTGACCTCAACTATCCAATGAAAAAAAAAATCATTTAACAATACTGAAGTGCAAACGAGATATTTAAAAAAATGTCTCCCATAGGATTAACATTAGCAAGCAGGTGTTTTCACTTGAGTGAAGTAAAAAGTTATTTTTAAATGAAATAAACGATAAACAGATTTTTCCATACCATTTTTTTAATAATTAAAACTTCATCACATTTTGGCCAATAATTGAAAAAATTTCGGTAGCATTTGGGGGCCTCTGAAATTCGGGGCCCTGGGCCCATGCCCCAAATGCCCTGCCGTGAATCAGGCACTGGCTACCTAAAAAAAAGTAAGAAAATATTAATTTTCCCATTTACAGATGACTATTTTTAAGAACCTGCTTTTATTACACATATGATCTCTTGACTTACATGTTTCAAGTTTATTTATCAAACATTTTTGCGAGAATAGTTTGATTATCCTGTAGATCTTGATAATGTGGCCATTTGTGCTTTCGGAACATGTCAATCATTATATTAAAAAGATTTTTATAGACTTTTTGTGTTTTACTTTAATGACTTAAGCATTAAAATCTGTATTTTAATTATAATTAGTGATTTTATTGTATGATTATGTTGAATATACTTGTTAGGTGCAAGTTTCATTTAAATTGTATATTTCGTAAAGACTGGAAATTCAGCCGTGTCAACAAATTAAAACCTTCAAAGTTTATAATTCCGTAAGGCTATTTTGTAAAAAAATCTCATCCATCCTCATACCTGTAGGATCCCAATCACGCTAAAATCCAATGACAACAAGACAATTTTCTTCCGAAAAAATTGCACGATCGACATGGTTGATATTGAAAGAAAGTGTATATCATTAAAGTAATATCATTAAAATAATGCCATATTGTTATTCAGAATATCTCGAATATTACTCGTAAATTGGCAAAAAAGCTTTATGTTATATATTTTGATTTGATTATTTGATCTAATTTTCAAATCGATATATCTCAGAAGTTCAAAAGTGTGGCTTACACCAACCCTCTCAAATTTATTATTTATCAGAGATATTTAGTTTAGTTATATTTAACCATAATGATATATATTTAATCCTATTTAGTCATTTTGAATCATATTTCGTCATATTTAACTGCCTAAATAGGTGACTGAGAAATCCGATTTAAAGCTCTTAATAGGATGTGTGCAGTTAAAAGCAAAATAGTAGCACAAACATAAAACAAAATAAATTATGTGAGATTTATTTTTTAATTTAAAAGCAACAAAATTAGAGACATGTTGAGCAAATATTCCTGAATTTCACCGAAAGCTGGGGGCGAAAGTCAGGTAGTTAACAAAATTCAGGTAGTTTTTGATTTAAAAGACTTAATAAATTTTAAAATTTAATAAATGGTACAGCTTTTTTAATAAAAGAAAAGTCTTAAAAAGTTTTATATTTTAATGTTTCAGTATATTATTTGGTTAACTTAGCTTTCGAACAAATTGTGATCAGCAGATAAATAAGAACAACGGAATTATTTCTAATGGACTTATTGAAATATCCAAAATCAGAATGTGACTTAGTCATAAGGTCTTTGTCGACCTTATCAATTTTATTACTTATCAGAGATATGCAGTTTAGTTATATTTAATCATAATTAAATCATATTCAATCATATTTAGTCATTTTGAATCACATTTCGTCATATTCAACTGCCTACAGAGGTGGCTGAGAAATCCGATTTAAAGCTCGTGATAGTATGTGTGCAGTTAAAAGCAAAATAGTAGCACAAACATAAAACAAAATAAATTATGTGAGATTTATTACTTACCCATCATACGTAGTATAGGGTAAGTCTTGTAAACGTTTTGAAAATCGAAAAAAAAATTTTTGACGGATTTACTCAAAAGGGTAAATCATGTACTCGTTTTAAAAACCAAAATAATAATAATAGTAATAATAATAATTGACAGATTTACACGTTTCAGACACTGGAGATTCCGAAAAAAATATTTTTAGAAAAAAAATTACCGTCCGTCTGTGTGTTTGTAAACGCTCTATCTCCCGAAAGAATTGAGATAGAGACTTGAAATTTGGTATGTACTTAGTATGTAATAATGGGAAGAAGCCTATTGAATTTCAGTAACCTCGATTATCCGGAACTATTTTCTTCGGACTCTCGAAATATTCGTTCTGATAAAAGGTATATAAAAATTTTCGAAATCGTTTATTTTAAGGAGTGAATATAAAATACCATATAAACATAAATTTTGCATAAAGCATGAAGTCTTTCGGATAATGAGTTACTGAGATATTTGTAATCCAATTTCCACACTCTTCGATTTTTCATGACCCTGTATTTCATCCAAATTTCCATTCAGAGATATTTTTTAACTGGAAATGAGACGCTTAATCCGATGCAATAAACCGCTAGTTATTAGAATTATTGTTTTTGAAGTTATAAGAATATTTCTTTTAAGCAATTCAGTAATCGAGCCTTCAAAGTTTATGACATCATCAAGCCACGATTTTATTCGAATTGCAATGCATTTTACAAGTAGTTTACACATTTTTTATTTTAATATTCTACATTATGCATATCCATGATGGGTAAGTATTACGGTGGCCCCCAACGACTAGTTTTTTGATTTAAAAGCAACAAAATTCAGAGATATGTTGAGCAAATATTCCTGAATTTCACCGAAATCTGGGGGCGAAAGTCATGTAGTTAACAAATTTCAGGTAGTTTTTGATTTAAAAGACTTAATAAATTTTAAAATTTAATAAATGGTACAGCTTTTTTAATAAAAGAAAAGGCTTAAAAAGTTATACATTTTAATGTTTCAGTATATTATTTGGTTAACTTAGCTTTCGAACAAATTGTGATCAGCATATAAATAAGAACAACGGAATTATTTCCAATGGACTTATTAAAATATCCAAAATCAGATTCGCGAATTTAATAACATTGGACGACAACGTGTTACTTAAAATATATGGCATTTCTTAGCTACATACATTTATATAGACAGGTGCAGCATTGAGACTTGAGCTTGTCAAAATGAGTCATATGTCGTAAAATCGCAATTGAAACACAAAAATCAAATGACTCCATTAGGTAAAGAGAAAATAGAATATTGCTTTTGATTAAAAACGAAAACTTCAAATTTATTTATTTTAATATCTATATTTATTTTCACAATTCATTTCATGTAAGATGCATGTTATAATGTAGTTGGAGAAAAGAAATACATTTTATATTTCCCATTAAACAATTCAATAGTAAAAAATACTTTTTCTTTGTAAATTTGCAACAGATTTGATGTATGGACTTGAAAATATATGCATCACTTGCGTACACTTTATCACTGTTTTCATTTTTGAAAAATTTATCAACCCTGGAAAGTAGGAAGCGGAACAACCCAATGACTAAGTTTATCCATTATAGTTCCATTCGTTCCTGTAGCTGTTCCTAGTGCCAAAGGCCGTCCTTGTGCCATAAATCCTTTCTTTTTCCCTGGACAGGGTGGTGGATAATTAGGTGAACTATCCACAAAAAGCACTTCCATCTGAATAACTGCAAAAATAGCAAGAAGAAGAAATACCTGTAAAAGCAAAAAAATAAAATAAAAATAAAAATAAATAAATAAATTCCGAAATGTCACACAGGATTCCAGATCATTTATTATTAACACATCAAACATTAGTTAATGGGCCCAAAAATTTTTTTTTTAGTTCACTTATTAAAATTTTACAGTTCTGAACAAGACCGCATTTAAAATTTTGTATTATGTTTAAAATAAATTCCAGTTTCCATTGCATATGTTATAGTTATGTGACATGCTATCCAGGTCTGTTAACTTGAAAGGAGGCCACGTCACAGATTTAACAGAAACACAACAGATTATTTATAAAAGTAATAGAGCAGCAAATTAGTAAGCTAGACAATTTATTAAATTAGCAGTGCATTTAAACCAGACGATAAAAAATAAGCTCATTTTAACAAAGATTGTGATAGAGAAAATCCTTTCCCAAAACTTCCTAAATTTAACTCGCCTAACTCGCCTATCCCATCTCTATTCTACCGGTCAGGTTCCAGCCTATAAAATCTTCTGTAATGCTCTCATCATTCATTCTGCGAACATGCTCATACCATTTAAAATTTGTAAGTTCGAAAGTCAGTAAGAAATTTGTTATTGATGTTTACCATATAATGCTCAGTATTGAAAACGAAGTGTGTATTGCCTGAAGAACTGCAAAAATAGCAACAAGAAAAAATACCTATAAAACAAAAACAAAATATTAAATTTAAATTACGAAACATCACACATTATTCGAGATCATTTATTATTAATACTAGATTAAACAGTTGCTAATGGACAAGAAAACTTAATTTTTTAGTTTACTTATTAAAATTTCGTAGTTTTTAAAATTCTGAACAAACCCGCATTTAAAGTTTTGCGTTATTGTAAAAATAAATTGAAGTTTCCATTCATATGTTATAGGTATGCTAGTCAGGTCTGTTAGCTTGATAGGAGGCCATAGCACAGATTTAACATAAACACAACAATTTATTTCTAAAAGTAATAGAGCAGCAAATTAGTAAGCTAGAAAATCAGCAATGGATTTAAAGCAGACGATCAAAAATAAGCTTACGTTACAAAGATTGAGATAGAGAAAATACTTTCCGAAAACTTTCTAAATTTAACTTGCCTAACTCGCCTCTCCTGCCTACCCGTCTACCCGTCAGGCTTCAGCCTATAAAATATTTTGTAATGCTCTCATCATTCATTCTGCAAACATGCTCATACCATTTAAAATTTGTAAGTTCGATCGTCAGTAAGAAATTTGTTATAGATGTTTACCATATAATGCTCGGTATTGAAAACGAAGTGTGTATTGTCAGAAGAACTGCAAAAATAGCAACAAGAAAAAATATCTGTAAATCAAAAACAAAATTCAAATTTTAATTCCCAAATGTCACACAGTATTCGAGATCATTTATTATTACTATATCAAACAGTTGTTAATGGACCAAACACATATCTTTTTTCTCGTTGACTTCTTAAAATTTCGTGGATTTTACAATTCTGAACAAACCCGCATTTAAAATTTTGCGTTGTGGTAAAAATAAATTCAGCTTTCCAATATATATGCTATAGGTATATGTGACATGCACGTCAGGGACGACAACATTAAAGGAGGTCATGGTATCAAAAAACACAATTATTTATTCATAAAAGTAATAGAGAAGCAAATTAGTAAGCTAGAAAATTTAGTAAATCAGCAATGGATTTAAAGCAGACGATCAAAAATAAGATTACGTTAACAAAGAATGAGATAGAGAAAATCCTTTCCCAAAACTTCCTAAATTTAAGTCGCCTAACTCGCCTCTCCCACCTCTATTCTACCCGTCAGGCTCCAGCCTATAAAATATTTTGTAATACTCTCATCATTCATTCTGCGAACATGCTCATACCATTTAAAATTTGTAAGTTCGATCGTCAGTAAGAAATTTGTTATTGATGTTTACTATATAATGCTCAGTATTGAAAACGAAGTGTGTATTATCTGAAGAACTGCAAAAATAGCAACAAGAAACAAGAACGAAAAATCATGCGTCAAGCATAGATTATGTAACACTTTCCAACGCTTCCAAAATAATTTTACAAATCATACGGTTTAATAAGCTGAGAGATAACATCTAAGTAAACAATTTGAAAAACGCATAAAATATTTAAAAACATAATTTCAGGCACTTCCAACGTATATAATGTTCAGAAAAATATCCGAATACTTTTATTCAGCTCTGTATAGGATCTATAGATTTGTATATATACTACATAGGATGCTAAATTTTAGTTCAGTTAAGAAACGCGTAGCACAGTTTAAAATTCTCCTAATGGAGTTTCTGTCAATAAACGGAAATGTGTTCGCGAACTTTTGTGCTTCCCTGTATAGGATCTACAGAAATTATACACACCACGTAATAAACAAAAAGTGAGTTAAATTTAAAATCGTGTTCAGTAACTTAAAACGCACTTTCAGGAATTATTGTTAACAGACAATAGAGAATTCTTTTGTGTGTCCCTGTAAATGAACGATGACTGCTATACACACACTATTTTGTAGTAAGCCTCTTGTAATGCACCTTAGTGATACATATAAATTTCAATGCGTTTAAAATAGTGAAACATTATTTAATTAAACCGCAGATGATTTTTCTCCATAGACGTAATGTAACGGAATTCTTTTGACTGTCCCTGTAAATTAACTATAAGTGCTATGCACACTCTATTCCATATTAAGCTTCTTGTAATACACCTTAGTGATATATATCAATTACAATGTGTTTGCAATTGTGTAACATCATTAAAATAAACCGCAAATGATTTTTCCAAATAGACTGTAATGTAACGGAATTCTTTTGAGTGTCCCTGTAAAAAAACTATAAGTGCTACACACTTCAGTTGAAATAGGGAACGTGCTATAGATAACGAAAATAACATATAAAAATTGCAAGGCAATCCGAGCATATTTACGGGAGTTAGAGCACGGACTGACGGCCAGACAAACCGAAGTCATAAACACTTTTCAACTAGGTTGGAAAGTGTTAAAAATATCTGTAAAAACAAAAACAAAATATTAAATTTTAATTTTTAAATGTCACACAATTCCAGATCATTTATTATTAATAGACAAACAGTTGTTAATGGACCAAAAATATTTTTTTTTAGTTTACTTATTAAAATTTCGGAGTTTTTACAGTTCTGAACAAAACCGCATTTAAAATGCATTTGCAGTTCGTTTACAGAACACACGACAAAATTCTACTACATTATGATCTACAATTAAAAATCATTTTCGATGCATTTAAATGATGTTACAATACCTCAAGCATAATGAAATTGATAGGTATTACTGAGATGGCCTCAAACACGCTTTGACAGGAATATAGAATAAATAGCGTTTATAGTTCGCTTACAGGGACTAACAAAATGATTCCGTTACATTATGGTATGTGTTGTAGAAATCATCTGAGGTGGATTTTATTAATGCTACGATATTTCAAACATGATGCGATTAATATGCATCACTGACGCGATCTACAACATGCTATCTCAGAAATATAGAATAAGTAGCATTTATAGTTCGTTTACAGGGATAACCAAAATAATTCCATTACGTAATGATCTACGGAGAAAAATCGTTTGCAGTGCATTTTAATAACGTTATGATATGAACGTTTACATAATGAAATTAAAAAAATATCACTGAGGTGCACTACAACATCTTTTCTATAGATTACGGAGTGCTATAGATTATCGTTTATCGTTCATTTACAAAGATGTATTAAATAATTGAGTTGCATGGATTGACCATGATCGATAATTTCTGGAAATGCATTTTCCTTTTAGTTTTGCATTTTAAAATTTTTAGTGCTTTACACGGTGTGATAAATTCTATACATCACATATACGGCGGCACAACAGAATTTACATACCTTACTGGATATGGAAAGCAATTTCTGAAAATGGATTCTATTGAGGCATGTGTTTTTTTACTTGTATATTTATATAATTCATTTTTTTAATGGAAAAATTAAATTTTATAATAATATATTATTAATGTTGGAAAGTTTTTCATAATATACGCTTGATGCATGACTTTTCGATCTTGTTTAATCTGTTTAGAATATATTACAGAGAAAAAGAAAACAATAATAGATTTAGTTTTTTTTTAATTTTTGGAGATTTTAAAAGAAATGAACACCTTTAGACAGTTCGACTGTATAAGTTTAGTTAAAAACAAGGTAACACTTAAGTATTAATTGCCATTCTTCCAGCTTTTATTGTGATTGATAAGATTTTAGAATATTATGATAGAGTTATACTTACATTTTACTTTGTGTCGCTTATAAGATGAACTTGATTTCACAATTTAAAAACTTAGGTAATTTTCCTGCAAATAATTTATTTAATTTCATGATAAATAATTTTTTGTTTAAAAAGCTTGAATTTCATTTAATGAACGATCATTCATATTATACTTACATGTACAGTCATGTAAAAAGGGGAACATACTATTGCTGTTATAAATAATTGAAGAAATAAAAGGCTGATACCAATCGATTGAAAGTAAGGTCTATTTTTATTTCATATTTAATTTTTTGTTTTTCTTAGGAATATTTATTCATATAAAATTTAACCCAAAAGTTTAAAATTTTCAGTATCGACGACATTTTCAGTATCAACGACTATACATAAAAATTAGATAACCAATAAATTTTCTCTGTTAAAATCATATTTTATATATTTTTTAGGCTTTTATTATTTTTTATTATTAGATTTTTAACTGTTAATTCCTCGCCAAAAGTGAGTGAAGTCGGCAAATAGGGTGCTATGAATTCAAACTAATTCCAACTCAGACACAGCAGAAGATTATTATATTCGAACAGGGTTGCCAGAAAAAAATTTACAGTAATGAAAGAAGCCAATGTCGCGCCGCCAAAAATGCAAGCATAATGTTGTATTTTTTCAAAATTAAATTCGTAGGTTTTTTTAAGGAATTTTAAAACTTTTTCCAATATTTTATTCTTACTATTAACTAATTTGTATTTTAAAGTAGTTTAAAAAAAAAACTTCTATGTTAATAGTCCGATAATTGGTCTCGAAAATTACATTTTTAGAAAGGTATGCTGCTGTAAAATAAAAAAAAAATATGATTTCACAGATTCTCAAACGTCGTAATATAGTTAAAATTCTCCAGGTCCCAATGCTACACTGTAAAAAAATTTCGTAAAATTTCTGTAAGTACCGTAAATCAACGGTACTTGTACCGTTTTCACTCTTTACGGTATGAGTACCGTACTTCTAAGGTATATTAAACGGAAAAAAAAAACCCGTATATGTGCCATTTCGATTATAAAAGGTATTTATACCGTAAAATGATTGTTTTTCAGTAAAAAATTGCTATTTATACAGTAAAATAATTATTTTTCAGTAAGAAAAATGCTGGCAGCCCCCCACCTCGGTGTACGGAAACCCCTCAAGTGATGCTTTTGCTCTTGTTAGGTAATGTGTGCAGGCCTGAGGAGAGGGGGGAGTGCAGCCGGTACATATACTTTGAATATTTTACAGTACATATATCGTCCAGTTAAATTACGGTATATATACTGGTCAGAAAGTTGCCAGTATATGTACCGTAATTGTTGACCAAAATTTTTTACAGTGTAGGTGCGAGCTGCACCAAAACATGTTCCCTTGTGAGATACAAAAATTATTTGCTTAGGTCGTTTCCACCGTAGATATGACGTCAGCGTTACTCACGACCATGTTTTTGCTGTATCCATGTGTGGTATAATATATGCCACTTAATTTTAATTCCAATATGGCATATTGAAAGCAGAATTTTGAAATAAAACTTTCATTTTATAATGTACGTGAAGAAAAGCTTTTGGTTGTTTTCAATTAAATTTAATAGTAAATCCTTGTGTCAATCAATCATTTCAACATTTTAGCAACAGAAGTTCTTTGCACCTAAAAAGGGTTAAAATAAAGATAATACAAAGAGCCGGTTTTATGGTTATCATAAAAATTTAAATCTTGAACATTACCCAAAGTGTTCAGAATATAAATTCTTCAACGCAGCAATAAAATTGATTACATTAAATGTGCCGCTAATTTTATATACAAAATTTAGGGTACTCAAGACAAAAAAAACATATTTTCTTTTTTTTTAATTATTAGGATCGTTCGTAATTATATAAATACGTGGCACCCATAGTCGTCGTCTGGTCCGTCCGTCTCTCTACATATAACAAAGCAAAAACTACCCAACCAAATGGTTTGAAATTTATTATATATAATAGTTGCAGAATATCGTCGAGTCATTTCACATTTTATGAAAATCAAATCAAAACTTAAAAATATATTAATAATTTTTTTATTATATTAAATCCTATCATACGTAATTTAATTCAATGATATCCCATGATAGGTAATGATTCTAGGTTGCCATGGAGATTACGTTCTATCTGAGATGGTGTCATATTATTTCATATTATTCCGTACTGAATTTAGAAAAACGAGTTAGTTTACAAAAATTGTTTAATTATAGCAATCCTTTAATCTACCAACAGTTTTTTGGATAGATGTTTCCGGAGAAATATATATTAAATGGAAAAAGTGTCTCTATATGGATTTCAAGTTCTGAAATTTTCAAAGCTTGGCTTAAGTTTTCCATTGGAATTTTCAGTAAATGTCAACAAAATATAAAATGTTGCCAACTTAAAATGCACTTTTTTTACTACGGAAATTATTCATATCATTACAGACGATATAATTTATTTCAGTGAAATAATAATGATGAATCTTTTACATTGTCTTGTATTGGATATTTGCGCATAGTATAATTTTAATGTAATAGAATTGTAATTAATTGTTTTTAAAAGTGTATTGAAACTTAATTTCATAAAATAAAATTAATATCTATAACATGAAAGTCTTCACATAAAATAAATTTTGTATTCATGCATTTTCTCAGAAGAGTGCAACAGTTTTTGCACCAAGATCTGAATTTTTATAAAACCAGTTATAGTACCAACGTACCTCATTTGTCACGTTTGACGTACTATTTCCAACTTGTTTTAAATTGTATTTGAATAATCCTACTCTACGTTATAAGTTTAGTTAATACGTAGCTCATTTAGTTGTAAGACAACGTAAAACTTACCATTTTTTCACTTCTCATTGTGATTCCCCAGGTTTTAAAATATTATAACAGAACTACAGTTAAGTTCTCCTTTTTGTTATTTATATACCACGAGAAGCTAGGAGCAATCTCAAAATTTTAGATTAAAGAGAAATAATATCAGAGAAATTTCACAGAAAAACGTAAAACGATAATTGAGATTCTTTTTAAAAACTCTCAATTTTTTTCACATTAAATTGTAATAGTTTCATGTATAATAAGTTATAAGGTATTTTGAAATGTTGCACTACTGAAGTCAATAATATCGGAAAATTTTCAAAGAAGATCATAATATTATAATTAGCTTTCTTTAAGAAATTATTTATTTTTCATATTCAAAATTGATTTGACAAATACCACAAAAATACAAATTGATTTTTGTGTAATAAATAATAACGAATTGTTGACAGATTCAGATGAAATTTCGATGCATTTCTCTTACCTTTATATTGTAGAATAATTTTACATGGAAATTTCAAAATTTATTTTGAAGAAATTGAAACATGTATAATGTGAAAAATATCTATGGTATTGCAGAACTTAAAGTGAAATGCAACGTTATTTGCATAAATTTTAATTATATTACAGGTTTAAACACATTTATTTTTAATTTTTATGCAAATTTTTTTGTTCTTAAATGATAACCCTTTCAGGTCGGAATTTGTTTTCCAATTTTGGGAAAAAAACTTACTTTTGCATCGCTAAAATTAAATGCAGCTGTCCAAATAACAAAAAAATAGGCTTACTAAAATTTAACAAATACGTCATTTACTGAAATCTAACGAATATAGTAATTTTGCCTACTATTAATAAGATAATAAGCAAAAGAAGAATTTTTGAAGACTTTTAAAAATGTCGTATTACAACATAATTAAACAGGCATAATATGTTTCTAGTATTTATTATATTGTATTATACTTTTTCTATCGTAAACGTAGTCTTTATTTTAAATTTAAAGAGTCAAACATATATTTGAAATAAAAGAATCGTCAACAGTGTAAAGGGAATTAAACAAATTATTATTTATATTATAAAAATTAGAAATTAGATGTACAAAAATTAGAAATCCTAAAAACTTTTTGCGATAAATGTTTCGCCTTGATTCAAGGATTCCAGAGCATTTTTTGTTTTGCCTCTATCTTAAAAATTAGCCGAAATATAGCAGTTTGAAATTATAGGGTGTTTGACATTTTGAAACAATACAGCAGTATTCCTCCATAAACGGGTTTAATTTATGAATTTTAGTGAACATGGTTTCGCCAGATTTTCTTTCATTGTTTTAACCATCGTTTCAACTCTTACATGCTTAACACTATATATTTATATTCGCCAACGTCAAATTCTCGTCATGCTTGGCGACAATTGGCTAAATACGTTGCCATATATGAAGCCAACTTGGCTTTGTCTGTCTAATTTGACGATATTCTCATTCAAATTTAATATTGACGTTAACTGGGAATCGGGCTCCGCGTATTCCGTAATCGGGTTCCGCACATTCTGTAATCCGGCTCCGCGCATTTTAGTTTTGTTTATTTTCAGTACAATTAGCTAAAATCTCAAAAGCAAGCAATAGGGAGGCTATCTTTTCCTGCCGGTACAGACCAGAAGGACTTTTCGTAGTTTACTATAATATATCGGCAGCTCGCATCATAGGATTATATGGGATTTCCTCCCAATTTTTTAATTATTGCTGTAACTTTTTGAATTTTTACGATATTTCACTGGTCTTTTTATAGAAGTTGCCCTATAGTATTGACTATCAAATCATGAGAAAAAAAAAATCTTTGTTGCAGTTTGCGCATGCGCAGTTAAAATTTATTTCATAAAAATACCCATATCTCATGAAATATTCAACATATTAATATTTTAATTGCAGTATACTATTTCTACGATATTTTGTCAAGTTTTTAGAAAGCGGTGTTAAATTAGGTTGAAAACTCTGCATGCTATATAAAAAAGCCATTTTAATTTTTCACAGAAACGTTACCATCTTCACGAATACTATGCTTACACAAATGCACACAAATGTTGAACAGGACCTATAAAATCATTTTCTACAGTGACAAACCATTTTTAGCATTTTTTGTTACTTGGAGGATCGAAAATATTATTTTATTATTATTAAAATTATTATTATCCCAACCTAATTGTCCTCGCGACAAAATCTTCACTGAAAAGAATGATGTCAAACATGTTCTTTATATCCTCAACGTTCAAGGGTATTCCGGGCATTTCCTCACAAGTTTCAGTAAGATATTCGACGAAACGTCTGAAATTGGTCACTGCCCCTTAATTTCTGGACACCAGTGTACTAAAGCGTCCCGAAATTTGGACGCTAGGCATAAATGTCTTAAACACTTTTTCAACATACAGTGGTGGCCAAAAGTTTGGACATTTTTTGAAAGTTTCATGTTTTTCAACTTTGTGTGCTTGTAGAATATATAAATTTTCACTTAAATACAAACATCTATATATCCAATTGATGGTAATTTAATGTAGAATCTAATAATAAAACAGTCTTACAATATCTGTATTACAAAGAAGTTATGCAACTAATAGTAAGATCTATCTTAGATTTTCATTTTTTTAAAGTGATACTTACACAATCAATAATTAGTAGGATAACACTTATTTTTTAAGACAGCTTCACAGCGTCTTTTCACCAAGTGAACGAGTGTTTGGAGTTCATCTTTCGTAATCACATTGTGCCAAGAATCAATTATAGCTTCAATAAGTTGTCTTTTATTGGATGGACGTTTTTTTCGTACAAGAATTTTCAAACGTCGCCACAAATTTTCAATTGGATTGAGATCAGGGCTGTTTCCTGGCCATGGTAATATATCTATGCCTTTATTTTGAAGCCATGCTTTGCATACTTTTGCTGTGTGGCATGGAGCTGAATCCTGCTGAAAAATAAATGGTGCGTTGTTGGAGAAGAGATCCCTGATGGAAGGTATCAATTTTGGTTCCAGGACAGTTTCGATGTATTTTTGGCATTCAGGATGACATCAATCACTTGAATTCGGCCCGCAACATCTTCAGACATACATGCCAAAATCATGACATTTGTTGGGTCTTTTGTAGTTGCTTCAATGCAATCAGAATGAAGTGTTTCTCCTACTCTACGTCTCACGTATTTTCTATCATCACTACCAAAGAGCGATATTTTACTCTCATCGCTCCAGATTACTTGCTTCCATTGATTTTCTGACCATTTAATGTGTTCTTTTGCCCACATAACTCGTTTTTCGCGTTGTTTTTGATTTAAATATTGTTTTTTCCTTGGAATTATAGCTTGTAGTCAAAATCCTGATAAACTTCTTCTTATTGTTCTTGAACTTACTGCAATAACCGCTGCATTCATTTCACATCTAATGGCATCTGATGAAATTTTTCTACCTTGAAGGCATAGCCGTTTAATTTTTCTATCGGCAGTAGCACTTGTGTATTTTTTTCGGCCTGATTTGGCCTTATTTTCCACTGATTTCCTTTTTGATAACGTAAACAGGACTTTCGTACACCAGAACAAGTCACTGAACCACCAACTTGTCTTGCAATTTCAACATAACAGAGGCCATTTTCTCTCAATATGACAATTCGGCTTCTTTTTGTAGATGTCCAATTAGTTCTTCTTGTTGATGACATTGTTTAAAATTAGTTTAATTAAAAAAAGGACTTTAAATATTCAAAAGCAGGAATACTCTATTTAATTGTACTAGTATGCATCATTCCGCAAAATATTTCCACAACAATAACTCTTTTACCATCCAAATAACCTAAAATATAGTTACAGACATTTTATTGGTCCTCAGAACAGTGTTTGTGATTGGCTAGTACCCTTTTATTGCAAAACACGTCCTTATTCAAAACGAGTTGTGTTTGTTTGTTCTACTAAAATGAGCATAACTTTTTTCGTAATACAGATATTGTAATACTGTTTTTATTATTAAATTCTACATTAAATTTCCTTCAATGTGATATATAAACGTTTGTATTTAAGTGAAAATTAATATATTCTACAAGCACACAAAGTGGAAAAACATGAAACTTTCAAAAAATGTCCAAACTTTTGGCCACCACTGTATATAGCATTTGGGGCTCTACAGTGCACAACATTACATGCAGCTGCCCAATTGGAACTAAAAAGAATAGATAAATAAACCGCACTTCCACGGTACTTAGAGATGAAAAAATGTATTCCTAAAAAAGCTAATACATGTTGGTATAATACCTTCAGCATTCTGTGCAGCACTCACCAAAAAATCTAGAGTTTTGGTTTGATTTTTTTTAAATTCCATTGACGTAAATATGACATTTCTTCACAATTCGAAAGGGGGGATAAGGAATAATCCTAATATTCATTCTATATTAGGATTCCCATGCACTAAATTTCACATTTTTGATGTAGTTAATAATACTCAACAGAAAAACACTTTCGTAAAAAAAATCCTGAAAGCGAAAGAGTCAACATCATATATTGTATATATAGATATATATGTGTGTGTGTGTGTTATGAATTTTAAGTAGGTGAAATTCCATCTGGATGAATATTTTATATCATTAGCAAAAATGAAGCCCACGTAGTCGTTCTTATGATACCATCGGGCTTTTGTCGAAATACATTAATGATTTCCCGCATAAATAAGAGAATAAATCTAAGAAACAGAAGAAAATTTATTAATTAAAATACTTAATAAAACATTCGCCACCATTCTTTCATACCAATTAATACTTTCAGAGCTAAAACTTAGCAGTCATGTCATGCCTTTGAGTTTACTAAATTACTCAGGATATTAATTTCACATTTCAAATACTTCAAATAGTCTTGTTCCAGACAGCAAATGATTTTTCTAGGAAGACCTAGATCATGGAAATCTGTTCTCCGGATCTCATGTTTCACGTTAAATATCCAAGCGCGCAAGGTTATCTACGCCAATGCAGGTCCATAGAACAGCTAATCACCGCTTTGGAGTAAGTAGGAACTATGTTTTAAGAGCGGCAGGGAAATGAAGTATTTAGGTTCTCTCGAGAAAATACGCGAATTTAGATTTTGAAATTAAAAAAATAGTCAAACGATAACTTTAAATAGAATAAATGCGGCTTTTTAAGAACTGAGAAATGAAAAAGGTTTTTTCAAGACAAATAATTACAGGAAGCGTTTCTTAGAATATTTTGGAGGGAAAATAAATAACAAATAAGAATTTTAAATAGAAAGGAATTTAAATAAATGAAATAAATGAAATATAGTTTAAGATAGGAAATAATTTAATAAACTAGGATTGCATAATAAATTTATAAGGGGAAAATTTTATGGAATCATTTTAATGAAGTGCGGAATTTGAATTTTTGTAATGTATATAATGCACGTGCAAATACTGAAAATGTAAAATTGTATAGACAAATTCTTTTGTAAGAGTTTAAAAAACAATCTAGATATTTTAGTTTTATATAACTTTATGCCAATCAAAGGTAAAAAGTTTCTTCGGTTTTTTGCCATAATTTTTAACTGAATTCATTTGGCGATGAATCGCCTCATTTTTTAACCGCTTCCTGATAGCATATAAAACATCTTACTTTTTAATGGGGAAATAAATAAATGTAATTTTTAAAAGGAAAAAAATTAAATGATTAGTCTTCACTTGATTACATTCATACATGTTGCGTAGTCAATTCAGCTCCGCTAGGAGAATGAATCAAATGATTTTCATTATTTTGAAGGTTTCGTTCATCTCACGAAACCATATTACTCCCGCTCCGTTGTCTGTCTGTCACAGAGCCATTCTAAAAAACTATACAACTTACAGAGTTGAAACTTTGTGTATATAGCTGAATACCAGCTATAAAGACCTCAAAATATTAAAATTTGAAAAATTCGTATTATTTTAATAAATAGAGATAAAAAACCAAAATTCTAACAGCCTTTTCCTATTAAATTTAAACATTTTTCGTTATAACAGATGCCAAAAATTAAAAATCCACGATGAAATTTTTTCCACACTAGTTAATTTTCTATCAGACGATTTCCACGTGAAAAAATGAAAATGAAATAAAAAGTTTCACCAATTGAAAAAAAGATCAATATGAAATAAAATTGATTGACGTCATAGTGGTAATAAAATGGAAAATGTCTAAGATTTCTCAGAATTATATCGCCTGTTATTCTGATATGATTTATTTTCGTAATAAAATAAGTACATTTTTAAGTTGGCAACATTTTATCTTTTGTTGATATTTACTGAAAATTCCAGCTTTGAAAATTTCAGAACTTGAAATCCATATTTAGACTCTTTTTGCATTTAATATCTATTTCTCCGGAAACACCTATACAAAAAACTGTCGGTAGATTATAGAATTGCTATAATTAAACAATTTTAGTATACAAATTCGGTTTTTAAAGTCAGTAATACAGAAATAATATGACTCCACTCCATCTTAAATAGGACGTAATCACCTAGGCAACCTAAAATCATTCCCTATCATGGAATATCATTGAATTAATTACGCATGATAGGATTTTAAAGAATGAAGAAAACTTTTATTAATATCTTTTTAAGTTTTGATTCGATTTTTATAAAACTTGAAATGACTCGACAAAATTCTGAAATGATTATATATCTTAAATTTCAAACCATTCGGTTGAGTAGTTTTTGCGCTGTTATATGCAGACAGACGGACAGACGACGACTTTATGTGCTACGTATTTATCTAATTATGATCGAACCTAATAAAGCTTTAAACGTTGATTTGTTAACCCTACGTGATGACTTGAGATTGGATGTTCCCCCAAACCCTAAAATACGTATGTTTAATCAAATTAGTTAGTAGGCTTATTGAGTCGATAGATTACGATGAAGACTTCGCCCAAGTTTGGCTTAAAATTATTGTCGCTGAACACAATGGGAAAATTCAGGAAGTAGAAATGGAGAGATAATTGAATTATTTCATTCACGACGATTGACAAGTTTATTTGCCGTTTAAGGGGCACGAAACTTTTAAATGTGAAAATCAATATTTTATTACGGAGATTTTTCCTCTTATATAACCTCAAATTTTAAGTTATTAAATAAGTCAAAATAACAATATGGAAAAACTGGTGTTAACTGGCGTCGAAGAATAAAAAGTAGTGTAAAGATACCCATCGTGAATGTGTTATAAAAGTTAGAGCTTCATAATAAACAGAAGATTTCCTATTGACGATTTTTCAGCATGTGAACAACAACATTTTCCAAAATTATAGTTACATCATTATCGTTGTCTATCTTGTAAATTTTGGAAGACAAATTTCTCGAATGAACTTTGTAAAAGAAAATTGGTTTATGTATTTTTTTAATTTAATTCCCATTAGAAGTATTAAATATTATTATAGCAGGAGAGTCAGAAATTTTTCTTTTACTTGGAAATGAATTTTCAAATTTCAATTGTAAAATTAATCTGTAAATAACAAAAAAGCATACTGTGATTGCATTCAGTTTGGAAAACGAATTTTAATTTTCTGTTACATATGAATCAATTCACATTTTCTCTGAATATGAAATAAGTTAGGATTACCGAAGAAAGTTAAATATAGCTTTATGGTCTTCTTTGGAAATTCTATGGTAATACTGCATTCTACCGTGCTAAATTTCACAATACCTTATTACTTAATTATACATGAAACTACTTTTATTTATTTTAAATGTGAAAAAGTGAAATCTTTTCAGATTAGCCTAATTGGTTTTCTTTGAAATTTGACCTATATTATTTCTAGTTAATCTAAAATTATTGTACCAAGTTTCTGATATACCATAAATTACACAAAGCTATAAATACGAAAAAGCAGCAAACACAAGGCAGTATTCCTTCAAAATAGTTTAAAATCTGAGCAAGAAGAATGGAGGCAAGAACATTAGTAAGTTTTATCTGAATAAACTATTCATTACCTAAATACACATCGTTGATTCGGTGTATTGTAATATAGAGTAAAATAAAAATATATAATAAGCAATTTCTTTTCGCTTGTCTTCAGTAAATCTATATATATATTACGCTATCGTACGTGGCACAGAAATCGTGATTATTTGTTAATTGATTAATGACAGTGCCCGTATGAAACCCTTCTCATTGGTTATTGTGTAAAAATCCTTTGGCAGGATTTAGACCAGGATTTTTTACATTTAACTGTTTGGTAACAGTAGCACTATCAATGTAAATAATACACTACTGGCCCTTAAAAATGCTACACCATGAAGGAATGCAAATAACAGAATGATATTTATTGGACAAATACATTATAATGGGAAGGACATGTGATTACATTTTCAGAAAATTAGGAGATATAGATCCTAAGAAAACACTACCCAAAGCACCCACCTCTGGCCACAATAACAGCATTTATCTGCCTAATCATGGAGTCGAACAGAGATTGGATGTCATGTACGGGTACATCAGTCCATGCAGCTTTAACACTATGCCACAGTTCATCAACCGTAGTGACGGGCGAGTGGTGGGGGGCCAGTCGCTCAGATGCCATTGATAGAAAATTTTCAACTGGTGAGAAATCAAGAGAATGTGCCGGCCAGGGCAACAGTCGAATATGTTCTGTATCAAGGAAGGTCAGGATAGTACGACCAACATGCGGTCGTGCATTGTCGTGCTAAATAAAAGAGTTGCGGAGGCATCGAAGATAAGGCAGAACCATGGGTCGTAACACATCAGAAATGTAACGGCTGCTGTTGAATTTGCCGGCAATGCAAACAAGTGGTTACCGAGACGTGTATCCAATGACACATCACACCGTCACTTCAGGTGATATGACAGTATGACGATTCGAATGCAAGCTGGCAATGTGCGTTTTCCACGATGCCGCCAAACATGGATGTTGGCATCATGATGCTGCATACAGAGCCTGGATTCATCAAAGACGACGTGAGACGCCATTCCTGCGTCATATACGGCATCATGTTGCAAGCATTCATGTTTGGCGGCATCGTGGAAAACGCACATTGCCAGCTTGCATTCGAATCGTCATACAGTCATATCACCTGAAGTGACGGTGTGATGTGTCATTGGATACACGTCTCGTTAACCACTTGTTTGCATTGCCGGTAAATTCAACAGCAGCTGTTACATTTCTGATGTGTTACGACCCATGGTTCTGCCTTATCTTCGATGCCTCCGCAACTCTGCGTTTTAGCACGACAATGCACGACCGCATGTTGGTCGACTATCCTGACCTTCCTTGATACAGAACATATTCGACTGTTGCCCTGGCCGGCACATTCTCCTGATTTCTCACCAATTGAAAATTTCCTATCAATGGCTTCTGAGCGACTGGCCCCCCACCACTCGCCTGTCACTACGGTTGATGAACTGTGGCATAGTGTTAAAGCTGCATGGACTGATGTACCCGTACATGACATCCAATCTCTGTTCGACTCCATGATTAGGCAGATAAATGCTGTTATTGTGGCCAGAGGTGGGTGCTTTGGGTAGTGTTTTCTTAGGATCTATATCTCCTAATTTTCTGAAAATGTAATCACATGTCCTTCCCATTATAATGTATTTGTCCAATAAATATCATTCTGTTATTTGCATTCCTTCATGGTGTAACATTTTTAATGGCCAGTAGTGTATTTATAATAATGTTACATAGTTTATAATACGAATACTTGGTACATGTTCCAGACTAAAAATTCTATGAAATTGGCCCTTTATAACATTATTCATATCGCTGAAACTGTAAGGAACGCTGTGGAAATGTGTATTTGTATTAATTAGTCTCTTAAGAAAAAAAACCTCTTAAAAAACTCCGAAAATAAAGAAAATTGATATACTATGTGTAAAAGTAGCGATTAATCCTAATCAAATGGTATGAGCATGACATTTCTACGTTTATTTGTAACCGAAATCAGCACACATTTCTTTTAACACTCTGTGAAGTTTTAGAAAATTACATCAACTATACCTTTTTCAAGACTGCTTTATTCAAGGAACTGAAATAAATTGTAAAACGAAGGTGTTACCATTTAAAAAAAGGAAAGTGGCACAATTTTTAATTTATGGACGATTCTTATTTCAAACATTGTTTTAATATTCCTAAACAGACGTTACTCTATGGGCACCTAATGGCATTCCTTATGCCATATATAGCGAAAGTCGAAGTTGCAAAAATTGTATTACGGTTTGGTTGAAAATAAACGGATGGTGAAAAAGTAAAGGAACAGCCATAAAGAGGTACTTTATGATTAATTCCGTTAGGTGAAGTAAAAAAAAAAAGCAATAGGTTCTAGGTCGAGGTCAACGTTATCACATTATCGAATGATATTCATCTTCGTTACACATAGATATGCCAATTCCACATATATACACTGTAAAAAAATCCATATATATGTGGGTGGTTTTATGGGAAATTTCTGTTTTTTAAGGGAAACTTTCTATTTTGAATGGCAATAGTAAATTTTTTCGGAATAAACCGAAAATTTCCCTTCTTTTCCCGTTGAATGTTGAAAACGGAAATGTTCCTTACAAGACAAAAAGAAGCCGGATTCGTTCCTTTTTAATTGAGAGAAAACGGAAAATTTCCAGTTAAATTTTCGTAATTGGTGTATTTTTTGTAACCTAGTAAACATTCTAAAATACTTCATATTTGATTGTTGATTTGAAGCCAACTGGATTTGGTCATTTGGCGTAGGGGACAGAGCATTCATCGTCTAATGGCGAGTACTCCAGAGGAAGACAAGGCGTTAACCCCTTCGGGACCGGCGGCTTTTCCACAAATTTTATTCGGTTGACACCACTTTTTATAAAAAAAGCTATCTTTACTTAAATTATATTAAAAAAAAAATGCTCTAATTAGAGAAAGCAAATATTACTTTTATTTTTTACTGGTGTCTAAAACAAATTCTGTATGTTCTTTTTGAGGGTGCATATATGCACCCATGGTCCCGAATGGGTAAAACGGATGTAATAATATTCAATACAGATACCTGTGCCTTGTAAATATGCATCGATATGCATAATTATTAAGATTTTTATATATTGAGCTATCGCTTTTTACATTTTTTTCTAAAAACAGAAATTTTCCATCTTCAAAATGGATGAATACAAAAACAGAAATTTTGTGAAAAAACAAACAATAAAAACAAACAGAAAATGGACGGCAATTTCGCTGCCAGTGCGTTTTTCGTTCTTTCACGGAATTTTATTTTACAATGTATCGCGTGTGGAAGGTCGAATATGTCGTTGAAAAGGCATTTGTCCGGATTTGAAGAAATGGCATTTAATTGCAAAATGGAATCAGAACAATAAGCTTGTAAAGCTGTAAAGCTTGCATTTCGCTCAGAGATGTCCACAAGACTTATAAAGTGTTTCTACTAACAGTAGAATCCCGATTATCTGAGTCCCGCTTAGCCGAATTTACGCTTTGAACGAGTTGCTGAAAAAAAAATTATGGTCTTTTTTTCCATTCTGACCAGAAAATAAGAGCTAAAAATTTTCACGATTGCTCTTTCATCCTCACCTATCACTTCATTGACAATGACTGTATGTTAATGATGAAAACGATGTCCATCATTCCGTAGGCTTAAGCACCGCACCCGGCATACTTAGGCCTGAGCACTGACACAAAAATCGCGGCGCTCGTAGGTGGATATTTTTAAACGTTTGTACGGTCCCCTGATTTTACACACCAGTATTTTCTAAAAGTTTTCTTTGACTTATTGAATCTCAGAGAAAAAGGCGAAGAAAACTTTTAGAAATTATTGGTATTCAATTGCAAGGAACCGTACACATTGCAGAACAAAATCCGCTTGCCGAAATTTTTGTGTCAGCGCTCAGACCTAGAATCCAGAGGGTTGTGAGTTGAAGTTTGATTGAAAAAAACTATTTAATACATTAGGCAACAAGATGAGGCTAAGCCTGCAATTCGGATGGCACTTATGCAATGATATAGCTGCCAACATGTACGATTTTTGGTTATCACTAAATTTAATCGGCGATCGAATTATTACGCAAAATCTACCATTATATGTTAGTGGTAAGAAAAAACTGTATATTTTGTCAAAAGACTGCAGCAAAAAAACGTTTATGATCAAAAAAAAAAAAAAAAAAAACTATGAAGGATTTCTTCAGATGAACAATTTCATTCCCTATATTTATAAAAGCAACACGGAACTGTACATCAAAGAATTATAAGTAGTACCATACAAAATAATAAATTGCGTGTAAATTTATATTTTATTTCCCTAGTTAGTGATGATTTATGCAAATCCGGTTTAACTGAGTTTTTTGCTTATCCGATGTGAGCTTGATTCATAACTCGGATAATCAGGACTTTACAGTATCTTTGTATGAAAAGCTTAAATTAATTTTTACATTTTTAAAAAGTTGTAAAAATTAACATAAACTTTTTTTCCCCACTTTTATATCATATGTCTTATATTCTTATTTAATTTTTTTTTTCGGAGAAATATAATATTCTGCACTTTCAAGTTATTTCAGGCAAAAAAAAAAAAAATTCTTTGCAAGTTCTATGTTTTTAGCTTCAAAATCATACAAGTTACATGAGTTTTTTTTTACCTTGTTCCTTTAACGTTTCTCGCCAGTGTATTACAAACCACCATATATGACGGAATAAAAAAGATGGAATTTTGCTCCCACATTACGTTTTTAATCTATTAATATTCAATGATCTCTACAATTATGTTATACTGACATTGTAAAAAAAGACAATTATTTTTTTATCTACGAAAATATAATATAACCTAAAAAAACTAAAGAGCCGACGTTACAATCCATGAAGGATCTTGGCCTACAGTGCCCAGCTCTGTTTTCTTGACCATGGGCCCTGAAGTGCTATGCAGCATATGTCCTTGGCAGGTGATCAGCCTAACGCGCGACCCCGCGTATTTAGCCCCTTGCCTGTGGAATATATTTGAGAAAAACGTGCCAAAAATGGAAAACAAATTCTGTTTAAAAACAATTGAAATAAACTTTTAACTTGCGAAAAAATTATATACCTGCCTGTCAAATATAATGTGGTTTGAATGAAATTTGGGAAGAACTGCAAAATTACAAACATCCGATAAAAAGACCTGGCAGGTGATCAGCCTAACGCGCGACCCCGCGTATTTAGCCGCATGCCTGTGGAATATATTTGAGAAAAACGTGCCAAAAATGGAAAAAAAATTCTGTTTAAAAACAATTGAAAGAAAATTTTAACTTGCGAAAAAATTATATACCTGCCTGTCAAACATAATGTGGTTTGAATAAAATTTGGGAAGAACTGCAAAATTACAAACATCCGATAAAAAGACCTGGCAGATGAACCCTGGCAGGTGATCAGCCTAACCGGCGACCCCGCGTATTTAGCCCCTTGCCTGTGGAATATATTTGAGAAAAACTTGCCAAAAATGGAAAAAAAATTCTATTTAAAAACAATTGACAGAAACTTTTAACTTGCGAAAAAAATATATACCTGCCTGTCAAACATAATGTGGTTTGAATGAAATTTGGGAAGAACTGCAAAATTACAAACATTCGGTAAAAAGACCTGGCAGGTGATCAGCCTAACGCGCGATCCCGCGTATTTAGCCCCTTGCCTGTGGAATATATTTGAGAAAAACGTGCCAAAAATGGAAAAAAAATTCTGTTTAAAAACAATTGAAAGAAACTTTTAACTTGCGAAAAAATTATATACCTGCCTGTCAAACATAATGTGGTTTGAATGAAATTTGGGAAGAACTGCAAAATTACAAACATCCGATAAAAAGACCTGGCAGGTGATCAGTCTAAAGCGCGACCCCGCGTATTTAGCCCCTTGCCGGTGGAATATATTTGAGAAAAACGTGCCAAAAATGGAAAAAAAATTCTGTTTAAAAACGATTGAAAGAAACTTTTAACTTGCGAAAAAATTATATACCTGCCTGTCAAACATAATGTGGTTTGAATGAAATTTGGAAAGAACTGCAAAATTACAAAAATCCGACAAATGGCGCGAAACTGCCGAACTTTTCGCGGGAAAGTATCGCCACATATTGGGAAAATGGCAAATTGCATATTATGCATTGAACGAACCGAGTTCGGGCTTCACGGAATTGAAACAACGATTTTTCGCTTGCTCGAATTCGTGTCGGGCATTCCAAAATTGGCGCATTTGCGTTACCCGAAATGAGTTCGGGCGTCAGAGGCAAAGAGCTAGTTTCCACGCATGCCTGACACACATTTTATCGAGTGAATCTTGCACAGTCCGCAACCTGGAATCGAACTCGAGTCTTTTAGCGTGGTAGACAAGCGACCATTACGTTACTGGACTTTGTGTAATATAATTACGTACAAAAATATACGATAACTTCTTCAAAGTAACCCACGATTGTGAAATGAGTTTTTTATCTTCTACCTCAAAAATTAATATATGTTTGATGTTTAAAAAAGTATTTATTAAAAAAAAAAAAGTTTATTTGCTGCCAATTGTTTATGTAAACATTTCCGAGCAGTTTTTATACTATATTAATAAGATTTCTCTCACCAGTGTATGTCATTTTTTAGGATTCTAATAATTCTGAAAAAATTTTCAGCTGCGTAATTGAATTTATACTTGCAAGTGTAACAAAATAATACTAATTTTAAAATCAACTATTGCTATTAATTTATCATGTTTGTTTGTATAGCAAGTTTGCTGAATATGAAAATGTTTACTTGAGAATTGATAGCATCCGAAAAACCTATATGTCAGATTGAGAAAACTGATATCTATCAAAACTACTGGAGACATTTCCAAAAATTAGCGGCAGCAAAATAAACTTTATTTTTATAAATGCTTCTTTAAGTAGCGAAATTACATTAGTTTCTGAAATTCCTTAATAAAAAGGACGCTTTTTGGAATCATGGATAACTCGGAAGAAGTTATTGGATATTTTCATTTGCAATTTTATTTTGCTAGATTAAGAAACATTTGTCTTTTATTTTTAAGTGTAGGAATTTAAATTTTATTTTATATCTTTTGTTTTAAAAAGTTAAAACAAACATTAAATTAATTACTGAACATTACAGAGCATTTCAGTGTAGGATTAAACTAGTTACCGTGAAGAAGAAAATTGCCAATTTGTAATGAAGCAGATCTGAGATTAAATAGACCCCAAACTGCGTTAGCAAGATTAGCACAAACTGAACCTAAAAAAGTAGATTTCAATGGATCCAAAACTATATATTCCGCACAAATAATTACCAGGAAGCTATCATAAGAGAGTCTCTAGAAATAATATCTAAAAACGAAATAGTCTGTAACGATGTATTATCATATGATATCCACGCAGTCTGGAATGAATTAATACATCATTGATTACCTTTCCCATCCCACCTTATATTCCAAACCCTTGAAGTAAAATAGTTTATTCCGGCAAGCAAGAAAACGCGAAAAGACAACAACTCAACTCAACAATTAGTTTTTCACTGATGATGACCGAGTAGCTCGGTTGAAAACATTTTGAATTTTTTAAAAGGACTTTAATGTGCTTTTAAATGTTTTATGTATGTTTTTACGCACCTCCAAGCAATATATTTACATTTAGTGGTATCTTTATGAATTTTAATCTTTTGTTTGTTTTCAGTTTTTTGCGATTTTTGCTATTGTTGGGGTTCTTCTGATGGAATCATGTTTTGTGGATAGCCAATGTCCTAAGAAACCCAAAGGCTCACCTTATGCACAAGCACCAAAAGTTCCAAATAGTCCAATAATGGATACAATTGCTAATATTCATACAGGATGGCGTGGATAACAATTGGAACAAGGACAAGAAGTTCCACTTCATCCAGTATTGGATAAACTTGCTAATGGTTTAATAGGAATATCGTAAAGACGGAAAGTGTAGAAAATTGTCCGCAACTCATGCAACAGGTCCCTTCAGCGAGACAACTGCAAAATAAAGTCTCACATCTCTTATTACTGAATAGTTTTTATTTTCAAATATAATGTATTCTCTTTATTTAGCTTAAAACATGAATGTTAAATGAAATGTAATTTGTGTAAACAGTAAAGTATACCAGACATTACAAGAATTACATTTGTTGTTTTCTTTTTTATTCAAACGCAGTATTCTTTCTTTTTTTTCTTAGCTTAAGGTTGAACCAAATAAAGTCATGTTAAGGCTTCAGAGTACAATAAAATGTGTTATATATCAAATTTAACATTTTAAATGTTGTTGGTTGTAATATTTATACATATTTTTATAATATTAAATCATACATACTCTTGTTGGTGGAACGAAAAAAAATTATTTAGAATTTCAATATGCTATACTTTTCACAAGTTGCCTTTGATCAAAATAAAGAGGGAAATTAAATATCAGCGTAATTGGATTATGTTTAGAGGTGCCATAAAAAGGGTATACTATAGGTTTTATTAAAATTTTGACAAATTTCGTAATTATATTTGAAAAAAATGTTTTTTCTATTTTACTATGCTATAGTTTTCAAAAGTTGCCTTTGATCAAAATAAGGATGAAAATTAAATATCAGCGTAGTTGGATTATGTTTGGAGGTTCCACAAGAAGGGTAAACTTTAGGTTTTTATTAAAATTTTGACAATTTCGCAATTGTGTTTAAGTTAACAACTGAGAAGTGAATACCCTTCTTATACATAATTCAATTACGCTGATATTTAATTTCCATCTTTATTTTGATCAAAGGCAACTTGTAAGAACTAAAGCATATTGAAATTAAAAAAAAAAATTTTTTTTTCATTACACCCTACTGTACAATTAGGGCCAGGTGAGTCAAAAGGAAAAATCACCGGAAAGTGACTTTCTTAGGGGTATGTGTTTTAAATACACTGTAAAAAAGACCAATGTTTTTTATTTTATGAAAATATGCTATAACCACGAACGAAAACAAAATATAATCTTCTGAGTTATCCGAAATTTCAAATAGCATTGTCTTTTGAATCCCCAGAAACGAATACATTTTCAAAATTTAAAGAATAATTTATAAAAACAAATTATTTTTAGCTGCCCGAAATTTTCAGAAACGTTTCCGAAGGGTTTTTATAGTGTATTAATTAGTGTCCTCAGCCTGGAATACCTGTTTTTCGAATGCTATTAATTCTGAAGTAAACATTTTCATGCTCAAAAAAAAAATGTTTAATAGACAAACATGCAAAATTAACAGCGTTAACAATAACATTAAAATTAAGATTATTTCATTCCTTTTTCATGTATAAATTAACTTATGCGGCTGAAAACGTGTACTTGAGAATGGATGACATTCGAAAAACCGGTATTCCAGGCTGAGGGCACTAATTAATACACTATAAAAACCCTTCGGAAACGTTTCTGAAAATTTCGGGCAGCTAAAAATAATTTGTTTTTATAAATTATTCTTTAAATTTTGAAAATGTATTAGTTTCTGGGGATTCAAAAGACAATGTAACATGCTATTTGAAATTTCGGATAACTCAGAAGATTATATTATATTTTCGTTCGTAGTTATAGCATATTTTCCTAAAATAAGAAACATTGGTCATTTTTTACAGTGTACGACCATAATTTTCTAAATACAACATTTAACTTTAATTAACGAATATTTTGCGGGTATTACACAAAAATATAACAAAATAAAGAGTTATCCTTGTAATATAATATTCTATGGCTGGTCTATTTACAATCCTGCTACAAGACTGCTACAGTGACAACTACTTATACCAATTACCTTTCACAATTTTGAGCTATCTTTACCACCGCGTGGATTGATTCCATATATTTCTACAAATATTGACATAGAAATGGTTTAATTAGCTTTGTTAATGATAATATACGATGAAAATAAATTGTCCCTTAATAATACCAGCCTTATTAGAGGAATTCTGTTTTTCACATATTTTGCTTTCAAACACAAACAGAATTAAAAATACAGAATGTTTCAATATACATTCTAAAAAATCGTTAAATTATCTCGAGCATCATGAAAAGATTTTCAAATTTAATCAATAATTTACGTTAATTTCATGTCAAACTTTTCTTACTGTTTTTAATAGCGACGTGGTAAAAGATTCAGTTGTCAGAAAAAGACGACGAAGCCGGTATCGGTTTTGATGGAAACTATCCGCACATATCAAGGACACATAAACTGTCAGGTATATGCTGTCATTTGTCTGCTGAGACCGTGCCCTACAAGATATAGGCTGATGACTGTATTAAGGACATGGCCTTATTTGGTAGAAGTATCTTATTATATTCACTTGACTATAACGTTCTACAATTGATTGTTGGTCGGATAACGAGTTCAACTAGCAAATCTGCAATTGGTCATATAAATATGTATATTTAATACACGAATCCTGTATGTATTTTGATATGAATCTTTGACATGTAATAATTTTTATTGACCCTGTCTGATTTTACGAATTTGATCAAATAGAAATAATTTTGTTATTTTTTTCCGCTGGTTGCAATATATTCACTGACCCTTATGGAATATACGCTTATAGATTTGCATACAAAACTTAATGTGTTTTACCTGTCTTTTGTGTTATTGATTTTCTTTGAAATATGTCATATTGCAAGATTTACATTTGACTTCTCAGTCAAATCTCTAGACATTTTAATATAATTTTTTGCGAGAACCAGTGTGATTACAAAACAGAAATGCAGAATAATAATTTACGAATCCAAGACATTGTTAAAAGTGTTCAAAACACGTTATAAGACAAGAGAATGGAAC